>CM035303.1:68282862-68329747 GCA_020226075.1 Hydropotes inermis | reverse complement strand
CTTCTGGGACATCTATGATTTGAATGTTGGAGCATTTAACATTGTCCCAGAAGCCTCTGAGTCTGTCCTCACTTCCTTTTATTCTTTTTTTTTCCTCCACTCTGCTTCATTTATTTCCACCATTCCATCTTCTATCTCACTTATTTGTTCTTCTGCCTCATTTGTACTGTTTGAATCTCAAAGGAATCCTTTCTGAGTAGAGCAACCTTGTTGAAGTTGCTGTTCTGTAACATCTGTACTGTTGGTTTCCCCCTGAGAGTTTTAATATCAGTTATTGCTTTATTCATTATTGACTGTCTCTCATCTATTAATGTTCCCTGGGGTCAGGAGGTCTGTGATGGTAAAAAATTCTGGAGCTGAGCCTCCTGCCTCTGGGTTTAAGTTCCCCTCTTACAGTATCATCAAGACTTCTCCATCCAATTGACACAGAAGACAACCCCTAAAGGTTAATAGTGAAACAACTCTCCATAGTCAGGAACACCCAAAGAGATTCACAGAGTTATATACAGAAGAAAAGAAGGAGGAGGGAGATAGAGGCAATTGGGAGGAGAAAAAAGAGAGTCAAAAGGGAAGAGGACAATCAAGCCAGTAATCATATCCCTAAGTGAAAATGGATACTAAAAATTAGTCTCTTAAAGATACAAAATTAATAATATATATCAAAAAGCAAACATTAAAAATGTAGAATAGTGATTTGGCTTCCTTGGTGGGTTAGATGGTAACCACCTGAAATGCTGGAGGCCTGGGTTTGATCCCTGGGTTGGGAAGATTCCCTGGAAAGGATATGGCAACCAACTCCAGTATTCTTGCCTGGAGAATCCCCATGAACAGACGAGCCTGGTGGGCTTCAGTCCATGGGGTCACAAAGAGTTGGACACCACTGAGTGACTAAGCACAGCATAGCACAGAATAGAGATTAGACTTTCAAAAGTACAATATAAAAATGCATTTATAAAAAAATGAAATTAATTTTTAAATATACTTTTTAAGAAAGGTAAGAGTAGGCTATACAAATAAAAATTAAAGGACTAACAAGGAACCATATGAGAGAAAAAATAAGATAATAGGGAAGAAAGTGAAAAAAACCTGAAAGAATAAAAAATTAAAAGTTAAAAACAATAAAATTTCTAACAATTAGAAAATAATAATAATAAAGAAAAGTCTAGGAATTTCTCTGAAGCAGTTCTGGGCAGTGTGAGTCATTTCAGTGTCAGATAATCCCATTTTCCAAGTTGAACATGTTCTCATATCTACAGTTGCCCCTCAAATGCACAGTCTCAACTTAACTGCAATATTTTTCATCTTTTGCACCTGCCACTTCTACGGAAGTTCCCCCTTCTTTTCTTTGCTTAAGTTAGCCTCCTCTGCTTGCAAGTATCTTCAGTGTATAATCTCTGCCCTGACACAAGTGGGCAAAAATGACCACTTATTCAGGCTCATTGTCTCAGTTGTGCTGTGGAGAGGGAGTGGAACTGAAAACAAACATCACTGGCATAAGTGGTGAGCACTCCTGCTATATAGACAACACTGGGGTTGCCACAGCCCAATACAGCATGCACTTCACAGGTCCAAGACACTCAAGTTCTCAGATGCACTGTGAGCACACAGTCCCAGGTGGGCTATGTGTCTTGTGCATCTACCAGGTCCAAGCCTCTCAGGATCTCGGGTGTGAAGGGATTGCAAGTCCCAGGTGGCCCATGTGTCTCTTTAGGGGAGCTGACTTCAGTCTGTGAGATTCCTGGCTGATAAGAACCATCCAGGATTCCAGGAAGATGTAGTTAGAAACCGGCAGCGTGCTCACAGTTTGGTGGGAGTTGCAGTCACTGGAACCAAGATGCAATGGCCCCTCTGGCTGTTGTGCACCTGCATCTCTGCCTCTGAGGAGGGCCATAAATAGCAGCTGGCTTGCTTTCCTTTGTTGTTCACTCGGTCATGAGCCTTGTTCTGTAAGCTCTTCAGTGGTCAGAGTGCATGTTAAGGCCTTCCCCCAAGAAAGGTCTTTTGTTTTACTTTGTCTCTCTGGAGTTCCTACAATTTGAGTTGTTATGTCACATTAGCCCCTCAGAGAGACCTCGGGACATTCAACCCCAGTCCTTACTAAGGACCTTTAAGATGTAGCCTGCACCTCCACACTCAGCTCCCATTCACTGTGATTGGACATGAGTGTGCAAGCCACTTTTCTGCTGGTAATTGCCTTTTGGCAGAATTCTGTGCTTTTTTTTAATCCATTATTCTGCCCTCTGAGCTTCCAAAGAGCCCCAATGACCCCGCCTGTGAGAGGGTTTCCTATTCTGTGGAAAATTCTCCTTCTTCATGACTCTCTCCCCAGGATAGATCTCTTTTCCAGATCCTTTGCCTCTCTTTTCATCATTATCTTTTTTCCTGCCACATTTCAAAGAGATTGGTTTGTCTTTCAGGGTATCTAGGGTCCTCTGCTAGCATTCAAAAGTTGTTTTGTGGAAGTTGCTTCACATGAAGATGATCTTTTGATGTATTTGTGAGGGAGAAAGTGATCTCCCCATCCTATTCCTTTGACATCTTGGCACCACCCCTTGTTTGTGTTTTCAATGTTACCTTGTATGAGCAGTTTATATATGTTGGATATTAATCTCTTATCACTTATTATTTGAAAATATTTATTCCCATTCAGTAAACTGTCTTCATTTTGTCAATGGTTTTCTTTACTGTGTAAAAGACTTTAAGTATAATTAGGTCCCCTTTGTTGATGTTTGCCTTTGTTTTCTTAACTTTAGGAGATGTATCCAAAATAATATTGCTGTCATTTATGTCAAAGAGTGATTCTTTGGATTTCTGTGGCATCTATGAAGACATATACTATGGCATTTATTATTTTATTTATTTGGATATTCTCTATTTTCTTGATTTGTCTAGCCAATATTTTACCAATTTATTCCTTTAAAAACACTTGTAATTTTGCTCATATTTTCTGTTATTTCCCTAGTCTATTTTTCACTTATTTTTGCTGCAATGTTTATTATTAATCCTTTGTTCTACTCACTTGGGGTATTTTTTGTTTTGTTTTGTTTTTTAATTGTTGAAAGTGTAAGTTTAAGTTGCTATTTGCTTTATCTTTTTAAAAATGTTTATTCTTTCCTCTTCAAACTGATTTAGCCTCATTATATTATTTGGAATATTGTGTTCCATTTTTGTTTTAACGTAATTTAAATATTTTTCTTTGATTTATTTTTTGATCCACTTTTTTTTTAAATATTTGCTTAATTTTTATGAACTTTGATAGAGATTTCATTCAATTTGCAGATTTCATGGGTAGTATGGTTAGTTTGTCAGTATTAATTTTTCAAATCCAAGGAACACAGTATATATACGTTTTTCATTTAAAAATTGCATTAAGACAAAAATGGAACACAATATTCCAAGTAACAAAATGAGGCTAAGTCAGTGTGAAGAGGAAAGAATAAACAGTTTAAAAAAGAAAAAAAAAGCACATAACAGCCTAAATTTACACCTTCAAGAATTAAAAAAAAAAAAAGACAAACAATAACACAGGAGAGTAGAACAAAGGGTTAACAACAAACATTACAGCAAAAATAAGTGAAAACTAGATTAGGGAAGCAACAGAAAAGATGAGCAAAATTATAAGTGTTTTTAAAGAAATAAATTAGTAAAATATTAGCTAGACTAATCAAGAGAATAGAGAAGATCCAAATAAATAAATTCAGAAATGCTATATTAAACATCTTGAGAGATGCCACAGAAATACAAAGAATCATAAGAGACTTCCAAGAACAACTATATCCCAACAAATTGGAAAAACTGAAATAAATGGATAAATTATAAAAAACCATAAAACCTATCAATATTAAATCATAAAGGGATAAAAATCTGAAGAGGCCAATAGTAAGTTTCCAATAATGAAAAACTCCCTACCCCACATTAACATAAAATGAAAATTATATGACCTCTGAGTAGATACAGAAAAACTATTTGACAAAACTCAACATTTGTTTATTATAAAAATTTTCAAGAGAAAGTGGGTGTAGAAAGACTGCAACTCAATCCAAAAGCTAATATCATATTTAGTAGTGCAAAGCTGAAAATTTTTTCTTTAAGATTAGAAAAAAACAAGGATTTATACTCTCCCCACTTTCATCCAGCATAGTACTAGAAGCTCTAGCCAAGACATTTAGACAAGGAAAAGAAGCAACAGGCATCCGGTTCGGAAAGGAAGAAAAACTCACTATTTGCAGATGGATGGATATTATTTATAGAAAACACTAAATACGCCACTAAAACAAATGTTAAAATTAGTAACTGAATTCAGTAAAGTTGAAGGATACAAAAGCACCATGCATAAAACTTGTTGCAGTTCTGTACAGTAATAATAAACTATCAGAAAGAGAAAGTAATAAAACAATTCCATTTACAATTGTATTAAAAAAGCATATGGGACTGAATTTAATCATGTAGGTACATTTTCTGTGCACAAAAGTATAAAACATTAATAAAAAATTAAGATACAAATAAATGGAAAGATATCCTCTTCTTTTGGGCTATAATTAATAATGTTAAGATATCCATCACATCTAAGGCAATGTACACATTTAATGTAATCCTTATAAAACATTTTCTACAGAAATAGATAATCTTAACAAGGTAACTTATTTACAAAACAGAAATAAGCTCACAGACTTAAAGAAAAAAAATTATGGTTACTAGATTGGAAGGATGGGGGGTAGATGTGGAATTTTGGGTTGACATGTACACACTGCTATATTTAAAACAAAGTATTTTTCCATGAAAAAAGAAGCAGACAGCCTTAAAATTTGTTTGGAACCAAAAGACCCTAAATAGCTAAAGCAATCTTGAGAAAGAAAAGCAAAGCTGAAAGCATTACATTCCCTAATATCAAACTAAGGCTATAGTAACCATGACAACATGGTAGTGACAATTATTAAAAAAAAGACACGTAAATCAAAGGAACAGAATGGAGGGCCTAGAAATAAATTCAAAATTATATGTTCAATTAATATATGACAAAGGAGCCAAGAATATACAATTTGGAAAGGACAATATCCTCAATAAATAATATTGCTAAAATTTGACAGCCACACACAAAAGAATAAAACTGGCCCACTCTCTTATATCAGACACACAAAAATAACACAAAATGATTTAAAGACTTGAATATAAGACCAGACACCATAAAACTCCTAGAAGAATACAAAGTTGTAAGCTTCTTGACATGGGTCTTGGAGATAATTTCTGAATCTGACACCAAGCTAAAGTGACAAAATCAAACAACAACAACAAAAACAAGTGGGATTATATAAAACTAAAAAAAGGAAAAAAAATCTGCACACTAGAGGAAACAATAGACAAAATTAAAGGATGATGCTAACTATATATCTTATTAGGGATTAGCATCCAAAATGTGTAAAGAATTTGAACATCCAATATAAAAATTCAATTAAAATACAGTCAGAATATCAAAATAGACATTTTCCAAAGAAGACATACAGACACATGATATACAACATCATTAATAATTAAACAAATGCAAACTGATATCACAATGAGATATTGCCTCACAGGTGTCAGAATGGTTATCAAAAAAACAAAAAATGACAAATATGGGCAAGGATGTGGAGAGAAAAGAACCTTTGTCCACTGTTTGTAGGATGCAAATTTGTGCATCCATTATGAAAGACAATATGTAACTTACTCAAAAGATTAAAAATAGAGAGAACAAGATGGCGGAGGAGTAGGTGGACATAGAGTACATCTCTCTCTGTGGATACATCAGGAATACATCTTCAGACACAGAAGTCCATGCAGAATACCAGCTGTGAGCTGATAGAAGTATCTGACCAGAGGAAAAGGATATTTTGAACCACACAAAACTCTGTAAGATGAAGGGACTAGGGGGAAAAACAAGAGTGTTAGTAGGACTGGACCCATGATTGGCAGATGGGGGAACTGAAGCAGGGGTCTGATCCCCACATTGGGACAATTGTATGAGTCAGAGGAGAAAAATTTAAGGCTGAGATTGAAAGAGTTGATCTGTGGCAGCCTAAATGGAATGAGAATCAGACAGTCCTTGCCACAACTATATACACCCTGGACAGGGACACAGGTCCCCTGGAAGGCACAGCAGCTGGGACTTGGAGTCTAGGGATTGTGGAACAATCCCAGGGTGAGGGCTGCTGTTGACTGCAGAGAGACAGATCGGGGGGATGTGAGGGACGGGGTTGTGGTGGGAAATATCTGTGGAGGAAAGCCAAGTAACCATGGAAGGAAACAAGGTGAAACAGCTGAGTCATGTGGAGCCATCACCGCAGCCACCACCATAGCCTCTCTCTCTCCATGCCCCAGCATTGGCAGCTGAAGAATAGAGGGGCTGGCCATCAAACGACTGACACACTGAGCTACAGAATAGGACCCCAACTAGGGTGCCCCTTTATGTGCCTGATGCACAAATCTACAGAGTAGGACCCCAGCCAGGGAGGCCCCTCTATGTGCCTGATGCACCAAACAACAGAGAAGGACCCCAGGCAAGGGAGCTCTCTAAGTGCCTGAATGGACAGAGCTACAGAGAAAGACTGGCTAAGAGGCCTTCTGATTGCCAGCTACAAGAGGCTCAAAAAAGAATAAAAAACACAGTTAGGGCCATAAGTCCTGCAGTGGAGGCAGTCCATGTCCCTACACACTTGGTGCTGCCAAGGTCCCCACTAGCCAAGCAGCTGCACAACCTTCATGCTCAACTTTCCCTGGGGCAGAGCTGAAACAGGCAAAAAAGTCTTGTGTCTTTGCATGTAAGGTCACTTTGGTCGTGTCTGACTCTGTGAGCCTGTAGACTGTGGCCTGGTTCTCCAGTCAAGAATACTGGAGCATACTGGCCAATTCCAACTGCCATACCCTTCTAGGGCAGGATATTTCCTGCTGCCTTAGCCACCAACCCCCCTGATACCTGGTGTGGCCAGAACCCCTGTGACTCAAGAAGCTGCACCACTTCCACACCTGGCCCTCAGAGGGAAAAACCCAAGTCCACCAGGGCAGCCTCATGAACAGGCCCCAGTGGATAACCCATGTGCAGAGGTGGAAATAAAACCACAATTGAAACCCAGGGGCAGTGTGGCTAAGGAAAAAGACCCAATACCTTCCCACCAGCTGTACAACCTGCAGATTAAATCCACACAGTCAACTAGGCAGACTGTGTCTAAGAAATATATAAAAGGTCATTGAGAGCTCCTACAAGAGAAAACTCAATAGTTCTGATAGCTGTGGACAGTGGAGGCAAGAACACACAGGAATAGGTCCAGATTAGAAAATGAGCTGCCCCCATATCAGGTCCAGAGATGAGCATAGTGTTGGAGGGCATCCTAGGGAGGTAAGGTGTACTGTGACTCCCAGCGAGGGAAGGGACTCTGACAGCTATGACTCAAGAAAAACATTTATTATTATTATGTTTGAACTTGTTCTGTAGATTCTTTTGGATTATTTTTTTCTTCCCCCCCCCCCTCTGTTGTAGTTGTTGATTTTATTGGCACTATGGAATCTAATTAAGCTTTTGAGCTTTTTATCTTTTTCCCCAGTCACGTGTTTTATTGTTGTTTTAAACCTCTGCCGCTATGTCTGGCTTTTGCAGTTCTGTGGAATTTGTTTTCTCTTTTTTTATTTTAATTTTTTAAACCTATTATTTATTTTTTCTACACTGATTCCTTTGTTTGCTTTTCCTACTGTTCTTTTCCCCTTGAAGTTAATCTTTAACATATAAAATTTTTATTTATCTACTTCTGTTTAACTTTGCATACCTATTCATTATTTCATTTATTTCTCTTTTCCTTTCAAAATATTTATTAGTTTTATTTTCATTGCTTTATTCCCCAGTTTGAACCTTGGTCTAGCTTTGTTTTACATTTTATTCTTTACTTAGTTTTGTTTTTAACTGGTAAATATAATTTTTATTTCCTTTGCTCTCCAGATCAATCTACTGTACTTTATTTTTGTTGGACTGTTTTGTCTTTGTTCATGGGTACATATGTTTATGTTTATATTCAATTATTTTAATTATTATTAGCCTCTTTTTTTTACCTGCCACTTGTCTGGGGCACAGCTTTTGTTTCTCATTTTTGGATGTTTGTTTTAATCTCACCTAATGCCATAACAAACCACTTGTGGAATCTTCGTTCCTGAACAGAGATCAAGTCATGAGCCTTTGGAGTGGGAGCACTGACTCCAAGACCCTAGACTAGCAGAGAACTAACCATAGGGAGTATTAAATAGTGAGAACTCACACAAATGAAACCACTAGAATACAAGAACCAGCATCACGTAACCACCAGTAGCACACTGTACAGGACACCTCATCTAAACAACAAACAAAACAAAATACAAACCCAATCATTAACAAAGGATTACCACCTCACTCAGCCTTGCTCATCAGAGGAAAAAAACAGACAAACAAAGAAACAAACAAAAGTTCATTACAAATCTTACCCTACACAAACCTTACACAAACCACTGGACCAGTCTTAGGAGGGCAGAAACCAAAAGAAAGAAGGAATTTAACCTTTTTCAAGGAAAGATTTCAACTTTTCTAGAAGCCTTGGAAAAGGAGAACTCAAACACAATAATCTGAAAAATAATAATCAACCAAAGCAGGGAAATACTACACAAATGATGGAACAGCCTAGAAATACAGAAGTGCAAATAAATGAAGAGGAAATCGGCAAACTATCTGAAAAGTAATTCAGAATAATGAAAGCAAAAGTGATCAAAAATCTTGAAAACAAAATGGAGGAAATACAAGAATCAATTAACAAAGAACGAGAAGATTTAAAGAATACACACACAGAGACAAATAACATAATTTCAGAAATTAAAAATACTCTAGAAGGAATCAATAGTAGAATATCTGAAGCAGAAGAATGAATCAATGAGCTGGAATGTAAAACGGTGGAAATAACTTCTGTAGAGCAGAATAAAGTAAAAAGAAAGAAGATAACTGAGTATAGTCTCAGAGACTTCTGGGGCAATATCAAATGCAACAACATTTTAATTATCTGGATCTCAGAAGAAGAAGAAAAAAAGGAAAGGTAGGAAAAGAAAAATGAGACTATAGTTGAAAACTTCCCCCACATGGAAAAGGAAATAGTAAAATCCAAGAGGACCAAAGAATCCCATACAGGAAAAAACCAAGGAGAAACACACCAAGATACATATTAATCAATATAACAAAGACTAAACACAAAGAAAGAATATTAAAAGCAGTAAGGGTGAAGTGACACATAATATACAAGGGAAACCCCATACACTTAACAGCTGATCTCTCAGCAGAAAGTCTGCAAGACAGAAGGGAATGGCTAGATATATTTAACATAATGAAAGGGAAAATTCTACAAGAGTATTGTAATCTGCAAGGATTTCATTCAAAATTTTTGGAGAAGTAAAAAGCTTTTCAGACAAGCAAAAGCTAACAGAATTCAGTACCACTAAATGAGCTTTACAACAAATGTCACAGGGACTTTTATAGTTAAGAAATACAAGAAAAGATAAAAGATCTACAAAATCAACCCGAAACAATTAAGAAAATGGCAATAGGAACATATATATCAACAATTACTTTAAATGTGAATGGATTAAATGCTCCTATCAAAAGACACAGACTGGCTGAATGAATAAACAAGACCCATATATATGCTGTCAACAAGAAACTAGCTTCAGACTTAAAGACACATATAGACTGAAAGTGAGAGGATGGAAAAATATATTCCATGCAAATGGGAAGTAAAAAATGTTTAAGTAGTAATCCTCATATCATAAAATAATTGAGGTTACATGAGATAAGGCAGGACACTACATAATAATCAAGGGATTAATCCAAGAGGAAGACATAACAACTGTAAATATCTATGCACCCAACATAGGAGCAACTCTATACATAAGACAAATACTACCAGACATAAAAGGAGAAATTGACAGTAAAATAATAATAGTAGGAGACTTTAACACCCCACTCACACCAATGCACAGATCATCAAAACAGAAAATTCATAGGGAAACACAAGTCTTAAATGATAATTTAGATGAGATGGAACTCATTGATAACTTCAGGACATTCCATCCAATGCAGAAATATACACCTTCTTCTCAAGTGCACATGGAACATTCTCTAGGATAGAGCACATCTTCAGTGACAAATCAAACCTCAGTAAATTTAATAAAACTGAAATTGTATCAAGCATCTTCTCCAACCACAATGCTATGAGAATAGATATCAATCACAAGAAAGAAAATTGTAAGAAACACAAATGCATGGACATTAAATAACACATTTCTAGATAGCCAACACATTACTGAAGAATTCAAAAGGGAAATAAAATATACTATTAAAAAAAGACAATGAAAATATGACAACAACAAACCTATAAGATGCAGTAAAAGCAGTCCTTAGATGGAAGTTGATAGCAATAAAATCATACCTCAAGAAACAAGAAAAAGATTGAATAGACAATCTAACTTTACACCTAAAACATCTGGAAAAAGAAGAACAAAAAATGTTAGTAGAAGAAAAGTAATCATAAAGATCTGAGCAGAAATAAATGAAAGAGGAATGAAAGAGATAATAGTAAAGATTAATAAAACTGAAAGCTGGTTCGTTGAGAAGATAAACAAAATTGACAAACTTTAGCCAGACTCATCAAGAAAAAAAAAAGAAAGAAAAATAAAAGGAGAGAGAAGAATCAAATCAACAAAATTAGAAATGAAAAAGGAGAGGTTAAAAGAGACAATGCAGAAATACAAAGGATTATAAGAGACTATTATGAATAAGTAAATGGCTATAAAATGGATAACCTGGAAGAAAGGACAGATTCTTACAAAAGTTCAATCTTCCAAGACTGAACCAGGAAAAAATAAAAATCATGAACAACCCTAATATAAGCACTGAAATTGAAGCTGTGATCAAAAGTCTCTCCAAAAAAAAAAAAAAAAAGCCCAGGACCAGATGTCTTCACAGGAGAATTATATCAAGCATTTAGAGAAGAGTTAATGCCTATCCTTCTGAAACTCTTTCAAAAAATTGCAGAGGAAGGAACACTTCCAAACTCATTCTGCAAGGCCATGATCACCCTGATACCAAAACCAGACAAAGACAACACACACACACACACACACACACACACACACATAAAGGCTGATATTACGGATGAACATAGATGCAAAAGTCCTCAACATAATTTTAGCAAACAGAGTTCAGCAACATTTCAAAAAGCTCATACAGCATTATCAAGTTGGGTTTATTCCAGGGATGCAAGGATTCTTCAATATACAGATCAATAAATATGACACACCATATTAGCAACCTGAAAGATCAGGTTGGGGAATACACGTAAATCCATGGCTGATTCATGTCAATGTATGGAAAAAACCACTACAATGTTGTAAAGTAATTAGTTTCAAGCCAATAAAAATAAATGGAAAAATATGATAATAATCTCAATAGATGCATAAAAATCCTTTGACACAATTCAACACCCATTTATGATAAAAGCCCTTCAGAAAATGGGAATAGAAGGAACCTATCTCAATGTAGTAAAGGACATGTATGATAAGCCCACAGCAAACATTATTATCAATGGTGAAAAACTGAAAGCACTCCCACTAAATCAGGAACAGGACAAGGGTGTCCACATTTTCCACTATTATTCAACATAGTTCAGGAAGCCCTAGATAAAGCAATTAGAGAAGAAAAAGAAATCAAAGGAATCCAGATCAGAAAAGAATAAATAAAGCATTCACTGTTTGCAGATGACATGATACTGTACATAGAAAACCCTAAAGATAGTATCAGGAAATTACTAGAGCAGATCAGTGAATTTAGCAAAGTTGCAAGATACAAAATCAGTATACAGAAATCACTTGCATTTCTATATACTATCAATGAAAAATCAAACAGAGAAATTAAAGAATCAACCCCATTCACCATTGCTACAAAAAGAATAAACTATCTAGGGATAAACATACATAAGGAGACAAAAGAACTGTGAACAAAAAATTATAAGACACAAATGAAAGAAATCAAAGACAACATAAAGAGATGGAGAGATATTCTATGTTCCTGGGTAGGAAAAATCAATATTGTGAAAATGAATATATTACCAAATGCAATCTACACATTCAATATAATTCCTATCAGATTACCAATGACATTTTTCACAGAACTAGAACAAAAAAATTCAAAATGCATATGGAAACACAAAAGATCCCCAATAGGTAAAGCAGTCTTAAGAAAGAATGGAGTTGGAGGAATCAACCTTTCTGACTTCAGATTATACTACAAAGCTACAGTCATTAAGACAGTAAGGTACTGGGACAAAAACAAAAATATAGACCAACAGAACAAGACAGAAAGCCCAGAAATAAACCTATGCATATATGGGTAACATATTTTTGACAAAGGAGGGAATAATATACAGTGGGGCAAAGACAGCCTTTTCAAGAAATGGTGCTGGGAAACCTGTACAGCTACATGTAAAAGAATGAAAATAGGACACTTCCTAACACCATACACGAAGATAAACTCAAAATGGACTGAAGACCTAAATGTAATACCAGAAACTATAAAACTCTTAGAGGAATACATAAGCAGAACACTCGATGACATCAACCAAACAAGATCCTCTATGACCCACCTCTTGAGTAACAGAAAAAAAAAAAAAAAATTAAAGAAGTGGGACCTGATTCAACTTAAAAGCTTTCGCACAGCAAAGGTAACTATAAGCAAAGTGAAAAGACAACCCTCAGCTTGGGAGAAAGTAATAGCAAATGAAACATCTGACAAAGGATTAATTTCCAAACTATACAAGCAACTCATGCAACTCGATACCAGAAAAAACAAATAACCCATTCAAAAAGTGAGAAAAAGACCTAAACAGACATTTCTCCAAAGAAGACATACAGATGGCTAAGAAACACATGAAAAGATGCTAAACATCATTGATTATTAGAGAAATGCAAATCAAAACCACAATGAAGCATCACCTCACACTGGTCAAAATGGCCCTCAACAAAAAGTCTACAAACAGTAAATGTAGGAGAGGGTGTGGAGGAAAGGGAGCAGTCTTGCACTCTTGGTGGTAGTGTAAACTGATACAGCCACTATGGAAGATGGTGTGGAGATTCCTTAAAATACTAGGAATAAAAACACCATATGACTCAACAATCCCACTCCTAGGCATAAACCCTGAGGAAACCAAAACTGAAAGAGACATATGTATCCCATTGTTCTTTGCACCACTATTTACAATAGCTAGAACATGGAATCAACCTTGATGTCCATCAAGAGATGAATGGATAAAGAAGTAGTTGTACATATACACAATGGAATATTATTCTGCCATAAAAAGAACACATTTGAGTCAGTTCTAATGAGATGGATTAACCTAGAACCTATTATACTGAGTGAAGTAAGTGAGAAAGAGAAAGATAAATATATTTTAATGCATATATAAGGAATCTAAAACAAAGTGGTACTGAAGAATTTATTTACAAGGAAGCAATGGAGAAACAGTCATAGAGAACAGACTTATGGACATGGGGAGAGGGAAGCAGAGGGTGAGATGTATGGAAAGAGTAACATGAAAACTTATGTTGCCATATATAAAAGAGATAGCCAATGCGAATTTGCTGTATGGCTCAGGAAATTCAAACAGGGCCTCTGTGCCAAACAAGAAGGGTGGGATCGGGAGAGAGATGGGAGGGATGTTCAAAAGGGAGGGGATATATGTATACCTATGATTGATTCATGCTGAGGTTTGACAGAAAACAACAAAATTCTGTAAAGCAATTATTCTTTAATAAAAAATTACTTGAAAATAAAAATACCAAAAAAAAAAAAAATACAGTTACCACATCAAACAATTTCACTTCTGGATAATTATCTGAAGAATACAAAGCACTAGCTCAAAAAGATATATGAATCCCTATGTTTATTGCAGCATTATTTACAAAACCATGATTTAAAACAGCCTATACATACATCAATGGATGAATGGATAAATAAAATGTGTTTTCTATATAAAATGTAAAGTTAAGCAATAAAAATGAATAAAATATTATCTTTTGCAGCAATGTGAATGTACCCGCAAGCTATTCCATTAAGTAAAATAAGTCAGACAGAGAGAAACAAGCACCATATATCCTTGCTTATCTGTGGAACCAAAAATAAACAGACAAAACAACAACAACAAAAACAAGATAATAGATTCACAGAATAGTGGTTGTTAGAAGTGGCATATGGGGGAGTGAGAGAAATGTATTAAGGGAACAAAAAGTACATACTTCTAGCTATAAAATAAAGTAATGGTGATATAATGTACAGCAGGGTGACAATAGCTAATAATAGTGTATTCTAAATATGAAAGCTGTTATGAGAATAAGATCTTAAAAGTTCTGATAAGAAGAAAACTAAATTGTTTTTCTATCTACATAAGGTGATGAATGTTGACCAGACTTATAGTGGTGACCATATTGTACTGTATACAAGTATCAAATCATTATGTTGTACATGTGAAACTAATACAGCATTAAATGTCAATTATACTCCAAGTTATTTTTTAGTAATAATTAAAAGGAAAAAAATAAAACCTCCTAAAAATGAAAAGACCAGTGTCATACAATTTCACAAATTAATTCTGCTAAGGAAGTTAAGGAACTTAAGTTAATTCTGATTAAGGAACTTAATCAACTCCTTTAAATTCTTCTGAAAAACTGAACAGGAGGGAATAAAGTTCATTTTACAAAGCCATCATTATTCTGATACAAAATATAGCTCAGAACTAAAGAACTATAGAACTATAAAGAACTATAGAACAGTATTTCTGATGAAAATAGACATAGCATTTCTCAATTAAAATTATAGCTAATAGAACACTGTAAAAGCAGTGCTAAGGGGAAGGTTCATAGCATTACAGGCTTACATCAAGAAACAAGAAAAAAGCCAAATAAATAACCTAACTCTACATGTAAAGCAATTAGAGAAGGAAGAAATGAAGAACCCCAGGGTTAGTAGAAGGAAAGAAATCTTAAAAATTAGGGCAGAAATAAATGCAAAAGAAATTAAAGAGACCATAGCAAAAACCAACAAAGCTAAAAGCTGTTTTTTTGAAAAAATAAACAAACTTGACATACCATTAGCAAGACTCATTAATAAACAAAGAGAGAAGAACAAAATTAACAAAATTAGAAATGAAAATGGAGAGATCACAACAGATAACACTGAAATACAAAGGATCATAAGAGACTACTACCAACAGCTCTATGCCAATAAAATGGACAACGTGGATGAAATGGACAAATTCTTAGAAAAGTAAAACTTTCCCAAACTGAACCAGGAAGAAATAGAAGATCTTAACAGAGCCATCACAAGCAAGTAAATCGAAACTGTAATCAGAAATCTTCCAGCAAACAAAAGTCCAGGACCAGATGGATTCATAGCTGAATTCTACCAAAAATTTAGAGAAGAGCTAACACCTATCTTACTCAAACTCTTTCAGAAAATTGCAGAGGAAGGTATGTTTCCAACCTCATTCTATGAGGCCACCATCACCCTAATTCCAAAACCAGACAAAGATGCCACAAAAAAGGAAAACTACAGGCCAATATCACGGATGAACATAGATGCAAAAATCCTTAACAAAATTCTAGCAAACACAATCCAACAACATATTAAAAAAATCATACACCATGATGAAGTGGGCTTTATCCTGGGAATGCAAGGATTCTTTAATATCTGCAAATCAATAAATGTAATACACCACATTAACAAATTGAAAGATAAAAACCATATGATTATCTCAAAGATGCATAGAAAGCCTTTGACAAAATTCAACACTCATTTATGATGAAAACTCTTCAGAAAGAAGGAATAGAAGGAACATACCTCAAAATAATAAAAGCTATATATGACAAACCCACAGCAAGCATCAACATCAATGGTGAAAAATTGAAAGCATTTCCCCTCAAATCAGGAACAAGAGAAGGGTGCCCACTCTCACCACTACTATTCAACATAGTGTTGGAAGTTTTGGCCACATAAATCAGAGCAGAAAAATAAGTAAAAGGAATCCAGATAGGAAAAGAAGTGAAACTCTCGCTGTTTGCAGATGACATGATCCTCTACATAGAAAACCCTAAAGACTCTACCAGAAAATTACTAGAGCTAATCAATGAATATAGTAAAGTGGAAGGATATAAAATTAACACACAGAAATCCCTTGCATTCCTATGCACTAACAATGAAAAAACAGAAAGAGAAATTAATGAATCAATACGACTCACCATTGCAATAAAAAGAATAAAATACTTAGGAGTATATTTTCCTAAAGAAACAAAAGACCTATACATAGAAAACTATAAAGCACTGATGAAAGAAATCAAAGAGGACACAAACAGATGGAGAACCATACCATGTTCTTGGATTGGAAGAATCAATATTGTCACAATGGGTATTCTACCCAAAGCAATCTATAGATTTAATGCAATCCCTATCAAGCTACCAATGGTATTTTTCACAGAACTAGAACAAATAATTTCACAATTTGTATGGAAATACAAAAAACCTTGAATAGCCAAAGTAATCTTGAGAAAGAAGAACGGAACTGGAGGAATCAACCTGACTGATTTCTGGCTCTACTACAAAGCCACAGTCATCAAGATAGTATGGTACTGGCACAAAGACAAAAGTATAGATCAATGGAACAGAATAGAAAGCTCAGAGATAAATCCACGAACCTATGGACACCTTATCTTCGACAAAGGAGGCAAGGATATACAATGGAAAAAAGACAACCTCTTTAACAAGTGGTGCTTGGAAAACTGGTTAACCACTTGTAAAAGAATGAAACTCGAACACTTTCTAACACCATACACAAAAATAAACTCAAAATGGATTAAAGATCTAAATGTAAGATCAGAAACTATAAAATTCCTAGAGGAGAACATAGGCAAAACACTTTCTGACATAAATCACAGCAGGATCCTCTATGGCCCACCTCCCAGAATATTGGAAATAAAATCAAAAATAAACAAAGGGGACCTAATGAAACTTAAAATCTTTTGACAACAAAGGAAACTATAAGTAAGGTGAAAAGACAGCCCTCAGATTGGGAGAAAATAATGGCAAATGAAGCAACAGACAAAGGATTAATCTCAAAAAAATACAAGAAACACCTGCAGCTCATTTCCAGAAAAATAAATGATCCAATCAAAAAATGAGCCAAAGAACTAAACAGACATTTCTCCAAGGAAGACATACAGATGGCTAAAAAGCACATGAAAAGATGCTCAACATCACTCATTATCAGAGAAATGCAAATCAATACCTCAATGAGGTACCATTACACTCCAGTCAGGATGGCTGCTATCCAAAAGTCTACAAGCAATAAATGCTGGAGAGGGTGTGGAGAAAAGGGAACCCTCTTACACTGTTGGTGGGAATGCAAACTAGTACAGCCACTATGGAGAACAATGTGGAGATTTCTTTAAAAACTGGAAATAGAACTGCCATATGACCCAGCAATCCCACTTCTGGGCATACACACTGAAGAAACCAGATCTGAAAGAGAAACATGCACCTCAATGTTCATCGCAGCACTGTTTATAATAGCCAGCACATGGAAGCAACCTAGATGCCCATCAGCACACGAATGGATAAGGAAGCTGTGGTAAATTTACACCATGGAATATTACTCAGCCATTAAAAATAATTCATTTGAATCAGTTCTAATGAGATGGATGAAACTGGAGCCCATTATACAGAGTGAAGTAAGCCAGAAAGATAAAGACCATTACAGCATGCTAACTCATATATATGGAATTCAGAAAGATGGTAATGATAACCGCATATGCAAAACAGAAAAAGAGACACAGATGTATAGAAAAGACTTTTGGAGTCTGTGGGAGAAGGCGAGGGTGGGATGTTTAGAGAGAACAGTATGTATATTATCTATAGTGAAACAGATCCCCAGCCCAGGTGGGATGCAGGAGACAAGTGTTCAGGTCTGTTGCACCGGGAAGACCCAGAGGAATCAGGTGAAGAGGGAGGTGGGAGGGGGAATTGGGATGTGCAATACATGTAACTCCATGGCTTATTCGTGTCAATATATGACAAAGCCCACTGCAATGTTCTGAAGTAATTAGCCTCCAACTAATAAAAAAAATAAGAAATATAAAAAAAAATTAAAAAAAAGAATTCAACTGTTCATAAAATGGTTATACACTATATTCAAGTGAAACTTATCTCTGGAATACAAATATGACTCAAAATATACAGATCAATAAATATGATACATCACTTTAAGAGAGTTAAATTTAAAACTTCTTTATCTCTGTAATTTCCATAGATGCAGGGAAAGAATTTGACAAAAGCAATATTCTTTCTGATTAATAACTCTAAGCTGATTTTTTATTGGAAGAACATAAATGAACATAATAAATGTCATATATGATAAGCCCTCAGCTAACACCATATTCATTAATGAAAATTTGAAATCTGTTTCTCTAATATGAGGAATTGGAGTGACTTCTCTCAGTACTCTTATTTATACAAATACTTGGCAGAGTTGCTTGGGATGAAAAATAATAAAATGTATCCCCAAATCAGTGATGTGAGTTAAAATGGTCTGTTTCCAAATGATATGATCTCACATGTAGAAAAATCTTAAGACACCACCAACAAGCCCATTGGTGACAGATCAGTAAAGCTCGAAGAGACAAAATTAGTATACAAAATTAAGAGCATTTCTATGTACATCAAAAATTTATATAAACTAGTAAACAACTCCATTTATAACAGCATCAAAAAAATAAAATACTAGGAATAAATGTAACCAAGTAGATTTTAAAAAGCTGTGCACTGAAGTATGACATTGATGGAAGTCATTGTAGAAGACACAAATAATGTGAAAGATATCCCACATTCATGGATTGAAAGATTAATATTAATACATTCTCCATGTTAATTAAGGCCAGAAAAGGCAGGCTTAAAACTCAACATTGAAAAAGCTAAGATCATGGCATCTGGTCCAATCACTTCATGGCAAATAGATGGGGAAAGAGTGGAAACAGTGACAGACTTTATTTTCTGGGTCTCTAAAATCACTGCCGATTGTGGTTGAAAAGATGTGACAAACCTAGACAGCATAGTAAAAAGCAGAGTCATTACTTTGCTGACAAAGATCCATCTAGTCAAAGCCATGATTTCCCTTTTAGTCAAGTATGGATGTGACATATGGAGAATTAAAAAACAAACAAACAAAAAACAAACAAAAACCAACAACAACAACCTAAGAGCCAAAGAATTGATGCTTTTAAACTGTCGTGTTGGAGAAAACCCTTCAGAGTCCCTTGGATTGCAAAGAGATCAAGCTAGTCAATCCTAAAGGAAATCAACCCTAAACATTCATTGGAAGGACTGATGATAAAGCTTAAACTCCAAAATTGATGGCCAAGAGATGCAAAGTATGACATATTAGAAAAGACCCTGATGGCTGAGAAAGATTGAAGGCTAGAGGAGAAGACGACAAAGGGTGAGATGGTTGGATGGCATCACCAACTCGATGGACATGAGTTTCAGAAAGATCCAGGAGTTGGTGATTGACAGGGAAGCCTTGCATGCTGCAGCCCGTGGGGTCGAAAAAAGTCAGATATGACTGAGCAATTGAACTGGAATGAACTCATAAATTCAAAGTGATCCTAAATAATATTTGATTGTTTTAATGTAAATATTTATGGAATCACAATGGATTCTTAAATTTCAAAGGAATCCTTAGAAATGAGAACAAATCCGTGGGCACCATTCTTCAATGATCTGAAACTGTATTATAAATATATGGTAATCTAGTAATCAATGGAATATGGAACTGGCATAAAAGCAGATAATGGAACAGAATTGAAATACTGGAAATAAACCCATGCATATACTTGACAAGGTACTGAAATATTCAAAGGGGGAAAAATAGTGTTTTAAATAAATGGTCATGATGGAGAGTTCTGACAAAATGTGGTCCACTGGAGAAGGGAATGGGAAACTGCTTCAGTACTCTTGCCTTGAGAACCCCATTAACAGTATAAAAAGGCAAAAAGATAAGACACTGAAAGATGAACTCCCCAGGTCAGTAGGTGTCCAGTATGCTACTGGAGATCATTGGATGAATAACTCCAGAAAGAATAAAGAGACAGAGCCAAAGCAAAACAACACCCAGTTGTGGATGTGACTGGTGATAGAAGCAAAGAGCAATATTGCATAGGAACCTGAAATGATAGGTCCATGAATGAAGACAAATTGGAAGTGGTCAAACTTCCAATGGCAAGTTTGAACACTGACATTTTAGGAATCAGCAAACTAAAATGGACTGGAATGGGTGAATTTAATTCAGATGACCATTATATCTACTACTGTGGGCAAGAATCCCTTAGAAGAAATGAAGTGGCCATCATAGTCAACAAGAGAGTCTGAAATGCAGTACTTGGAGACAATCTCAAAAATGACAGATTTCTGTTTGTTTCCAAAGCAAACCATTCAACATCATGGTAATCCAAGTCTATGTCCTGACCAGTAATGCTGAAGAAGCTGAAGCTGAATGGTTCTATGAAGACCTACAAGACCTTCTAGAACTAACACACCAAAAAGATATCCTTTTCATTATGGGGGACTGGAATGCAAAAGTAGGAAGTCAAAAACACTTGGAGTAACAGGTAAATTTGACCTTGAAGTGCAGAATGAAGCAGGGAAAAGGCTAGTAGTGTTTTGCCAAGAGAATGCACTGATCATAGCAAATACCCTCTTCTAACAACACAAGAGAAGACTCTACACATGGACGTCACCAGATGGTCAATACCAAAATCAGATTGATTATGTTCTTTGCATCCAAAGATGAAGAAGCTCTATACAGTCAGCAAAAACAAGACTAGGGGCTGACTGTGGCTCAGATCATGAACTCTTTATTGACAATTTCAGATATAAATTAAACAAAGTAGAGAAAACCACTAGACGATTCAGGTGTGAACAAAATTGAATCCTTTGTGATTATACAGTAGAAATTAGAATTAGCTCTGATAGACAGAATGCCTGAAGAACTATGGACTGAGGTTTGTGACATTGTACAAGAGGCAGGGATCAAGATCATCTCCAAGAAAAAGGCAAAATGATTGTCTGAAGAGGCCTTACAAATAGCTGTGAAAAGAAGAGAAGCCAAAAGCAAAGGAGAAAAAGAAAGATATGCCCATTAGAATGCAGAGTTCCAAAGAATAGCAAGGAGAGATAAGAAAGCCTTCTTCAGCGATCAATGCAAAGAAATAGAGGAAAACAATAAAATGGGAAATACTAGAGATCTCTTCAAGAAAATTAGAGATACTAAGGGAACTTTTCATGCAAAGATGGGTTCAATAAAGGACAGAAATAGTATGAACCTAACAGAATCAGAAGATATTAAGAAGAGGTGGTAAGAATACACAGAAAAACTGGACAAAAAAGATCTTCACAGCCTAGCTAATCATGATGGTGTGATCACTCACCTAAAGCCAGACATCCTGGAATGTGAGGTCAAGTGGGCCTTAGGAAGCATCACTACGAGCAAAGCTAGTGGAGGTGATGGAATTCCAGTTGAGCTATTTCAATCCTGAAAGATGGTGCTGTGAAAGTGCTGCACTCAATATGAAAGTGTATTTGGAAAACTCAGCAGTGGCCACAGGACTGGAAAAGGTCACTTTTCATTCCAGCCCCAAAGGAAAAAAAAAAGCAATGCCAAAGATTGCTCAGTCTACCGCACAATTGCACTCATCTCATATGCTAGTGAAGGAATGCACAAAATTCTCCAAGCCAGGCTTCAGCAATATATGAACCATGAAATTCCAGATGTTCAATGTGGTTTTAGGAAAGGCAGAGAAACCAGAGATCAAATTACCAACATCCACTGGATCATTGAAAAAGCAAGAGAGTTCCACACAAACATCTATTTCTGCTTTATTGACTATGCCAAAGCCTTTGACTGTGTGGATCACCACAAACAGTGGAAAATTCTTAAAGAGGTGAGAATATCAGGCTACCTGACCTGCTTCTTGAGAAATCTGTATGCAAGTCAGTAAGGAACAGTTAAAACTGGACATGGAACAACATGCTTGTTCCAAATCTGGAAAGGGTATGTCAAGGCTGCATATTGTCACCTTGTTTATTTAACTTACATGCAGTGTACATCTTCCAAAATCCCAGGCTGGAATCAAGATTGCCAGGAGAAATATCAATAACCTCAGATATGCAGGTATCACCACACTTATGGCAGAAAGTGAAGAACTAAAGAGCCTCTTGATGAAAGTGAAAGAGGAGAGTGAAAAAGTTGCCTTAAAGCTCAACATTCAGAAAACTGAGACCATGATATCTGGTCCCATCACTTCATGGCAAATAAATGGGAAAAGAGTGGAACCAGTGAAAGACTTTATTTTTATGAACTCCAAAATCAGTGAAGATGGTGACTGCAGCCATGAAATGAAAAGACGTTTACTCCTTGGAAGAAAAATTATGACCAAACAAGACAGCATATTAAAACGCAGAGACAATACTTTGCCAACAAAGGTTAGTCTAGTCAAAGTTATTGTTATTCCAGTAGTCATGTATGGATGTGAGAGTTGGACTATAAAGAAAGCTGAGCACCGGAGAATTGATACTTTTGAACTGTAGTGTTGGAAAAGATTCCTGAGAGTCCCTTGGACTGCAAGAAGATCCAATCAGTCAATCCTAAAGGAGACTAGTACTGAGTGTTTATTGGAAGGACTGAATTTGAAGCTGAAACTGCAATACTTTTGGCCACCTAATGTGAAGAACTGCTTCATTTGACAAGACGCTGATGCTGGGAAAGATTGAAGGCAGGAGGAGAAGGGGACAACAGAGGATGAAATGGATGGATGGCATCACCAAATCAATGGACATGAGTTTGAGTAAACTTCGGGAGCTGGTGATGGACAAGGAGGCCTGGAGTTCATGGGGTCATAAAGAGTCAGACACGACTGAGTGGCTGAACTGAACTGAAATGCATGGTGCTGGGGAAACTGGATATTCACATACAGAAGAATTAAACTGGGTTCCCATCCTAAAATACTAACAAAAATTTATCACAAATGACTAAAAACTTCAATTTAAGATATGAATCCATAATAGCATAGAGGAAACAGAGAGAAAAAATTATTAACATTTATCTTGGCAATGATTTCATGTATATAGCACCAAAAGTACAGTGATATAAAGGGAAATATAAACAAATGAAATTGAATCCACTTTAAAAGCTTCTGAACAGCAGCTTAAATGATCAACAAAATTCAAAGGAAACATAGAATCAGATTTTTTTTTAAATTTCAAGTCTGGCAAAGGGTTAATAGATAAAATACATTAAGAACTTATATACCTCAAAAATGAAATGAAATGAAATTATCTGATTTTACAAAATTGAGTGAAGGACTTGAGAGGACTTTTATCCAAAGAAGATATTCAAATGGCTAACATGGACTTGAAAAAAGTTCTTAACATTATTCGTCAGAAATATTCAAAATCACAAGGACATGTCACATCACACCTAATAGAATGGCTATTATTAAAAACTCAAGGGGTAACTCATGGTGAAAATAATGTGGAAAAAGAACTTTCTTACACTACTCGTGGAAATGTAAATAGTTATTACTGGTGGAAATGTAAATAGTCTTTATAAAAAGCAGGATGAGGGGTCCTCAACATAATGAAAAATAGTACTGTGATATGATATAGCTATTCCACTTCTGGGTTTATATCTGAAGGAAATTAAATCACTCTGTGGAAGAGACAGAGAGTGTCTGTGTCACACCATGTTCATTATAGCTTTATTTACAATAGCCAAGACAAACTATGTATTAATAATCTCATGAATAAAGAAAATATTACACATGAATGTTTTATATATATAAATATTATAGATATAACATATATACATATTCATAGATACATGCATATATATTCATACACATGCCTGCATGTGTGAGTGAAGTGAAGTTGCTCAGTCGTGTCCGAATCTTTGTGATCCCAGGGTCTGCAGCCTACCAGCCTTCTTTGTCCATGGATTTTCCAGGCAAGAGTACTGGAGTGGGTTGCATGTATTCGTGGTTAAATATATATAAAAAATTTAACCATAAAATTATATAGCCATAAAATATAAAGAATTCCCACCATTTGGGACTATATGGGCAAACCCTTAGAGTGTTATGGCCAGTGAATTAAGTCAGATTGAGAAAAAAATACTTTTAATCTTACTTATAAAAGCAATCTAGAAATAAATAAATAAATAAATAAATAAATAAATAAATAAATAAATAATCTGAACTCAGGTAAAGGAAACAGACTGTTGGTTTCCAGGTGTGCAGTTTTGCTGGTGGAAATGGATGCTGGTGGACAACAGATATAAAATTCTAGTTCTTAAATGAATAAGTATTTAGGATATAATGTATGGCAGGGAACAATAGTTAACAATACAATATTATGTACTTGAACATTACTAAGAATGTAAATCTTTTTTTTTAATTTATTTTTATTAGTTGGAGGCTAATTACTTTACAATATTGTAGTGTTTTTTGTCATATATTGATTTGAATTAGCCATGGATTTACATGTATTCCCCATCTTGATCTCCCCTCCCACCTCCCTCTCCACCTGATCCCTCTGGGTCTTCCCAGTGCACCAGGTCCAAGCACTTGTCTCATGCATCCAACCTGGGCTGGTGATCTGTTTCACCCTAGATAATATACATGTTTTGATGTATATTATCACCCACCCTCACCTCCTCCCACAGAGTCCAAAAGTGTATTCTATGCATCTGTGTCTCTTTTTCACTCTTGCATATAGGGTTATCATTACCATCATTCTAAAATCCATATATATGCTTTAGAATGCTGTATTGGTGTTTATCTTTCTGGCTTACTTAACTCTGTATAATGCACTCCAGTTTTACCATTTCATTAAAACAGATTCAAATGTATTCTTTTTAATAGCTGAGTAGTATTACATTGTGTATATGCACCACAGCTTTCTTATCCTTTCATCTGCCGATGGGCATCTAGGTTGCTTCTATGTCCTGGCTATTATAAATGGTGCTGTGATGAATGTTGGGGTACATGTGTCTCTTTCAGTTGTGGTTTCCTTGGTGTGTATGCCCAGCAGTGGAATTGTTGGGTTATATGGCAGTTCTATTTCCAGGTTTTTAAGGAATCTCCACACTGTTCTCCATAGTGTCTCTACTAGTTTGCATTCCCACCAACAGTGTAGGAGGGTTCCCTTTTCTCCACACCCTCTCAAGCATTGATTGCTCGTAGACTTTTGGATAGAAGCCATTCTGACTGGCATGAAATGGTGCCTCACTGAGGTTTTGATTTGCATTTCTCTGATAATGAGTGATGTTGAGCATCTTTCATGTGTTTGTTAGCCATCTGTATGCCTTCTTTGGAGAAATGTCTGTTTAGTTCTTTGGCTCATTTTTTTTTTTTTGATTGGGTCATTTATTTTTCTGGAAATGAGCTGCAGGAGTTGCTTGTATAGTTTTGAGATTGATCCTTTGTTGTTTAATTTGCTATTATTTTCTCCCATTCTGAAGGCTGTCTTTTCACCTTGCTTATAGTTTCCTTTGTTGTGCAAAAGCTTTTAAGTTTAATTAGGTCCCATTTGTTTATTTTTGCTTTTATTTCCAATATTCTGGAGGTGGGTCATAGAGGATCCTGGGGTGATTTATGTCGGAGAGTGTTTTGCCTATGTTCTCCTCTAGGAATTTTGTAGTTTCTGGTCTTATATTTAGATCTTTAATCCATTCCAAGTTTATTTTTGTATATGGTGTTAGAAAGTGTTCTAGTTTCATTCTTTTATAAGTGATTGACCAGTTTTCCCAGAACCACTTGTTAAAGTGGTTGTCTTTTCTCCATTGTATATTCTTGCCTCCTTTGTCGAAGATAAGGTGCTCATAGGTATGTGAATTTATCTCTGGGCTTTCTATTTTGTTCCATTGATCTATATTTCTGTTTTTGTGCCAGGATCATACTGTCTTGATTACCATGGCTTTGTAGTAGAGTCTGAAGTCAGGCAGGTTGTTTCCTCCAGTTCCATTCTTCTTTCTCAAGATTGCTTTGGCTATTCGAGTTTTTTTGTATTTCCATACAAATTGTGAAATTATTTTTTCTAGTTCTGTGAAAAATACCATTGGTAGCTTGATAGGAATTGCATTGAATCTATAGATTCCTCTGGGGAGTATACTCATTTTCACAATATTAATTATTCCAGTCCATGAACACGGCATATTCCTCCATCTGTTTGTGTCTTCTTTGATTTATTTCATCAGTGTTTTATAATTTTCTATGTATCAGTCTTTTGTTTCTTTAGGTAGATATACTCCTAAGTATTTTATTCTTCTTGTTGCAGTGGTGAATAGTATTGTTTCTTTAATTTCTCTTTCTGTTTTCTCATTGTTAGTGCATAGGAATGCAAGAGATTTCTCTGTGTTAATATTATAGCCTGAAACTTTACTATATTCATTGATTAGCTCTAGTAAAATTCTGGTAAAGGCTTTAGGGTTTTCTATATAGAAGATCATATCATCTGCAAACAGTGAGAATTTTAATTCTTCTTTTCCTGTCTGGATTCCTTTTATTTCTTTTTCTGCTGTAATTGCTGTGGCCAACACTTCCAAAACTATGTTGAATATTAGTGGTGAGAGTGGGCACCCTTGCCTTGTTCCTTATATTAGGGGAAATCCTTTAAATATTTCACCATTGAGGATAATGTTTGTAGTGGGTTTGTCATATATAGCTTTTATTATGTTGAGGTATGTTCCTTCTATTCCTGCTTTCTGGAGAGTTTTTTATCATAAATAGATGTTGAATTTTGTCAAAAGCTTTCTCTGAATCTATTGAGATAATCATATGGTTTTATTTTTCAATTTGTTAATGTGGTGTATTACATTGATTTGTGGATATTAAAGAATCCTTTCATTCCTGGGATAAAGCCCACTTGGTCATGATGTATGATCTTTATAATATATTGTTGGATTCTGCTTGCTAGAGTTTTGCTAAGGATTTTTGCATCTATGTTCATCAGTGCTATTGGCCTATAGCTTTTTTCTTTCTCTGTGCTTGTGATGGGTCTCTTACGGTCTTCTATTTCTTCCTGGTTCAATTTTGGAAAGTTATATTTTTCTAAGAATCTTCCCATTTCTTCCAAGTTCTCCATTTTATTGTCATATAGTTGCTAGTAGTAGTCTCTTATGATCCTTTGAATTTCTGTGTTGTCTGTTGAGATCTCTCCATTTTCATTTCTAATTTTGTTTATCTGATTCTTCTCCCTTTGTTTCTTGATGAGTCTGGCTAACAGTTTGTCAATTTTATTAATCCTTTCAAAAAAACCAGCTTTTAGCCTTGTTGATTTTTGTTATGTTCTCTTTTGTTACTTTTGCATTTATTTCTGCCCTAATTTTTAAAATTTATTTCCTTCTTCTAACCCTGGGGAGTCTTCATTTCTTCCTTCTCTAGTTGCTTTAGGTGTAGAGTTATGCTATTTATTTGACTTTTTTCTTGTTTCTTTTTTTACTTTTATTTCTTTTCTTTTTTCTTTTTTTCTTGTTTCTTGAGGTAAGCCTGTATTGCTATGAACCTTCCCCTTAGCACTGCCTTTATAATGTCCCATATGTTTTGGCTTGTTGTGTTTACATTTTCATTCTTTTTTTTTTTTTAATTTTATTAGTTGGAGGCCAACTACTTTACAATATTGTAGTGTTTTTTGTCATACATTGACATGAATCAGCCATGGGTTTACATGTGTTCCCCATCCCAATCCCCCCTCCCACCTCCCTCTCCACCCGATCCCTCTAGGTCTTCCCAGTGAACCAGGTCCGAGCACTTGTCTCATGCATCCAACCTGGGCTGGTGATCTGTTTCACCCTAGATAATATACATGTTTCAATGCTGTTCTCTTGAAACATCCCACCCTCGCCTTCTCCCACAGATTCCAAAATTCTGTTCTGTACATCTATGTCTCTTTTTCTATTTTGCATATAGGGTTATCATTACCATCTTTCTAAATTCCATATATATGAGTTAGTATACTGTATTGGTCTTTATCTTTCTGGCTTACTTCACTCTGTATAATGGGCTCCAGTTTCATCCATCTCTTAGAACTGAAATGTCTACAAGCAACAAATACTGGAGAGGGTGTGGAGAAAAGGGAACCCTCTTACACTGTTGGTGGGAATGCAAACTAGTACAGCCACTATGGAGAACAGTATGGAGATTTTTTAAAAAGCTGGAGTTAGAACTGCCATACGACCCAGCAATCCCACTTCTGGGCATACACACTGCGGAAACCAGATCTGAAAGAGACACGTGCACACTAATGTTCATCGCAGCACTGTTTATAATAGCCAGGACATGGAAGCAACCTAGATGCCCATCAGCAGATGAATGGATAAGGAAGCTGTGCTACATATACACCATGGAATATTACTCAGCCATTAAAATTAATTCATTTCATTCATTTCTATGCATACTTTGATTTCTTTTTTGATTTATTCTATGATTTGTCAGTTATTCAGAAGCATGCTATTTAGCCTCCATCTGTTGGGATTTTTAATAGTTTTTTTTTTCCCCTGTAATAGAGATCTAATCTTACTGCTTTGTGGTCAGAAAAGATGACTGGAATGATTTCAATTTTTTTTAATTTTCCAAGGCTACATTTATGGCCCAGGATGTGATCTATTCTGGGGAAGTTTCCATGTGCACTTGAGAAAAAGGTGAAATTGATTGTTTTTGGGTGAAATGTCCTATAGATATCAGTTAGGTTCAGCTGGTCCATTGTGTCATTTAAAGTTTGTGTTTCCTTATTAATTTTTTGTTTAGTTGATCTATCCATAGATGTGAGTGGGGTATTAAAGTCTCCCACTATTATTGTGTTATTGTTAATTTTCCCTTTCATACTTGCTAGCATTTGCCTTACATACTGCGGTGATCCTATGTTGGGTGCATATATATTTATAATTGTTTTATCTTCTTGGATTGTTCCTTTGATCATTATATAGTGTCCTTCTTTGTCTCTTTTCACAGCCTTTATTTTAAAGTCTATTTTGTCTGATATGAGTATTGTGACTCCTAGTTTTTTCTGATGTCCATTTGCGTGAAATATTTTTTTCCAGCCCTTCACTTTCAGTCTGTATTTGTCCCTTGTTTTGAGGTGTGTCTCTTGTAAATAGTATATATGGGGGTCTTGTTTTTGTATCCATTCAGCCAGTCTTTGTCTTTTGATTGGGGCATTCAACCCATTTACATTTAAAGAAATTATTGAAAAGTATGGTCCCATTGCCATTTACTTTGTTGTTTTGGGTTCACTTTTATACAACCTTTCTGTGTTTCTTGTCTAGAGAAGATCCTTTAGCATTTGTTAGAGAGCTGGTTTGGTGGTGCTGAATTCTCTCAGCTTTTGCTTGTCTATAAAGATTTTGAATTCTTCATATCTGAATGAGATCCTTATTGGGTACAGTAATCTGGGTTGTAGGTTATTCTTTCATTACTTTAAGTTTGTCCTGCCACTCCCTTCTGGCCTGAAGAGTTTCTATTGATAGATCAGCTGTTATCCTTATGGGAATCCCCTTGTGTGTTATTTGTTGTTTTTCCCTTGCTGCTTTTAATATTTGTTCTTTGTGTTTGATCTTTGTTAATTTAATATCTGTCTTGGGTTTAATCCTGTTTGGGACTCTCTGGGTTTCTTGGATTTGGGTGATTATGTCCTTCCCCATTTTAGAGAAGTTTTCAACTCTTATCTCCTTGAGTATTTTCTCGTGTCCTTTCTTTTTGTCTTCTTCTTCTGGGACACCTATGATTCGAATGTTGGGGCATTTCACATTGTCCCAGAGGTCCCTGAGGTTGTCCTCATTTCTTTTGACTTTTTTTTCCTTTTTTTCCTCTCTACTTCATTTATTTCCACCATTCTATCTTCTACATCACTTATCTTATTTTCTGTCTCTATTTTTCTACTGTGGGTTGCCTCCAGAGTGTTTTTATCTCATTTATTGTATTATTCATTGTTGATTGACTTTTTTATTTCTTCTAGATCCTTATTAAAAATTTCTTGATTATTCTCAATCCTTGTCTCCAGGCTGTTTATCTGTAACTCCAATTTATTTTCAATATTTTGGATCACTTTTTATTGTCATTATTCTAAATTCTTTTTTTTTTCAGGTAGATTCCCTATCTCCTCCTGTTTGGTTTGGTGGGCATTTTTCATTTTTCTTTACCTGCTGAGTATTTCTCTGCCTTTTCATCTTATTTAGATTGCTGTATTTGGGGTGGCCTTTCTATATTCTGGTAGTTGTTATTCCTCTTTATTGTGGAGGTTCCTTGCTGTGGGTGAGGTTAGATGATTGGCTTGTCAAAGTTTCCTGGTTAGGGAAGCTTGTGTCGGTGTTTTGGTGTGTGGAGCTGGATTTCATCTCTCTGGAGTGCAATGGAGTGTCCAGTAGTGAGTTTTGAGGTGTCTCTGGCTTTTGTGTGACTTTAGACAGCCTGTATATTGATGCTCAGGGCTATGTTCCTGTGTTTCTGGAGAATTTGCATAGTATGTCTTGGTCTGGAACTTATTGGCTCTTGGGTGGTGGTTGGTTTCAGTGTAGGTATGGAGGCTTTTGGATGATCTCTTATTAATTAATGTTCCTGGCTGGAGTCAGGAGTTCTCTGGTGTTCTCAGGTTTGGGGCTTAAACCTCTTGCCTCTGAATTTCAGTCTGATTCTTCCAGTAGCCTCAAGACTTCTCCATCTATACAGCACTGATAATAAAATTTCTAGGTTAATGGTGAAAAGATTCGCCACACTGAGGGACACCCAGAGAGTTTCACAGAGTTACATGAAGAAGAGGAGAGGGAGGAAGGAGATAGAAGTGAGCAGGAGGAGAAAAAGGGGGAATCAAGAGGAGAGAAACAGATCTAGGCAGTACTCTTTTCCCTAAGTGCTCTCCGCAGCCCAGGACACCCACAGAGATTCACAGAATTGGGTTGAGAAGAGAAGGGGAAGGGAGGAAATAGAGGTGACCTGGGGTTGAAAAAGGAGAGTCAAAAGGGGGAGACAGTTATCAAGCCAGTAATCATTCCTGAGTAAAAATGAGTACTGGAGACTGGATTTTTAAATGTACAAAATTGATATCAAATACTAAAAAACAAAGATTAAAAAATCTAGAGTAGAGTTTAGATTCTTAAAAATACAGTATTAAGAAAACCAAAAGCACAAAAAGTATAAGAAATATATTTGAAGTTTACTTTAAAACTAGGGTCCATTTTTTGGAAGGTAATAGTGGGTTATAAAAATGAAAATAAAAGGACTAATAGAGGGCTTAAAAAAGAAAAAAATAATTAAAAAATATAATAGTAAAAATATATCTAGGAATTTCTCTGGAGCTGTTGCGGGCAGTGTGGGTTCAGTTTAGTTTCAGATAGTTCCGTTTTCCAGCTTATTCTTTTCTTTATCCATAGGCCCCTTCCAGTGTAGTCAGTGTTAACTATAGGGATTTTAATCTGTTTCACCTGCCCCTTCTAAAGTGGTTCCCTTTCTTTATTTGGCTTCTGTTTGCAGATCTTTTCAGTTTCTAATTTCTGCCCTAACATAAGGGGGTGAAGGTGGTCTCTTGTTTAGGCTCACTTGTTCAGTCATGCTGTGTGGAGGGAGGAATACTGCAAACAAACATCACTGGCGTGTGTGGGGTGTGCTTGCAGTGTTTTGGCCATGCAGGGTTTGCCCCTTCTCACAGCGTGTTTCCCAGTCTATACTGCTCAGGCTTCAGGTTGCTCTACAAGGAGTGAGCCCTGAGTTGTTTGCACTTCCCAAGTCTAAGCCACTCAGGTTCAGGTTCTCGCATATTCCACAAAGGGGCAGACTCAGTTTGGCCTGTGGTTTGTGCTGTTCCCGGTCCAAGCAGCCCAGGCAACCAGGTGCTTGACGAGCACACTCTCTTCAAGTGCAGTGCGACTTATCCCCTCCCCGGTCCCAGCCTCAGTTTCTGTGTGTGCCCAGTCCAGTGTGCCTTGTATCTCCTGGGGAGTTGATCTCTGGCTGTGACCCTCCCGGTGGATGTCAAACATCCAGAATCTCAGGAAGTCTTTGGTTAGAGACTAGAAGCCTGTTTGCAGTTTGGTAGAGGATGCCCTCTCTGGGGCCGAGTTTGCCCCTTTCTGGCCCTGGCTGGCACCCGCCTGCCCCCTGCCTCTGGCGGGGGATGGGCTAGTCCACAGCCAGCTAGCTCTTCTCTGGTATTGCTCAGTCTTTTGTTCTATAAGCGGGCCGGCAGTCCCTTAAGTTAGGGCTTTTTGCAGGTTAATTCTCTCTCTCTCTCTCTCTTTCTCTCTCGGTATCCCACAGTTTAGTTTGCTATCTCACATTAGCTCCCTCAGATTGCCCTCAGGGTATTCAGGTCCAGTCCTTACCCTAAGAAATGCCACCCGCTCCTCTCCATTCAGCCGCCACTTGCTGGTGGTGGATGCAAGCGTCTGGGGTATTTTTCTGCTGGGAGTGGCCTTTAGGCATGTAATCTCTAGGTTTTATTTATTAATTTTTCCTCCTGTCTAGGTTGACCTCCGAGATTCGAAAACTTCCCCCGGACGTGCTGGTGAGAGGGTTTCCTGGTGTTTGGAAACTTCCTCTATTAAGACTCCCTTCCCAGGATAGATCTCTCTCCATAACTCTTTTTTCTCTCTTTTTATCTTTTATATTTTGTCCTACCTCCTTTCTAAGACAATGGGCTGCTTTTCTGGGTGCCTGATGTCCTCTGCCAGCATTCAGAATTTGTTCTGTGGAGTTTGCACAACATTCAAATGTTTTTCGATCAATTTGCTGGGGATGAAGTGATCTCCCCAGCTTATTCCTCCACCATCTTATCTCTCTCCTTCAAGATTATACCTCAATTATATTTAAATAAAGCTGAATAATAGTGAAGTGAAAAAAGAAAATATCAAGAAAAAAAAAAACTGCTGGGACTTGTCAAGGGTATTCTTCCTTATGTTTCCTTTTATGATTTTATGGTTCAGGTCTTGCCCTTAAGTACTGGATCTTTTTGGAGTAAAATTTTGTGAGTTGTGTAAGGTACAAGCCCAATTTTATTATTTCATATGTAGGTATACAATTTCCTCAACACTACTGAGGAAACTATCCTTTCCACATTCATAGTTTTTGGTCCATTTTTCAAAGATTAGTTGAGCATATATGCATAAGTTTATTTTGGGGCATATATTAGAATATATATAGAGTATATTCTTTTCATCCATCTGTATACCTGTTTTTATGTCAATTTCATAATGTTTTGACTACTGTAGCTTTGTGATGTAGTTTGAAATCAGAAAGTGTGATGCTCTCAAATTTTTCTTTCTTAAGATTGTTTGCTTACAGTATGGTACTGGCACAAAGACAGAAATATAGATCAATGTAACAAAATAGAAAACTCAGAGATAAATCCATGCACCTATGGACACCTTATCTTTGACAAAGGAATCAAGAATATACAATTGAGAAAAGACAAACTCTTTAACAAGTGGTGCTGGAAAAACTGGTCAACCACTTGTAAAAGAATGAAACTAGAGCACTTTATAACACCATACACAAAAATAAACTCAAAATGGGTGGAAGATCTAAATGTAAGACCAGAAACTATAAAACACCTAGAGGAAAACATAGGCAAAACACTCTGACAAAAATCATAGCAGGATCCTCTATGATCCATCTCCCAGAATAATGGAAATAAAAGCAAAAATAAACAAATGGGACCTAATTAAACCTAAAAGCTTTTGCACAATGAAGGACACTGTAAGAAAAGTGAAAAGACATCCTTCAGAATGGGAGAAAAGAATAGCAATTGAAGCAACTGACAAAGAATTAATCTTAAAAATATACAAGCAACTATTGCAGCTCCATTCCAGGGGAAAAATAAAATGACCCAATCAAAAGATGGACAAAAGAACTAAACAGACATTTCCCCAGTGAAGACATACAGATGGCTAACAAACACATGAAAAGATGCACAACATCACTCATTATCAGAGAAAATGCAAATCAAAACCACAATGAGGTACCATCTCATGCTGGTCAGAATGGCTGCTATCAAAATGTCTACAAACAATAAATGCTTGAGAGGGTGCAGAGGAAAAGGCACCCTCTTACACTGTTGGTGGGAATGAAAACTAGTAGAGACACTATTTAGAACAGTGTGGAGATTCCTTAAAAAACTGGAAATAGAACTGCCATACAACTCAGCAATCCCACTGCTGGGCATACACACCAAGGAAACCACAAATGAAAGAGACACATGTACCCAAATGTTCATCTCATCACTGTTTACAATAGCCAGGATATGGAAGCAACCTAGATGTCCCTTGGCAGATGAATGGATAAGAAAGCTGTGGTACATATAAATGATGGAATATTACTAAGCTATGAAAAATAATGCATTTGAATCAGTTCTAATGAGGTGGATGAAACGAGCCTATTATACAGAGTGAAGTAAGCCAGAAAGATAAAGACCATTACAATATACTAACGCATATATATGGAATTTAGAAAGATGGTAACGATAACCCTATATGCAAAACAGAAAAAGAGACACAGATGTACAGAACAGACTTTTGGACTCTGTGGGAGGAGGCAAGGGTGGGATGTTTCAAGAGAACAGCACCGAAACATGTATATTATCTAGGGTGAAACAGATCACCAGCCCAGGATGGATGCATGAGACAAGTGCTCGGGCCTGGTGCACTGGGAAGACCCAGAGGGATCAGGTGGAGAGGAAGGTGGGAGGGGGGATCGGGATGGGGAATACATGTATATCCATGGCTGATTCATGTCTATGTATGACAAAAACCACTACAATATTGTGAAGTAATTAACCTCCAACTAATAATACAAAAATAATAAATAAATTAATTAATTAATTAACCTACTACTCCCACAAAAGGTTGGATATATTCTATTCAAATGCTATACAAAATGAGTCTTGCCTTTTAAAGCCAGTTTTTGCATTATATTTTTGTTGGAAATTTATTTATATAATTTCATATTGTAAGGGCACATTTACTTTATATCTCTATAGACTTAAGCTATATTTTGTGTAGAGTATCAACAACCTCAAATGCAGAGTTACATTTTTTTATGCCCCATGCAACTTTTTGCAAGGTTTACTAAGATATAATTAACATTTAACTGACATTTTGTGTAAGTTCAAATTGTAAAACATAGTGACATCATATTACATAGCTTTTTTTTCTTTTTATTTTTAGGGGACAAATTTTAAAATATACTTTTTTGGAAACATTTATGCATACAGTGGTGTACTATTAACAATACTAACCATTGTGTTCCTGGAACTTGTACATTTTATAACTTGAATTGTGTCTTATGGATTTATGGGTACAGATTGAGCACTATCTTTATTAAATTTACTCCTATGTATATTTTTTGTTATTATAAGTTAATTGCTTTATTTATTTCATTTTCATGTTTATTGTATAAAAACACAACTTACTTTGTATGTGTTTGTTTGTGGTGGTGTTTTTAGGGCTTTTTCTGCAAACAGAAATATTTTTACAACTTCTTTCCTGATTTGATTATAAGTTCATTTTCTTGCCTACTTGCTTGAGCTAGATCTTCCAATATTATGGTTAATAGAAATGGTAAGAGTGGGCAGGCTTTTCGTGTTTCTGAACATTGAGAAAAACTTTTCAGTTTTTATCATTGAATATGATGATAATCAACGCATTTTTTTAAATGTATTATGTGTGCATTATATTTCATGCAAAGATGCACACAATAAAGGACAGAAACAGTATGGACCTTACAGAATCAGGAAATAATAAGAAAAGGCAGAAGAAATGCACAGTAGAATTAGACAAAAATGTCTTAATGACCCAGATAGCCACAATGGTGTAATCACTCACCTAGAGCCAGAAACATCATGGAGTGTGAAGTCAAGGGGCCTTAAGAAGCATTACTATGAACAAAGCTAGTGGAGGTGATGGAATTCCAGATGAGCTATTTCAAATCCTAAAAGACGATGCTGTTGAAGTGCTGTGCTCAGTATGCCAGAAAATATAGAAAACTCAGCAGTGGTCACAGGAATGGAAAAGATCAGTTTTCATTTCAATGCCAAAGAGCAATGCCAAAGAATGTTCAAACTACTGTATAATTGGACTCATCTCACATGCTAGCAATTCAAATCCCTTCAAGATAGGCTTCAATAGGACATGAACAGAGAAATTCTGGATATGCAAGCAGGATTTAGAAAAGGCAGAGGAACCAGAGATCAAATTTCCAACATTTGTTGGATAATAGAAAAAGCAAGGGAATGCCAGGAAAAAAAAAAAAAACACAAAACTTCTACTTCATTGGATATGCTAAAACCTTTGACTGTTGATCACATCAAACTGTGGAAAATTCTTAAAAAACTTGGAATACCAGACCACCTTCCCAGATTCCTGAGAAACCTATATGCAGATCAAGAAGCAACAGTTAGAACTGAACATGGAACATTAGAATGCTCCAAAATTAAACAAAGGAAGATATCAAGGCTCTATGTTGTCACCCTGCTTATTTAGCTTACATGCAGAGTATATTATATGAAATCCTGGGCTGGGTGAAGCTCAAGTTGGAATCAAGATTGCTGTAAGAAATATCAGTAACCTCAGATATGCAGTTGGCACCACTCTAATGGCAGAAAGGGACGGGGTATTATAGAACCTCTTGTTGAAGGTGAAAGAGTAGAATGAAAAACCTGGCTTAAAATTCAACATTAAAAAAAATCAGGATCTTGGCATCCATTCCCATCATTACATGGCAAATTTATGGGGAGAAAATGGAAGCAGTGACTGACTTTCTTTTCTTGTGCTCCAAAACGACTACAGATGACTGTAGCCATGAAATTTAAAGACACTTGCTCCCTGGAAGAAAAGCTATGACAAACCTAGCTGCACTGTGCTTAGTCATTCAGTTGTGTCTGAATCTTTATGGGCCCATGGACTGTAGCCCGCTAGGCTTCTCTGTCCATGGAGTTTCCCAGGCAAGAATACTGGAATGGGTAGCCATTCTCTTCTCCAGGGGATCTTCCAGGCACAGGAATTGAACCAGAGTTCCCTTGCATTGCAGGTGGATAATTTACAAACTGAGCTACCAGGGAAACCCCATGACAAACCTAGACAGTGTATTAAAAAGCATAGATATCACTTTTGACAACAAAGTTCCATATAATCAAAGCTATGGTTTTTTCAGTAGTCATGTACAGATGTGAGAGTTGGACCATAAAGAAAGCTGAGTACCAAAGAATTGATGCTTTTTAACTGTAGTGCTGGAAAAGACTCTAGAGAATCTCTTGGACAGCTAGGAGGTCAAACCAGTCAATCCTAAAGAAATCAACACTGCACATTCATTGGAAGGACTGATACTAAAGCTGAAGTTCCAATACCTTGGCCACCTGATGTGAAGAGCAGACTCATTGGAAAAGACTTTGATGCTGGGAAAGATTGAGGACAGGAGAAGGGGATGACAGAGATGAGCTGGTTGGATGGCATCACCAATTTAATGCACATGACCTTGAGCAAACTCCTGGAGATAGTGAAGGACAGGGAAGCCTGGAGTGCAGTAGTGCGTGGATTCACAAAGAGGAGGACATTACTGAGAAACTGAACAAATGTGTCAGTGCTAAGTCTCTTCAGTCACGTCCATCTCTTAGCAAACCTATGGTCTGCAGCACATCAAGCTCCTCTGTTCATGGAATTCCCCAGGCAAGAATACTGGAGTGGATTGCCATGCTCTCCTTCAGGGATCTTCCTGATCCAGGAATTGAACCCATGTCTTTTATGTCTCCTGCGTTGGCAGGCAGGTTCTTTACCACTGAGCGACTTGGAAAGTCAAATGCATTATGTTGAGGTACGTAGATTCTATGGGAACTTTATAGAAGAATTTTTTAAAATCATGAAATGATATTGAATTTTGTCTAGTGCTTTATCTACATCTCTTGAGATAATCATAAGATTTTTGTCAATTATGCTGTCATATTGGTGTATTTCATTTATTTATTTGCTTATATTGAACCATACTTACACTTCAGAAATAAATCCCATTTGATTATTATGTGTGATCTTTATATACTTTGTTCACTTAGTTTTCCCTTGTACTTTGTTTAGGATTTTTCCATCTATGCTTATGAGGTTTGTTGAACAATAATTTTCTTTTCTGGCATTTTTCTTGTCTGATTTCAATATCAGGTTGAAAGCAACTTTGAGAAATGAGTTTGTAAGTGTCCCTTCCTCTTTGATTTTTCAAATTTATTTTGAGATTGATATTAATATTTACATGACTGGTAGGTTTTATTAGTAAAGCCATAGGGTATTAAACTTTACATTATTGGCAGAATTTGATTACTGATTCATTCTCATTGCTTATTATTGGTCTGTTCAAATTTTCTCTTTTTTTGCATGATTCAGTCTTTACAAATTGTGTTTTTAGGAATGTAACTGTTAACCTAGATTATCCAGTTAATTGGAGTATAATGTTTATAGTAATGCATTATTTTTGTGGCATAAGTTTGATGTCTACTCTTTCACTTATTGTTTTATTTGCATATTCTCACTGGTTTTCTTATGTGTTAGTTGCTCAGTTGTGTACAGCTCTTTGCAATACCTAAGACTGTAGCCCAACAGATGTCCCTATGTCTGTGGAATTCTCCCGGCAAGAATACTAGAGTGGGTTGCCATTTCATTCTCCAGGGGAACTTCCCAACCCAGGGATTGAATCCAGGTCTCCTGCACTATAAGCAGATTCTTTACCATCTGAGCCACTTGGAAAGCCCATTTTCCTTATCTAATTCAGCTAAGTTTTTTCAATTTTGTATGTTTTTCCAAAAAACAAATTCCTAGGTCCTAATATATTCTATTGTTGTTCTGACCTCTCATTTCTGCTCTAATAACTTTTCCCATCCTTCTGCCTACTTTGGACTTTGTTTGTTCATATGTTTCTAGTTCCTTGAGGCCTAAAGTTATTTTTCTTAGGTAAGCATTTTCTAATATAAACAATTATTCTACAAATTTCCTTCTTATAACTGTCTTGCTATACCCAATAAATTTTGTATGTTGTGCTTCCATTTTGTTTGTCTTAACATATGTTTTTACTCCCTTAATTTATTTATTTTTTTTTAAGTTTAATTTTTAGAACAATGCTATGTTAGAAGGAAAAGAGAAAAATACAATAGTACAATATCGAAGTTAGGATCCAAGAAACATGACCTGTTATTCAACTTGAATCACAAGCTCAGAAAAGTTAAAAATAAAGAAAATGCTTTTGGATCAGATTGGCATGGATCAGGAAGCAAAAGGGTGTTTAGAGATACCTATCCTTGAAGCCAGAAATAACAGAACTATATCTGCCTCTTTGGTAACAATCATATGGTTACCTTGAGCAGGAAGCACATATTTTACACCAAAAGAGCTTTTTAGAATGTCCATTATTTTGAGACTTAGCTACTCATACGACTATACTGTAGAGTTCCTGAGGCCAATGAATGAGTTTAATATTTACTGAAGTTTTTTTACACATTGATTCAGGAGTGTACTGCTTAATTTCCATATATCTGTGGATTTTCCAGTTTTCCTCTTCTTAGTGACCCAGTTTCATAAAATCGTGGTCAAAATAATTTCAATTATCTGAGATTTGTCAAGATTTACTATTTTATCTAATATATAATCTATTGGAGGTAACTCCATGTGTGCTTGAGAAGAATGTGTATTTTGTTGCTGTCAGGTTGAATGTTTGGTACACATCTGTTAGATGTATTTAGTGTATAGTGTTCAGGTATGTTGTTACCTTATTAAATTTTGTCTGCATGATACATTGTTGAAATGGGATGTTGAAGTTCCCTACACTTATCATGTGCTCTCTATTTCTTCACTCAGATCTGTTGGTAATTGTTTACTCCATTTAGGTGAACTTATGTTGTATGCATATATATTTATAATTGTAATATTCTCATTATATTTGGCCCTTTATTATTATATAATGTCCTTCTTTCTTTTGTTACAGTTTTTAACTTAAAGTTTACTTTTTTCTGATGTAAGTCTAGCTACTTAAACACTTTTGCTTTTCATTTAATTGAAATATCTTTTTCTGTCTCTTTGTTTTTCAGTCTATTTGTGTTTTTAAAGCTGAAATAAGAATCTGATAAGCAGTGCATGGTAGTTTTTTTTTTTGTTTTTTATCCATTCAGCCCCCCTATATGTTTTACTTGAGTATCTAGTCCATTTTCTTTAAGGTGATTATTGATAGGTATGAGCTCAAATAAAATAAAGCTCTAAGCATAAGGCCTGAAACTGTAAAACTCTTAGAAGAAAACAGGGGGAATATTCTTTCCTATTGGCCTTGACCAATATCTCTTGATATGACACCAGAAACAAAATATAAATGTAAAAATAGACAACTGGGACTTTTAAATTGACATTCTTCTGCAAAAAAAAAAGGAAAATAAGTAAGAAAATAAAAAGGCAGTTTACGGATTGGGAGAAAATTTCTGCAAAATATGTATCTGATGTGTTAATACCCAAAATTTATAATAAACACATTTATGTAGAAGTAAAACAAAGATAGATAATTTAATCAAAATATGGATAAATAACTAGTCATTTACCCAAAGGAGAAAGACAAATGGTCAAAAATTATGTAAAGAGGTGTTCAGCATTACTAATCTTCAGGAAAATGCAAATCAAAACCACAATGAGGTATCATCTCAAACCTATTAGAATGACTATTATCAAATAGGCAAAATATAACAAATATTGGTGAGAGTGTGAGAGTAGGGACTCCTTTGTGCACTTTGGTTGGGAACACAAATTGGCTCAGCAATTATGGAAAGCTGTGATGGGTGGGGCCATGCTCAGTAAATCTTTAATTCAATTTTCTGTTGATGGGTGGAGCTGTGTTCCCTCCATATAATTTGCCCTAAGACCAACTATGGTAGAGTCAATGGCTAATGGTTACCTCCTTCAAAAGGGCTTATGAAAGGACTGTTGTATTCAGTGCTCCTGACTCCATTGGAGGCCACTGTCGACCCATGCCTCAGTTGGAGACTCCTAGACACTCACAGGCAAGTCTGGCTCAGGCTCTTTTGGGGGCACAATAAACTGCAGAAAATGTATGGACTTAACAGAAGCAGAAGATATTCAGAGGAGGTGGCAAGAATACACAGAGGATCTAGAATAAAAGGCTCTTAATGATCCAGATAACCACGATGGATGATCACTAATATAGAGCCAGAGATCCTGAAGTGTGAAGTCAAGTGGACCTTAGGAAGCATCATGGACAGAACTAGTGAAATGATGGAATTCCAGCTGAACTATTTCAAGTCCTAAAAGATGATGCTGTTAAAGTGTCACACTCAACATGCTAGCAAATTTGGAAAACTCAGTGGCCAAAGAACTTCAAAGGATAAGTTTTCATTCCAAACCTAAATAAAGTCAATGCCAAAGAGTACTCAAACTACTGCACAATTACATTCAACTCACATATTAGCAAAGTAATGTTCAAAATTCTACAAGGGAGACTTCAACAGTATGTGAACTTAGAACCGCCAGATGTTTAAGCTGGATTTAAAAAAAGCAGAGGAACCAGAAATCAAATTGCCAGCATCAGTTGGATTATAGAAAAATCAAGAGAATTAAAAAAAAATCTACTGCTTCATTGACTATGCTAATGTCTTTGACTGTGTGGATCACAACAGACTGCAGAAAATTCTGAAAGAGATGGGAATACCAGACCATCTTACCTGCCTCCTGAGAAATCTGTACGCAGGTAAAGAATAAACAAAACTGGATATGGAACAATGGACTGATTCCAAATTGGGAAAGGAGTACATCAAGGCTATGCATTGTCACCTTGCTTATTTAACTTATATGCAGATTACATCATCCGATTTCCCAGGCTGGATGAAGCACAAGATGGAAACAAGAGTGCCAGAAGAAATATCAGTAATGTCAGATATGCAGATGATAGCCCTCTAATGACAGAAAGCAAAGAGGAGCTAAAGAACCTCTTGATGGAAGTGAAAGAGGAGAGTGAAAAAGCTGGCTTACATTTAACATTCAAAAAGCTAAGATTATGGCACCTGGTCCCATCACTTCACAACAAATAGATGGGGAAACAACGGAAACAGTGACAGACTTTATTTTCTTGGGCTCCAAAATCACTGCAGATGTTGACTGTGGCCATGAAATTAAAAGACACTTGCTCCTTGGAGGAAAAGCTATGACCAACCTAGATAGCATATTAAAAAGCAGAGACATTACTTTGCCAACAAATGTTCATCTAGTCAAAGCTACGGTTTATCCAGTATTCTTGTATGGATGTGAGAGTTGGAATATAAAGAAAGCTGAGCATCAAAGAATTGATGGTTTTGATCTGTGATGTTGGAGAAGACTCTTGAGAGTCCTTTGGCCTGCAAGGAGATCCAACCAGTTCATCATAAAGGAAATCAGTTCTGAATATTCATTGGAAGGGTTGAAGCTGAAGCTGAAACTCCAATACTTTGGCCACTTGGTTCGAAAAAGTGAGTCATTTGAAAAGATCCTGATGCTGGTGAAGATTGAAGGTGGGAGGAGAAGGGGACACCAGAGGAAGAGATGGTTGAATGGCATCACTGACTCAATGGACATGATCTTGAGTAAGCTCTGGGAGTTGGTAATGGACAGGGAAACCTGGCGTGCTGCAGTCCATGGGGTTGCAAAGAGTTGGGCACGACTAAATGACAGAACTGAACGGATCTAATGGGAATAATTGACTCATTCAAAAAGATCCTGATTCTGGGAAAGATTGGAGGCAGAAGGAGAAGGGGATGACAGGATGAGATGGGTGGATGGCCTCTCCAATTCAATGGACATGAGTTTGAGCAAGCTCCAGTAGTGGTGATAAACAAGGAAGCCCGGTGTGCTGCAACCCATGCAGTTACATTTATTCGGACATGTCTGAGTGACCGAGCTGAACTGAACTGAACTGATTATGGAAATTGGCATAGTGTTTCCCTAAACATTTATAATTAAATGCCATATAAAGTAGTAACCTCACATGATATATATTTGGGTAACCATCCCCTTTTCCATGGTATCTTCTGGATCCAGATATCGAAACTGTGTCTCCTGTATTGCAGGTATATTCTTTACTCCCTGAGCCACTTGGTGGCCACCAGTGGATAATGATAAAAATAAATAAATAAAATCATTATCTTGAAGAGATATTTACACTCACTTGTTTTCTGCAATATTATTCACAAAACCTAAGATATGGAATCAAGCTAAATGTCACTGACATTTGAATGGATAAAAAACATTTGATGCATACATAAAATGAAATTTTTTCCATCTTTCAAAAAAATAAAATATAAGGAGTCAAGATGATGGAGGCAAAGGAGGAAGTGGAATGTATCTCGTCCCACAAATACATCAAGAATGCATCTGCTTCACCCTAGATACTATACATGTTTCGATGCTGTTCTCTTGAAACATCCCACCCTCTCCTTCTCCCACAGAGTCTAAAAGACTGTTCTATAAATCTGTGTCTTTTTTTTTCTGTTCTGCATATAGGGTTATCATTAACATCTTTCTAAATTCCATATATATGTGTTAGTATATTGTAATGGTCTTTATCTTTCTGGCTTACCTCACTCTGTATAATGGGCTCCAGTTTCATCCATCTCATTCGAATTGATTCAAATGAATGCATGAGACAAGCGCTCGGACATGGTGCACTGGGAAAACCTAGGGGGAGCGGGTGGAGAGGGAGGTGGGAGGGGGGATCGGGATGGGGAACACATGTAAACCCACGGCTGTTTCATTCCAATGTATGACAAAATTCACTACAAATAAAAAAAAAAAATTAGGCTACTAAAAAAAAAAAAAAGAATGCATCTGCAAATGGGAAAACTCTCATAGTCCCAGTCCCCAGTTGCTTGGCACACCCTTGTCAACAGGATGGACTCATGTTATTCAGGAGAGTCACAGTAGTAGACCCCTGTGGGTGACTTGCATAAAGAAGTGAGGCAAAGACCACAGCTGAGTCCCAGGGGCCACACAAATAAGAAAGAAAAGCTGAAACCTCTCCTTCAAGCTACACAAACTATGACTTAACACTCCTGTGACCAGCTTTGTAAGCTCAGTTCAAACAGAACCTCTGAATGGACAATGAGTGCTCCTGCAACCAAGATGTCTCTAGTTTTAGTAACTGTAGACTTTGTGGGCACATACACATGGGGGTTGGGCCAGGTCAGAGTCAGAGCTGATCCCATAGTGACCACAGTGGTCCCAAATCCCTGATAACTGAAATCTTGAAATTTTAATTCAGTGGAGCTATGCTGGTGGCCTGATGAAAACAACATCTGAGAGATACCAGGGCCAAATGCTCTCAAACCCATGGTTAAGGTAGGGCCAAGAGCAGTGCCAAAAACAATGTAGTCTAAGAGCTCAAACACAAGGTAAAATGTGACATAACACAGCAAACCCATGGGTGATCAACCCCAAATGAGAAAGACTCAGCAGCCTCCCTATCAGTGTGAGTGCTCCAATCCCACCTACCTCACACTGCATATCAGAAGCATTGATAAGAAACTGATCTGGGTGCCTCCACTCCAAGATTATGGAAGCAGACTTTACCACTGACAAGGCAAGGACAACCATAGAGCAAGGGGAAGGCCCTATTCAATATTTGGTGCAAGTTCTGATCACCACAACATCAGTCACACTTCTTATCAAGGGGATAACAAACTGTATACATCGAGGAAAGTGGTGGCATATATCTATGCTAAAAACAGTCTTTGTACCAAAAAAATATTAAACCCACACAGTTGACACAAGGATGTTCTCACGTAAAAACAGCCTTTCAAGTAGTCTGAGAGTCTGGCATCAAGAGGGAGAACCTCAAGAGTATTTAGTATTTAAGTTTGGTAAGGATTGACTGCAGGAGCTCCATAGGGCTAGGGAAAACAGAAACTCCACTCTTAGAGGGTGCATAAAATCCTCAGGTGCTTTGCAACACAGCACAAAGCAATATCCCCATAGTAACATGGTTTTCCTTTACCTAGCTGTCTTGGAGGGTCTCCTGGGGAGGCAAACGTCAATTAAACTCACTGTGGGTGCAAGGACACTGATCATGGAAACTCCAGGGACTATTGATCAGAGTGACCTCTCTCAGAATCTACATTTTGGCAGCGAGAGCTGATCAAACCCAAAAATATGCAAAGTCCAGTGCTGCAAACTTCAGGCCAAACAACCAACAAGATAAAAAGAAACAACCCTACCCATCACAGGCATCTCAAAACGCACTCCTTGATATGGCCCTGCCCATCAGAGGAAAACACCCAGCTCCACCCACCAGAGGGTAGTCACCATTCCCTCCCACCAAGAAGGTTGCACAAGGCCCTGATCAAACTAAGCACCAGGGGGTGTACCCCAGGAGCAAAAACAATTACAATCCTGTAGCCTGTGGAAAGGAGACAACAAACACAGAAATTATACAAAATAAGAGGACAGAGAATTATGTTGCAAACAAAGAAACAAGATTAAGACCCACAAGAACAGCTAAATGAAAAGGAGATAAGGAATCTACCCGAAAAATAATTCAGAGTAATGTTGGTAAAAATGATTCAAAATCATGGGGGAAAATGGAAGTACAGATTAAGAAGATTTCAGAAATATTTCACAAGGAGCTAGCAGATTTAAAGAAGAAATAGAGATGAACAATGCAACAATTCATGAAAAATACACCAGAAGAAATCAATAACATAATAACTGAAGCAGAAGAACAAATAAGTGTGCAGGAAGACAGAGTGGTGAAAATCACTGCCACAGAACAGAATAAAGCAAAAAAAAAAAAAAAAAAGAAAGGGAATGATGACAGTATCAGAGATCTCTGGGACAACACTAAGTGCACCAACATTCCAGTTATAGATGTCTCTGAAGGAGAACAAAAGAGAAATAACCTGAGGAAAAATATGAATATATTATAGGTCAAAACTTCCCTAACACAATAGAGGAAATACACACTCAAGTACAGAAAATGCAGAGAATGCCATAAAGGATGAACCCAAGGATGTACACTCCAACACATATTAATCAAATTAAAAAAAAATAAAGACAAAATATTAAAAATAAAGACAAAAGATAAAAGAAACAAATGGCACAAAGGAAATCCCATAAGATTATCAGCTGAATTTTCAGTGGAAACTCTACAGGCCACAATGGAGTAGCATGATATATTTCACGTTATAAATGGAAGAAATGGACCACCAAGAATATTCAACCCATCAGAGCTCTCATTCAGATTTGATAGAGAGATCAAAAGCTTTACAAACAAGCAAAAAGCTAAGAGAATTCAGCACCACCAAACAAATTTTACAGCAAATGCTAAAGGACATTCTCTATGTGGGAAACAAACCAGCAACTTAAAACCACCTTGTACATAAAGAAACTGTTATATCAAAATCTCATGGTAAGAACAAACCCAGAAACTCCTATAGATACACACAAAAATGGGAAAAAGAAACTCAAATACAACACTAGTGATGGTCATCAAACCAAAAGAGAACAAAAGAGGAAAAGAAGGAAAAAAAACTACAAAAAGATCCTCAGCAATCAATAAAATGACTAATATATATATATATATATATATATATATGTATATTACATATACATATATATATATTTATTTAAATTACATATATACAGACATTTAAATTATATATATATATGTTTAAATTATGTATATATATATATATATATATATATATATATATATATATATCACAAATATA
>CM035303.1:68256803-68282762 GCA_020226075.1 Hydropotes inermis | reverse complement strand
GGGAAGCCCATGTATATATATATATATATATATATATATATATATATATATATATATCACAAATATAAATGGATTAAATGCTCCAACCAAAAGACACAGACTGGCTGAATGGACTTAAAAATAAGACCCACATATATGTTGCCTCAAGAAACCCATTTAAGATCTACGGGAACATATAAACTGAAAGTGAGGGTATAAAAAAACGTTATTCCATGCAAATGACAATAAAAAGAAACCTGGAGTAACAATACTGATACAGACAAAATAAACTAAAATAAGGAATGTTACAAGAGACAAGGGAAGACACTGATTAATGTTCAAGAAATCAATATGAGAATGCATACCAACTGCAACCCAACATAGGAACACCTCAATATATATGCTAATACTAAGTTGCTTCAGTTGTGCCCGACTCTGTGCGATCCCATGGACAGCATCCAACCAGGCTCCTCTGTCCACAGGATTCTCCAGGCAAGAATACTGGAGTGGGTTGCCATTTCCTTCTCAATATATAAGGCAAATGCTAATCACCATAAAAGGGGAAACTGACAGTACTACAATAATAGCAGGGGCCCTTAACATTCCACTTATACCAATCAACAGTTTATCCAGACAGAAAAGTAATAAGGAAACATAGGCCTTAAATGACACATTAGATCAGATAGACTTAGTTTATATTTATATAAGATTTTATCCACAAGTGGCAGATCACACTTTCTTCTCAAGTGCACATGTAGCATTCTCCAAGATAGATCACACTGGGCCAGAAGTCAAGTCTTGGTAAATTTAAGAAAATTGAAATCATATAAGACATGTTTTCCAACCACCATTTTATGAGATTAGAAATTAATTACAGATAAAACTAAAAGCTAGTTCTTTGAGAACATGTGCCAATTGATAAATATTCAGCCAAACTCATAAAGAAGAAAAAGGACAGGACTCAAATCAATGAAATTAGAAAGAAAAATGGAGAAGTTACAAGGCACATTACAACAATACAAAGAATAAAAACAGACTAGTATAAACAACTATATGCCAACAAAATGGACAATCTAGAAGAAATGGAAAATCCATTAAAAGCTACAGCCTTCCATCATTGATCCAGGAAGAACTAGTAAACATGAACTGACTAATCAGAAGTACTGAAAGTAAAATTATGATTTTAAAATCTCAACAAACAAAAGTCCAGCAAGAGATGGCATCACAGAGTTATTCTCATACATTTAGATAAGAGTTAATACCTATCCTTCTGAAACTATTCCAAAAAAATGTGGAGGAAGGATTACTTCCAAGTTTATTCTATGAGGCCAACATCATGCTGATATGAAAACTAGACAAACGTATCACAAGAAAAGAAAAAGCAGGCCAATATCATTGATAAACATAGATGCAAACATCCTCAATAAAGCTAGCAAACAGAATCCAACAGTATATTAAAAAAAAAATCATACAGTATGCTCAAGTGGGACTTATTCCAGGGATTCAAAACTCAACAGTGGCCACAGGGCTGGTAAAGGTCAGTTTTCATTCCAATCCCAAAGAAAGGCAGTGCCAAAGAATTCTCCAACTACTTGACAATTGCACTCATCTCACACACTAGTAAAATAATGCTCAAAATTCTCAAAGCCGGGCTTCAGCAGTATGTGAACCATGAATATCCAGATGTTCAAGCTAGTTTTAGAAAAGGCAGAGGAACCAGAGATCAAATTGCCTACATCTGTTGTACCACCAAAAAAGAAAGAGAGTTCCAGAAAAACATCTACTTTTGTTTTATTGACGATGCCAAAGCCTTTGACTGTGTAGATCACAACAAACTGTGGAAAATTCTTCAAGAGACGGGAATACTACCAGACCACATGACCTGCCTTCTGAGAAATTTGTATGCAGGTTAAGAAGCAACAGTTAGAACTGGACATGGAACAACAGACTTGTTCCAAATCGGGAAAGGAGTACAACAAGGCTGTATATTTACACTCTGTTTATTTATCTTATTTGCAGAGTACATCATGAGAAATTCTGGGCTGGATGAAGCATAAGCTGGAATCGTGATTGCTGGAGAAATAACAATAACCTCAGGTATGCAGATGACATCTCCCTTATGGCAGAAAGCGAAGAAGAGCTAAAGAACCTCTCGATGAAAGTGAAAGAGGAAAGTGAAAATGTTGGCTTAAAACTCAGCATTCAGGTCCAAGCGCTTGTCTCATGCATCCAACCTGGACTGGTGATCTGTTTCACCCTAGATAATATACATGTTTAGATGCTGTTCTCTTGAAACATCCCACCCTCGCCTTCTCCCACAGAGTCCAAAAGACTGTTCTATACATCTGTGTCTCTTTTTCTGTTTTGCATATCGGGTTATCATTAACATCTTTCTAAATTCCATATATATGTGTTAGTATACTGTAATGGTCTTTATCTTTCTGGCTTACTTCACTCTGTATAATGGGCTCCAGTTTCACCCATCTCACTGGTGCACTGGGAAGACCTAGAGGGAGGTGGGAGGGGAGATCGGGATGGGGAATACATGTAAACCCATGGCTGATTCATTTCAATGTATGACAAAATCCACTACAATAAAATAAATAAATAAATAAATAAGAAAAAAAGAAAAAAAAAAACTCAGCATTCAGAAGACTAAGATCATGGCATCCAGTTCCATCACTTCATGGAAATAGATATGGAAATCATGAGAGTTTATTTTTTGGGGCTCCAAAATTACTACAGATGGTGACTGAAGCCATGAAATTAAAAGACACTTGCTCCTTGGAAGAAAAGTTATGACCAACTTAGACAGCTTATTAAAAATCAGAAACATTAATTTGCCAACAAACATTGGTCTAGTCAAAGCTATTGTTATTCCAGTAGTCATGTATGGATGTGAGGGTTGGACTATAAAGAAAGGTGAGCACTGAAGAATTAATGCTTTTGAACTGTGGTGTTGGAGAAGACTCTTGAGAGTCCCTTGGGCTGCAAGGAGATCCAACCAGTCCATCCTAAAGGAAATCAGTCCTGAATAATCATTGGAAGGACTGATGCTAAAGGTGAATCTCCAATAATTTGGCCACCTGATGCAAAGAACTGACTCATTTGAAAAGACCCTGATGCTGGGAAAGATTGAAGGTGGGAGTCAAGGGGATGACAGAGGATGAGATGTTTGGATGGCATCTCTGACTCAATGGACATGAGTGTAAGTAAACTCCGGGAGTTGGTGATGGACAGGGAGGCCTAACGTGCTGCAGTCCATGGTGTCGCAAAGAGTCAGACATGACTGACCGACTGAACTGAACTGAACTATGTGGAGAGGGGGGGGGAGGGAGAGGAGGAGAGAGAGAGAGGGAAAGAGAAGAGTTTCTACCTTGTTGATTCTATTAGAGCTGTCTTCTTACAATTCACTAAAATTATGATTGTTTTTCCACTTTAGAACCTTTTCTCCCCAAGTACTGATAACATATAGGTCTTGAGTATAGAATATAGACATTGCATGGAAATTGTTAATAGGAAACAAGATTCAAATAAAGATAGTGTAGTATAAGCTCCATTTAACATAAAGTGTCATTAAGTATGTGTTTCTTTTAGGAATACATACACACTATTTGGAAAAGGGGGAACATGAACACCTGCACTAGTCCACCTTCTCATCCTTGTCTTATATTTCACCTCTTTTTTTCTAGTAATTCTAAAGAATGTTATTGCTTTGTACATAAAGAGAGAGTCAGGAAAATTATATGGCAATTTCAGAATAATAGTGAAAAAAAAAAGAAAAGAAGGAATATTTACCAACTAAACTCTTACTCATTTATAAGTATTTCAAATTCCAACCCCCATAGGCCTTCTTAGAAACTTTTCCCATTAGTCATGCATTTTCCTTTCCCCCAGGGATCATAGAACATTATCTGCCCCTCTGTTCTATCACATACTATGGTTCATTTTACTTATTTTTTTAGATATGTTTTTATCATTCCCGGTAGGTTATGAACACCTTGAAATATTATCTAGCTCTCGTGTTGTCCATGGTAACTAGTACAGTGCTTTATATATATGCTTGGCCCTTGAACAAGACGGGAGTTAGGGGCACTAACCCTCTGGCCAGCCCAAAATTCATTTGTAACTTCACAGTAAGTCTTTCATATCCACAGTTTTTTCATCAGTGGAGTCAACAAACCACAGATTGTATAGTACTGTAGTATGTATTTATTGAAAAAAAAAATTCCACTAAAGTGTGAAGTTGCAAAGTTCAAACTTATGTTGTTCAAGGCTCTATTGTAGTTCAGTACAATTCAGTTGCTCAGTCATGTCCGACTCTTTGCAATCCCATGGACTGCAGCATGCCAGGCTTCCCTGTGGATCACCAACTCCGGAGCTTGCTCAAACTCATTTCCATTGAGTCGGTGATGTCATCCAACCATCTCATCCTATGTCGTCCCCTTCTCCTGCCTTCAATCTTACCCAGCATTCTCTTATTCTTTAGAAACGCCAAAGTACAGTACTCATCTTTCTTGGCTCAGACTGGTATAACAAAATACTATAAGGTGAATAGCTTAAACAACATAATATTTTTCATAGTTATGAAGGTTGGGAAGTCCAAGATCTAAATACCAGAAAAACTGGTGAGATATTTCTTCCTGGTTACTGGTAGACAACTTCCTTCTTACTGTGTCTTCACATGGAATAGAGAAATAGAATGCTGATATTTGTTCCCTGTCTTATAAAGATACTAATTCCATCAAAGAGACTGCATCCCCATGCCCTCATCTAAACTTAATTACCTCCCAAAGGCTCAGTCTTCCAAATACCATCACATTGAGAGTTAGGGATTCAACATATGCATGTTTATTTATTTGTTTTCAAAAAGTTAAATTTGATTCTTATAGGTTTTGTACCATTATTTCTAATTATTATTATTATTTGTTTTGCCCTTTAGCATTCCTTTATACCAGTCTGGAACTAAACGAGAGAAGACCTAAACTTAGTAATTTTCTGGACCATTGGACCAAACATCATTGTGCATATTAATTACTGGGATCTTGCTAAAAATTTACATTCTGACTTAGTTAAGCTAAAATTTTCTTTCTTTTTTTTCTGAAAAAAGAGAAAGATAAATAATTTTCCTCAGCAGGTATTTACCTGACATGGCCTCTAAAGCTTTTCTACTCAACAGTCAACTTTTTGAGGGTAACAAACATTCAATCCATAACCATGCTCAATCAATGTCTTTAATATTCACATCAGTTTTACTGTGGTCAAGGTGTATATTAGTTGGTGCAAAGGTAATTTCGGTTTTGCATTGTTGAATTCTGCCATCTGATATTGGAATACTTTCTTAAATAAATGTGGTTATGTTACATATCATTTAGTGCACATTTTCTGCTTTGTTTTTGGCTAATGCATTATTTCTTGTTGTTTCTTTGTTTTATATGTATTTTAGACTATGGAAATGATGCTAAATACAAATCAAATTTAAGTGATTTTCTTAAATTGAGTTCAAAATGGGTCATAAAGCAGCAGAGACAACTTGTAACATCAACAATGCGTGTGATCCAGGAACTGCTAGTGAAGGTACAGTGTAGTGGTGGTTTGCAAAGGAGACTAGAGTCTTGAAGATGAGGAGCATAGTGACTGGTCATCAGAAGCTGATAATGACGAACTGAAAGGATCATTGAAGTTGATCTTCTTACAACTACATAAGAAGTTGCCCAAGAACTCAACACTGACCATTCTATAGCCATTTAGCATTTGAAGCAAGTGGGAAAGGTGAAGAAGCTCGATAAGTGGGTACCTCATGAGCTGAGGATAAATTAAAAAAAAAGTCATCATTTGGAAATATCATCTTTTCTTATGCTATGCAACAACAATGAACCATCTCTCAATTGGATTGTAATGTGCAATGAAAAGTAGATTTTATATGACAATTCACAAAGATCAGTTCAATGGTTGTACCAATAAAAAGCTCCAAAGCATCCCCCAAAGCCATACTTGCACCACAAAGAGGTTCATGGTCACTGTCTGGTGGTCTGCTGCTTGTCTGATCTACTACAGCTTTCTGAATCCAAGAAAAAACATTACATCCGAAAACTATGCTCAGAAAATCAATAAGAAGTACTGAAACCTGCAACACTTACATCCAGCATTGGTCAACAGAAAGGGCCCAATTCTTCTCTGTGACAAAGCTTGACTGCACATCACACTTCAAAATTTGAATGAAATGGGCTGCCAAGTTTTATCTTATCTGCCATATTCACTTGACCTCTCACTAACTGAATACTACCTCTTCAAGCATCTTGAAAACTTTGCAGCAGAAATGCTGCTACAAGCAGCAGGACACAGAAAATGCTTTTAAAAAGTTCACTGAATCTCAAAGCAATAATTTTTATGCTACAGGAATAAACAAACTTATTTCTCACTGGCAAAAATGTGTAGATCGTAATGGTTTCTATTTTGATTAATAAAGATGTGTTTGAGCCTAGTTGGAATGATTTAAAATTCAGGGTTCAAAAGAGTAGTTAATTTTGAAACAATCTAAAACTTTCTAGCATTATTTTTTTGTGTTAAATAAACCAGTAGTACAAGTTGAAGTTTATAGTGGAATAACTGACTCTACTATATTGCTAAACTTGAATAAAAGAAAACCTAATATGTGACAAATTATAAGCTAAAACACTAGGCAAATCACATCACATGCATTTTGGTGGGCCACTGTTTACCTATAATCCAATATTTCTGCTAACATACACAGGATTATAACTGTGCATTAATTAACTAATTCAATCCTTCACACAAATTTCCTCATTACTGTGGAAAACATAGTCTAATATATGTGAGTGTAGGATGTTTAAAATGCAAGTAACTCACTGAACTAAAAAAAGCATATAAGCAATTTTAAGACATATATATATATACATATATATGTAGCTTATATATGCCTCATATTTGTATATTATCATGTATATATATATATCAATGTTTCTTTTTTTCTCAAGTGGAAAAGAGGTAAATACAGGCTATTCAATCTAATGGAAAAGATAATAAGGCAATGAGATTCAAACTTATGTCAGCAATGATTTTTAAATATGCAATGATTTAGATAACTATATTTTGTTGCACTTTCACTGTTAAGGATAAATTTTCTGATTATAAAATATGAGTTGTGGAGACTGAAATTACTTTTTCAAAAAACCTCGAATAGCCAAAGTAATCTTGAGAAAGAAGAATGGAACTGGAGGAATCAACCTGCCTGACTTCAGACTATACGACAAAGCCACAGTCATCAAGACAGTATGGTATTGGCACAAAGACAGAAATGTAGATCAATGGATCAGAATAGAAAGGCCAGAGATAAATCCACAAACCTATGGTCACCTTATCTTCAACAAAGGAGGCAAGGATATACAATGGAAAAAAGATAGCTTCTTTAACAAGTGGTGCTGGGAAAATTGGTCAACCACTCGGAAAAGAATGAAACTAGAACACTTTCTAACACTATACACAAAAATAAACACAAAATGGATTAAAGATCTAAATGTAAGACCAGAAACTATAAAACTCCTAGAGGAGAACATAGGCAAAACACTCTCCGACATAAATCACAGCAGGATCCTCTATGACCCACATCCCAGAATATTAGAAACAAAAGCAAAAATAAACAAATGGGACCTAGTGAAACTTAAAAGCTTTTGCTCAGCAAAGGAAACTATAAGCAAGGTGAAAAGACAGCCCTCAGATTGGGAGAAAATAATAGCAAACGAAGCATCAGACAAAGGATTAATCTCAAAAATATACAAGCAACTCCTCCAGCTCAACTTCAGAAAAATAAATGATCCAATCAAAAAATGGGCCAAAGAACTAAACAGACACTTCTCCAAGGAAGACATACAGATGGCTAAAAAACAAATGAAAAGATGCTCAACATCACTCATTATCAGAGAAATGCAAATCAAAACCACAAAGAGGTACCATTACATGCCAGTCAGGATGGCTGCTATCCAAAAGTCTACAAGCAGTAAATGCTGGAGAGGGTGTGGAGAAAAGGGAACCCTCTTACACTGTTGGTGGGAATGCAAACTAGTACAGCCACTATGAAAAACAGTGTGGAGATTTCTTTAAAAACTGGAAATAGAACTTCCATATGACCCAGCAATCCCACTTCTGGGCATACACACCAAGGAAACCAGATCTGAAAGAGACATGTGCACCCCAATGTTCATCGCAGCATTGTTTATCATAGCCAGGACATGGAAGCAACCTAGATGCCCATCAGCAGACGAATGGATAAGGAAGCTGTGGTATATATACACCATGGAATATTAGTCAGCCATTAAAAAGAATTCATTTGAATCAGTTCTAATGAGATGGATGAAACTGGAGCCCATTATACAGAGTGAAGTAAGCCAGAAAGATAAAGACCATTAAAATATACTAACACATATATATGGAATTTAGAAAGATGTTAATGATAACCTTATATGAAGAACAGAAAAAAAAAAGACACAGATTTATAGAACAGTCTTTTAGACTCTGTGGGAGAAGGCGAGGGTGGGATGGTTCAAGAGAACAGCATCGAAACATGTATAATATCTAGGGTGAAACAGATCACCAGCCCAGGTTGGATGCATGTGACAAGCGCTCGGACCTGGTGCACTGGGAAGACCTAGAGGGAGCGGGTGGAGAGGGAGGTGGGAGGGGGGATTGGGATGGGGAACACATGTAAACCCATGGCTGTTTCATTTCAATGTATGACAAAATTCACTACAAATAAAAAAAATAAAAAGTGCTACAAATTTTGTTGCTCTTCAATAATTAGTTTTCTATATTTCCCTCCTTCTAAATATTTTTTTCTATTTTTACAAAGGTGTTCAGAGACCCCCTCAAAGCACATCTGCTTACCAGACTGGCTGACTTCTGAACTGGGTTGCCAGATGAACAAATAAGAATAAAAATGTTTGCTGAGATGTTTTAGAGTACATCATTTCCATCTTGCCCTTGATTATCCATCTGGGAAGATATATTTTGTACAGGTTTGGTTTGAGTTATTTAGTGTGAAACTACAACAAAGTCAGTGGGAATTTTCATCTAAGGATTACAGAGCTATGCACTATTTTCAAAAAAATGCAGCAGATTTAGCAAATATCTTTAAATACTGGAGTACACCAAAAGGGTACAAGATATCCTTCTGCTGTATGTTACTCAGTGTCAGTAGGCCGTTTAGATCAGTTTTGACCTAGAAAGAAACTGTTAAAACACCCAAAGATGAAGAGGGGTGGGAGAAGAGCAATAATCATTTCACTCACTTGGCAGGACCTGCCACACCGTTTCTCCAGTCAAATTTATGCAAAGAGAATTGCCCCCTACAAAAATATCCTAGCATGTCTACAAGTTAATAGTATTATAAAATGTTAAATAAATAAGAGGATTTTTAGTCACAGATTTAATTCCACTCAAAATAAAAGCTAGGAGTGGAAGCTGTACTCCTCAGATGACCATTATATCTACTACTATGGGCAAGAATCCCTTAGAAGAAATGGAGTAGCCATCATAGTAAAAATGAAAGCCTGAAATGCAATACTTGGAGGCAATCTCAAAAACAACTGAAAGACCTCTGTTCATTTCTAAGGCAAAGCATACAATATCACAGCAATCCAAGTCTATGTCCCTAACAATAATGCTGAAGAAGCTGAAGTTGAATGGTCCTATGAAGACCTACAAGACCTTCTAAAAGCAATACCCCGAAAAGATGCCCTTTTCATTATAGGGGACTGGAACGCAAAAGTAGGAAGTCAGAAAATGAGTGGAGTAACAGGCAAATTTAGCTTCAGAGTACAGAATGAAGTCTGGCAAAGGCTAACAGAATTTTGCCAAGAGAATGCACAGGTCATAGCAAACACCGTCTTCCAACAATGCAAGAGAAGACTCTACACGTGGACATCACCAGATGGTGAACACTGATATCAAATTGACTATACTCTTTGAAGCCAAAGATGGAGAAGCTCTATACAGTCAGCAAAAACAAGACCAGGAACTGACTGTGGCTCAGATCCTGTATTCTTTATTGCCACATTAAGACTTAAATGAGAGGAAGTAGGGAAAAGCACTAGACCATTTAGGTATGACCTAAATCAAATCTCTTATGATTTGATTTAGTGGAAGTTAGAAATAGATTCAAGGGATTAGATCTGATAGAGTCCTTGAAGATCTATGGATGGAGGTTCATGACATTGTACAGGAGACAGGGATCAAGACCATCCCCAAGAAAAAGAAATGCAAAAAGGCAAAATGGTTGTCTGAAGAGGCCTTATAAATAGCTGTGGAAAGAAGAAAAGTTAAAGGCAAAGGAGAAAAGGAAGGAAATACCTATTTGAATGTAGAGTTCCAAAGAAAAGCAAGAAGAGATAAAAAGCCTTCCTCAGTGATAAGTGCAAAGAAATAGAGTAAAACAATAGAATGGGAAAGACCAGAGATCTCTTCAAGAAAATTAGAGATACCAAGGGAATATTTCAAACAAACATGGGCACAATAAAAGACATAAAGAGTATGGACCTAAAAGAAACATACAGTATTGAGAAGAGGTGGCAAGAATACACAGAGGAACTATACAAAAAAGATAATCACGATGATGTGATCACTCACCTAGAGCCAGACATCCTGGAATGGGAAATCAAGTGGACCTTAGGAAGCATCACTACGAACAAAGTGAGAGGAGATGATAGAATGCCAGTTGAGTTACTTCAAATCCTAAAAGATGATGCTGTGAAGGTGCTGCACTCAATCTGCCTGCAAATTGGAAAACTCAGCAGTGGCCACAGAACTGGAAAAGGTCAGTTTTCATTCCAATCCCAAAGAAAGGCAATGCCAAAGAAGGTTCAAGCTATTGCACAATTGCACTCATCTCACATGCTAGCAAAGTAATGCTCAAAATTCTGCAAGTCAAGTGCCACAGTGCATGAACTGAGAATTTCCAGATGTCCAAGATAACTTGAGAAAAGGCAGAGGAACCAGAGATAAAACTGCCTACATATGTTGGATCATCAAAAAAGCAAGAGAATTCCAGGAAAAAAAAAAAAAACTACATCTGATTTATTGACTATGCCTGCCTTTGACTGTGTGGATCACAACAAACTGTGGGTAATTCTTCAAGAGATATGAACAACAAACTCCTGGTATTCCCAGGTGGCATACCAGATAAATCTGTATGCAGGCCAAGAAGCAACAGTTAAAACTGGACATGGAACAAAAGACTGGTTGCTAATTGGGAAAGGAGTAAATCAAGGCTGTATATTGTCACCTTACTTATTTGACTTATATGCAGAGTACATCATGAGAAACATGGAGCTGGAGGAAGCACTTGCTGGAATCAAGATTGGCAGGAGAAATATCAATAACCTCAGATACGCAGATGACACCACCCTTGTGGCAGAAAGCGAAGAAGAACTAAAAAGCGTCTTAATGAAAGTGAAAGAGGAGAGTGAAAAAGTTGGCTTAAAGCTCAACACTCAGAAAACCAATATCATGGCCTCTGGTCCCATCACTTCATGGCAAATAGATGGGGAAACAGTGACAGATGTTATTTTGGGGGACTCCAAAACCACTGCAGATGGTGACTACAGCCATGAAATTAAAAGACACCTTCTCCTTGGAAGGAAAGTTATGACCAACCTAGACAGCATATTAAAAAGCAGAGATGTTACTTTGCCAACAAATATCCATGTAGTTAAAGCTATGATTTTTCCAGTGGTCATGTAAGGATGTGAGAGTTGGAGTATAAAGAAACCTGAGCACCAAAGAATTGATGTTTTTCAACTGTGGTGCTAGAGAAGACTCTTGAGAGTCCCTTGGACTGCAAGGACTGTTTTCTTCTGAGTTTTATAGTTTTAGCTCTTGCGTTTAGGTCTTTGACCCTTTTAGTGTTAATTTTTGTATATGCTGTAAATTAGGAATCAAATTTTATTGCTTTACCTGTGAATATCCATTTGTCTAAGCATTAGTTATTAGGGAAAATGTACTATTTTCAAAAGTAATTGACAGTAGATGTATGGGTTTATGTACAGACACTAAATTATATTCCATTAGCCCATATAACTGAGAGGGTAACAGGCAGGAAGGCCAGGGGTCTCCAAATGGAGGAAAGAGACTGCAAGTGCCAGACATTTTTATCTCTCTTAAGCGGCAGTGAAAAACAAACCAGCGATATGTTTTTCCTTCTCTGTACAAATTTAAAAGAAGGTTTCTCTTAACATGCTGTGTTGCCTCAACAACTGGTCTCACCTAAAGCTAACTACTCTCAAACCTTGAGTTAACGAATACATTTCTTTTTCTTATGGAAATGTTGTCTTAAGCTATGTTAATGTACCCCAGACTCTTCAAGTTGGTTCTGCCAAATGGCCTTATTTACTCAGGTATTGTTCCCCTAATCTATGTAAATGAAACTATTTGTTGGTATTCTGCCCTTCTACAAGATTCAAGTCAATGGTTTTATGGCCAGAGATGAGTTATCTGGTGCCATTCTAAATTTTATGACATTCCTTTCTTTTCATTAACAGACTGTGAGTGACTATATAACATACAGCTAAAGACTAGGAGCGGGGTACTCTTTTGCCCCCTTCTGATGCTTATGTCAGAAGCTTTTTCTATCTCCTTTATACTTTAATAAAACGTTAGTACACAAAAGCTCTGAGCGATCCAGCCTAGTCTCTGGTCCCAGATTGAATTCTTCTCCTCTGGAGGGCAAGAACCCTGCATCTTATCGTTCAGCAACAATCTTTCATAACTATCTACAGGCTACAGTCATACTTTGTTTTGTTTTTTTTTAATTTTTTCCCTCCAATTAAGCATTTAATGCTTTATTTCTGTCCAGTATAATGAAGATCCTCAAAATAATGTTTACAGAAATCATGGTCCCATATAGAGAACGTGTTGTGTTTAAAGGAACCAAACTGTTTTTTATTATTATTGCCTTGTATTAAATTATATAAAGGATGTGTAAGTCTTCCAAATTTGTTCATCTTTTTCAAGATTGTTAAGGCTATTTAGCCTACCTTGCATTCAGTATGAAAATTAGCTTTTTCATTTCTGTAAAAATACTGTTGAAATTTTGATAAACATTACAATGTATCTGTAGGTTACTTTCCACAGTATTGCTATTTTAACAGTTTTGTTTTCCAATCAATGAACATGATATATTTATCTTCTTTAGGTCTTCTTTAACTAACTTATTTTGTCAATATTTTGTGGTTTTCAGTGCACAGATCTTATACCTCCTTGGTTAAAATTGTTTCCCACAACATTCATTATTTGATACTATTGCAAATGGAAATGTTTACTTATACTCAATGTTTGAATTGCTCATTATGAATATACATAAATACAATTAATTTTAGTGTGTTGATATTGAGTCTTGCACTTTTGCTGGATTTGCTTTTTAGTTTTAGTAATTTTTGTACTGATTCTTTGTATTTTCTATATGACTATTTCACACATAAATTGAGATAATTTTATATCTCCTTCCCTGTTTAAAAGCTTATTTATTTCTCTTGCCTAGAAGATTTAGTAAAAGGTTAAATAGAGGTGGATAATGTGGGTAACTCGGCCATCTTCCTGATATTAGTGGAAAATTTTCAGACTTTCTCCATTGTTAATGATATTACTGTGGTTTTCCCGTGACCTCCTTCTTTTCCTTAGTCTGTTGAGTATTTTTTATCATGAAAGTATGTTGGATTTTACCAAACTATTTCACTGCATGAATTTAAATACTATGCTCTTATTTTTCTTCATTCTGTGAAGAGGTGTATTACATTGATTTTCACATGCTGCATCCCTGGGATAGACCTCTCTGTCACAGTATGTAATCATTTAAATTTGCTATTGCATTTACCTTGCTAATATTTTGGAAGGAGATTTTACTTTCAAATACATAGGGGATATTGGTCCATAATTTTATTTTTTGTGTGTGACGCCTTTGTATGGTTTTTGTGTCAGGTAATATTGAGATCATAAAATGAGTTAGGCAGAATTTCTTCCTCTTCAATTTTTTTGGAAGAATTTGAGAAGAACTGGTATAACATTTTTAAAACACATTCCTTGTGGTAGAAATTGTGGATCACAATTTATGAACATTTTAATTTTCAGTGGGCAGTGTGATACTGGTATTGATAAATGTTTCATCAGTGTCCTTTTCCACATGCTAAATGATGGTATCCAGTTAACTGCACTTATCAAATTGCATACTATAATTATATACAAGTTAAACCTTTCTCATTATGGGATGAAAAGCCATTTTTTTCTACTGGTAAAGCAAGTTGAATATAACTGGCTAACTATTTCAGGAAGACTGTCTTTCTCATTTTGGAATGAAAAGATTTTTTCCCCTTACTGGTAAAATATTTGAAGCATGTCCTGCATGCTTGTATGCTCAATGACTTCATTCATGTCCAGATCTTTATGACCCTATGGACTGTAGCCTGCCAAGTTCATTTGTCCATGGGATTCTCCAGGCAAGACTACTGGAGTGTATTGTCATATTCTCCCACAGTGGATTGTCCCAACACAGGGACTGAACCTGGGGCCTACTGCATCTTCTTCATCAAAGGCAGATTCTATACCTCTGAACCACAGGGGAAGCCCTTGAATTAATATTTCAAGAAGATTGTCTTTAACATAGGCTTGGGAATTGAATATACTTGGATTCAAGTCTTAGGTCTGCCATTTGCTAATTATAATTTTGGGAAGTTGAAGAAATTTTTCAATTTACAATGTTCTTACCCAAAATGAGAGAGTTTCTAAACAATTTTTATAGGGTGTCAGGAGTACTAGGTCAGAAAATGTTTGTAAAATTATTAGGGGTATATACTGCATGTATTAGCTTTCAGTGCATAGATATTGTTGCTGCAGTCAGTATTCTAAAATGATATTAAAAACAGATAGCCAGAAGGATAAAGAACATTACAGCATACTAACACATATATGTGGAATTCAGAAAGATGGTAATGATAACCCTATATGCAAAACAGAAAAAGAGACACAGATGTACAGAACAGACTTTTGGACTCTGTGGGATAAGGTGAGGGTGGGATGTTTTGAGAGAATAGCATCAAAACATGTATATTACCTATGGTGAAACAGATCACCAGCCCAGGTTGGATGCATGAGACAAGTGCTCGGGCCTGGTGCACTGGGAAGACCCAGAGGGATCGGGTAGAGAGGGAGGTGGGAGGGGGGATCTGGATGGCGAATACATGTAACTCCATGGCTGATTCATGTCAGTGTATGATAAAACCCACTACAATACTGTAAAATAATTAGCCTCCAACTAATAAAAATAAATGAAAAAAAAAAAACCCAGATATCCTAGTATGCCTCTTCAAGAAACTGATACTGGTTCAGTGAATTACTCATGGTTAAGATCACAGCCATGGATTTCAAAGATGCTTGCTCCTTGGAAGAAAAGCTATGACCAACCTAAGCAGCATATTAAAAAGCAGAGACATTCTTTGCCAACAAAGGTCAATCTCATCAAAGCTATGGTTTTTCCAGTAGTCATGTATGGATGTAAGAGTTGGACTATAAAGAAAGCTGAGGGCCAAAGAATTAATGCTTGTGAACTGTGGTATTGGAGAAGACTCTTGAGAGTCCTTTGGACTGCAAGAAGATCAAACCAGCCCATCCTAAAGGATATAAGTCCTGAATATTCATTGGAAGGACTGATGCTGAAGCTGAAGCTCCAATATTCTGGCCACCTGATGAGAAGAACTGGCTCATTAGGAAAGACCCTAATGCAGGGAAAGATTGAAGGCAGGAAGAGAAGGGGATGATAGATGATGAGATGATTGAATGACATCACTGATTGATGGACATGACTTTGAGGAAGTTCCAGGAGTTGGTGAAGGACAGGGAAGCCTGGCGGTCTGCAATCCATGGGGTCACAAATAGTCAGAAAAAACTGAGCAACTGAACTGACTGAAGATGTCCAGTTATATTTTACTGACAATGGTGGATTCAATTATAGCATAAGCCTCCAATATTATTTAGACAAATTTCTGTAATCTAGATAGACACATGTGCTTATCAACTGAATGGCTAATTGTTGGATTATTTGACATACATGGAAAACCTCACAGAGAAACCTCTTTATATAGGAAATTTAGATCTTTGTAAATAGGTTAAATTTTTCCCTTCAAGTTCAGAATCTCCTTTCTTGGGTTTGATAACTTACTTTTAGTTCATAAAAGTGAGACCAATACCTGTAATATTTTCAGCACAGAAATGAGCATATATACAGCAAATATTTTCTTGTCTTAACAATGGCAATATTACTTTCAACAGAAAAATGTCAAGTAAAAATGGTACTTAAATATTTGAATTAATGGTTTAATTTAGAACCATTTCTAAAACCTTTATGAAGCATAATTCTCTTCTAGTTTAATAGTAAAGTTGTCCTGATAATGGGCTTCTCAGGTAACATTACAGCTGTAAAGAACCAGCCTGCCAATTCAGGAGATGTAAGATACAAATGTTCAGTCCCTGAGTTGGGGAGATCCCTGAGAGGAGTGCATAGAAACTCATTCCAGTATTCTTGCTTGGAGATCCCATGGACAGAGAAGCCTGCTGGGCTACAATCCATAGGTTCAGCAAAGAATTGGACATGACTGAAGTGACTTAGCATGCATGAAGGTACCTCCTGATATCTACAAGTGATTTCTGGGCTATTTTTTCATGTTAAAAGGAGCTAATTCATAATGTATTACTATAAAATAACACCAATTGTAATCTCAATGGTGTAGTTAAAATGCTGTCAGCTTAAAAATAGATTGGGTATTTATACCAAGTATACTTCTGGCATTGTTGATTTTATATTTTAGCACTAATTAAGAAAAACCTTATTTCAAGCTTTCTACATGCCCTAAAATGGCGCAAAATTTTGGTGTTTAATGGCTGCAAAAATCATAAACAGTTATTGTCCTTAAAACATCTACAGCTCACTTAGGAATATAAGATATATACAAATGGAACAATTAGAACAGTAAGGATTAAATTCCAATTACTTATTATGTGTTGTGGTAAGAAATCTATGTTAATAAGATCTTATAAAAAGATATGCTGCTGCTGCGAAGTCACTTCTGTCGTGTCCGACTCTGGGCAATAACATAGACTGCAGCCTACCAGGCTCCTCCATCCCTGGGATTCTCCAGGCAAGAACACTGGAGTGGGTTGCCATTTCCTTTTGCAATGCATGAAAGTGATAAGTGAAAGTGAAGTTGTTCAGTCATGTCCAAGTCTTTACGACTCCATGGACTACAGCCTACCAGGTTTCTCTGTCAATGAGATTTTTCAAGCAAGAGTGATGGAGTGGGTTGCCACTGCCTTCTCCAATAAAAAGATATGGAAGCTGTGGTACATATACACCATGGAATATTACTCAGCCATTAAAAAGAATTCATTTGAATCGGTTCTAATGAAATGGATGAAACTGGAGCCCATTATACAGAGTGAAGTAAGCCAGAAAGATAAAGACCATTACAGTATACTAACACATATATATGGAATTTAGAAAGATGGTAACGTAACCCTATATGCAAAACAGAAAAAGAGACACAGATGTATAGAACAGACTTTTGGACTCTGTGGGAGAAAGCTAGGGTGGGATGTTTCAAGAGAACAGCATCGAAACATGTATATTATCTAGGGTGAAACAGATCACCATCCCAGGTTGGATGCATGAGACAAGTTCTCGAACCTGGTGCACTGGGAAGAGCCAAAGGGATCATGTGAAGAGGGAGGTGGGAGGGGGGATCGGGATGGGGAATACATGTAAATCCATGGCTAATTCATGTCAATGTATGGCAAAAACCACTACAATATTGTAAAGTAATTGGTTTCCAACTAATAAAAATAAATGAAAAAAACAAGATATGAGTATAGTTTATACTAAAGTAAATTATGAAATGATTTTGTAGAAAGAATGGGAATTCAACTGGACCTTGAATTAATATATTTTAAGCATGGGGGGTTGAATAAAGGTATTCAATTTGGGGCACAGGGTTTTAAAAGCATGGAAATGGCAATTAGCATGATATACAGAAACATTGGCAGGAAAATAACTCCTTTAAACATCATTGTAAACAGGAAGTCTGAACTCATTGAAACTCTATTATATGCATGAACAATTCCTAGAACAATAGAAAACTATGCAGGATTATTAGGCAAACACTGTTATGTAAGGCAGATACTGGCCTTCTTACCACCCACTGGAAATTAAAAGTCAGTTTAGACATTTGTATAAAAATAATTTCTTTACATCTGTGTCTCTTTTTCTGTTTTGCATATAGGGTTACGTTACCATCTTTCTAAATTCCATATATATGTGTTAGTATACTGTAATGGTCTTTTGGACTCTGTGGGAGAAGGAGAGGGTGGGATGTTTTGAGAGTACAGCATCAAAACATGTATATTATCTATGGTGAAACAGATCACCAGCCCAGGTTATATGCATGAGACAAGTGCTCAGGACTGGTGCACTGGGAAGACCCAGAGGGATTGGGTAGAAAGGGAGGTGGGAGGGGAAATCGGGATGGGGAATACATGTAACTCCATGGCTGATTCATGTCAATTTATGACAAAACCAACTACAATATTGTAAAGTAATTAGCCTCCAACTAATAAAAATAAATGAAAAAAAATATAATTTCTTGTGGAACTGGTTTGTGCAGAGGAAAAAAATAGTAAATAAATAATCATGAAGCAGGTACTGCAGTACTTTGGTTTCTGGTGTTTGTTGTTGTTGTTGTTTTGTTTGTTTGTTTTAAATGTACCAAATAAGCTGACTATGAAAAAAAATGGTTTCAATAGTACTAGGGGGACAATAAAATAAGCTGTAGCTCCAGAGTTGTCTAAATGGGATCAAATTTAAATATATATATATATATTTGCCAAGGGAAATTATTCATTATTAATACTGTCAGAACACATTCTAGGGCAAAGCTGTGAACAGTGGCATGTAGTAGAAACTAAATTTTCTGATTTCTAGAAATTTGGCTCAGAATTCAGCTCATTTTCCTCTGTCTTTTCATTTCTAAATCACCAATAAAAACATTTGATCCCTGAAGACAAGAGGACTAAATCACAATCCGTTCCACTCTATGGCTGAGTTCCAAATGGTTTAGGTACATGACAGTTGGGGTGGTGACAAGAACTCTCTCTTTTGAGAAACTGGAGACCACTCCATTACAGGAAAGTTTAATGCAATGTATGTGGGAATAATTCAGGTCAATTCAGTTCAGTTGCTCAGTCATGTCCAGCTCTTTACATTCCCATGGACTGCAGCATGCAGAATGCCAGGCTTCCCTGTCCATCACCAGCTCCTGGACGTTACTCAAACACATGTCCATTGAGCTGGTGATGCCATCCAACCATCCAACCATCTCATCCTCTGTTGTCCCCTTGACTCCTGCCTTCAATCTTTCCCAGAATAAGGGTCTTTTCAAATGAGTCAGTTCTTTGCCTAAGTATTGGAGCTTCAGCATCAGTCCATCCAATTAATTCCTTTAGGATGAATTAGTTGTATCTCCTTGCAGTCCAAGGGACTCTCAAGAGTCTTCTCCAACATCACAGTTCAAAACCATCAATTCTTTCGTGCTCAGCTTTCCTTATAGTCTAACTCTCACATCTATACATGCCTACTGGAAAAACCGTAGTTTTGACTATATGGACATTTGTTGGCAGAATAATGTCTCTGTTTTTAATATGCTGTCTAGGTTGGGCATAGCTTTTCTTCCAAGGAGCAAGTACCTTTTAATTTCATGGCTGAAGTCACCATCTGCAGTGATTTTGGAGCCCAGAAAAATAGTGTCACTGTTTCCATTGTTTCCCCATCTATTTGCCATGAAGTGATGGGTCCAGATGTCATGATCTTAATTTTCTGAATGTTGAGCTTTAAGCCGACTTTTCCACTCTCCTCTTTCCCTTTCATCGAGAGGTTCTTCACCACACTTTCTGCCGTAAGGATGGTGTCATCTCCATATCTGAGGTTATTGATATTTCTCCTGGCAATCTTGATTCAAGCTTGTACTTCATCCAGTTCAGCATTTATCATAATGTACTCTGTGTATAAGTTAAATAAGCAGGGTGACAATATACAGTCTTGATGAACTCTTTTCCCAATTTTGAACCCATCCACTGTTCCATGTCCATTTCTAGCTGTTGCTTTTTGACCTGCATACAGATTTCTCAGGAGGCAGGTCAGGTGGTCTGGTATTCTCATCTCTTAAAGAACTCTCTACAGTTTGTTGTGATCCACAGAGTCAAAGGCTTTGGCATAGCTGATAAAGGAAATAATTAGAGGCAGCCACTGTAGCCACTAAGCAGACAAAGCAGTCGAGAAGAATCAATTATGAGAATTAGGTCAACTTCGAAGATTTTCAAAGATCTTGGTTTAAAAAATGACACTGTTGGGACTTCCCTGGTCACCTACTGATTAAGAATCCACCTTCCAATACAAGGAATATGGGTTCAATTTCTGGTTGGGGAACTAAGATCCCACATGTCATGGTGCAAATAAGACCTGATGCAGATAAATATTTTAATAATAACGGTAAATTATTTTTTTTCAAATAACATTGTTGAAAATTCTTTTTTTTTATTTCATTTTGTCTGGCTACTAACATTTATTTTTTCCATTTATTTTTATTAGTTGGAGGATAATTACTTTACAATATTGTAGTGGTTTTTGTCATACATTGACATGAATTAGCCATGGATATACCTGTGTTGCCCATCCTGATTCCACCTCCCACCTCCCTCCCCATCCAATCCCTCTGGGTCTTCCCAGTGCACCAGTCCTGAGCACTTGTCTCATGCATCCAACCTGGGCTGGTGATCTGTTTCACCCTTGATAGTATACATGTTTCAATGCTATGGTCTCAGAATATCCCACTGTCGCCTTCTCCCACAGAGTCCAAAAGTCTGTTCTGTACATCTGGGTCTCTTTTTCTGTTTTGCATATAGGGTATCGTTACCACCTTTTTAAATCCCATATATATATATGCATTAGTATACTGTATTAGTGTTTATCTTACTTCACTCTATATAATGGGCTCCAGTTTATCTTTCTGGCTTACTTCACTCTATATAATGGGCTCCAGTTTCATCCATCTCATTAGAACTGATTCAAATGAATTCTTTTTAATGGCTGAGTAATATTCCATGGTGTATATGTACCACATCTTCCTTATCCATTCGCATATTGATGGGAATCTAGGTTGTTCCATGTCCTGGCTATTATAAACAGTACTGTGATGAACAGTGGGGTACATGTGTCTCTTTCAGATCTGGTTCTCTCAGTGTGTATGCCCAGGAGTGGAATTGCTGGGTCATATGGCAGTTCTATTTCCAGTTTTTTGAGGAATCTCCACACTGTTCTCCATAGTGGCTGTACTAGTTTGCATTCCCACCAACAGTGTAAGAGGGATCGCTTTTTTCCACACCCTCTCCAGCATTTATTGCTTGTAGACTTTTGGATAGCAGCCATTCTGACTGGCATGAAATGGTAACTCACTGTGGTTTTGATTTGCATTTCTCTAATAATGATGATGTTGAGCATCTTTTCATGTGTTTGTTAGCCATCTGTATGTCTTCCTTGGAAAAGTATCTGTTTAGTTCTTTAGCCCATTTTTTGATTGGGTCATTTATTTTTCTGGAATTGAGCTGCAGGAGCTGCTTGTATATTTTTGAGATTAATCCTTTGTCTGTTGCTTCATTTACTATTATTTTCTCCCATTCTGAAGGCTATGTTTTCACCTTGCTTATGGTTTCCTTTTTGTGCAAAAACTTTTAAGTTTAATTAGGTCCCATCTGTTTATTTCTGCATTTATTTCCAATATTCTGGGAGGTGGGTCATAGAGGATCCTCCTGTGATTTATGTCAGAGAGTTTTTTGCCTATGTTCTCCTCTAGGAGTTTTATAATTTCTGGTCTTATATTTAGATCTTTAATCCATTTTGATTTTATTTTTGTATATGGTGTTAGAAAGTGTTCTAGTTTCATTCTTTTACAAGTGATTGACCAGTTTTCCCAGCGCCACTTGTTAAAGAGGTTGTCTTTTCTCCATTGTATACCCTTGCCTCCTTTTTCAAAGATAAGTTGCCCATAGATATGTGAATTTATCTCTGGACTTTCTATTTTGTTGTATTAATGTATATTTCTGTCTTTGTGCCAATACCACACTGTCGTGATGACTGTGGCTTTGTAGTAGAGTCTGAAGTCAGGCAGGTTGATTCCTCCAGTTCCATTCTTCTTTCTCAAGATTGTTTTGGCTCTTCAAGGTTTTTTGTATTTCCATACAAATTGTGAAGTTATTTGTTCTAGATCTGTGAAAAATACTGTTGGTAACTTGATAGGGATTGCATTGAATCTACAGATTGCTTTGGGTAGTATAGTCATTTTAAGAATAAACTGGGTTGAGGAAATAGGTAGATAAACTCCAGCTTTGGTGCATAAAATCATGATGGAGTACCTGGAAATAATTAAAAGTCCCTTTATGTGCCAAAGAAGTAGACTGGGAAGATTGTCTCAGCCTCTTTTCACACTGTGTTAAGTATCTAATAAATATATATCATTGCATATTCATAAGATGCAGAACCAATTAATTTATTGACTTGCTTAGCATTTGTTTAGTATTTTGAATGGCAGCAAAGAACAAATTAATAAGAGCCCAGTCTGACTGCTGCACTGTGCCAGAGGAAGATAGTGTTTTCAAGTGATGTATGATATTGTTTTTTCATTCAAGGATTGACTACACAATTAAAGACACAGGCAATATAGATTTGCATTGAAAGGCCACACACACACACACACACACACACATATATATTCCATTTATTTTTATTATTTGAAGGATAAATACTTATTAATATTGTTGTGGTTTTTGCCATACATTGACATGAATCAGCCATGGATTTACACATACATTTTAAATGACAGAAAAGAAATATAGATAACAAATTCTATAGAATTTCAAAATAAAAAACATGATAAGAGAGGCTTCAAAAGTTGATGAGATTGGAACAAAACCATAAATTCTAGGTTAAGTATGTATGAGAAGAAAGGGTGTCATATCAAGAGCAATATGAAAAGGGACAGAGAAGGAAATTCAGTGTAGTGTTCATGGCATAGAAAGGCAATAATTCATTAATTCAGCAAATATGGAGCTTTAAATTTTGGGGAAAAATAAAAAAACAACTGGGCAATATGGGAGATTTAACAGTTCAAGGTCAGGAAGGGCAGTTGCAAGGAGATACTCCTCATCCCAAGTAAGAGAAACACAAGTAAGACGGTAGGTGTTGCAAGAGGGCATCAAAGGTCAGGCACACTGATACCATAATCACAGAAAACTAGCTAATTTGATCACATAGACCACAGTCTTGTCTGACTCAAATGAAATTAAGCCATGCTGTGTGGGGCCACCCAAGACAGAGGGGTCATGGTGGAGAGGTCTGACAGAATGTGGTCCACTGGAGAAGGGAACGGAAAATCACTTCAGTATTCTTGCCTTGAGAACACCATGAACAGTATGAAAAGGTAAAATGATAGGATACTGAAAGAAGAACACCCCAGGTTGGTAGGCCCCAGTATGCTACTGGAGATCAGTGGAGAAATAACTTCAGAAATAATGAAGGGATGGAGCCAAAGCAAAAACAGTACCCAGTTGTGGATGTGACTGGTGATAAAAACAAGGTCCAATGCTGTAAAGAATAATATTGCATAGTTCTTTGGCCCATTTTTGATTGGATCATTTATTTTTCTGGAGTTGAGCTGGAGGAGTTGCTTGTATATTTTTGAGATTAATCCTTTGTCTGTTGCTTAGTTTGCTATTATTTTCTCCCAATCTGAGGGCTGTCTTTTCACCTTGCTTATAGTTTCCTTTGCTGTGCAAATCTTTTAAGTTTCATTAGGTCCCATTTGTTTATTTTTGCTTTTGTTTCTAATATTCTGGGATGTGGGTCATAGAGGATCCTGCTGTGATTTATGTTGGAGAGTGTGAGGTGGGATGTTTCAAGAGAACAGCATCGAAACATGTATATTATCTAGGGTGAAACAGATCACCAGCACAGGTTGGATGCATGAGACAAGTGCTCGGACCTGGTGCACTGGGAAAACCTAGAGGGAGCGGGTGGAGAGGGAGGTGGGAGGGGGGATCGGGATGGGGAACACATGTAAACCCATGACTGTTTCATTTTAATGTATGACAAAATCCACTACAAATAAAAAAAAAGAAACCTCCAAAAAAAAAAAAAAGAATAATATTGCATAGGAATCTGGAATGTTAGGTCCATGAATCAAGGCAAATTGGAAGTGATTAAACAGGTGATGTGATGAGTGAATGTCGACATTCTAGGAATCAGCGAACTAAAGTGGACTGGAATGGGTGAATTTAACTCAGATGACACATTATATTTACTACTGTGGGCAAGAATCCCTTAGAAGAAATGGAGTAGCTGTCATGGTCAACAAAAGAGCCTGATATGCAGTACTTGGATGCAGTCTTAAAAATGACAGAATGATCTCTGTTTCCAAGGCAAACCATTCAATATCCCAGTTATCCAAGCCTATGCCCCAAGCAGTAATGCTGAAGAAGCTGAAGTTGAATGGTTCTATGAAGACCTAAAAAACTTTTAGAACAACCAAAAGAGACGTCCTTTTCAGTATAGGGGGCTGGAGTGCAAATGTAGGAAGTCAAGAAACACCTGGAGTAACAGGCAAATTTGGCCTTGAAGTATGGAATGAAGCAGGGAAAAGCCTAATAGAGTTTTGCAAAGAGAACACACTGGTCGTAGTAAACACCCTCTTCCAACAACACAAGAGAAGACTATACACATGGACATGACCAGATGGTCAACACTGAAATCAGATTGATTATATTCTTTGCAGAAAAAGATGGAGAAGCTCTATAGAGTCAACAAAAACAAGACCAGGAGCTGACTGTGGCTCAGGTCACGAATTCCTTATTGCCAAATTCAGACTTAAACTGAAGAAAGTAGGGAAAACCACTAGACTATTCAGGTATGACCTAAATCAAATCCCTTATGACTATACAGTGGAAGAGAGCAATAGATTTAAGGGACTAGATCTGACAGACAGAATGCCTGATGAATTATGGACGGATGCCCAGAGGTTACTCAAACTCATGTCCATAGAGTCAGTGATGATATCCAGCCATCTCATCCTCTGTCGACCCCTTCTCCTTCTGCCCCCAATCACTCCCAGAATCAAGGTCTTTTCCAATGAGTCAGCTTTTCACATGAGGTGGCCAAAGTATTGGAGTTTCAGCTTCAGCATCAGTCCTTCCAGTGAACACCCAGGACTGATCTCCTTTACGATGGAATGGTTGGATCTCCTTGAAGTCCAAGGGACTCTCAAGAGTCTTCTCCAACACAACAGTTCAAAAGCATCAATTTTTCAGCATTCACCTTTCTTCACAGTCCAACTCTCACATCCATACATGACCACTGGAAAAACCATAACCTTGACTAGACAGACCTCTGTTGGCCAAGTAATTAATAAGTAATGTCTCTGCTTTTTAATATGCTGTCTAGGTTGGTCATACTTTCCTTCCAAGGAGTAAGCGTCTTTTAATTTCATCTAAGTTCAGTCATCATCTGCAGTGATTTTGGAGCCCCAAAAAATAAAGTCTGACACTGTTTCCACAGTTTCCCCATCTATTTCCCATAAAGTGATGGGACCAGGTGCCATGATCTCAGTTTTCTGAATGTTGGGCTTTAAGCCAACTTTTTCACTCTCCTCTTTCACTTTCATCAAGAGGCTTTTTAGTTCCTCTTCACTTTCTTCCATAAGGGTGGTGTCATATGCATACCTGAGGTTATTGATATTTCTCCCGGCAATCTTATTTCCAGCTTGTGCTTCTTCCAGCCCAGGGTTTCTCATGATGTACTCTGCATAGAAGTTAAATAAGCAGGGTGACAAT
>CM035303.1:68214829-68256703 GCA_020226075.1 Hydropotes inermis | reverse complement strand
AAAAAGCCTCTTGATGAAAGTGAAAGAGGCTTTTTAGTTCCTCTTCACTTTCTTCCATAAGGGTGGTGTCATATGCATACCTGAGGTTATTGATATTTCTCCCGGCAATCTTATTTCCAGCTTGTGCTTCTTCCAGCCCAGGGTTTCTCATGATGTACTCTGCATAGAAGTTAAATAAGCAGGGTGACAATATGCAGCCTTGACGTATTCCTTTTCCTATTTGGAACCAGTCTGTTGTTCCATGTCCAGTTCTAACTGTTGCTTCCTGACCTGCATATAGGTTTCTCAAGAGGCAGGTCAGGTGGTCTTGTATGTCCATATCTTTCAGAATTTTCCACAGTTTATTGTGATCTACACAGTCAAAGGCTTTGGTGTAGTCAATAAAGCAGAAATAGATGTTTTTCTGGAACTCTCTTGCTTCTTCAACGATGCAAGAGATGTTGGCGATTTGACCTCTGGTTCCTCTGCCTTTTCTAAAACCAGCTTGAACACCTGGAAGTTCACGGTTCACATATTGCTGAAGCCTGGCTTGGAGAATGTTGAGCATTACTTTACTAGCGTGTGAGATGAGTTCAATTGTGCGGTAGTTTGAGCATTCTTTGGGATTGCCTTTGTTTGGGAATGGAAAGAAAACTGACCTTTACCAGTCCTGTTGCCACTGCTGAGTTTTCCAAATTTGCTGGCGTATTGAATGCAAAACTTTCACAGTATCATTTTTCAGGATTTGAATTAGCTCAACTGGAATTCCATCACATCCATTAGTTTTGCTCGTAGTGATGCTTTCTAAGGCCAATTTTACTTCACATTGCAGAATGTCTGGCTCTAGGTGAGTGATCACACCATCATGATTATCTGGGTCATGAAGATCATTTTTGTACAGTGCTTCTGTGTATTCTTGCCACCTCTTCTTAATATCTTCTGCTTCTGTTAGGTCCATACCATTTCTGTCCTTTATCGAATCCATCTTTGCATGAAATGTCCCCTTGGTATCTCTAATTTTCTTGAAGAGATCTCTAGTATTTCCCGTTCTGTTGTTTTCCTCTATTTCTTTGCATTGATCACTGATGAAGCCTTTCTCATCTCTCCTTGCTATTCTTTGGAACTCTGCATTCTAATGGGAATATCTTTCCCTTTTTCCTTTGCTTTTTGCTTCTCTTCTTTTCACAGCTATTTATAAGCCTTCCCCAGACAACCATTTTGCCTTTTTGCATTTGTTTTCCATGGGGATGATCTTGATCCCTGTCTCCTGTACAATGTCATGAACCTCCGTCCATAGTTCATCAGGCACTCTGTGTATCAGATCTAGTCCCTTAAATCTATTTCTCACTTCCACTGTATAATCATAACGGATTTTATTTAGGTCATACCTGAATGGTCTAGTGATTTTCCCTACTTTCTTCAACTTAAGTCTGAATTTGGCAATAAGAAAGACAGAGTCTACATTAAATACATTCCAGTCTTCCCTGATATCTCAGTTGGTAAAGAATCCACCTGCAATGCAGAAGACCTTGGTTTAATTCTTGTGTCTGGAAGATCTGCTGGAGAAGGGATAGGATACCCACTCCAGTATTTTACGGCTTCCCTTGTGGCTCAGTCGGTAAAAAATCTGCCTGAAATGTAGTATAGCTGGGTTCAATCCGTGGGGTGGGAAGGTTCCCTGAAGGAGAGAAAGGCTACCTACTCCAGTATTCCTGCCTGGAAAATTCCATTGATTGTATAGTCCAATGGATCGCAAATAGTTGGACATGAGTGAGTGACCTTCACTCTCATTCAGAGTAAATATATACTTCATTAACATAGTTTAAGAAGAACATTTTGATAAGAAAAACACATTGATTATATCAAGATTTGAGAAAAGTTAAGTTCAGGTGAAACCAAGTGTCACCGAGGCAACACAGAATTTTAAAAGACACCTCCTTTTAATTTTGTATAGAGAAGGGAACAAAAACCTGACATGTGTCATTTGTTTCCTCCCGCCACTTAAGAGAGAGATTAAAAAAAATAACATGTCTTACATTTGCAGCCTATTTCCTCTGTTTGGAGACCCCTAGCCTTCCTGCCTGTTACCCTTTGAATATGTGCCTAATCTCAAAGACCACCGGAGAATTGGCTCAGACATTCATGTCTGGGGCTGGGCAAGGAGGTGTGAGCTGCATCATCAGGCCTTAGGGTTTCCATAAAAGACTCTAATGTCACATGGTGAACCCTGGCACACTCACAGAACAAAGATTTGTGCCCTAGCAAAAATCAAAGGAGAGCAAGCTGGCTTCCATTTTGGGCCCTCCATCCCCAGAGGTAGAGAGGCAGGTGTGTGAGAGCCAGAGCCATAAGACAAGAGGCTGCTACAATCTTGGCCACAGAGACCACATCTCCCACCAAATTGTGAGCAGACTGCTGATTGCTAATTATGTATTCCTGGTATCCTGGATGGTTCACATCTGCCAGGAATGTCACAGCCTGCGATCAGCTCCCAAAAGGAGATGCATGGCACACCTGGAACTGTTCCCTCATGGCACATCCATAAAACCAAGCAGGGAGTTGCATAAGATGCATGGCCCACCTGGGACTGTGCACTCTCCAAGCTCCCAGTCACCTGAGTGGTTTGGACCTGGGAAGGGAACAAAACACACAGCCCACCTGGGTTCTGTGCCCTTGTGGGGTACATGAGAACCTAAGTGACTTAGACATCATAAGTGCAAAATCACAAGGTCTAATTGGGACAGTGCCCTTGCAGAGCACACTGGAACCTGAGCAGTTTGGACCTTGGAAGTTATATGCTGCCTTGGACTGTGACAAACTCAGTGTGGTCCATTCACTGTGAGCACTCCCCACACATGCCAGTGGTATTTGTTTGCAGTGTCCCTCCATCCCCACAGAACAACTGAACAAGTGAGCCTAAATACATGGACACCTTCACCCCCTTGTGTCAGGTTGGATATTAGACACTGAATAGACTTGCAAACAAAGGAAGCCAAAATGAACAAAGAAGGGGGAACCACTCTGGAAGTGATATATGCAACAGAGGCAATGCTGAGAGTATTCAAGTGAGGGGTAACTATAGACCTTGAGAACAAATACAAGCCAGGAAAAGGGACTATCTGACATTGAACTGACCCCACGCTGTCCACAACAGCTCCAGAAAAATTCCTAGACATTGTTTACTATTATCACTTTAAATTTTTTTTAAAAAGTCAAATAGTAGACTATAAAAATGAAAGTGCCAGGGTCGGAGGACATGGAGATGAGGGTGGAGTTAGGCATGCCCTCTCAGGCTGCAGAGCCAACTCCTTTAACTTTCACTTTTATAGTCTACTATTATCTTTCAAAAAATGTTCCAGAAAAACATATGTTTTTGTTTTATTGACTATGATAAAGCCTTTGACTGTGGATCACAACAAACTGAAAAATTCTTAAAGAGATGGGAATACCAGACCACCTTAACTGCCTCCTGAGAAATTTGCATGTAGGTTGAAAAGCAACATTTAGAAACAGCCATGGAACAACAGACTGGTTCCAAATTGGGAAAGACATAGTATATCAAGGCTGTATATTGTCACCCTGCTTATTTAACTTATATACAGAGTACATCATGCAAAATACCAAGCTGAATGAATCACAAGCTTGAATCAAGTTTGCTGGGGGAAAATATAAAAAAAAAAAACCCTCAGATATATAGATGACACCACCCTTATGGCAGAAAGAAAAGAAGAACTAAAGAAACTCAATGAAAGTGAAAGAAGAGAATGAAAAAGTTGGCTTAAAACTCAACATTACAAAAACTAAGATCAATGCATCCAGTCCCATCACTTCATAACAAATAGATGGTGAAACAATGGAAACACTGAGACTTTATTTTTTTGGGCTCCAAAATCACTGAAGATGGTGACTGCAGCCATGAAATTAAAAGATGCTTGCTCCTTGGAAGAAAAGCTATGACCAAGCTTGACAGCATGTTAAAAAGTAAAGACATTACTTTGCTGACAAATATTCATCTAGTCAAAGGTATGATTTTTCCAGTAGTCTTGTATGGATGTAAGAGTTGCATTATAAAGAAAGCTAAGCACTGAAGAGTTGATGCTTTTGAACTGTGGTGTTGGAGAAAGCTCTTAAGAGTCCCTTGGACTGCAAAGAGATCAAACCAGTCAATCTTAAAGGAGATCAGTCCTGAATATACATTAAGGAGACTGATGCTGAAGCTGAAGCTCCAATATTTGGCCACCTGATGTGAAGAGATGATTCATTGGAAAAGACTCTGATGCTAGGAATGATGAAGACAGGAGGATAAGGGGAAATCAGAGGATGGGATGGTTGGATGGCATCATTGACTCGATGGACATGGGTTTAAGCAAGTTTCAAGAGTTGGTGATGGATAGGGAAGCCTGCCATGCTGAAATCCATGAAGTCACAGAATCAGACATGACTGATTAACTGAACTGACTGATTACCTTTCAAAAAAAAAATCTATTTTTAAGATAGATCCCATACATATATATATGATCAATTTTTTTATTTCTTATATTATATTTTTGAGAGTCTAACCTCTAACCTAGGTTTTCAATCTTTGCTTTTTGATATTTGTTATCAATTTTATATCTTTTACTCTTCAGTATCCATTTCATTTAAGGATTTGATTACTGACTTGATTGCTTTCTCCCCTTTTGACTTTCCCTTTTCTCCTCCTGGTCATCTCTATCTCCTTCCTCCCTCTTCTATTATTTGTAACTCTGTGAATCTCTCTGGGTATTCCTGGCTGTGGAGAGCACAGGGATTTGATAACTGTCTTGATTGCTCTCTCCCCTTTTTAATCTCCCTTTTGTCCTTTTGGTCACCACTTTCTCTCCCCGCTCTTCTTCTCTTTTCTATATAACTGTGAATCTCTCTGGGTGTTCCTGTCTGTGGAGAGTTGTTTCACCATTAACCTAGGGATTTTATCTTCTGTGCTGTATGAGCGGAGAAGTCTTGATGATACTGTAAGAGAAGGACCAAAACTCAGAAGAAGGAGGCTTAACTCCAGAACTTTGGAACAACACAGAACTCTTGACCTAGGGAACATTAACAGACAAGAGGTCACCCAAAATTCTCCACATTTACACTGAAATCAAGCTCCACCCAAGAAGCAATAAGTTCCAGTGCAAGACACACCACTCTAATTCACCAGCAAAACAGGAACACAAACATGAACATTAAAAGATGGGCTGCCCTAAGCCATGCAAACCCATAGACACCACAAAAATAGCTGTTGAACATGCCATTGCACTCCAGAAAGAATAGATCCAGCTCTACCCATGATATCACAGACACAAGTTCTCCCAACCAGGAAACCTTGAAAAGCCACTGGTCCAAACCACCCACAGAGGCAGACTCTGCAATTAAGAGGAACCACAAACTTCTAGCCTGCCAAAAGGGTACCCCAAACACAACAATCTAAACAAAATGAAAAGGCAGATAAATATTCAGCAGGTGAAGGAATACAATAAAAATCTACCAAGCCAAACGAAAGAGGAGGAGATAGGGAGTCTGATTAATATGTGTCTTGGAGTGTTTCCACTTGGGTTTATCCTGTTTGTGACTCTATGGGGTTCTTGGACTTGGGTTCTTGGGCTTGAGGAGATAATAGCCAAAAAGTTTCCTAAATTATCTCAAGTATTTTCTCATTTATTTTTTTTTTTTTGGTCTTCTTCTTCTGGGACAATTATAATTTGAATGTTGGGGCATTTAACATTGTCCCAGAGGTCTCTGACACTGTCTTCATTTATTTAATTCAATCTTTTCTTTTTTCCCCTCTGCTTCATTTATTTCCAAGATTCTATATTCCACCTCATTTATCCACTCTTCTGCCCCAATTATTCTACTGTTGGTTCCTTCCAGAGTGCTTTTCACCTAAGTTATTACATTGTTCATTATTGATGGACTTTTCTTTATTTTCTTTATTTCTTCTAGGTCCTTATTAAGCATTTCTTGCATCTTCTCAATCCTCGTCTCTAGTCAATTTATCTGTAGCTCCATTTTGTTTTCGAGATTTTGGTTCATCTTTTCTGTCAATATCCTGAGTTCTTTTTCAGGTAGACTCCCTATATCCTCCTCAAAAGCATCAATTCTTCTGGTCTCAGCTTTCTTTATAGTCCAACTCTCACATCCATACATGACCACTGGAAAAAACATAGCCTTGACTAGATGGAACTTTGTTGACAAAGTAATGTCTCTGACTTTTAATATGCTGCCTAGGTTAGTCACAACTTTCCTTCCAAGGAGTAAGCGTCTTTTAATTTCATGGCTGCAGTCACCATCTGCAGTGATTTTGGAGTCCCCCAAAAATAAAGTCAGCCACTGTTTCCACTCTTTCTCTACTTGCCATGAAGTGATGGGACCAGATGCCATGATTTTAGTTTTCTGAATGTTGAACTTTAAGCCAACTTTTTCACTCTCCTCTTTCACTTTCATCAAGAGGCTCTTTAGTTCTCCACTTTTTGCCATAAGGGTGGTGTCATCTGCATATCTGAGGTTATTGACATTTCTCCTGGCAATTTTGATTCCAGCTTGTATTTCATCCAGCCCAGCGTTTCTCATGATGTATTCTGCATATAAGTTAAATAATAACTCAAATGGATTACACACCTTGAAAAAGAGGAGTTTTTGCCTGAAATGTGAGTATATGCTTCAATATACACAAATCAAAAGTGTGATATACCATGTTAATGGAATGAAAGATAAAGATTACATGGTTATCTCAGTAGAAAAAGCTTTGGACAAAGTACATCTTTTCTTTTTAACTAAAATCCAATAAATTGAGTACTGAAAGAACATACCTCAACATAACAAAAGCTATATTCCATGAGACTACAGGTAACATTAAAATAAAATCAACACTGAAAACTTGAAAACTTTTATTTCTTAGGAATACATTTAATGAAGGAAATTAAAGACCTCTACAATGGACCCTTGAACTATATGGATTTGAACTGCTGGGATGCACTTATACATAATTTTTTTTTCACTAAGTACATAATGGAAGGTTACACATTGCTGAGTTGTTTGGGTCCATGAATGTGGAACTGTGAATACTAAGGACTAACTGTAAAGTTGTACATGGGTTTTTAGTCATGTGGAAGGTCAGGTCCCCTTACCTCCATGTAAATCAAGGGTCAACTGAATAATGGAAGCTATAGAAATTTTTATGAAAGGCATTAAAGAAATCCCTAACAAATGGAAATATATCATGTATTAGTGGATCAGAAAATTAACATTAATTGAAACTGCATCCATATTATCCAAAGCCATCTATAGATTCAATGCAATCCCTATCAAAATTCCAATGGCTTTTTTCATGTACATAGAGACAGCAATCCTAAAATTTGTATGTAACCACAAAAGACTCCAAATGCCCAAAGTAATTATGAACAATAACAATGCTGAAGGCATTATACTTCCTGATTTCAAGGTATAATGCATCAATGATTAATAAAACAATGTGGAACTGGCATAAAAATAGGCAAATTAAATAGATCTGAGAGTCTCCAGATAAACACAGGAATACATGGTCAATTAACATTTGACAAATGTGCCAAGAACACTCAATAAGGAAATAATCATCTCTTCAACAAAAATTGTCAGGAAATCTAGATAACTACATGCAGAAAAATGAAATTGAAACCTATTTTACACTTCTCAGTAAAATTAACTGAAATTGATATAGCAATTTAAATATCAGACTTGATATTGTAAATGTTTAGAAGAAAATATAGGGGAAAATAAAATAAAAGCAAAAATCTTTGAAATTGGTGTTTGCAATGCCTTTTTAGATAGACACCAAGAGAAAAAACAACAAAAGTAAGAATCAACAATTGGAGCTCCATCAAACTAATAAGCTTCTGCCTAGCAAAAAGAAGCAATAAAAAAATGCAAAGGCAACCTACAGAATGAGAAATATTTACAAACCATACATTGAATAAGGAGATAATATCCAAAACATATAAAGAACATATACAGCTCAATAAATTTGATTAAAAGGATAGGCAGAGGAACTAACTAGGCATTTGTCTAAAGAAAACATTTGAATGACCAATAAATACACGAAAGATGCTCAATCTCAATATCACCAAGGAAATGCAAATTAAACCACAATGAATAATTGCTACACACATGTTAGAATGGCTATTATTAAGGAGAGGTGATAACAAATATGGGCAAATATATGGAGAAAAGAGCACATTTGTATACTGTTGGTGGGCAAATTAGTTCAACAGTTGTGGAGAACAGTATAAAATTTCCTAAAAAAAAAAAAAAAAATATAACTACCAGGGCAGTCCCGAATGGCAGGGGATAAAGACAGGGAGACCGATTTCTCCTTCACAAATACAGCAAAAGATCATCTGCATGTGAAGCAACTTTCACGAAACAACTTCTGAGTGCTGATGAAGGACCCCAGCCACCCAGAAAGGAAACCTAATCTCTTTTAAATGAGGTAGGAAAACAAAAACAAACAAACAAAAAAGATGAAAAGAGAGACAAAGGATATAGGGACTGAGACCCATCTTGGGGAGGGAGTTGTGAAGATGAAGAAGTTTCCTTACAAAAAAATAAATAAATAAAAGTTTCTCACAGGCAGGATCAGTGGGGAGCTTTGGAATCTCAGAGGGCAATATAACAACAGCAAAAAATTGCCACAGAATTCACACCAAATGGCAATTACCAGCATAGAAGCATCTCACAATATTGTGTCTGCTCTCAGTGAGTGGGGGCTGCATGCAGATGTACAGGCTGCATTATTGGTACTTAGAGCAAGGACCAGGGTTGAATGCCCTGAGGACACTCTAAGGAGGCTAATGTGACATAGCAACCCAAACCGTTCCGGGGGAAATGCCAGAGAGACAAGGAAAAACAAAGGACCTTTCCCAAGGGAAGGCTCTAATGACGCACTGTGACCTCTGGCACACTCTCAGAACAAAGACTTGTGCACAAGCGAATACCAAAGGAGAGCAAGCCAGCTGCCATTTATGCCCTCCTTCCAAGGAGGCAGAGATTCAGGTGCACAGCAGCCAGAGGCAGAAGGCAAGGGGCCACTGCAATCTCAGACCCAGAGATTGCATCTCCCTCCAAGCTGTGAGAAGGCTATCAGTCTCTAACCACATTTTCCTGGAATTCCAGATGGTTCATATAGGCCAGAAGCATCACAGTCTGAGACCATCTCCCCTGAGGAGACAAGGGTTCACCTAGGATTGTATACTGATGGTGCACCTGAGAGCCTGAGCATCTGGGACCTGGGAAGTGCATGAGATTCAAGGCCCACCTGGGAGTGTGTACTTGCAGCACACCTGACATCCCGAGCAGCTTGGACTTCGAGAGTTCAGAAGCTATGCAGTTCCCCTAGGACTGTGTGCTCATGACACACCTGGAAATCTGAGCAGCTTGTACCTGGGAAGTGCATGAGACACATGGCCCACATGGGACTGTGCCCTCACAGAGCATCTGGGAGACTGAGTTTCTTGCCCTTGGGAAGTGCACCTTGCCTTGGGCTGTGGCAACTCTAATGTGGTCCAACCATTGCAAGTGCTCCCCTCACATGCCAGGGTGTTTGTTTGCAGTGTCTCTCCCTTTCCACAGCACAACTGAGCAAGTGAGTCTGAATAAGTGAGCACTTTTGCCTTCTTGTGTCAGAGTGCAGATTAGACATTGAAGAGACTTGAAAACAGAGGAGGCCAAACTAAGCAGGGAAAAAAAAAAGTGAAAACTGCTTGGAAGTGTCAGGTGCAACAGATTGAAACCCCGAGATGGTGCATTTGAGGGGCAACTGTAGATTTTGAGAACAAATACAAGCCAGAACAAGGGACTATCTGATGCTGAACTGACCCCAAACTGTCCACAACAGCTCCAGAGAAATTAACAGATATATTTTGGTTATTTTTTTATTTTAATTCTTTATTACTGCTTTAACTTTCATTTTTATAGCCTACTATTAACTTTTATAAAAAATTATGTTTAAACAAATTCCATATTATTTTTTTTTTTAATTTTTATGGTAGATATTATTTTTTCTATATTGTATTTTTCAGTGTCTGGTGTCTATTCTAAGTTTTTAATTTTTGCTTTTTGGTATTTGTTATTAATTTTATTTCTTTAAGAGTTTAATTTTTGGTATCCATTTTCATTTAGGGCTTTTATTACTGGCTTGATTTCTCTTTTCCCTTTTGACTCTCTCTTTTCTCCTCCTGGTCACCTCTATCTCCCTCTTATCCACTCTATGTAACCCTGTGAATCTCTTTACATGTTCCCGGTTGTGGAAAGTTGTTTCACCTTTAACCTACGGGTATTGTCTTCTGCACTGTGTGGACTACAGAAGTCTTCAGGATATTGTAAGAGGGAGACTGAAACCCAGAGATAAGAGGCTCAGCTCCAGAAATTTTGATCATCATAGAAGTCCTGACCCCAAGGAACATTAATAGATGAAAGTCCACCCAAAAGCCTCCATACCTACACTGAGACCAAGCTCTATCCAAAGGTCAAAAAGCTGAATTATAAGCTAATCTTCAGCAAAACAAGAACACAACATTGAACACTAAAAGACAGCCTGCCCAAAATAAAACAAAACCCCAAAACTCACCACTGGACACTTCATTGCCCTCCAGGGAGACAAGAACCAGATCCATTCAACGGAACACAGACACAAGTTCCCCCAACCAGGGAATCTTGACAACCACTGGTTCAACCCTACCTGGAGGAAGCAGACTACACAATTAAGAGGAAATATAATCCTCGAGTCTGCTGAAAGGGGACTGAAAAAAGCAGCAAATCAAACAGAATGAAACACAGAGAAATATTCAGAAGGTGAAGAAACATGATGTGAAAAACATATCAAACCAAACAAAAGAGAAAGAAATGGGGAGTCTACCTGAAAAGGAATTCACAATAGTGATATTAAAGATGATCCAAAATCTTGAAAACCAAATGGAATTGCAGAAAAAAATACACTAGAGACATGGATTAAGAAGATGCAAGATATGTTTAAGAAAAACTTAGAAGAAATAAAGCATCAGCCATGAACAAGGCAAAAACTGAGATTAAAAACTGTCTGGAGGGAACCAACAGTAGAGTAACTGAGGCAGAAGAAAGGACAAGTGAGCTGGGCAATAGAATATTGGAAATAAATGAAGCAGAGTCGGAAAAAAAAGAAAAAAAAACAGTAAAAAGAAATGAGGACAGACTCAGAGACCTCTGTGACAATGTTAAATGTCCCAACATGAGAATCATAGACATCCCAGAAGAAGCAGACAAAAGGAAAGGCAATGACAAAATACTTGAGGACATAATAGTAAAAAAAAAAATCCCTAACATGGTGAAGGAAATAGCCATCCAAGTGCAAGAAACCCATAGAGTCCCATACAGGACAAAACCAAGACAAAACACACCAATAGACAGGTAATTCAGACAGGAAATTAACAAGGAAACAAAAGTTTTAAATGGTATATTGTACCAATTAGACCTGATTGCTATCTACAGGGCATTTCACCCAAAAACAATGGACTTCACATTTTTCTTAACTTCACATGGAATATTCTCCATGATAGATCATATTCTGAGTGACAAATTTAGCCATGGTAAATTAAAAAAATGAAATCATCTCAAACATCTTTTCTGATCACAATGCTGTAAGATTAGAAATCAATTACAGGGAAAAAAAAGTAAAACATATGGAGGCTAAATGATATGCTTCTGAAACACTGACAAATCACTGAATAAATAAAAAAGGAAATCACAGTATGCATAGAAAGAAATGATAATGAAAACATGACAACCCAAAACCTATGTAATTCAGTAAAAGTTGTGTGAAGAGGGAAGTACAAAGCAATACAAGCCTACCTCAAGAAACAAAGAGAAAAATCAAATAAATAGTTTTCACCTAAAGCAACTAGAAAAAAGAAGGAAAAAAAGCCATTTAATAGAAGGAAAAAAAATAATAAAAAGCAGAGCAGAAATAAATGACAAAATAAATTGAGACTATAGCAGAATCTACAAAACTAAAATCTTGATCTTTGAGAAGATAAATAAAACAGATAAGTTGGTAGTGAGACTCATGAAAATGGAAAAATTACAACACAACCCAGAAATAAAAACAACCATAAGAAATGCTTATGAGCACCTCTAAGACAAAAAATAGACATCTTGGAAGAAATGGACAAATTCTTAGAAAAGTATAGCTTTTTAAAACTGAACTAGGAAAAAATAGAAAATTTGAACAGACCAGCACAAGCATGGAACTCAAAACGGTAATAATAAATCTTCCAACAAACAAAAGCCCAGGATCAGATGGCTTCACAGACAAATTCTACCAAAAATTTAGAGAAGAGCTAACACCTATCCTACTCAATCTCTTTTAGAAAATTACAGAGGAATAAAATTCTCAAACTCATTCTTCAAGGCCACCATCACTCTGATACCAAAACCAGACAAAGATGCCACCAAAAAAAAAAAAAAAAAGAAAGAAAGAAAGAAAAGTAATGGATGAAAGAAAGAAAACTACAGGCAAGTATCACTGAGGAACATAGATACAAAAATGCTCAACAAAATTCTGGCAAACAGAATACAACAACATATTAAAAATATCATATATCATGGTCAAGTGGGATTTATTCCAGGGATGCAAGGATTCTTCAACATTTGCAAATAAATGTGGTACATCATATTAACAAATTGAAATATAAAATCTATATGATTATTTCAATAGACGCAGGGAATGCCTTTGACAATATTCACTATCCATTTATGATAAAAGCTTTCCAGAGTGTAGGCATAGAAGGAACATACCACAAGATAATAAAAGCCATAAATAACAAATCCACAACAAACATTATCCTGAATAGCAAAAAATTTAAAGCATTTCCTCTAAAATCAGAAGCAAGACAAGGATGCCCACTCTCACCACTACTATGTAACATAGTTTTGGAAGTCCTAGCAAAAGCAATCAGAGAAGAAAAATAAATAAATTGAATTCAGATGGGAAACAAATAAGTGAAACTCTGTTTGCAGATGACATGATCCCAAAGACAACCCTAAAGATGCCACCTGAAAACTACTAGAGCTAATCAATGAATATAGTAAATTTTAAAGGTATAAAATTAATACACATAAATCCTTTGCATTCCTATGCATTAACAATGAAAAATCAGAAAGAAAAATTTAGGAAATAATTGAATTCACCATGGCAACAAAAAAGATAAAATACTTAGAAATAAATTAACCTAAAGAAACAAAAGAAAAAAACAAACAAAAAAAAAAACACAAAAAAAACCAGTATACTGAAAACTATATAACACTGATGAAAGAGATCAAAGATGACACAAATAGATGGAGAAATATAGCATATTCTTGGAATGGAAAGGTCAATATAGTGAAAATGAGTATACTACCCAAAGAAATCTATAGATTCATTGCAGCCGCTATCAAACTATTTCTCACAGAATGAGAACAAATAATTTTACAATTTGTATGGAAACACAATAGACCTCAAATTGCCAAAGCAACCTTGAGAAAGAAGAATGGAACTATAGGAATCAATCTTCTTCCCTTCAGACCATGCTGCAAAGCTAGTCATCAAGACAGTATGGTATGGTATGTTCACAGAGACAGAAATATAGATCAATGGAACAAAATCGGAAGTCCAAGATAAATCCACACAGCTCTGGACAACTTATCTTTGATAAGGGATACAATAATATACAATGGGGAGAAGACAATCCCTTCAACAAGTGATGCTGGGAAAACTGATCAGCTATGTGTAAATAAATGAAACTAGAACACTTTCTAGCACCATCCAAAAAATAAACTCAAAATTGGTTAAAAATCTAAATGAAAGACCAGAAAGTATAAAACTCTGAGAGGAAAACATAGGCAGAACATTCTCTGACACAAATCACAGAAAGATCCTCAATGGCCACCTCCCAGACTGAGGGAAATAAAAACAAAATAAGCAAATGGTACCTAATTAAATGTAACAGCTTTTGAATAACAAAAGAAACTATAAGCAGGTGAAAAGGCAGCCCTCAGAATAGAAGAAAATAATAGCAAATGAAACTACAGACAAATAATTAACCTCCACAATATACAAACAGTTCATGCAGCTCAATATGAGAAAGACAACCCAATCAAAATATGGGCCAATAAAACAAACAGACATTTCTCCAAAGAAGACATGCAGAAGGTTCACAAATAAATGAAAATACATTTAACTTCACTCATTGTTATGGAAATGCAAAACTACAATGAGTTGTCATCTCATATCAGTCAGAATAGCCATCATCAAAAAGTCTACAAACAAGAAATGCTGCAGAGAGTGTGGAGAAAATGGAAGCCTCTTACACTGTTGGTGGAAATGCAAACTGGTACAGCCACTATGGAAAACAGTGTGAATGTTCCTTAAAACTTGGAATAGAACTGACATATGTCCCAGCAATCCCACTACTGGGCTTACCCCCTGAAGAAACCAGAATTGAAAGAGACACAAATACCCTAATGTTCGCTACAGCACTGTTTACAGTAGCTACGATGTGGAAGTAATATAGATGTCCGTTGGCTTATGGATGGATAAAGTAGGTCTGGTACATATATGCTGGATAAATGTATATGATACATATAAACAGTGGAATGTTACTCAGCTATGAAAAGGAATATATTTGAATCAGTTCTAATGATGTGGATGAAACTAGAGCCTATTATACAGAACAAAGTATGTCAGAAAGAGAAAGACAAATACTGTGTATTAATGCATATATATGGAATTTAGAAATATTGTAACGGTGATCCTACATGCAGGGCAGCAAAAGAGACACATATATAAAGAACAGACTTTTGGACTCTGTGGGAGAAGGCAAAGGTGGGATGATTTCAAAGAAAAGCATTGAAACATGTATATGAGCATATGTAAAATAGATGACCAGTACAAATTCAGTGCATGAAGCAGGGCACTCAAAGTTGGTGCTCTTGGACAACCCAGAGGGATGGTTTGGGGAAGGAGGTGGGAAAGGCAGTTCAGGATGGAGACTCATGTTCACCCGTGACTGATTCATGCCAATGTATGGCAAAAACCATCACAATATTGCAAAGTAATTATCCACCACTTAAAATATATAAATTTATATATATACATAAATCTATATAAAATATATAAATATTTTTTAAAAATATAGAATTAGCTTTTGATCTGGTAAAAAGATAAAAATAAACCTACTTTGTGATCCATTGATTTCATTCCTGTTTATGTATCCAAAGGAAATGAAAACAGGATATCAAAAAGATGCATACACTTCAGTGTAATTGCAGCATTAACCACTATAAACAAGATATGGGCTTCCAGGTATGTCAGCTGGTAAAAAATCTGTCTGCAGTGCAGGAGACCCAAGTTCAACTCCTGGTTTGGCATATCCACTGGAGTAAGAATAGACTACCCACCCCACTATTCATGAGCTTACCTGGTGGCTCAGACAGTAAATAATCCACCTGCAATGCAAGAGACCTGGGTTTGAACCCTGGGTTCTGACAATCCCCTGGAGGAGGGTATGGTAACCCACTTCAATATTCTTGTTTCAAGAATACCCATGGACAGAGAAATCTGGTGTGCTACAGTTCATGGGTTTGCAAAGAGTCAGAAATGACTGAGTAATTAAGCACATCACAGCAAGATTGGGAATAATTTATTCATTTGTCATTTGATGAATAGATAAAAAAGATGTATACTATATAAAGAATTTAAAAAAAAACTATTCAGCCATGCAAAAGAAGGAATGTCTACCATTTGTGGCAATGGGTATGTTAATTTGAAGGCAATTCGCTAAATGATATGTGGAATCTAAAATAGCCAATTCATAAAAGAAAGAGTAAATTAGTGATAAACTTGGGCCTGCAATTTGGAGAGATTGGGGAGATATTGTTTAAAGATACAAACTTGCAACCAGTAGGCAAATAAATTCTGGAGAGCTAATGCACAGCATTTTGTTAAATGACAATACTTGGTTAGGTAAATATCAGAGCTGCTAAGATTCTAGATCTAATTGTTCCCACCACCTAAATAATGATAGTTATATGATGTGATAGATGTCTTAGTTAATGCTACAGAGGTAATCATTTTGCAACATGTAAATGTATTTAATCCATGCTTTGTACATCTTAAATTTGCACAAATTTGTTCTTGTTCAGTCACTCAATCATGTAAGACTCTTTGCAACCCCATGGACTGCAACATGCCAGGCTTCCTTGTCATTTACTGTCTCCCAGAGTTTGCTCAAATTCATGTCCACTGAGTCAATGATGCTATCCAACTATCTTATCCTCTGTCACCCCCTTCTCGTCCTGCCTCCAATGTTTCCCAGCATTAGTGTCTTTATCAATGAGTTGTATCTTGCAATCAGGTGGCCAAAGCATTGGAGCTTTGGCTTCAGAATCAGTCCTTCCAATGAACATTCAGGATTAATTTCCTTTAGGATTGACTGGTATGGTCTCCTTCTTATCCAAGGGATTCTCAAGAGTCTTATCCAGCACCCCATCACTTCTTCAGTGCTCAGTCTTCTTTATGGTATAATTATCACATCCATACATGACTACTGGAAAAACCACAGCCTTGACTATATGTACTTTTGTTGGCAAAGATATATCTTTTTAATACTTAATCTGGGTTCATCATAACTTTCCTTCCAAGGGGCAAGCATCTTTTAATTTCATGGATGCAGTCACCATTCACAGTAATTTTGGAGCCCAAGAAAATACCCTGTCACTGTATCCATTTTGTCCCCATCTACTTGTTATAAAGTGATGGGACAGGATGCGATGATCTTAGTTTTTTGCAAGCTGAGTTTTAAGCCAGCCTTTTTACTCTCCTTTTTCACCTTGATCACGAGGCTCTTTCTTTACTCTTCAATTTCTGCCATTAGGGTGGTATCATCTGCATTTCTGAGGTTACTGATATTTCTCTACGAAACTTTACTCCAGCTTGTGATTCATCTAGCCTGGTATTTTACATGATGAGCTCTGCATGTAAGTTAAACAATGAGGGTGAGAATATGAAGCCTTGAATTACTTGTTCTCAATTTGGGACAAGTCGATGCCTGTTTCTAACTGTTGTTTCTTGACCTGCATCTAGGTTTCTTAGGAGTCAGGTAAATTAGTCTTGTATTCAGATTTATTTGTTTTCCACTTTTTGTTGTGACCCACATAGTCAAAGGTTTTAGCATAGTCAGTGAACCAAAGGTAGACACTTTTGTGGAATTCCCTTGCTTTTCTAGGATGCAGCAGATGTTGGCGATTTGACCTCTGGTTCCTCTGACTTTTCTAAATACAGCCTGTACATCTGGAAGTACTTTGTTCATTTCTTGTTGAAGCTTAGCTTGAAGAATTTTTAGCATTACCATGCTTACATGTGATATGAACACAACAGTCTAGTAGTTTGAACATTATTTGGCATAGCTCTTCTTTGGGATTGGATTGAAAACTGACTCTTCCAGTCCTGTGGCCACTTGCTGAGTTTTCAAAGATGCTGGCATATTGAGTGAAGCTCTTTAACAGTATCAGCCTTGGGATTTGAAATGGCTCTGTTGGAATCCTGTCACCTCCATTAGCTTTATTCTTGTTAGTGTTTCCTAAGGCTCACTTGACTTTGCACTCCACAATGTCTGCTTCTAGGTGATTGACCACACCAGCACGGTTATCTGGGTCATCAAGAACTTTCTGTGTATTCTTTCCATCTCTTCTTAGTCTATTCTGCCTCTGTTAAGTTTTACCATTTCTGACCTTTATCACGCTCATCTTTGCATGAAATTGTCCTTTGAGAGCTCCAATTATCTTGAAATGTCTAGTTTTTTTCAATTGTATTGTTTTCCTCTTTCTTTTCATTGTTTATAAAAGAAGACCTTCTTATCTCTTCTTGCTGTCTCTGGAACTGCCTTCAGTTGTTTACGTCTTTCCTTCCCCCCCTTGATTTTTGCTTCTCCTCTTTCCTCAACTATTTGTAAAGTCTCCTCAGACAACTACTTTGCATTCTTGAATCTTTTTCTTTGGGATGGTTTTGGTCACAGCCTCTTGTACAAAATTATGAACCTCTGTCCATAGTATCTCAGACACTCTATTTACTTGATCTAATCCCTTGAATTTATTTGTCACCTCCATTGTATAACTGTAAGGGATTAGATTTAGGTTATACCTGAATGGCATAGTGGTTTCCCCCACTTTCTTTAGCTTAAACCTGAGTTTTGCTGTAGGAGGCTGATGATATGAGCCACAGTCAGCTTCAGGTCTTGGTTTTGCTGACTTTATAGAGATTCCCCATCTTCAATTGCAAATACTGTAATCAATCTGATTTCAGTATTGACTGTTTGGTGATGTCCACGTGTAGAGGCATTTCTTGTGTTGTTGGAAGTGGATGTTTTCTATGACCAGTGCATTCTCTTGGCAAAACTATGTTAGCCTTTGAACTGCTTCATTTTATACTCCAAGGTCAAACTTGTCTGTCACTCCAGGTATCTCTTGGCTTCCTATTTTTGCATTCCAATCAGGATTGGAACACAAAAGTAGGAAAAAAATATTTTTGGTGTTAGTTCTAGAAGGTCTTGAAGGTCTTCATAGAACTGGTCAACTTCAGCTTGTTTGGCATCAGTGGTTGTTGCATAGACTTGAGTTACTATGATTTTGAGTGGTGTGCCTTAGAAATGAACTGAGATAATTCAGTCATTTTCAAGAATGCACCCAAGTGCTGCTTTTCAGACTCTTTTGTTGATTATGAAGGCTACTCTATTTCTGCTACTGGTTTCCAGACCACAGTAGTATACATAATGATGATCTTAATTAAATATGCCTATTCCTGTCCAATTTAGTTCACTGATTCCTAAGATGATGATGTTCACTATTTCCACTGCTGGCTTGACAAATTTATTTTGATTCATGGACCTAAAATTCCAGGATCTGATTAAATATTGCTCTTTATATCATTGACATCGAATTCTACTTTCACCACCAGACATACCCAAAACTGAGCAATGCTTCTGCTTTGGCCCAGCCCCTTTGTTTTTCTGGAGGTGTTAGTAATAGCTCATCTTCTGGTTTCAAAACTTTTTGTCCTTTTTATACTATTCATGGGGTTCTAACTTTAAGAATACTGCTGGGGTTGGCCGTTTCCTCTTCCAGTGGATCATGTTTTCTTAGAACTCCACACTATGACCTCTCTATCTTGGGTAGCCTTGCAGAGCACGGGTCATAGGTAGCTTCATTGAGTTACACAAGCCTCTTCATCGAAACAACATAGTGATCCATGAAGTAGAAATAACAACATATGTTTTGTATATTGTTTTTACACTGCAGCTTTACTGAATTTATTAGTTCTCATGATTTTTGACAGGTATCATTCAGATTTTCTACAGATAGTCTTCTGCAAATGCAAACAGTTTTACTTCAAATTATTTTTAATGTGGATTCCTTTCATTTATTTTTTCTTGTCTACTTGCTGTGGCTAATGCTTCCAACACTGTATTGAATAAATATGAGGGTGGTCATCTGAAATTAAATTTGCCTGTTCCAAATCATTTTAGTTCAGAGATTCCTAAGATGACTACTATCACTCTTGCAATTTTCTACTTGATCACATCTGATTTTAATTCAGATTCCCATTATATTTACTACTGTGTGCAAGAGTCCCCTAGAAGAAATATTTTACCCCTCAGAGTCAACAAAAGAGTAGGTAATGCAGTACTTGGGTACAATCTCAAAAATTACAGAATGAGCTCTGTTCCTTTCCAAGGCAAAGCATTCAATATTACAGTAACCCAACCACTAATGTTGAATAAGCTGAAATTGAACAGTTCTATAATGACCTACAAGACCTTCTAGAGCTAAAACAAATTTTAAAAAATGTCCTTTTTATCATAGGGGACTGGAATGCAAAAGTAGGAAGTCAAGAAATACCTGGAGTAACAGGCAAGGATGGCCTTGGAGTACAAAAGGAAGCAGGGCAAATGCTAACAGGATTTTGCCAAGAGAACACACTGGTCATAGCAAACATCATCTTTCAAAAGTAAAGAGATGACTCTACACATGGACCTCAACAGATACTCAATACCAAAATCAGATTGATCATATGATTTTCAGCCAAAGATGGAGAAGTTCTATACAGTCAGCTGTAGACAAGACAGGGAGCTGACTGTGGCTTGTCATGAACTCCTTATTGCAAATTTCAGACTTAATGGGAGAAAGAAGGGAAAACTACTAGACCATTCAGGTATGACCTAAATCAAATCTCTTACGATTATACAATGGGAGTTACAAATAGATTCAAGAGAATAGATCTGATAGACAGAGTGCCTGACAAACTATGGACTGAGGTTTGTGACACTGTATAGGAGGCAGTGATCAAGATCATCCCCAAGAAAAAAGAAATTATAAAATTTAAAATGTTTGTCTGAGAAGACCTTACAAATAACTGAGAGAAGAAGAGAGGCTAAAGGCAAAGGAGAAAAGAAAAGATATACCCATCTAAATGCAGAATTGCACAAAGAGCAAGAAGAAGTAAGAAATCCTTCCTTAGTGATCAATGCAAAGAAATAAAGGAAAACAATGGGAAACACTAGTGGTCTCCTTGAAAAAATTAGAGATACCAAGGGAATATTTCATGCAAGATGGGCACAATAAAGGACAGAAATGGTATGGGCCTAACAGAAGCAGAACATATTAAGAAGGGATGGCAAGAATACACAGAATAACTATACAAAAATGATCTTCATGACCCAGCAAATCATAATGGTGTGCTCACTCACCTCGAGCCAGACACCCTGGAATGTGATGTCAAGTGGGCTAGTGGAGGTGATGGAATGCCAGTTGAGTTATTTCAAATCTTAAAGGATGATTCTGTTAAAGTGTTGTACTCAGGATGCCAAAAATTTGAAAAACTGAACAGTGGCCACAGGACTGAAAAGGTCAGTGTCCATTCCAATCTCAAATAAAGACAATGCCAAAGAATATCCAAACTACTGAGCAATTGAGCTAATTTCACATGCTAGCAAAGTAATGCTCAACATTCTCAAAGCCAGGCTTCCAGAGTATGTGAAATGAGAACTTCCAGATCTTAAAGCTGGATTTAGAAAAGGCATAGTGACCAGAAATCAAATTGTCAAGATCTATTGGATCATAGAAAAAGCAAGAGAATTCCAGAAAAATATCTGCTGCTACTGCTAAGTTGCTTCAGTCATGTCTGACTCTGTGCGACCCCATAGATGTCAGCCCACCAGGCTCCCCCGTCTCTGGGATTCTTCAGGCGAGAACACTAGAGTGGGTTGCCACTTCCTTCTCCAATGCATAAATGTAAAGAGTGAAAGTGAAGTCACTCAGTTGTGCTTGATTCTTAGTGACACCATGGACTGCAGCCCACCAGGCTCCTCTGTCCATGATATTTTCCAGGCAAGAGTATTGGAGTGGGGTGCCATTGCCTTTTCCAGAAAAAACATTTACTCCTGTGTTTTTGATTAAGCCAAAGCTTTTAACTTTGTTGGCCACAACCAACTGCAAAAATTTCTTCAAGACATGAAGAAATACCAGATCATCTTCCCTGCCTGCTGAGTAGTCTGTATGAAAGCCAAGAAGCTAGAGTTAAAAACAGGCATGGAACAATGGACTGGTTCAAAATTGGGAAAGATTTACGTCAGAGCTGTGTATTTTTACCCTGCTTTATTTAACATATATCCAGAGTACATCTTGAAAAATGCTGGGAAGGATGAAGCACAAACTGGAATCAAGATTGCTAGGAGAAATATCAATAACCTCTGATATGCAGACGACAAAACCCTTAGAGCTGAAAGGAAAGAGGAACTAAAGAGCCTCTTGGTGAAAGTGAAAGAGGAGAGTGAAAAAGTTGGCTTAAAACTCAACATTCACAAACCTGAGATAATGGCATCCAGTCCCATCAATTTATGGCAAATAGATGGGGGAACAATGGAAACAGTGAGACTTTACATTTTGGGGCTCCAAAATCACTGCAGATGGTGAATGCAGCCATGAAGTTAAAACATGCTTGCTCCTTGGAAGAAAAGCTATGACCCGACTAGACAAGATATTAAAAAGCAAAGACATTACTTTGCCAACAAAGTCTGTCTCATAAAAGCTGCGTTTTTTCCTGTAGTCATATACGCATGTGAGATTTGGAATATAAAGAAAGCTGATCACTGAAGAATTGAGGCTTTTGAACTGTGGTGTTGGAGAAAACTCTTGAGAGTCACTTGAAATGCAAGGAGATCAGAGAAGTCAATCCTAAAGGAAATCAGTCCTGAATATTCATTGGATGGACTAATGCTGAAACTGAAACTGCAATTCTTTGGCCACCTGATGCAAAGAACTGACTCATTGTGAAAGACCATGATACTGGGAAATATTAAAGTCAGGAAGATTGCTTCCATGTCCTGGCTATTATACACAGTGCTGCAATTAACATTGGGGTACACGTGTCTCTTTCAGATCTGGTTTCCTCAGTGTGTATGCCCAGAAGTGGGATTGCTGAGTCACATGGGAGTTCTATTTCCAGGTTTTTAAGGAATCTCCACACTGTTCTCCATAGTGGCTGTACTAGTTTGCATTCGCACCAACAGTATAAGAGGGTTCCCTTTTCTTCACACCCTCTCAAGCATTGATTGCTTGTAGACTTTTGGATAGCAGCCATCCTGACTGGCGTGTAATGGTACCTCGTTGTGGTTTTGATTTGAATTTCTCTGATAATAAGTGATGTTGAGCATCTTTTCATGTGTTTTTAGCCATCTGTATGTCTTCTTTGGAGAAATGTCTGTTTAGTTCTTTGGCCCATTTTTAGATTGGATCATTTATTTTTCTGGAATTGAGCTGCAGAAGTTGCTTCTATATTTTTGAGATTAGTCCTTTGTCTGTTGCCTCATTTGCTATTATTTTCTCCCAATCTGAGGGCTGTCTTTTCACCTTGCTTAAAGTTTCCTTTGTTGTGCAAAAGCTTTAAGTTTTATTAGGTCCCATTTGTTTATTTTTGCTTTTATTTCCAATATTCGGGGAGGTGGGTCATAGAGGATCCTGCTGTGATTTATGTCAGAGAGTGTTTTGCCTACAGGACATGGAAGCAACCTAGATGCCCATCAGCAGACGAATGAATAAGTAAGCTATGGTACATATATGGAATATTACTAAGCCATTAAAAAGAATTCATTTGAATCAGTTCTAATGACATGGATGAAACTGGAGCCCATTATACAGAGTGAAGTAAGCCAGAAAGATAAAGACCAATACAGTATACTAACTAATATATATGGAATTTAGAAAGATGGTAATGATAATCCTATATGCAAAACAGAAAAAGAGACACAGATGTACAGAACAGACTTTTGGACTCTGTGGGAGAAGGCGAGGGTGGGATGTTTCAATGAACAGCATCGAAACATGTATATTATCTAGGGTGAAACAGATCACCAGCCCAGGCTGGATGCATGAGACAAGTGCTCTGGCCTGGTGCACTGGGAAGACCCAGGGGGATCATGTGAAGAGGGAGGGGGGAGGGGGGATCGGGATGGGAATACTTGTAAATCCATGGCTGATTCATATCAGTGTATATATATAGAGAGATTCATAGGCTTCTTCTGTTTTCTGTCTAGAGAAGTCCCTTTATCATTTGTTGAAGTGCTGGTTTGGTGGGGATGAATTCTCTTAGTTTTTGCTTGCTTGTAAAGCTTTTGATTTCTTCTTTGAATATGAATGACATATTTCCTGGATAGAATAATCTTGGTTGTAGGTCTTTCCCTTTCATGTCTTTAAGTATAGCCTGCTATTTCCTTCTCTCCTGCAGTTTCTTTTGAAAGATCAGCTATTAGCCTTATAGGAATCTCCTTGTCTGTTATTTGTTGCTTTTCCCTTGCTGCTTTTGATATTTGTTCTTAGTGTTTAATTGTTCTTAGTTTGATTAATATGTGTCTTGACAGGGTTTTCCTAGGGTTTATCCTGTATGGGATTCTCTGGCCTTCCTGGACTTGTTTGGCTCTGTTCTTCCCCATTTTAAGGAAAGTTTTGACTATAATCTCCTCAAGTTTCTTTTCATGCCCTTTCTTTGTGTCTTTTTATTCTAGGATGCCTACAGTTCGAATGCCAGTGTGCTTAATGTTTTCCCATAGGTCTCTGATGCTGCTCTCATTTATTTTTATTCTTTTCCATTTATTCCATTCTGCTTCAGTTGTTTCCACCATTCTATCTTCCAACTCACTTATCCAGTCCACTGACTCAGTTCCTCTACTGTTGGTACGTTCCAGTGTATTTTTAATCTCAGTTATTGCATTGCTCATCATTTATCATTTATTCTTTAATTCTTCTAGGTCATTGTTGAAAATTTCTTGCTTATTTTCAATCTGTGCCTCCAGTCTATTTGTATGTAACTCTTATTTTGTTGTCAAAGTTTTGGATCATCTTTACTATCATTATAAAGACTACTCTTTCAGGTATACTCCCCATTTCATCCTCAGTTACTTGGTCTGGTGGGTTTTTACCATGTTCCTTCACCTTTCAAATAGTTCTCTGTCTTTTCACTTTGTTTAGTTTGCTATGCTTGCTGTCAACTTTCTGCAGGCTGGAAGGTAGTAGTTTCTCTTAACTATTGAGTCTGCACCCCGTGGGTGAGGTTGGATCACTGCCTTGCACAGGTTTCTTGGTTGGGGGAACTTGTGCCTGTGTTCTGGTTGATGGAGCTGGATCTCATCACTCTGAAGGGATGTGCTGAAACAGGAATCTGAGTTCTTGTTCACAGAGCTGAAGATTGAACTTCACAAACACTCACAGCAGCAAGCAAACAGGATTTATTTTAAAGAGAAGAGAATACAAATCTCTAAGCATGGATGCTGAGAGGGGGTGAAGTGCCTGAAAAGGCAAGGCTTACAGCATTTTATATCCATACTAGTATTGATTTGCACACTTTTTGTTGGTTCTTACTTTGACCATATATCATTTCTAGCCAATCTGCTTAAAGGTCACAATTTTTAACTTAACATTTTGATGGCTTCTTTTAATCCTCGGGTGGACCAGATGTATGGGTTAAAGACTGATGATAACCAGTTGTTTCTCCCTCAGGCATATGGAAAATAAGTTAATTATTACCCTTTCCTGGATCTGAGTGCTAATAATTTATCAGATCAAGGACACATTCTTCTGAAAGCCAGGAATTCAGGACAAACTGTATAGTTTTAGGTTAATGGAGCATGATGTTTATTGAAACAGGCTGAAGTCTCAGAGTTCCTACAGTAACCGCATAACAATTTCTACCTCAGTGCCATGTCCAGTCATGAGTTTGGAGTGTCTATGAGTTTGTTATGGCTTGTGGCAGCATGTTTGCTAAATTGCAGTATTGTGTTCCTGCTGCCCTGAAGTATTATCATGGGTGTCCACTACATATTGGTACTTTCCAAGAGCATTGCCGATGATTGAACAACAAGGACATTTGCCATCCGCCTCTGTGGAGTGTGCACCCTGTGCTCCTGCAGCTGTTGACCTTCAACACCCCTGAGGGAGTTCAGCGTGGAGTGAGGCACTCTACTCCAGGAAATCTGGTGGGACAGGCCTTTAGATAGTTAGATGTCTTTAGGAACAGTTTCTTTATACCTCAATCCTTGAATGTCATCATATCTAGGAAAGCACTAAATCATTTAATGTTGAAGTCCATTCCTTGTGACTAGCAGAAAAGCTCTTGTAAAATGAGTGCTTAATGGCATTGAAGTCTACCTTCAAAACCTTACAAATTGACCTTCCACCCACTGCCTCTCTGAAGCAGTCTCTCAGAGCTATCTGAGATGCTGCCTCTTGTAGTCCTAATTTTACTCCAAATAATATTCAACTCACAACTCTCAAGTTGTGCATCTTTTTTTCAATCAACATGGGATATCAGGGCACAGGAACTTTCTGGCTTTTGGGAAGAGCTTGGTTTTGGTCTTGAGGTGGAAGCCTTTTGGAGGGCTCTCTTGTTCCCTGGAATTGTCAGCCTCTGGTGGGTCAAAGTTTTGGGCACAGTTTTCTCACCTCAGGACTTCAGACTCAACCCCTACTGTAGCACCACAACCTAAAAAGGCACACAGCTCTGAAGGCAAGTCTCTCAGGCTCTTGGTGAAAGCAAGACTCTACCATCCAGAATACCCAGTGAGACTTACACCAAAGCCCTCTAATGGCTCTCTCTAGTAAGGTCTCTGTGGCCTGTTGTGGGCAGTATGGGATCAGTTCAGTCTCAGATCTGAACTTATTCCAGCTTGTTCTTGCTCCTAAAGTTTACAGTTGCACCTAAGGTGCACTGTCTGTCCCCTGCTCAGACAGATGCAGGCAAAAGCCAAGGCTCATTATGGCTCACTTGCTCACTTTGACTGGGGAAAGAAGAGGATATGGTAGCCACAATTGTGATGTACCAAGGAGTGCATGGAGCAATAGAGTCCTGTTGGATGTTGTTACAGTATAAAGGGGACTGTGAAATCTCCCTGGAGAAGGCAATGGCAGCCCACTCCAGTACTCTTGCCTAGAGAATCCCATGGACAGAGGACCCTGGTAGGCTTCAGTCCATGGGGTTTCAAAGAGTCGGACACAGCTGAAAGACTTCACTTTCACTTTCATGCATTAGAGAAGGAAATGGCAACCCATTCCAGTGTTCTTGCCTGGAGAATCGCAGGGATGGCAGAGTCTGGTGGGCTGCCGTCTATGGGGTCACACAGAGTTGGACACAACAGAAGTGACTTAGCAGTAGCAGTGAGCTCTCCCAGAGGTAAAGGCTTCAGGTCATGGCACTCTTACGAGTCCAAGTTCACTCTGTTCACCACACTGTAGGCAAATAAATCTGAGAGATGAGGGTTTAAGACAAGGAAGGGACTTTATTTGGGAAGCTGGGACTGAGAAAATGGCAGGCTAGTGCTTCAAAATAACCACCTTGAAATGGTCTCGATGCCAGGCTCTTTTGTAGTCAAAGAGAAAGAAGCAATGAGGAGCTAAATTCAAAAGGTAGAATACAGAGGGAGAGACAGTGGGGAAGTAAAGTAAGAGGATCTTCAGTCCTGCAAAACATCTCCAAGGGAATGACCAGCCTATGGAAGGAGTGTGTTAATCTGTTCTATTCACAGGTGGGCAGGGTCAGATTATCTCTGTAAGAGCTGAACCAAGGCACTTTATTTTACAGTCAGGCAGAGGGGCAGGATCCTCTTAGGCAAGCTATTATGTATTACTATAAACACAAAAGCAACAAAAAGCAAGTCAAGAAATAGTTTCCAACATGGATTCAGAATTAGCTTCCTCTCTGCAGCCTGGCATGCTGCAGTCCATGGGGTTGCAAAGAGTTGGAAACAGCTGGGCGACTGAAGAACTGCAACAGAAAACACTGATGAAAGAAACCAAAGAGAACACAAACAGATGGAGAAATATACCGTGTTCATGGATTGGAAGAATCAAAATTGTCAAAATGGCTATACTACCCAAAGCAATCTATAGATTCAGTGCAATCCCTATCAAGCTACCAACGGTATTTTTCACAGAACTAGAACAAATAATTTCACAATTTGTATGGAAATACAAAAAACCTTGAATAGCCAAAGTAATCTTGAGAACAAAGAATGGAACTGGAGGAATCAACCTGCCTGACGTCAGACTATACTACAAAGTCACAGTCTTCAAGACAGTATGGTACTGGCACAAAGACAAAAGTATAGATCAATGGAACAGAATAGAAAGCCCAGAGATAAATCCACGAACCTATGGTCACCTTATCTTCGAAAAAGGAGGCAAGGATATACAATGGAAAAGATACCTCTTTAACAAGTGGTGCTGGGAAAACTGGTCAACCACTTGTAAAAGAATGAAACTAGAACACTTTCTAACACCATACTCAAAAAAAAAACTCAAAATGGATTAAAGATCTAAATGTAAGACCAGAAACTATAAAACTCCTAGAGGAGAACATAGGCAAAACACTCTCCGACATAAATCACAGCAGGATCCTCTATGACCCACATCCCAGAATATTAGAAACAAAAGCAAAAATAAACAAATGGGACCTAATGAAACTTAAAAGCTTTTGCACAACGAAGGAAACTATAAGCAAGGTGAAAAGACAGCCCTCAGATTGGGAGAAAATAATAGCAAATGAAGAAACAGACAAAGGATTAATCTGAAAAAATACAAGCAACTCCAGCTCAACTCTAGAAAAATAAATGACCCAATCAAAAAAATGGGCCAAAGAACTAAACAGACTTTTCTCCAAAGAAGACATACAGATGGCTAACAAACACATGAAAAGATGCTCAACATCACTCATTATCAGAGAAATGCAAATCAAAACCACAATGAGGTACCATTACACGCCAGTCAGGATGGCTGCTATCCAAAAGTCTACAAGCAATAAATGCTGGAGAGGGTGAGGAGAAAAGGGAACCCTCTTACACTGTTGGTGGGAATGCAAACTAGTACAGCCACTATGGAGAACAATGTGGAAATTTCTTTAAAAACTGGAAATAGAACTGCCATATGACCCATCAATCCCACTTCTGGGCATACACACCAAGGAAACCAGATCTGAAAGAGACACGTGCACACCACTGTTCATCGCAGCACTGTTTTTAATAGCTAGGACATGGAAGTAACTTAGATGCCCATCAGCAGATGAATGGATAAGGAAGCTGTGGTACATATACATCATGGAATAGTACTCAGCCATTAAAAATAATTCATTTGAATCAGTTCTAAAGAGATGGATGAAACTGGAGCCCATTATACAGAGTGAAGTAAGCCAGAAAGATAAAGACCATTACAGTCTACTAACACATATATATGGAATTTAGAAAGATGGTAATGATAACCCTATATGCAAAACAGAAAAGGAGACACAGATGTACAAAACAGACTTTTGGACTCTGTGGGAGAAGGTGAGGGTGGGATGTTTCAATGAACAGCACCGAAACATGTATATTATCTAGGGTGAAACAGATCACCAACCCAGGTTGGATGCATGAGACAAGTGCTCGGGCGGGGCTCGTGCACTGGGAAGATCCAGAGGGATCGGGCAGAGAGGGAGATGGGAGGGGGGATCAGGATGGGGAATACATGTAAAACCATGGCTGATTCTTGTCAATGTATGACAAAAACCAATACAATATTGTAAATAATTAGCCTCCAACTAATAAAATAATAATAATAATATTCACAGAAAATGCAACTCCTAACTACCTTGAACAAACTGTATTCTAAATGACTTTACACTTTCTAAGATTTAGATCAAAAAGACAAGAGAAACAAGGGTTCCTGAGAAGTCCAGAGGACATTTGCATCTCAAAGTTATAGGCAAGTTCTTCCTAGAATGACTTTTTTCCCTGTTGTTTAATACTTATAAGCTTCACAAAATGAATAGGAAAAATTTTTGGAGTGGTGAAATGATTTTTGGAACCACCCTTCTGTAAAGACTACATTTTTAAACCAAGAACAGTTTTGTTTTACTTTCCTTTCCCAGAAGAATTAGGTAGTCTCCCCATCAAGGACTGACGTACCCATCCACCCATGTTGGATGCCTTAACTTTGCCTCCTCTAGCCTAAAGGAGAAGGCCTCTTGGCAATGACCAAAGGCAACACCCTGGCTCATGAAAATCAATCTGGACCAAGGGGAAAAGAACCAAAGGCCACAGGAAAGATAAGGAAGATCGACTGAAGAGTCTGCCTTGTTATCCCACCAGTCACGTTCTCAGCTTAAGGGAGGAAATGGAAAGGAGAGTCCTCACCCACTTGAGTGTCAGCTACTGAGGCATAGTGGGCTGTGGGACTTGGAACAAACCAAAGACTAACCCTGACCATAATTCCTCAACTGCTTCCACAGCCACTCACCCATTTACAGAGAGTTCAAGGAGAACAAAATGAGAAAACCAGAGAGGAAACCTTAGAGGAAGCAGTTAGTACCAGATATGTGAACATTACCAAAGTAACAAGAATAAACCAAAAGCTAACTAGCCAGAAAGTCACATTAACATGACTTCCCAGTCCCTTTAGACCAGTGATCACTCTCCAAAGTGCCTCACAAACAATTTCCCTTCACAGGGAAAACACCCCAAATTGGAGCCAAAGCCCTCTACATGGGACCTGAAGCTCCCCAGATTGGACAAAGTAAAAAGTGCCCTGGTGGGACCCTGATTTCTAACTGTTCTGGGGAAAAGGTTATTTTGGCATTTAATTTAAAAAGGAGAGTGGCTTCTGTTAGATAGTCAATCAATTTGTTAAAGTGAGTGAGTGAAGTCCCTCAGTCATGTCCGACTCTTTGCGACCCCATCGACTGTAGCCCAGTAGGCTCTCCCATCCATGGGATTATCCAGGCAAGAATACTGGAGTGGTTTACCATTTCCTTCTCCAGGGTATCTTCCCGACCCAGGGATTGAACCCAGGTGTCCCACATTGGAGGCAGACGCTTTTAACCTCTGAGCCACCAGGGAAGTTACCCACTATCAAAATTACTCAGGGCTCCTCAAGGGGAAATTCGAATTGGACACATTAAGTACAAGGGAGCCCCAGGCCCTGTTCATTTTCAGACTGTTCCTCTCCTTTGGAAAGTGCTTCTGACTTCTAGATTGTTTAATTTTGAGCCTTTTAGGGGTCATTGCTCTTTTGATCTTAACTTATCTAATATGCACCCCTAAGATCTTTCCTTCAGTATAGAAGAAATATTTCCCATTATACATTTTATAACACCAAAACAAAAAAGCTGTAAGCAATTTCCAACAAAGACAGCTCAAATTCCAACACCTATCACAGACGAACTGGTTCCAAAATCAGGTAAATAAATTTATCCTAGGAAACAAATAAACTAATTCCAACTAGGATACCCACAATAACTAGCTCCCCAATGAATCAGTTCAGGATAGAGTCCAGCAACACTTCCCCTCTACAACAGGGTACCCCAACAAAATTAGTTAGTTCAGTCACTCAGTCATGTCCAAGTCTTTGCAACCCCATGAATCTCAGCACGCCAAGCCTCTCTGCCCATCACCAACTCCTGGAGTTTACTCAAACTCATGTCCACCGAGTCGGTGATGCCATCCAGCCATCTTATCCTCTGTCATCCCTTTCTCAACAAAATTGACTTGTCCCATAAAGAAGAAGCCAGAATTGAGGGGGAAAATGTTCCCGGGGTGCACACCAGAGCAATTTGCCCTCCAAAACTGAGCCCATCAACTCATAACACGAAAGGTTGCACAAAATAAGTGAACCAGCTGAACTAGTTATCAAATTGGGTAGACTCAACCTACAAATGAAATCGAGTCTGTCAATTTGCAAACGTTTCTCAGTCCCGTTTCTCAACTGTCAAGTGATGGGGGCAGCTGGTGACACTTCAGGGAATCTTTTAGGGAAGCACATCAAGACTAATGGACCTGGGAATTGCTAAGGTTTTGCCCCAATATTCCCTTGTCAGGACCAGATAGTCATGAGCAGCAAGGCTTCTGGCTGGCTACACCAAATTATTACCAAGTCCAATCTCACTGTGGAAAATTCTTAAAGAGATGAGGATACCATACAAATATACCTGCCTCCTAAGAAACCTGGATGCAGGTCAAGAAACAACAGTTAGAACCAGACATGAAACAATGGACTGGTTCAAAATTGGGAAAGAAGTATGTAAAAGCTGCATAATCTCACCCTGCTTGTTTAACTTATATGCAGAATACATCATGCAAAATGACAGGCTGGATGAGGCTCAAGCTGGAATCAAGGTCTCTGGGAGAAATATTAATAACTCCAGATATGTGGATGATACCACCCTAATGGCAGAAAGTGAAGAGGAATTAAAGAGCCTCTTGATGAAAGTGAAAGAGGATAGTTTAAAAAGCAGCCTTAAAACTCAACATTCAAAAGCTAAGATTATGGCAGCCAGTCTCATCACTTCATTGCAAATAGATGGGCAAAAACAGTAACATGCTTTCTTTTCTTGGGTTCCAAAATCACTATGGACAGTGACTGCAGGTTATCAAATTAAATGATGCTTGCTCCTTGGAAGAAAAGCTATAATTAACCTAGACAGCATATTAAAAAGTAGAAATATCACTTTACTGACAAAGGCCCATAGTGTTGTTGTTTAGTCACTCAGTCGTGTCTGACTCTTTGAGACCCAGTGAACTGCAGAGCACACCAGGCTTCCCCGGTCCTTCACCATTTTCTGGAGTTTGCTCAAACTCATGTTCATTGAATCGCTGATATCATCCAACAGTCTCATCCTCTGTAGTCCCTATCTGCTCCTGACTTCAATCTTTTCAAGCATCAGGGTCTTTTCCAATGAGTTGGTTCTTTGCATCAGCTGGCCAAATTACTGGAGCCTCAGGTTCAGCATCAATGCTTCCAATGAATATATCCATCATTGATTTCCTTTAAGATTGACTGGTTTTATCTCCTTGCAGTCCAAAGGACTCTCAAGAGTCTTCTCCAGCACCACAGTTTGAAGGCATCAATTCTTTGAACACTCAGCCTTTTTATGGTCTGACTCTCACATCTGTAAATGAGTACTGGAAACACCATAGCTTTGACTATATGGACCTTTGTAGGCCAAGTACTGTCTCTGCTTTCTAAAATGCTGTCTAGGTTTGTATTAGCTTTTCTTCTAAAGGGCAAGTATCTTAATTTAATGGGTGCCATCACCATCCACAGTGATTTAGGACCCCCCCAAATAAAATCTGTCACTGTTTCCATTGTGTGTGTGCATCTATTTGCCATGAAGTGATGGGACCAGATGCCATAATCTTAGTTTTTTCAATGTTGAGTTTTAAGACAGCTTTTTCACTCTCCTCTTTCACCTTCATCCAGAGGCTCTTTAGTTACTCTTCTCTTTCTGCCATTAGGGTGGTGCCATCTGCACATCTAAAGTTATTGATATTTCTCCCGGCAATCTTGACTCCATCTTGTGGTTCATCCAGCCTGGCATTTCACATGATGTATTCTTCATATAAGTTAAATAAGAAGGGTGACAAAATACATCGTTTACATGCACCTTTCCCGATTTGGAACCCCTGCATTGTTTCATGTCCAGTTCTAACTGTTTCTTCTTGCCCTGCATCCAGGTTTCTCAGGAGGCAGACAAGGTTGTCTGGTGCTCCCATCTCTTTAAAATTTTCCCATAGTTTGTCATGATCCATATAGTCAAAGGCTTTAGTGTAGTCAATTAAGCAGAAGTAGATGTTTTTCTGGAATTCTCTTTTTTTTTCCTATGAGCCAACGGGATGTTGGCCATTTGTCTCAGGTTCCTCTGCTTTTTCTAAATCTGGCTTGTACATTTGGAAGCTCTCAGTCCACATACTGCTGAAGCTCAGTTTGAATGATTTTGAGCATTACCTTGCTAGCGTATGAAGTGAGTGCAATTGTGTGGTACTTTGATTATTCTGCCACATTGCCCTTTTTGGGGATTGGAATGAAAACTGACATTTTCCAGTAGTCACGGTTTTTCCAATAGTAATGTACAGATATAAGAGTTAGACAATAAGAAGGATGGACACTGAAAAATTGGTGCTTTCACACTGTAGTTCTGGAGAAGACTCTTGAGAGTCCCTTGGACAGCAAAGAAATCAAACCAGTCAATTCTAAAGGAAATCAGCCCTGAATATTAATTGGAAGGACTGGTGCTGAAGCTGAAGCCCCAATACTTTGGCCACATGATGCTAAGTGCCAATATATTGGAAAAGACCCTGATGCTGGGAAAGATTGAGGGCAGGAGGAGCAAAGGGCAACAGAGGATGAGGTGGTTGGAAGGCATCATTGACTCGATGAACATAAGTTTGAGCAAACTCCAGGGTAGAGTGAAGGACAAGGATGCATGGCATACTGCAGTCCATGGAATCACAAAGAGTCAGACATGACTGAGCAACTGAACAACAACCACTCATCTCATTCTGCTTGCCACATATTGGCCAATAAATCCAAAAGACTAGTGGTCACAACAAGGAAGGAACTTTATTTGGGGGGCTGGCTGACTGAGAAGATGGCAGGCTAGTGCCCTCAAAATAACCATCTTGTCAGCGTGTGGATGACAGGTTCTTTTGTAAAGTACCAAAGAAATAAGCAATGAAGAACTAAAGATAAAAGGTAGAATAAAGAGGGAAGATGCAGTGGGGAACTAAAGTGAAGGGTCTTCATTTCCACAAAATGTCTCCAAAGGAATGGGCAACTTATGAAAGGAATATGTTAATTTGTTCTATTCAGAGGTGGGCAGAGTCAGTTTACCTCTCTGTGATCTGAACAAAGGCACTTTACTTTACAGTCAGGCAGAGGGGCAGGATCCTTTGAGGCAAGCTATTGAATATTATTATAAACAGAAAAGTAAAAAATAGCAAGTCAAAGTAACAGTTTCCAACATGGAATCAAAATTGGTTTCGTCTCTGCAATAGGACCCTAGGAAGAGCCAAGCTATTTAAGTTCACAGCAAAGTGTGGGTAGTAATGTATGCCTACACATAGCCTGGTGGTAGCTGCTACCTCTGGGGTCTTGACTGAATCATAGTGTTTTTTCTGCTGTCTCAGGCACCTTCTACTTTGGCAGTGTCAGTCATGTCTAATTCTGCAGCTGTGTCAAAGTAGCCCTTGCAGTGTTTCCTCACAGCTACCAGTCCCTGACCTCTCCCTGGGATGCTGCCAGAGCCTCAGCATCCCACCTCACCCTCTGTTGCATGCCAGGATTTGTGTGCCTCTTCTTTCAGCTCCTCACCTTAACAGCCCCCCACCACATCCCAGCTGAGGCTTGTGAATTGCTTCTAGGCTGAGAAATGCTGTTTGGCAACAATTTCTGTGGTGAATTTTCTGTTTTGCACTCTGAATCTGCTCTGTTGCATGACACTCTAAGGTTCTATAGCTCCCCCTAGCGCCACCAATTAAGGAGTTTCCTAGTGCATAGAATCCTTTCTTCTCTCAATATGCTCTCCTCTCCCTCTCATGAACCCTAGTCCTGAAATCCTTTGTCTCTTTTTATGTATTTATCTTTTGTCCTACATTGTTCTAAGGAAATTGGCTTGCTTTTATAGATGTTTGGGATGTTCTGCTGTCATTCAGAAGTTGTTCTGAAGGTGTTCCATATTCTGATGAGTCTTTGATGTATTTGTGGGGAGGCAGGTGATCTCTCCATCTTACTCCTTCACCATCTTCAACTTCTACTTCTAGTTTTTGATGATCATCCATACTGGTTTCCATAGTGGCTGCCTCAATTTACAGTGCAAGCATGAGTGTAAAAGTATTCCTGTTCTCCATATCCTCTCCAACATTTGTTATTTGTGGAATTTTTGTGATAGCAATGTTAACAAGTGCCAGGGGACATTTCATTATTTTTATTTGCATTTCTCTAATAATTGGAAATTTTGAACATCTTTTCATTTCCCTGTTGGGTGTTTTGTCTTTTGGATATTGATATTGAGTTTTGTTAGCTGTTTATATATTTTAATTATTAACCCCTTGTTGGTCATATACTTTTCAAATATTTTGCCCCATTTTGTAGATTGTCTTCTTGTTTCGTTTATAGCTTCCTTTGCTATGCAAAAGCTTTCAAGTTTAATTAGGTCCATTTGTTTATTTTTGTTATTTATTTTGTTTTAGGAAAGAGAGTCCCTAAAATAGCGCTACACATTAAGTCAAAGAATCTTCTACCTAGTTCTCTTCTAGGAGTTTTCTGATTTTTCAGTCTTTTACTTAAGTGTTTAATCCATTTTGAGTTTATTTTTGTGTATGGTTTTAGAAAATGTTCTAATTTCATTTTTTTACATGTCACTGTCCAGTTTTCCCAGTACCTCTTATTGAAGAGAATGTTCCTTGTATATTTTGTCTCCTTTAAGTACATTAATTGACTATATGTGCATGGGCTTATTGGTGAGCTCTCTATTCTGTTCCATTGATTTCTGTTTCTCATTTTGTGACAATACTATGCTGTTTTAATTACTGTAGCTTTGTAGTATAGCCTGAAGGCTGATAATGTGATAGCTCAACCTTCATTTTTTTAAATCAAAATTGCTTTCACAATTTGGATTCTCTTCAGTTCCATACAAATTTATAATTACTTATAATAGTTCTATGTTCTATAAATATTAATATGTTCTAGTTCTGTGAATAATGCCATGGGTATTTTTGATATGGATTGCATTAAATTTGTAGCTTGTTTGGGATACTGTGGCCATTTTAACAATACTAGTTCTTCTAATCCACAAGTACAGGATATCTCTTCATTTTTCATATTTTGTTCAATTTCCTTCATCAATCTTTTATAGTTTTCACCTATAGGACTTTCATGCCCTTGGTTAAGATCCTTGCCAGGTAGTTTATTATTTTATACAATTTTAAGTGGGATTTTTAAAAAATCCCCCTGTTATTTCATTATTAATATATAGAAACCCAGGACTACCCTGGTGGCTCAGATGGTAAAGAATCTGCCTGCAATGAGGGAGACCTGGATTTGATCTGTGGGTACAGAAGATCCCCTGTAAAAAGAAATGGCTACCCACTTTAGTATTCATGCCTGGAGAATCCCATGGAGCCTGGCAGGCTACAAAAACACCCATAATTTATTAATATTTTTGAGTGCTTTTATGATATCCAGACCTCTAAAGTGAAGAGCCCTCTTTGTTCAGTAATTATGGTGGTAATGCAGATGTCAATTTAAGCCGTTAAAATTTACCCTTACTTGACAGAGTTGAAGTGGTAGTATAAGAATGGCAAAAGTTAAATTAGTTAAGAATTGAGTGTAACATGAGGAAAATTAGACCACAAATACATATTTTTTTTTCCAAAATTTGTTAAGGGACAATATCTGGATATGAATATGCTTATTGAGAAAGCTATAAGCATACACAGTCAAAATACAGAAAAATCCTATCACCATAAAGATTCTTCTTGCCATCCTTTAATAACCTACATTTGCCTCCATTATCCTCATGGGTTTTACTTTGCATGGCCTTAGTTGCCAATAATTTTTAGTATCTTATCATGTACTTACTTGCCATCTGTATATCCCTTCAATAAAATGGCTGTTCATATTTTTTTGTATATTTTCCAATTCAACGTTTTTATTGTGAATTACACTGAATTTCCTGTTAGACCTTCTGACACCAGAGATAGAGGTGAGGTGCTGACTAGCCCCAAATTAAACAACTTTATTCAATCTTACTCATGTCTGGTGAAAGTGAAGAGTCAGGTCTACAGAGTAATAGTGAGGTTTTATTTTTTGTTTGTTTGCTTATTACAAAAAAATAATGGGAGTATATGGAAATGTTTATGAGAAAGGTACAATCAAGAGAGAGAACCTGAATGTACAAGATCAAGAAGAGGAACATTTTTTATACATTTCAGCAGAGCATTTTTAATGCCATTGTATATTGTGAAGCCTAGAGAAAAGGTGGTTAAAGAATACAGGAGGGAAACATCTTTAGTATAATGTTCCTGAGAATGTGGAAGAAATAGAATTTGGAACATAGAGGAGAGCTCTTCTGACAGAAGAGCTCTTAAACTCCTATAATGTAATACACATTAAAAAAGGATGGATGCAGCTGCAAGAATGTTGAAATATTTGATAGCAGGATGTTAAAGAAAAGTTTATCTATTTATTTTTACTTTCTTAACACATGCTAAGTATACATTATTATCAGTGTGCATTACTCTGCACTTTACTATTAAATGTATGGAAGAAAAGTTTCTGTCTGAAGTCTTCAAATTGCCTCTTTGAAATAAAAATGAAAGACTCTATGTCCACAAATAGGGAATGATAATGAGGGGCCAACAGTGGAAACAAGCAAGCAGAAGTCATAAGATGAAGTTGGTGCTTCTGAGCAGTGCTAATTCAAGGAAAAGATAGTTTCCAGTAGAATGTGAAAAACTATGCAACAGGGTTGTATATTTATATTTGTGGGAGATAATACTAAAAAGGTAAGACTAAAAATTGTTCCTGATTTCAACTTATGTTCAATTTTATTTTCTCCACTAATTATGGAGGAGCAATTAAATCTCTGAGTTGAAAATGTTGAAAATGATGAGATCAAGAGAAGACAGAATGGAGAAAAGCTAGGTGATAGCTTGTTATAGTGTTCTGGTTTCCTTGATAGTTCAAGTGGTAAAGAATCTGCCTGCAATGCAGGAGACCCCAGTTCTATCCTTGAGTTAGGAAGATCTCCTGGAGAGTGGAAAAGCTACCCTTTCCAGTATTCTGGCCTGGGAACCTGGAGAATTCCATGGACTGTACAGTCCATGGGGTCCCAATGTAAGACCCAAAATTCGGGCCTTCATTCCAAGGAGGAAAAACCGCGTGACCCAATAAACCAGCCCAGCAGATGCAACACACAAGAGGGTTTATTGTCGGTTGCGCAAACGGGTGACTCTGATCTCCTGGGAGGCAGAGCACACGGAACAGCAAATTGGGCAAGCTTTTTATAGACAAAAAACCATACTATCAGCATATTACATACGGGTTACAAAGTGATTGGTTACACGTTTGCAAAGCAATCCTATTGGTACAAACTTCGCGGGCTACATGTTTACAAAGCAATCCTATTGGCACAAACTTTGCGGGCTTTGGTTCAAACTTAAAGCAATTCTATTGGTACAAACGGCGCGGGCTTTTGTTCAAACTTAGGCGCCCGCGGGCTTTTCAGCTCTCCCTCGGGCTTTTACTGGGTGCATATTGATTGGCTGGCTCCAGGTCACCCGATGGGGGCGGGGAATCCCACCATTTCACGGGCAACCGAAACCCAAGTCCCGGCTGCCTGCCAGCCCCAGCCCCGGCAGCCCCACATAATAAAACTTATTTCTCAGCTTCAAAAACCAACAAGAAGAATAACAGACACCTGAATTATAGACATTGGTAAAAGGGAAACTACATATCAACTAGTCAAAGTACATCAAACAATTCGGCAGCCCCACACCAAAGAGTTGGGCACGACTGAGCGACTTTCACTTTCACTTTCACTATTGTGTTCTGAGTCAAAGTTGAAGAAGTCCTGAATTTCTATTTCTACTGCAGAGAAGAAAAGACAGACATGGCAGAAGCTACCAAAGACACATCATGAAGACTTGGTGACAGATTGTCAATTTCCCAGAAATATATTTTTCCTTCAGACCATAAAGGATAAAAGTTATGTGGTCCAGTGGTTAAGAATCTACTTTCCAATGCAGGGATTGTGGGTTTGATTCCATGTCAGGGAACTAATATCACACATGCTGCAGGGTAACTAAGCCCAAATGACATGACTAGAGAGACCACATGTTCTAGAGTCTGTGCTCAGCAGCAAGAGAAGTCCATGCTCCAGAGTAAGATAAGTCTTTGTTCCACAAAAGAACATGTGCTCCACAAAAAAAGAATAAGTACAGCCAAAATTATAAACAATGATAACAATGAATTATATCTCTGTGAGTCTCACAATTTCTGCTAGTACATACCCTCTAAAACTTTTTTTAACAGCTCTCTCCAGTGCAAATAAGTACCTGGTATAAACACCTCTGGAGGCCTTTGCTAATAACTAAATCCTGCACATAGGTCCATAACCATGATGGCTCCTGCTGGAAGTTATCTGGCTTAAATTACTTTTACTCTTAGAGCTTTAATTTTGCTGATGCATTTACACTTTCTATATGACATAATAATGCTGTTTTCTTTGGAGCTGTCAGTGCATTTAAGTAATACTTTGTTCTGTAGTGTTTTGTCTGAATGCTTTAGTTTGATATAGCAGCACTTATTTTAAAATTTAGTCTCCCATTCTAGGCCTTAGGCATGAGAACCACTATGAGGGATCCTTCATGTTGCATTATTGCTAAATCAACACAGGACTCTGCCAATAGTAGGTGCTTAATCAACAGATTATTTTTTTACATAATAATAAATTTGGAATGTCCACCACTTTGAGAGACAATGATGGTGCAGTTTGAATACATTTCCTCAAATAGTGGGATATGGGGAAAGCTGGATTAGGAAGTTGTCTGAAGTGTCTTTTTGAATCCCTAAGAATTAGTTTAGTAAGTCTAAAGATATACACTTTCTTTTATTTCTTTCCATTCCAATATTATCACATTTAGAATATATTCACAAGTTTCAAACTGGTGATCATTGCTTCCTGCATCTATAGGAGCTTTTGGAATGTAAATTTTCTCAGCATATGGGAAATTCTAGGGTCAATATTGTCTTAAGAATACTGTATAATTTTGTTTAGTGGTATTAATTGTTAATTTGATTAACTCCCTCCTGAGACAGGAGCATTTCACTTATCTCCTGGAAACTGATAAACATTCTTTTTCTGCATGGTCTTTCTTTATAAAGCTTTATTAGAGAAAAAGTCCCAAGAGGCATTTGGGTATGATTTCTTATGTGTCACTATTTTCAACATTTAAACATGTTCCTTTTGCTCCTCTCTATGGCTGTGAATTGCTTATCAAATATTATCCTTCCATCCTGAACACTTCTTCAGCTGTACAGGTTTACATGTTTCCCTAGCTTTCCCCTAAGTACTGACACTTTCATGCTCACATTTGGGGTACCACAACTCATGAAACATGACTTACTTTCATTTTATTTTTTTAAAATATTCTCCTCAGAACCAACTGAAGATAAATCACGCATGCAAGTGCTATGAAAATGGAACTATAAGAATGTTTTATATAAATACCCAGGAAAGCATGAAACCTACCTACTGTTGACAGCATCTAAGGAATGGTGTGCTTTCAGGTAATACCATATGTCATATTTATACTTTCTTTCCTGCTTCCAAGTTATAATTTATTGGTAAGGCTGAGAGAAAAAAAAATCAAATTGAGTGTTTCTTTACTACCAGTTTTTTAACTCACTTTTTTCCTGTCTGTATGGAATTAAAATTATAGTAAATATGTCAAAGGATTTACAAAAATCAGACCAAAATCTGAAGAATTAGTTTATGGACTTCCCTGGTGGTCTGGTAGCTAAGGCTCTGCACTCCCAATGCAGGACACCTGTGTTTGATCCCCGACCAGGGAACTAGATCTCACATGCCACAACTAAGAGTCTGCATGTAGAAACTAAAGATGCTATATGCCACAACTAAGACTCAGTGCAGCCAGGTAAATAAGGAAATTAATCTTAAAAAAGAATTAGGTTAGAACTGTGTAACTGTGGGATTTATTATTTTTGTATGTCAGTTTCTTCATCTACTTAGATAATTATGCCAACCCTGCATACTTTATAGAATCATGGCTTTCAAATGAAAGCAAAGGTATGAAAAGGATTTATAAATTAAGTGCTACATAAACTTGAGGGATAAGTATTTTCATTGTTCTATAAAAAGGCAGACTCCTGATTCCACAAAAAGAACCATCAAGGTGATGAAGAAAACAAGGTTTAGATTTATGCCCTTCTACTTCCTATTTTTATGTCTCTCTGTGCCTTTTTTACTTCCTCCACCTCAAACACAATTACAAATTTCTCTTTTCTTTAGGATCATATTCTCAGCTCTAGAAATAAGATATTTGATTACTTCAGTCTAGTACAGTGATTAAAAGGTGAGGCTGGTGTGACAGGCATTTTATATTTGAATCTTTGCTCTGCCATTTGCTAGCAATATAGTTTTAGACAAATTTTAAACTTTCTGCGACTCTGTTTCTTCTTCTATAAAATGGTGATAATAATATTACCCAAAATAATATTATTGGGAGAATTAATATATATAAAGCAATTTGAAGAGTCTGTTACATATAATAAATAGTTCAGGATGTGTTCATTATTATCATTCCCTACTAGCTAATACAGATTATACATGTATTTAAACAGATATCTATTTTAAAATTTATCTTTTTATAGAAGTATGGTTAATTTACAATGTGCTAAGTTCTGCTATACAACACAGTGATATAGATGTACACACACACACACATATATATGTATATCCTCACACAT
>CM035303.1:67986088-68214819 GCA_020226075.1 Hydropotes inermis | reverse complement strand
TATATATATATATATATATATATATATATATATATATATATATATATATACATACTCACAGGGGTATCTTTGTACTCTGATAGGGAACACTGCAAGATTGTGGTTCAAGATGGTGGAATAGAAGGACGTGTGCTCATCTCCTGCAACAACACCAAAATCACAACTAGCTCTTGAACAATCATCAGCAAGAGAATGCTGGAACCTACAAAAAAAGTTACTCCATGTCCAAAGAGAAAAAAGTCAGAGTGTGACAGTAAGAAGGACATAATCATGGTAAAATAAAATCCCATATTCACTGGGTGGGTGACTCACAAACTGGAGAACAATAATACTAAAGAAGTTCTCCCACTGTTGTGAAGGTTCTGAACCCCATGTCAAGCTTCCCAGCCCCGGAAAATGACAAAGGGACTGGGAAACCCCAGGGAATCTGACTTTTGAGGCCAGTGGGATTTGATGACAAGACTTCCACAGGACTGGGGGAAACAGGAGGCTCCAGCCTTGGAGGGCACAAACAAAACCTTGTATGCACCAATACACAGAGGAAAGGAGCAGTTATTTCACAGGAGACCTAACCAAAGCTACCTACTTGTGTTGGAGGGTGTCCTATGGAAGTGTGGGTCAGCAGGAACTCACCACAGGGACAGGGAGACTGGCACCAGCAGTCTGGGAAGGTCCCGTTTGGAGTAAACCCTTTTGAAGGTCACCGTTAACCTAACCATAGAGCCTGTAGACCAGAGAGCTGGGTTGCCACAGGTCAAAAAACTATCAGACAAATAAAAGTAGCCCCATCTATCAGCAGATAACTGGATTAAATCTTTACTGAGCAAGACCCTGACCACCAGAGAAAACCCAGTTTTTCCTACCACCAGTTTCTCCCATCAGGAAGCTTACACAATCCTCTTAGCCTCCATCAGAAGGCAGATAGGAAAAATTAGAAGAACCACAATCCCACAGTGGCTAAAACCAAAACCACATTACAGAAAGTTAATCAGCATGAAAAAGTAGAAAATTATGTCCCAGATGAAGGAACAAGGTGAAAGGCCAGAAAAAATAAATAAATACATAAATAAAGAAATAAATGAAGTGGAAATAGGCAACCTTCCAGAGAACACTGCAAGATGGTCTGAATTAAAACAATATCTTATACATAGTATGCACTTAATGAAAAATTGGATAAAGGAATTGAAAAGCCTTTTAAATCTACCAGAATACATTTATAATGGCAGATTTCCGGTCATTATGTCTGTGTAAAAGAGACAATGTTTTTGATAGGTCTGTATTCATGAGCCTCACATCTCACCTTGTAGGCAGATTTCTAACTTCACTATCATATCAGTCTTAATCTCTCAATAATCATGGAAGAAATAGTAATCTTGAGAACTACCTATCTCTGTGACCATGTACTAATCTGTCAGAAAATGTAGACATTTAGGAGACTTAAGAATGTTTGCTTTTCTTTTCAAGTGCCTTACAAATAAAATTATAAAAGCTCTGGGACACACAATAGTTAGAATAGTATTTCTCAAAGAGTAATCAGATTTGCCTTGGCTGAATCTTGAATATTCAGATTTGTGGGCCCACTCACGGAGATTTGACTTTTGGTCATATGCCAGAACAGTGGATATTATGTTAGGTATAATAAATCAGGCACAAAAAAGAGAAATATTGAAAGGTCTCACTTGTATGTGAAATCTAAAAGAGTCAAATTCCTAGAAGCAGAGATTAGAATGGTAGTTATCATGGGCTACAGTGCTGGGGAAAGGGAGAGATGCTGACTGAAGAGTACAAAGTTACAGTTATGGAGGATGCATAAATCTAAATATCTAATATTCTCATGATTACTATAGTTAATAACACTATATAGAATACCAGAAATGTGATAATAGTGTAGATTTCAGGTGCTCATATCACAAAGAAAATATGACAACTCTATGAAGAGATGGTATGTGTTTTGCTGCAAGTTTCACTTTTGTCTCAGACTCAGAGGATCTGTTAATAAAATAAGCGACTCATCCAAATAAATAATAAGCCATACAAATAAATAATACAAATATTTATTAGAGAACTACCTAGCTTGCTTTCAATATACTAACATTAAAAAAAAGAAAGAAATAAATAGAAATAGAAATATCAGAGGATACATCACCAAATTGGGTTTTGACCAACATCCAGAATTAAAAAGTGCTGGGAAGTTCCATTTCACAGCACATTTGGAGTCCCAATTGGGAAAAGGTCCCAGGCAGCACTTCTGCTCCATGAATGAGGCTTCAAAGATTGCAATTTGGGGTTCCCATTTATAATCCCGAAAAAACAAGCTGATATCATCATAAATCTGTGAGGAAAACTAGCTCTGGTATTATGTTAATTTTTTTTTTTTTTACAATGCTGTTTGTTTTGTTCTTCATATTTTGGAATGTTGCTAAGCCTAGGGAGTGTCTAGCCAGACCTCCTACAGTTGTTATTCAGTCAGTCACTCAGTCTTATCTATTTGTGACCCCATGTACTGCACACAGCACTCCAGGTTTCCCAGTTCTTCACCTTTTCCTGGAGTCAAACTCATGTCCATTGAGTTCAAGATGACATCCAACCATCTCATCCTCTGTCATCCCTTTCTCCTCCTGCTTTCAGTTTTTCCCAGGATCAGGGTTTTTTTCCAATGAGTTGGCTCTTCCCAGTAGGTGGACAAAGTATTGGAACTTCAACTTCAGCATCAGTCCCTCCAATGAATATTCAGGGTTGTTTTCTTTTAGGATTGACTGGTTTGATCTCCTTGCAGTCCAAAGGGTTCTCAAGAGTCTTCTTCAACACACAGTCCAAGAGCATCAATTCAGTTCAAAAGATCTCCTACAGGGACTTAAATTCCAAGATCTGCTTCCTGTCTATCTATCTATCATGTTTCTCTTCAGCCACACTCATCAGATGTGGCTGGCAAACACAGCAGTAGTCAGGGTAGTGTCCAGGTAGATTAGAAGAAAGTCAAAGGCCTGCTCTGGTTCATCTCTGAAGCCTAAACAAGACTATTTAATTTCCCTATCAGTACATGAACTGTTAACTACCTTGCCTATAATAATAATACATGTAAGGTGTTGTACACATTAAATATATTTTCATTAAATTTAGGTAAATTGCTAGGTATTTTTAAAGGTGGCTCAGTGGTAAAGAATTCCACCTGCAATGCAGGAGACACAGGTTCAATTCCTGGGTCAGGAAAATACCCTGGAGAAGCAAATGGTGAACCCACTCAAGTATTCTTGCCTGGGAAATTCAGAAAGAAGACCATGGCAGGCTACAGGCCATGGAGTCTCAAACTCAGCATATTAAAGAGCAGAGACATCACTTGCCTGCAAAAGTCCATATAGTCAAAATTATGGTTTTTCCAGTAGTCATGTGCAGATATGAAAGTTAGACCATAAAGAAGGCTGAGCATTGAAGAATTGATGCTTTCAAACAGTGGTCCTGGAGGAGACTCTTTAGAGTCCCTTGGACAGCAAAGAGTTCAAGCAGGTCAATCTTAAAGGAAACCAACCCTGAATATTTATTGGAAACACTGATGCTTCAAGCTGAAGCTCCAACACTTTGGCCACCTGATGTGAAGAGATGACCCATTGTAAAATACCCTGATGCTGGGAAAGATTGAATGCAAGAGGAGAAGGATGCAATGAAGGATGATGTCTGGATGGCTTCCCTGACTCAATGGACATAAGTCTGAACAAACTCCAGGAGAGAGTGGAGGACAGGGAAACCTGGTGTACTGCAGTCCATGAGGTTGCAGAGTTGGATACAACTGAGTGGCTGAACAAAAAAATATTGGCTAGAAATGGGTCCAGGAATATGCACATAAAAGTTAATTTTAGAGCTACTGAAAGAGAAAATATTTTTTTCTTTTCCACTAAATAGGGCTATCTGGGATTAATAAATATCTTCTCTTGATAATTTACATATTCAGCTTAAGACGTGCACTACTGTGTTGTTCCATTGCCTTTACAAAATCACTTTGTAACTATTGAACAAATCATAGGTCATATTTGGTTTATACAGAGGATTACTTTCAAACTACTTAATAAATTATAGTTCCAGATCACTCCAACTTAATTATATTTGCAAATTTAAAATCAAAAGTTGCATCATCTAACCTCCTATTTTAATGAAATACACTGGAAAATTTGATGCAGGTGACCAGCACCCACATTTTGAGGGAAACAACAACAACAACAACAACAACAACAAACTGCACTGAAAGGTAGACTATGTTAATCTTCATTAGTTTTTACTTCCATATTTCTTTTCCCAGATGGCAATGCAGGAAACACAATAAAACAGTTTAAAATGCAGTCAGAGGTCTTCTAATTTCTATTATCATAATCTTATTCTGTATAGATTCTCAAACTTTCCATATAGAGCACTATACAGACCTCCATGAAAATGGTACCTCTGCTGAATTATCCAACATGTCCATGCCTCCAGTAATCTGAGTCTGAAAACCAGTGGCCCAGGCTATGAAAAAATCTTTCCCTCTGATCTTTGGTACAATCAGCCCAAATCAAAGGAATAGAAGAATCAAAAAAAAAATTTGTTTGAGCACATGATGATTTTAGGGGATGATTCATGGTTTTGATATGTCACAACAATACAGTAAATGCTGTGCCCTATTGGAGGAAATTGAGGGAGCAGATAGGATTAAATAGGATTCACTTAAATACAGAGTAATAAAATATTAGAAAATAATCCAACCCTTTTACTGAACAACATATTTCCAAGAACTTGAAATCTATTTATTTTTTTTTCTTTTTTTGATGTGCTTATATTTAGATAAATATTTGGATTTAGCTCACTGAGACTGTAAACAAGTAATTAGATCAGACTTCAAATCCCTTCTAGAATTCATTCTTTTAAACATACACAAAAATATACTAGGGAACAATTTTGTTTTGTGTTAGAAGATGAGAAAAGTTCAATATTTGAGGACTGAATTTGGAAAGGATCTGTTTTTATGCAATCCATTCCAAATATTCCTTCTAAGAGGAACAAACATAAATTGTTATCATTGAGAATTTAAAATTTGAGAATATAACAGCTGCTACTGTTGCAAATATAAGTAACTGATCAAGAAATAATTTGTTCTATCCCAGCACTGTTTGCGAAAACAGAATATATGTCCTTAAAAAAGGTTTGAAACAAATTGAAGCATGACAAAAATTGCAGAAAATACTGAGAAGCCCTTGATTTCCTGCCAAAACCTGAAGTCTCCACTGGTTAATTAAGGCTTTCTCTTCAGTGGGCATAGCCACACACTGAGCTGTATACCACGTTGTGTGATCATTTCTAAGGTTTGAAGTATAGTTTTTATCTGCTTGCATATATTTTTCCCTGGGTAGTTTTGGCACTGTACTTTATATGAAATATAAAGTTAAAGAATTTTAGCTGAGTCAGGAGATAATTACTGACATCTACTAAAAGTGCATACATACATTATGCAATCTCAGAAAACAGACCCAGATTCTCTAAGGGTAAAATGACAACATTTCATTATAACTGCAAACTGATTATAATTTGCAATTTAATATGCACTATCTTTCTTGATTATTGCAATAATTGTAGAGTAGATATTGTAGATATTAGTATTCCATTTTACAGATTGAGATACCAAGTCTCATCAGTTTTATGACACGCCTCAATTTATATAAAGAATGATAATTACTGAAGCTAAAACCAAAATTCAGGTTTTCTAGTGTCTACTTCGGGCTTCCCAGGTGCCTCAGTGATAAAAAAAAAAAAATCCATCTGTCAAGCAGGAGAAGTGGATTTGATCCTGGGGTTGGGAAGAACCCCTGGAGAAGGAAATGGCAATCAACTCCAGTATTCTTGCCTGGAAAATACCATGGACAGAAGAGCCTGGAGGGCTACAGTCCATGGGATCACGAAGAGTCGGACATGACTGAGTGACTAAACAACAACAAAACTGTCTGCTTCACTGTTGCTTCTATATCTATAATTCATATTATGCCAAAAAAATAAACAATTATTGTTACAATTCTCATATGCAATTATGAGGGAGTTGAGGGAAGGATAGAATGGGAAGTTGGAGTTAGCAGATGTAAGCTTTTAAATATAGAATGAATAAACAGTAAGGTCTTACTCTCTAGCACAGAGAAGTATATTAAATATCTTATGATAAATCATAGTGGAAAATAATATAAAAGAAAATAATATATATAAAGAAGAATGAAAAGAATGAATCACTTTGCTGCACAGTAGAAATTAATACAACTTTCAGTAAAAATATGGATTAAAATTTTGTCTGGGAGAATGGAGCCTACTCTCAAAGCCAGGGATGTTATTCTTATCCAGAAAATTATTTTGTGCCCTGGACATTGAGATAGACAACCACATGATCTCCCCCAAGTAAATATTTGTGTTGATTGTATCTTACAATTTTGTAAGTGATATATAAACCACAAGCAAATGAGAGAGCAAATTATAGAACAGGTCTCTTTTTTAAATTAATTAATTTTAATTGGAAACTAAAAACTCAACATTCAGAAAACTAAGATCATGGCATCTGGTCCCATTACTTCATGGCAAATAGATGGGGCAACAGTGGCTGACTTTATTTTTCTGGGTCCAAAATCACTGCAGATGATGATTGCAGCCATGAAATTAAAAGACGTTTACTCCTTGGAAGGAAAGTTATGATCAACCTAGACAGCATATTGAAAAGCAGAGACATTAATTTGTTAAAATAAGTCCATCTAGTCAAGGCTAGTCAAGGCAGTTGTCATGTATGGATGTGAGGTTGAAATATAAAGAAAGCTGAATGCTGAAGAATTGATGCCTTTGAACTGTGGGTGTTGGAGAAGACTCTTGAGAGTCCCTTGGACTGCAAGGACTTCCAACCAGTCCATCCTAAAGAACACTCCTGGGTGTTCATTGGTGGGGCTGATGTTGAAGCTGAAATTTCAATACTTTGGCCATCTGATGTGAAGAACTGACTCATTTGAAAAAACCCTGATGCTGGGAAAGATTGAGGGCAGGAGGAGAAGGGAATGACAGAGGATGAGATGGTTGGATGACATCACCAACTCAATGGACATGGGTTCGGGTAGACTCCGGGAGTTGGTGATGGACAGGGAGGCCTGGCGTGCTGCAGTTCATGGGGTAGAAAATAGTCAGATACGACTGAGCAACTGAACTTAACTGAATTTCTTTACAATATTGTGGTGGGTTTTGCCATACTTTGACATGAATCAGCAATGGGTGTACATGTGTCCTCCATCCTGATCCCCCCTCCCACCTCCCTCCCCATCCCATCCCTCAGGGTTGTCCCAGTGCACCAACTTTGAGTGCCCTGTTTCATACAGGTCTTTTATGATTCAAATATTAGAGAGAATCTAGTTCAATTCAACAAAATAAGATTAAATATTTTTGTTAAAGTCCCTTAAATTTATACTATTTCTATGTGTCTTCTGTGAAAACTGAATTATACATTTAAAAATTACGTTGAAGCAACCAAATTTCTTCAGAGGAAAACAAATAACTTACCTTGTTTTACTTTAATATGCTTTCAAGAAAATAAGCCATCTCACAGCTTGACCAGGTTTGATGTTATTAGTTATTGATGCTATTAGAGAATACACTCTAAAGGAGCCTATGCAATGTTGCCTCAAGACACTGTGGGAAGCATGGCCAAAAAATACTGGTAATAAAGATGACAGCTGCAAAAGTCTGAAATTGAAGGAAACGGCCATAATTTGACCTAAGTATGGATTAGCAAATTATTTTAAAAACCTTAGATTTTGCCTTACCTGTTTGGCTTAACTGAAATTTATTTTATTTGAGGTAGAATGTACTTAAAACCTGGACTTAAAAAGACGTGAAACAGGCAAATAAGCATAACATTTAATCTCCATTAATTTAAAATGTATATATCCCTATGTATGGAAAGCTTGGACAGTGTCAAATTAAACAAACAATTAGTTTCTTTCTAATGTTGAACAGTTCAAAATGTAACATCATGTTAGTCGTGATTAAGAATGATACAGCATTATCATCATTGACAACACTATTCAGCCAATGTAAACCTTAGAAATGTACTTGTCAGAGAAAAATGTGCCTTTGATTTCTATTACATTTTCGTGGTAATTGCTGTCATCAGTGGCAGGTTATTATTACAGTTGAATAGAGTTTAAGAAATTATTTCTGCACATATTCTAACACTTTTTAGATTGAGGGATATCCTGACAGCTTGAATGCTCTTGACAACAATTACCTTTTTTCCTGGTTAACACAGATTCAGAAAAATTAAAAAAAAATTGAATATGTTCACTTATGTATGTCACTAGTAAGTAGGTTGATACAAAAAATCTGTGTGAATTGCAGAATGACTTAAAATGTTTTAAAGTTCTTTTTCTCTTGTGTATTTTTTCAGGCCTTATGCTGGTATTCATTTTTATGTGATTATCTTCTCTTGAACAAAGAAAGATTTTTTTTTTTTTTAAGCAGCATTAAGGACACAGACCATACTGGTTAGATTAATAGTAAATTATGTGGAATGATTAAAAGCAGTCCTCAATCCAGCTACTAACAGAAACTATTGTACTGGTATGATGAGAAAACTTTGTGCATAAGAAAAGCATGAACATGATTATTTGCATATGTATGCCTGTAAAGTAATTGGTAGCCAAAATTCATGCATGTCCACTTTATACAGTAAAAATATGTTTCTAACAGATTTGCATTCTATGACACTAAAACAATATGCTTACACAAAGTTAAAAGAATTGATGTGACTAATCAGAACATTTAGAACTAGAGCACTTCGGCATGAGTTTTTGAAAACTCCAGATTTTTGAGACCAGAGAATTTGGGATGGAAAGTATCCATATAATCACTTTAATATTTCATCTATTTTGTGGAATACACTTACAAATTGCTAAAGTTTAGAATCATATTTGTTTTTTTTTCTTTTTACATATTAATAGTACAATTAACCATAAGTTGGATAAGTTATTTGTAAATGAAGCAACAAACAAAAACTTAAACAGAATCTACACAAAGGTTTCTAATTAATATAATTTAAAATACTGGTTACACTAGGAATAAATCTGTATGACACAACCATCCCAGTACTGGGCATATACTCTGAGAAAATCACAATTCAAAAATACACATGTACTCCAGTGATCATTGCAACACTATTGCAATAGCCAGGACATGGACACAGCATAGATATCTATTAATAGATGAATAGATAAAGATGGTGTGTTACATATATAGAGTAGAATACTACTCAGCCATAAAAAGGAATGAATTTGAGTCAATTGTAGTGAAATAATTATCCTAGAGCCTTTTATACAGAGTGAAGTAAATCAGAAAGAGGAAAACAAATATCACATATTGACATGCATATATATATGGAATCTAGAAAAATAGTATTGATGGAACTATTTGCAGTGAAGAAATGGAGACACAGAGGTAGAGAATGGCCTTGTGGGCTCAGTGGGAGAAGGAGAGGGTGGGACAAACTGAAAAAGTAGCATTGATATGTATACACTATCATGTGCAAAATAGATAGGTATTGGGAAGCTGTTATAAAACATAGGGAGCCTGATTTGGCACTCTATGAAGACTTAGAGGGATGGGATGGAGAGGGGAGGGAGACTTAAGAGGGAGTGTATATACGTATATATATATGACGAATTTTCAATGTTGTACAGCAGAAACCAACCAACACAAAACTGTAAAGCAATTTTCCTCCAGTTAAAAAATAATAAAAAGCCTCAAAAACAGTAAAAAATAAAATATATATTTATTTTCAGGTAGCAAATTTAAGTACAATATATATTATAAAAAGTGTCAATAATTAAAATTATTTTTATTATTTATTTTTCCTAAAATATACACCATAATGTTCCCAAAGAATAAACTTCTGCTATTCCAAAATATATGAGAAAAAAGAGGGGCAAAAAATCAAATAGGAAAACAGTTAGGTTATTGTTTATGTTGTAAAAATATTTCAAATAGATTTTTGGAAAAATAAAAAAAATAAATCCCCTCTCAAATAATGGTATGGGGAAACCTAAAATTCAATTTCATCAAATTCCAAAGGCTACAAAACTACACTTAACCTATTAGAGATAATATATATGGGATCATATTATGCTCCATGTGATATTGATTTAATTGTGTTCTATTATAAATAGAACAAAGAAATTACTCAAACTATATTGTAAAATTCAACTGAAGTTCTGTTGAGTATTATCTAAAATCATAAATAAAATTTTCAAATAGAATAGCCATGTCAACAAAATTTATCAGATCCAATTAAAGATGATAATCAACAAAGTTTTCTATTGATTACTAGAGTTGGAAACACTAATAGATTCTTCAGGGCTCTAAATATATCATATATACAAACTGTCCCTACTACAAAATACATGTCTTTCCTCCATAACTGTCTCTCTCTCTCTCTCTTTTTTTTAACTCCACTCCTCATTATCTATTATAGAAATATATCTGCAAACATGTGCTAGCTAACTCTCATCACAGTACTCTGGAAAATTTGGGAATGAAATTTATCAGGATGTTGGTATAAAACTCAAGCAAATTCACTCCATTTAAGTGTTTTATGATTAATTATTAGATATTCTACATCAATGATTATGAACAGAATAATTTTGGATCTGTGCTAACTTGTGAAGTTCATTGGAGTGATGGGTACTTTATCATAAGCTAACTGATACGTATATCTAAGCTGATGGTTTTCCAAGGACTGGAAGTAGGCAAACGACCATTAGAGAATTGGTATCACGCATGTGTTTGGTAAAATATAGCCTAGTCTAAAAACAAAGCAGCTAAGTTTCTGGAAAATGTTCAGCCATCAGGTTTATGATAAGGACAGGATACTGGGAGAAAAATGACCACAGATTAGATATATATACAAATGCTATAAGGTTCAGGGTATAATAATGTAGACTAACAGGGATTTTTCATGTTAAAGAGAAACTACTTAAAGTTATAAAAATGTTCAAATAAAGTATCCTGGGAAGAAGCTAGCAGTTTCATATAGTGAGATAAAATGAGATATAGTCCAAGTGGCTGGGCCAAATTTCTGGCTTTTCACAAAAACCTTTCTGAGCTAGCTGGATTGGTACCACATATTGAGATACAGTGGGAAGCTTTCTGTTGAGTCAGAGACAAAGCAACAACAAATACTTGTTTTTGCTTTCAAATGTAAACTTAAGACTCTTCTATCCTTGCTCTGTCTATAGACCATGAAAATACATGTATACCAGGAGAGATCTGAAGGCAGTGTAGAGCTGAATGCATTCTTTCTAAGCCTCAAGAAAGTTTTTTTTTTAGGATACAGAGTTCTTACCAACACCCCCAAATAATGTATTTAGTTATTTGCTGTGATGTTAGGATAATTTTAATAATTATTTTAATATTATATATATAATATATTGTATATATTTTATGTATATTTTACATATATTTGCTGTGATGTTAGGATAATTTTAATAATTATATATATTTATATCTTTATATATATTTTAATATTTTATATTTTATATTATATATTTATATATTATATATTAAATATTTTAATAATTATATCATAAAAATTAGAATTCTTCAGGTATTGAGAAGTGTTTGTATCATGGTATACAACTGACTTTTTTGTCTTTTGATTTTGAAATAGCTGATATTAATTTGAAATGAAATAAGTTTCTGTTATAGAAAAGTATTTGAAGACTCTGAGGCAGGGAGCTAAAACAATTCTCACACCATTAGCAGTCAAGACATACCTCTAGGTATTTTGTTGCTGTTGTTCACTCACTAAGTTGTGTCTGACTTTTTGTTACATCATGGACTGTAACACGTCAGCCTCCATTGTCCTCCACTATCTCTGGAAGTTTGCTCAAATAAATATACTATTTATTAAATTTATAAAGTTTTTAGGTTAACTATAAGTAAGTGCAGCAAATATTACAGATGCCGGATACAGTGGAATATATAGACATATAGTATTGTATGAGTTTAAAGTGTACAGCATAATGACTTACACATATCATGACTTGATTATCACAATAAGTTTAGTGAACATTTGTCATCTTATATAGCTACAAAATTAAAGAAATAGATAAAATGTTTTATGATAATAACCTTTAAGATTTGCTCTCATAACAACTTTCATGTATAACATAGAACAGTGTTAATTATATTTATCCTGTTTTACTTTGAATCCATTCAACTTAACTATATAATAGGTGGAAGTTTGTACAATTTGATTGCCTTCATCAAAAAGAAAAGGGGACAAAAAGGAATAAGAACAGTTTAAGAGTCTTCTGGGACAATATAAAGCAGACTATCATTCACATAATAAAGGTTCCAGAGAAGAGAGAAAGGGGTAGGAAGCATATTTGAACAGTTAATAGTTGATAACTTTTCTAATCTGTGAAAAGAAAAAGACATCCAGGTCCAGGAAGCTCAGAGTCCCAAGCAGTGTCAATTCAAAGAGGACTACATCAAGACATATTATAATTAAAATAGGAAACATTAAGAATAAAGAGAGAACATGAAAAATTATAAAGGAACAATCAGAATTATGTACATACTGTTGGACTATGTGGGAGAAGCCAAGGGTTGGATGATTTGAGAGAATAGCACTGAAACATGTATCTTGCCACATGTAAAATAGATGACCAGTGCAAGTTCAAAGCATGAAACAGGGCACTCAAAGCCCATGCTCTGGGACAACCCAGAGGGATGGGGTGGGGAGGGAGGTAGAAGGGGTGTTCTGGATGGGGGGACACATGTGTACCTGTGGCTGATTCATGTCAATGTATGGCAAAAACCACCACAGTATTGTAACAAAACTAGCCTTCAATTAAAATAAACATACATATATATATATATGTTTATATATATATAAACTTTTATATATATGTTTATATATATATATATATATATATATATATATATATATATATAAAAGTTATGTACAAGGAAGCTTCCATGGGCTATTAGATGACTTTTCAGGAGAAACTCTACAAGCCAGAGGGGAGAAGTTCAGTATATCAAAAGGGAAAACCTATAAGGAAGAATATACCAACCAGCAAAATTTTTATTCAGATTTGATGGAAATACCAAATGTTTTACAAACAAGCAAAAGCTAAAAGAGTTAAGAGCCATAAAGCCAACTTTACAAGAAATGTTAAAGAAACTTCTCTTAGTTGGAAGAGGCATGAAAATTATGAAAGAAAAAAATCTCATCGGTAAAAGCAAATGTACAGTAGAGTTACTGAATCAACTACATTTGAAGCTAATTAAAGGTTAAAAGACAAAATAATTACATAATTTATATCCACAATACATAATTAAAGAATGCAAAAAATAAAAATATGCAAAACATGGTATCAAAAAAGTAAATGTGGATTAGCTTAAGATGGTGGAGTAGAAGCACATGTGCTCATTTCCTCCTATGAGAGTATCAGAATTACAATTAGCTGTTGAACAATCAGAGACAGGAGAACACTAGAACTCACCAGAAAAAGATACCCCACATTCAAAGAAAAAGAAGCCACAACAAGAGGGTATGAAGGACTCAATTAAGATAAAATCAAATCCTATATCTGGTGAGTGGGTGACCCACAAACTGGAGAATGATAGTATCAAAGAAGTTCTTCAACTGCTGTGAAGGTTCTGAGTCCCACATCAGGCCTCCCAGCCTAGGAATCAGGCAAAGGAACTGGAAATTCCAAAGGAATCCAACCTTGAAGGCCAGCAGGATTTGATTACAGAATTTACACAGGACTGGGGGAAACAGAGACTCCACACTTGAGGGCACAAATAAAATCTAACACATACCAGAACCCAGGGGAAAGGAGCAGTTACCCCACAAGAGATTGAACAAGAGCAGCCTGCTAGTAATGGAGGGTCTCTTGAGGAGACATGGGTCATTGGTAGCTTGCCACAGGGATGGGGGCACTGGCAGCAGCAGTCCTGGCAAGTGTCCCTTGACATAAGCCCTCTCAGAAGTCACCCTTAACCCTAACATAGAACCCATGCCTGGGTCACCTCAGGTCAAACAATAAACAAGAAGGGAGTGTAACACCACACATCAGCAGATAAAGTTTTCCTGAGTACAGCCTTGCCCACCAGAGCAAGATTCAGTTTATCACAATTAGGAAGCTTACACAAGCTTCTTAAACTCATTCACCAGAGGACAGACAGAAGAAGCAAAAAGAACCACACTCTTGCAGCAGCTAAAATAAAACCACATCACACAAAGTTAATGAAAAAGATAAGAATTATGTCTCAGATGAAGGGACAAGATAAAACTGAAAAAAAAAAAAAAACTAAATGAAATGGAGATAGGCACCCACACAGAAGAGAATTCAGAATAGTGATAGTGAATATGATCCAAGATCTCAGAAAATGGAGAAGATGCATGTACTGTTTACCAAAGGCCTAAAGAATTAAAGAAGATGAACCAAGGGAGAACAACAGATAACTGCCCTGGAAGACAAAAAGATGGAAATCACTGCCACAGAACAGAATATAGGGGAAAAAAAAGAGAGAGAGAGAGAGAATAAGACATCCTAAAGGACCTTTTGGACAAGGTTAAATGGACCAACATTCTAATTATAGGGGTCACAGAAGGAGAAGAGAGAGAAAGGACCTGAGAAAATATTTGAAGAGATAGTAGTAAAAGCTTCCATAATATGGGGAAAGAAGGTCAGCCAAGTCCAGGAATCAGAGTCCCAGGCAGGATAAACCCAAGGAGGAAAACACTGAGACACATAGTAATCAAGCTAAACAATTAAAGACAAAGATAAAATATTAAAAACAACAAGGGAAAAATGACAAATAATGTACCATGGAACTCCCATAACGTTATCAACAAAATCTCCACAAACCAGAAGGAAATGACATGATATATTTAAAGTGATGAAAGGAAAGAACCTACAACCAAGAATACTCTATCCAGAAAGATTCTCATTCATATTTGACAGAGAAATCAAAAACTTTCCAGACAAGCAAAGTTAAGAGAACTCAGTACCACCATACCAGCTTTACAAGAAATGCCAAAGGAACTTTGCTCAAAGGATACACAAGAGAAGGAAAAGACCTACAGAAAGTAAACCGAAAACAGTTTAGAAAATAACAATAGGATCATGAAAAGTGAAAGTGAACATCACTCAATAGTGCCTAACTCTTTGCGACCCCCATGGACTATACACTCCATGAAATTCTCCAGGCCAGAATATTTGAGTGAGTAGCCTTTCCCTTCTCTAGGTGATCTTCCCAACCCAGGGACTGAATCCAGGTCTCCCGCATTGTAGGCAGATTCTTTACCAGCTGATCCACAAGGGAAGCCCAAGAATACTGGGTAGCCTATCCCTTCTCCAGTGGATCCCCCGATCCAGAAATCAAACTGGGGTCTCCTGCATGGCAGGTAGATTCTTTACATATCGATGATTACTTTAAATGTACCGATCAAAAGACATTGACTGGGAGAATGAAAACACGTACATGTATGAACTTCCACTTAGAACATGAATTTACTTAAGCCCAAAATTGTATGTAATTGTTTTATATTATTAGGTTAATTATGTTTCCATTATGGCTTGCAATTATAATTATCTTTTTTTTTTTGTTCCTGGCTTTTGATTGTGAAAACTGATAAACATATTTTCCTATTATGATTATATAACAGTTATTCATTTAATACCATTTCATTATAATTGGTCAACAGAAAGCAATAGAGTTCTATATCATTAAAACAAGCATTTAACAGAAAAACCTGTAATCACTTTTTAAAATCCATATGCACATCAGATTTATCTTGGAATTTTTTGAAAAATACAAATTTATTTTGTATTTATTTATTGCTTTAGTTTTCCCCAAAGCTCCAGTTGTGATGAGCATTGATGTTTAAAAGCAACTATGTTTAAAAGGACTATGTGATCATATTTTGCTTTCATCCAGTTTGTTTCACCTTTTCTATTTCATATTCAGTGCTCCCATTTCATGTAGTTTATATTTTCCAATTTCTCTCTGTCTCTCTCTCTCTTTTTCTTGTTTTTCCTTCTCAAGTCTTTATCAATGTATTAGAAAAGCTATTACACACACACACACACACACACACACAAACAGTATGTATTATATTAGTGTTCCCCAGGTGGCTCTAGTGATAAAGAACACATCTCCCAATGAAGGAGACATAACAGTTGTGGGTTCAATCCCTGAATTGGAAAAATCCCCTGGAGGAGGGCATGACAACCCACTCCAATAATGTTGCCTGGAAAATCTCGTGGACCAAGTAGTCTGGCAGACTATAGTCTATGGGTCACAAAGGGTTGGACACGACTGAAGTGACTTAACATACACGTATACATAATATAATATATACATATGTATTTTAGAAAGCTTATGAATTTTTGCCTAGGTTTTATATATATATATAAATATATATAAATAAATATATAAATAAATTTATATTTATTTATAATAGCTATATTTATATTTATTTATTATATTATATTATATATAATATATTATATATTATATAATATATAATATATTATATTATTAATATTTATATTATATATAATTTATTTATAATAAATATATATTTATATATTTTATATATATTATTTATATGCTTATATATATTATATATAAATATATAAATATATAAATATATAAATATATAAATAAATATATAAATAAAAATATATTTATAAAAATATAAATAAATATATAAATAAATATATAGATATATATATAAATATAAAACATTTTGATTCCACTTGTTTGATTTAGTATGAATATAATGCTTGATTTCTAACTTAAATTTACTGAAAACTTTGATATAGTTCCATGTACTTTGGCATCAAATATTACTGCTAAAAGAACAGAAAATGTACTGTCTTAGTGACTTAAAAAAATTGAGGCTTGAAACTTATAATCCAATTCTGAGAATAAAAAGCAATACCATATTATAAAAACAAACAAGCAAACCAAAAATAAAAAATAAACAAGAGATTAACATGTGATTCAACATTATTAACTGACATACACATTCTGTTCAAATTTCACAAAATTTCATGGTAGTATCCATTATTTGATTTCATACATTATTCTATATACAACATAGTATTTAGCTGCATTGCACAACTTCAGCTGAATGCAACAGATTCTGGTAAATTCTGTTTTCTTTTATTTTTTTTCTGTTATAATAATATTTTCTAATTTTCCTTGTTATGGCTTATTAGATACAGCCATCATTTAAAAATGGATATTTAATTTCCAAATACTTGGGGTTGTTGAAGTTTTTTGATAATAGTTTCTCATTTTGATATTAATTTCTCTTTTAAATGCTTCCTTATCTGCAATCACCTTCTGTGTTTTCTCAGTCTTCTAACTGTATTGATTATTTCAATGGCTAAATCGAAAACCTCTTTCAGTAAGTGTCACATTGCACTTGAAAATATGTGGGTTATTTTCAAATATATTTTGATATTGATTTATAACATATTAATAATTCCACCATAGTAAGAGAATAGATTCTGTGTAGTTTCAATACCTGTAGACCATGAGATTTTTGCACCTTGTTTTATGTCCCTGGATATGTTCCAGTGTCTCCTAGTTTATTCTCTAATGGGAACTTGAATAGAATTTTCATTTTGCTGTGGTGGGTAATTGTATAAATCTTAACTAAGATGAATTGGCTCATAGTGCTCTTCAAATCTATTATATCCATCTAATTTTCTGTCCATTCTATCAGCTTTTGAGAGTTTGATATTGAAACTCCAACTAAAAATCTTAATTTATCTATTAAAAATAATTGTAATATGTAGTGGAACTATATGTAACCTTGTTCTGCATTTTCCAAGTGTCCTGTAAATGTATTATCATACTTCTATAATTTAAAAAGTAAAAAAAGAAAGTGAAAGAAAAAAGCAGTGAAACAAGTTATAGCTAAGAAAATTTAATATGACATGGGAATAGTAAAAACACAGGGTTGTTAAAATGTGTTTGAATTTATGAGATTAGCTATTTAAAATAATCACATGCATATATAGATTACTATCTGTAAGACATACATGCTAAAAAATAAAATAAAGGAATTCAAACATAACACTAAGGACAATCATCAAATAATGAAGGAAGGGAGAAAAACAAGAAGAGAGGAACAACAACAACAAAATAATTAAAAGCAATAAGATAACATTTAACAAGGAAGAAGTCAAGATGGTGGAATAGAAGGACCTGGGGTTCACTTCTCCATACAAGTATATCTAGAATATATCTACAAGTGGAAGGATTTACACAGAACACCTGCTGAACACTAGCAGAGAAACCTAAACACCTAAAAGAACAACAACAGTCTCCTCATAAACATGCAAGATGAAAGAGAAAAGGAGAAAGAAAAGAGAAAATGGGCTGGAACTCACACCCCTGGGAGGAAATTGAAAGAGAGGAGAGATTACTACACCTTGGATTGAATCCATATATGTTTTGGTATCAGTTGAAATAGAGGGGAGCTTCAAGGGATATAACAGGAAAGTGAAGCAGCTTGTTTGGGGGAGGCAGGGCAGAACAAGACATACACAAATAGTGTGCCACATTCTCACAAGCTCCTGTCTGAGATGGGTTCCTGCCAGTGCTGGCAGTAGCAGGATGATGAAGTGTGTAGTTTGGAGAGTGGACCTGGGGAGACTCCTGATGCTGGCTTCTTGGAGATGGCCTAAAGGGATGGAAATAAGGAGTTGTGGTGCACAGAAACAGCCTGAGGGGAAGGGAATGAGGAACTCTGCAGCCAGAAATGTCCTGGAGGAAGTGAAGACTGGCATGGAAGCAAGACACCATTGCTCAGTGGCATACAAAGGGCTGAACAGCCATTGTGGCTTTCCTCTCCACATGCCAAACCCTACCTCTGTAGACATTTGGAGGGACTCCCACCAAAGTGAGCAAGCACAACTCAGTCATTGCCTCCTTGTCCTCCTCACACATGAGTGAACCTGAATGCCTATAATACTACCTCCTGTCATCCTCTGCCACTTGTGTGGATGGCAGGTGGTCAAGTCTGAGCTCCCATTGTGGGAGCACTAAATCCAGGTTGCTGGACCACCAGAGAATTACAAACCTTTGGGAATAATAATCAGTGTGAGATATCCCTGAAGTCCTTATCATGGCACCAAGACCTGACTCCAGCCAACTACTTGCAAGCTCCATTGCTGGAATGCCTCAAGACAAACAACTAGTAAGATAGGAACAAAGACACATTCATCAGCAGACGGATGGCCTAAAGTTGTACTAAGTTCACAGACACCCCCAAACTACACCGTTTGACATTGCCCTGACAACCAAGAGACAAGAACAAGGTCCAGCCACTATAGTGCAGGCACCAGTCCCTCCTGCCAGAGAGCCCTTGGATCAACTTCACCCACCAAGGCCAGACACTATAAGCAATGGGGATTATAATTCTGCAGTATACAGCAAAGAGACCATAAGTACAGTGAGTTAGACAAAATGAGATGACAGAGAAATAATTTGGAGATGAAGGAGAAAGGAAAAAACCTTCAAGACCAAATAAATGAAAATGAAATAACCACTCTATATGACATAGTTCAGAGTAATTATAGTAAAGAGATCCAAGATCTCAGAAATAGAATGCAGACATGAATCAAGAAGACAAAAGAAAATTTTAACAAACACATAGAGGAATTAAATAACAGAGTGATGAACAATACAATACATTTAATAAAAATACTCTAGAAGAAATCAATAGCAGAATAACTGAGGCAGAAGAAGGGATAAGTGAGCTGGAAGATAGAAAGGTTAAAATAACTATCATAGAAGAGAAGAAAGAAAGCAGAATATAAAGAAATGTGGACAGTCTCACAGACTTCTGGACCGAGATTGAATATGGTACTCTAATTATGGGGACCACAGAAAAAGAAGAGAAATACAAAAGTTCTGAAAAAATATTTCAAGAGATCATAGTCAAAACCTCCCCTAGCATGAGAAAGGAAATAATCACCACAGTCCAGGAGCTATAGAGAGACCCATAGAGAATAAACCCAAGAAGAAACACACCAAAACACCTATAATCAAGTTAAGAAATTGAATACAAAGAAAAAAATTAATATTTTAAAAACCAAGGGAAAAGTAACAACAACAACAAAAACAAAACAAAACAAAATACACAAGAAAATGTCCAAAGGGTTATCAGTTGATTTTTCAGCAAAAACACTGCAGGCCAGAGGCCATATATAAAATAATGGAAGGGGAAAACCTACAACTAAGGATTAATCTACCCAGAAAGATACTAATTGAGATTTGATAGAGAAATAAAAAGCTTTACAGAGAGAAAAAGCTAAAAGCTAAAAAGAAAGCTAAAAGAAAACAACAATATCAAAGAAACCTTACAATAAAAGCTAAAATAGTTTTTATATATGGGAAACACAAGAGAAGAAAAAGACCTACAGAAAGAAACCCAAAACAGGAAATTGGTAATATACATATTGATAACTCCTCTAAATATAAATGTATTAAATACTCCAATCAAAAGACAGAGACTTGCATAATGGGTACAAAAGAATACCCATATATATATATATATATATATATATATATATATATATATATATATTGTTTTCAAGACACCTATTTAAGACCTAGGGACAAATAAAGAAACAATATTTCATGCAAAGGGAAATCAAAATAAAGCTTCAGTAGCAACGCTCATTCAAGACAAGAGTTCTCACTATTTGATACTCCCTAAGGTTAGGAGTGGAGAAGGCAATGGCCCCCCACTCCAGTACTCTTGCTATTTCCAGTACTCTTGCTATTTCCAGTACTCTTGCTATTTCCAGTACTGTAATTGGAAAAGAAACCAAGAAACAGCTAGAAAAATTACTTGCTTATGATAATGCAAATCAAAAATGTCAAAGAGTTAAGCTTCAAATTGTGAGACTACGACTATTATTGATTATTTAAAGGCTTGTCGTAATCTAAGATCAAAAACTCAAAATATGCAAATACTAGCTGAAACAATGGCTACTACCTTTAAAAAAGGAAATGAAGGATGCTTTACATGTGGAGATAAAAACCATTTAAAAAGAGACTGCCCTAAGAAAGCTAATAAAAATCCTGCAAGAATTCGCCCTTGCTGCCATAGAAAAATGCATTGGGCCAAAGATTGTAAATTTAAATTTGATATTAAAAGAAAACCTATTCCAAGAATCTCCAAACAGGGTAGTCCCCAGGTCCCGTAAAACAAAAACCAGGAGCAAATTCTATTTTTCCCCTCAAACCCTCAATGTCCAGCAGTGCTGCCATTAATATACCAGCCTTAATTATTTTTTCCTTTACCCTTAAGCAGTCCCTTCTAGAATATCTACTGGAATTTTTGGACCCTGCCCCCACAAACCTTCAGTCTTTTACTTGGCTGATCTAATTTGGCTTCTAAAGGAATTACTGTTCACACTAAAATAATTGATTCAAATTATAAAGGAGAGATTCAAATTATGATGTCAGCTCAGATTCTATGGTAATTCAAAAAGGGGGACAAAACTGCTCAATTACTTCTTTTGCCTTACATTTCTATTAACTCCTCTAATAATGTACAGACAGGCAGATTTGACAATACAGATCAAAAACAATCCTTATAGACATAATTGGTATTTAAATATGCCTGACCAAATATAAATATCAAAATTAATGGTAAAAGATTTTCTGGTCTCCTTGGCACTAGATCTAATATTACTATTATTTCCAAACACTTATGGCCCAAATCCTGACCTATACAAAACGTCTCTTGCCAAATTGCAGGAATTTCTCAAATCAAAATACAAGAAATTTATCAAAGTATTCAAATCTACCCATATGATAGACCAAAAGGCCAACCTAGAACATTAAGACCTTATGTGATAGATACACCTCTTAATCTAATAAGAAGGAATTTAGTTATACAATGGCAAACTCAGATATACATTACACATTTTTCCTAGGGGCCACTGCTCATTTAACAAACAAAACAATTATTAAGTAACTGAAAAAGAATATTATGAACTTATTTAAACAAAGCAATGGCCCCTTACAAAACAAAAATACAAGCTACTAAAGAACTTATAAACACACAATTAAATATATAAAATTAAAATATATTGAGGAATCTTGCTCTTCTTAGAACTCTATTTTTGTTATAAAAAGAAAATCTAGCAAATGGTGTCTCTTAACAGACTTTAGAAAAGTTAATTCTTCTATGAAACCTATGGGTGCATTACAACCAGAGATCCCATCACCTATTACTATTCTGCAAAATTGGCACATTATTATTACTGATTCACAAGATTGCTTTTTTAATATACCTTTGCACCCTTTAGACCAAGAGAGATTCACATTCTCTCTCCCTTATCCTAATCATATCAGGCCTCATAAAAGATTTCAATAGACTATGTTAACTCAAGGTATGCTTAACAGTCCTGCTACTGCTGCTGCTAAGTCACTTCAGTTGTGTTCGACTCTATATGACCCCATAGATGTCAGCCACCAGGCTCCCCCATCCCTGGGATTCTCCAGGCAAGAATACTAGAACAGGGTGCCATTGCCTTCTCCATAACAGTCCTAGTATTTGTCAAAATTTTGTAGCCAAGGCTTTACTTTCTATATGACAGCAATTCCCTCATGCATATATCATTAATAATATACTATAGCTACAAAAAGGAGAAATTATATTTTTGACACTAAATGGTCATGATATTCTTTAGACTCTGGAAAAAACTGATTAAAATGAAATCTTTTTTAAAGTTGCAAAACTGGTTCTTCTTGCATGTGCAGTTAAAAAAAAGGTTAACTTCTTAAAATACTTTTTTAGAGCTCCAGTTTTGCCTGAGAAACAAAAATAGGCCTAAAAAAACCCCTTAAGTTAACTCTTATCATGTCCTTGAGATACACAGCCCATTCTGTCTAGGACTCCAGCCATTAACAAATTGGTAAAACTCAAAATAAATAAGTAAAACAAAAAGATATTTTAAATTTCAAATGGAGAACTATGCCTATCTATCTAAAATTATCTATGTTTCAATATATATCTTTGTTTCTAGATAATATGATGTTAATAAGCTCTATTTAAATTCAACTTCACATGAACTGAAAAATATCCAATATTAAATATGTTTATTTAAATATAAATATAATTTAAATATAATTATTTGTTAATCTAATGATGTCTTAAGTCATTAATGTTATATAATACTTTTATTATGCCTTGGTTTAAAGTAAACTAAATTTGTCAACAAAAAGGTAACTCTTTACATATATACAAATATATAAATGAGATGAAAACTTTCAGATAAGCTCTATTAAAAGTAATTATATTTCAAATAGAATAATCTATCATTACAATCTAAGACAATCTCTTAAAATTGGAGTAACTTAAGTTTCTAGAGTTATACTAAACTAAATAATAAAAGTTTATTAAATAACTAGGTGATTTCCAAATGAAGTAAGATTTTAAAACATTAATTACTAAACATTAACTTACTCTTACAAAAAGTTTCTCTTACAGAAAAACTAAAGAGATTTTAAGCTATTAATAAATAATTTAATAAATATATTCAACAATCTATAAAATACTAACATACAAGACACTTCATAGTTGCTAAAGAAAAGTAAATATATATGCTTTTCATAAAAAGCTATAAAAATGGCAAATAAAATGATGAATACAAAAATATTAAAAAGACTTATGACAAATGAAAGAAAATTTTATGGCAAATAAATGTAACTCATTGTCCTAAACATTCTTCCTCTTCCTTCTTACATGTCTCAATCTATAAAAATTCTTCTTTTCTAGGGGCAACACCTCTCTAAGGTAAAGCTACACAACATATTATAACCCACCTATCAACTTACTTTGTGATAATGAGAACACCTAATTCTATAAAAACAGACAATGGCTCTACCATATTTCTAAGTAGTTCAAACAGTTTTTGCATTCATTCTCTATTAAACAGATTACAGACATTCCTTATAACCCACAAACACAAGACATAATTAAACAAACACATTATACACTGTAACTGCAAACAAAATATTAAATAAGAAAAAATACACAAGAACATTTTAATCTTCCTTATCCAGAACAAACTTTACTGGATTCTAATGCAATATATTCTTTAAGCCTATAACTATTATTAATATATCTATATTTCTGTTTCCAGTCTGTAAGATTCTTAAAACAACATCAACTTCAATACCTGTTTCACAATACAAAACAAAAACAACATAAAAAAGACAACATTTCCCAAATAAATTATTCGTTCCTAAAAATATAAAAAATGCAAAATATTCACCTTCTTTTCAGGTCTGTGTTAAAAGTGTAATCATCTTCTTTAACACACTGAACAGAGAGATTCAACAGCTGCTAGACTGCATTTCTTTTTCAAGGACATGGTCAAATATATTTGGATGTGAGCAACATTTCAATTGTCAAATTGTTCTGCATCACCTTTTCAATAATTTCACTTAAAAATATATTTAAATGTTTACTCCTAATCCTTTGCTCCAAATAACACAAACCACTTACAACACAGTCAGATCCCATTTCTTTTTCTATCAGGAAAAATATAAACACTGTATAAAGAAAAAAGTCAAGCCATTAATTCAAAACCACAGCCAAATACCAGTCCCAAACAGATTTCTAAATGATTTTTTTTTCCTTTTGGGCTGAAATATTTCCTAAGAATGTTTTCATCATTATCACTTTCCTTTCTTTTTATAACTATTGTTAATATAGACTTATTGTTTTAAACTTTTTAAATTTACCAAAAAGAGATGTTTTGACAAAAGCAAAAAACAAACAAACAAACAAAAATTTGAAACATTAAAGAACACCTCCTTTCCTTTGCCCATTTAATATCAAGACGGGTTAACTAATTAATGAAAATCTAAAAAAACCTAATCTTACAGGGAAAGGGGTATGCTTTTATTTCTCCAGATAGATCCACCAAACTCACATGACTTTCTCTTCAGAAGATTCAACCTAAGGTGGCCCCCAGCATTCAGACTAGAGATGAAACAACAAAAACCCCCAAAATAAAGAATTCCAACACAAGCCATGGTGACTTTAAAAATTTCCAAAAAATGCCACACTCGATATGATCAACCTTAAGATCTCCCTACTTGGGGACAGATAAAAACCCTTACTAATCAAACTGAAAATCTGATTTCTCAATAGAAAATGCCTCGGAATCCTAAAAATATTTTTCTTCACTATACTTGCTTTGCTTGCTTTTGCTTCCCCCACTCAGGCTGACTGGATTTATCACACTTATTGGCCTTATTATACTTAACCCCCTTTTTTTACTTTAAGTTATAAAATGGACAGATATAGGGCCAATCATATCCACTAGTGACTCAATACATACGCTCCCTCCTTGAAACTTGGAGGGGCCCTCTCATTCTGAAAAAAAAAAAAAAAGAAAAAACTAATTAATATCTTTATATGTTATAAAGTCCTTCCTTTGTGTATGGGTGCAACAGAGTTATGCATAAACGTTAGCCGACAAACTTGGACCTTCACCCTCATCCAAAAGAGGACTTTCAGATGCTTCTTGGATTACTTACTGCCCTTTTTTTGTCCATGAATCATGTTTATACTACTAAAACTTCAGGGAAAGAATTAAAGAAAAAACAAAGAACACTATGCAAAGGGTTTACTGATAAAAACTTTAAATATATTCCTGTTCATTAGGACGAATGTCAGGCCAAATCATGAAAATCAATGTTTATAGCTAATCATACAATTGTCAATTGGGGACCTCATAGTATGTGGTTATTAAACAGATCAGATGATATTAACAATACTATGCATGATTAAATTACTCAAGTAACATGGAAGGTTACTAATACTACATTGGAACATTATAATGACAGAAGACTTCTTGAATACCTTGACGATAGAATGCCAACGCCCCCCCCCCCCCCGTCCTCAAATCATCCTTAATAAACAGATTGGGCCTAAATAATGAGACATCTGAAAACTTGCTGCAAACACTGAAGAACTTAGGACTTAGACCACACATTTCACAGAGACCAATCATAGCTATAGCAATTATTTCTTTCACTATAATCAATCATATTTTATACAAGCCTATGTTCCACTTCCTTTTGTTGTAGCTATAGAAAATTTACAATTCAATAAGACTTTACATTCTGTAACTTGCACAAATTATAAATTATATACTTGTCTTAACTCCTCTATTTCCTTAAAAATGTCTCCCTTTTGATTCTTCAATCTCAACATAATCTGTGGTTACCAATAAATCTCCAATGACCCTGGGAAGAAGGTCACAAAGCTGGACTTGCTTCCCAGTTATTTACTAAATTGCTCTAGTGATCTAAACGATTCATTAGATGGCTGATTTTTGGCATTTTGGGATTAATAACTATTTACACCACTGCTGCCATCACTGGTGTTACTTTACAAACCTCAATTCAACCACATAATTTTATCCAAAATTGGACTAAAGATGCTCATACTATGTGGACCACTCAGGCTCAAATAGGTAAAGATATTCAAAAAGAAATACAGGAACTAAGAACAGCCATCAAATGGGTTGGAGATCAAATAAAAGATGTACAAAAACAAGTGATGCTAAAATGTGATTAAAATTCTACTCAATTTCATGTTACTCCTGTTCATTTCAATAATAATGCCTACAACTGAGAACAAATCATTTCATTTACAAAACATACATGATAATGCCTTGCTAAATGTACAGTTATTACAAAAAAGAAATATGTGAAACATTTTCTAATAATCTGCCCTCTTCCACTAGTATGGAAACTTTAGCTGAACAGTTAGCTGATCAATTATCTGGGCTAGACCCACATGGTTGGTTTCAAAGCCTTACTCATAGCATTGGGTCTGGGACTATAATTTTGATTGTCTTAACAATTATATTCATTGTCTATTGTTGCCTTCATGCAAAGATTGTCAAAACTAGACAAACTCTGATGGTCAGAACTGTTCTTACAAATATTATAAACAAATAAGGGGGAATTGTCAGGAAATGTTTGATGGGAAGATTCCTACGTGCTGTCTCTCATGAGTGCTTTGTCCCTCTTCAAGCAGAACAGCATGCTGCTCCCAGGGACTGAGGTCATTGTGTGAGGCAGGCTTGGATCTCCTTTGGTAAACATTCTCCTTAGCACAAAACTGCTTAGTCTTGCTCCCCTTTCTTGAGATATGGATTGTCTTCTGACCTTGTGACTAACATTACCCCTTGTTCCCTTGGTAACGGTTGCTGTCTGTTTGGTTTTCCGATCTCTATCATTCCTGAAAGAAATTTCTTGTACCACAGCCTATATACACTCATAGACAAATCATTAAAACACCTTTGCTCCATCAGAGCTTAGGTCCCCATGTCTTCTCTCTCTCTTTCTCTCTCTCTCTCTCTCTCTCTCTCTCTCTCTTTCTCTGGCTGATTCTCTGGAGCGTGGAGACCCATTGTGCTCACTTTCCTGCCCAGGCTTCTAAGACCCTCTCAAGAAGGCACCTGGTGCCTTCATGAGCGATGAAAGTCCTGTGTCAAGGGCTTTATTGGTCCTCTGTGTAAACCAGGGAATATGAGCCTCTTTCTCTCTTTTACTTTCTATTATCGACTCCATACCACCAGGTTCCAGTCTATTAAAAGACCACAACACAAATGGATCACTGAAGAAATTAAAAAAAAAAAAAAAAAAACTAGAAAAGAATGACAAAGAAAACATAACACCTCAAAACCTATTTGTTGTTTTCATTAAGCTGCTAAGCCCTGTCCCACCCTTTGCAACCCCATGGGCAGCAGCACGCCAGGCTCCTCTCTCCACTATCTCCCAGTTCCCTCAAATTCATATCCATGGAGCCACTGATGCTATCTAGACATCTCATCCACAGCTAAACCCTTAGCTTTGGATTTCAATCTTTCCCAGCATCAGAAGTTGGCTCTTCCCATCAGGTGGTCAAAGTTTTGGAGCTTCAGCTTCAGGAACAGTCATACCAATGTATATTCAGGATTGATTTTCTTTAGCATTGACTGGTTGGATCTCCTTGTAGTCCAAGAGACTCTTGAGAGTCTTCTCTAGCACCACAATTCAAAAGTATCAATTATTCAGTGCTCAACCTTCTTTACTGTCCAAATCTCACATCCATACATGACTATTAGAAAAACCATAGCTTCAAATATATGGACTTTTGTTTGCAAAGTAATATCTCTGCTTTTTAATGCTCTCTAGGCATGTCACAGCTTTCCTTCCAAAGAACAATTTTTTTCATGATTGTAGTCACCATCTGAAGTGATTCTGAAGCCCAAGAAAATAAAATCTGTCACTTTTTCCAATTTTTCCCCATCTATTTATAGCCTTGTTGTACTTCTTTCTCAATTTTGGACCAGTCTATTGTTCCATGACTGGTTCTAGCTGTTACTATTTGACCCATATAGATGTTTCTCAGGAAACAGGTAAAGTGGTCTGATACTCCAATCACTTTAAGAATTATCCAGTTTGTTTTGATCTACACAGTCAGAGTCAAAGGATTTCACATAGTAAATGAAGTAAAAGTAATTTTTTTTGGGGGGGGCATTCCCTTGTTTTTGTGTTTGTGTTTTTGTTTTGGTAACTGCAACTTGATCTCTGGTTTTTCTGCCAGAAAGAAAGCCAGATCTTATACCTGGAAGTTCTTTGTTATGTACTCCTGAAGCCTAGCTAGAAGGATTTTGAGCATAACTTTGCTAACATGTGAAATGAGCACAACTTTGTAGTAGTTTGAACATTATTTGGAATTGCCTTTTTGGGAGATTGGAATGAAGAATGATTTTTTCCAGTCCTCTAGCCACTGCTGAGTTTTCCAAGTTTGCTCTACTCATTTTACATGCTACGGAGTTTATGCTCAAAATCCTTCAAGCTAGGCTTCAGCAATATGTGAACCAAGAATTTCCAGATGTACAAGCTTGAATTAGAAAAGGCAGATGAACAAGAGGTCAAATGGTCAACATCTGAATACAAGAGATTCCCCCCCCCCCAAAATCAACTTATTCTTTACTGACTATGCTAAAGCCTTTGACTGTGTCAATCACAGCACACTGTGGAAAATTCTTTAAGAGACATGAATACCAGGACATCTTACATGTCTTTTGAGAAACCTGTATGTAGGTCAAGAAACAAGTTAGAACCAGACATGAAACAAAGGACAGGTTCAAAATTGGGAATGAGGTATGTCAAGGCTGTATATTGTCACCCTGCTTATTTAACTTATATGCAGAGTACATCATGTGAAATACTGGGCTGGATGAAGCTCAAGTTTGGAATCAAGATTTCTGGGAGAAATACCAATAGCCTCAGATATGCAGAAGATACCTTTTTAATGGCAGAAAGGGAAGAGAAACTAAAGAGCCTCTTGATGAAAGTAAAAGAGGAGAGTGAAAAAGTTGGCTTAAAATTCAACATTAAAAAAACGAAAGTCAGCTCACTGTCCTAGATGGCAAAGTAGAAGGACATGTGCTCATCTCTTCCTGTGAGAGCACCAAAATCACAGCTAGCTGTTGAACAACATCAACAGGAGGATGTTGGTACCTACCAAAAAAGGTATTTCACATTCAAAAACAGAGAAGAAGACACAGGAGGGTTCTGTGCCTTCTGTAGAAGGGACACAATCACGAAACCCATACCCTCTAGGTGGGTGATCTACAAGCTGGAGAACAATAATATCAAAGAAGTTCATACATTATTGGGAAAGCTTGGAACTCCACATCAAGCTTCCCAGCCAGAGGACCTGTCAAAGGGACTGGGAATCCCCAGGGAATCTAATTTTAAAGGCCAGTGAAATTTGATTATAAGACTTCTACATGACAGGGGGAAACAGAGACTCCAGTCCTGGAGGGCACAAACAACTGTGTACCAAGACCCAAAGGAGAGTAGCAGTTACTCCACAGGAGACTGAATAAAAACTACCTGCTAGTGATAGAGGGTGTCCTGTGGAGGTGTGGGCCAGCAGGGGCTCACTACAAGGACTGGGGAACTAGCAGCAGCAGTCTGGGAAGGTCCCCTTTGGTGTAAATCCTCTGAGAGGATATACAACCATAGAGCCCTTAGACCAGAGGGCTGTATCACCTCAGGCCAAAAAACTGCCAGGGAGGGAAAACAGCCCCACCCATCAGCAGATAATTGGATTATAGCTTTGCTGAGCAAGGCCCTGCCCATCAAAATAAGACCTAGTTTTTTTCCACCACACATCCCTCCCATCAGGAAGCTTACACAAGCTTCTTAGCTTTCTCCATTAGAGGGCACACAGAAGAAACAAGAAGAATCACAGTTCTACAGTGAATAAAACAAAAGCACATTTCAGAAAGTTAATCAGCATGAAAAAGCAGAAAGTTATGTCTCAGATGAAGGGAAAAGATCAGTCAGTTCAGTCGCTCAGGTGTGTCTGACTCTTTGCGACATCATGGACTGCAACACGCAAGGCCTCCCTGTCATCAACTAGCGGAATTTATTCAAACTCATATCCATTGAGTCAGTGGTGACATCCAAACATCTCATCCTCTGTCATCCCCTTTTCCTACTGCCTTTAATCCTTCCCAGCATCAGGGTCTTTTCCAATGAGTCAGTTTTTCACATCAGGTAGCCAAAGTATTAGAGTTTCAGCTTCAGCATCATCTTTCCTTCCAATGAATATTCAGGACTGATTTCCTTTAGGATGGACTGGTTGGATCTCCTTGCAGTCCAAAGGACTCTCAAGAGTCTTCTCCAACATCACAGTTTAAAAGCATCAATTCTTTGGTGCTCAGCTTTCTTTACAGTCCAACTCTCACATCCATGCATGACGATTAGAAAAACCATAGCTTTGACTAGACAGACCTTTGTTGGCAAAGCAAAATCTCTGCTTTTTAATATGCTGTCTAGGTTGATCATAACATTTCTTCCAAGGAGCAAGCATCTTTTAATTTCATGGCTGCAGTCATTATCTGCAGCAATTTTGGAGCCCCCCCCCAAAAAAAATAAGGCTGTCACTGTTTCTACTGTTTCCCAATCTATTTGTCATGAACTGATGGGACCAGATGGCATGACCATGAACAAGATAACATCCCAGAAAAACAACTAAATGAAACAAAGATAAGCAACCTTTCAGAAAAATAATTCAGAACAATTATAGTGAAGATGATTAAGGATCTTGGAAAAAGAATCGAGGCAAAGATTGTGAAGATGCAAGGAATGTTTACCAAAGACCTGTAAGAACTAAAGAACAAATCAATAGAGATGAATAATACACTAGAATGAATGCATAGCAGAATAACTGAGGCAGAAAAACATATAAATGACTTAGAGGACAGAATGATTGAAATTGCTGCCACAGAACACAATGAAAAGAAATGAAAGCAACCTAAGAGACCTCTGGGACAACATTAAACACACAAACATATGCATTATAGGGGTCCTAGTAGGAGAAGAGAGATATAAAGGACCTGAGAAAATATTTGAAGAGATAATAGCTTATAATGTACCTAACATGGGAAAGAAAGTAATTAATCATGTCCAGAAAGCACAGGGAGTCCTAGGCAGGATAAACCCAGGGAGGATCACACCGAGACACATAGTAATCAAACTAACAGAAGTTAAAGACAGAGATAAAATATTAAAAACAAGGTTAAATGACAAATGACATACAAGGAAACTCCCATCAGGCTATCAGCTGGTTTCTAAAGAGAAACTCTACAAGTCAGAAGAGAATGGCATGTCATATTTAAAGTGATGAAAGGGAAGAACCTACAACCAAGTATACTATAACCAGCAAGACTCTCCTTCAGATTTGATGGAGAAATCAAAAGCTTTCCAAACAATCAAAAATTAAGAGAATTCAGCACCATCAAACCAACTTTACCACAAATGCTAGTGGAATTTCTCTAGGCAGAAAACAAAAGAAGGAAAAGACCTACCTACAGAAAATAAACTCACAACAATTGAGAAAATGGTAATAGGATCATACATATCAATACTTACCTTAAATGTAAATAGATTAAATGCACCAATCAAAAGACATTGACTTGCTGGGCAGATGAAGACATGTGCATGTATGCACTCCACTTACCACTTCATTTTCTTGACCCCTTGAATTGTATGTAATTGTTTTATATTGTTAGGCAATCATGTTCCCATTATGGTTTGTAACAGTAATTATCTTTTATTTTTGTGGCTATTGATTGTGGCAACTGATAAACATATTTTACTATTGTGATTATGTAACTATCACTCACTTAATACCATTTTATCATGATTGATTAACAGGAAAATTATAGAATTCTGTGTCACCCAAACTACCATTTAATTGAAAAACCTGTAATCACTTTTTAAAATCAAGATGCATATCAGAATTATTTGGAATTTTTTGAAAAATATCAATTCCCTGGCCTGTTAAGGTTTTCTATTTCTTCCTGGTTCAGTTTTGGAAGGTTACATTTTTCTAAGAATAGTCCATTTCTTCCCAAGTTGTCCATTTTATTTGCATATAACTGCTCATAGTAGTCTGTTATGATCTTTTTTTTTTTAATTTCTGTGTTGTCTATTGTAATTTCTCCAGTTTCATTTCTAATTTTATTGATTTGATTTTTCTCCTTTTTGTCCTTAATGAGTTTGGGTAACATTTTGTTTGTTTTATTTATCTTCTCAAAGAACCAGCTTATAATTTTGTTTATTTTTGCTGTAGTCAGCTCTGTTTCTTTTTCATTTATTTCTGCTCTGATTTAAATGATTAATTTCCTTCTTCTAACTTTGGGATTCTTCTGTTCTTTTTTCTAGTTGCTTTAGGTATAAAGTTAGGTTGCTTATTTGATGGTGCCCTTATTTCTTGAGGTAAGCTTATATTGCTATGAACCTCCCTCTTATCACCACTTTGTACTGATTCCCATAGTTTTTGGGGTGTTGTGTTTTAATTTTCATTTGTTTCTATGCATATTTTTATTTCCTTTTTTATTTCTCCTGTGATCTATTGGTTATTCAGAAGCATGTGGTTTAGCCTCCATATGTTTGTATTTTTAATAGTTTTTTTCTTTTCCTGTAGTTGACATCTAATCTTACCACATTGTGATCAGAGAAGATACTTGAAAAGATTTCATTTTTTTTTTAATTTACCAAAGCTAGATTTATAGCCCAGTGTGTGATCTATCCTGCAAAATGCTCCATGTGCACTTGAGAGAGAGGTGAAGTCCATTGGTTTTGAGTGAAATGCCCTATAGATATCAATTATGTCTAATTGGTCAATTGTATCATTTAAAGTTTGTGTTTCCTTGCTAATTTTCTGTTTGGCTGATTGATCCATAGCTGTGAGTGAGGTGTTAAGGTCCTCCACTATTACTGTGTTACTGCTAATTTCCTATTTCATACTTGTTAGCATTTTGCCTTACATATTGAGATGATCCTATGTTTGGTGCATGTATATTTAAATTTGTTATATCTTCTTCTTGGATTGATCCTCCTTTGATCATTATGTAGTGCCCTTCTTTATCTCTTATCATGGTCTTTATTTTAAAGTATATTTTACCTAATATGAGTATTGCTACTCCTGCTTTCCTTTGGTCTCAATTTGCATGAAATAACTTTTTCCAGCCCTTCACTTTCACTCTGTATGTGTCCCTTGTTCTGAGGTGGGTCTCTTGTAGACAGCACATATGGGGTCTTGTTTTTGAGTCCATTTGGCCAGTCTTTGTCTTTTGGTTGGAACATTTAGTCCATTTACATTTAAGGTAATTATTGATAAGCACGATCCCATTATCATTTGTTTTGTTGTTTTGGGTTAGTTTTTATAAACCTTTTCTGTGTTTCCTGTCTAGAGAAAACCCTTTCTCATTTGTGGAAGAGCTGGTTTGGTGGTGCTGAATTCTCCCAGCTTTTTCTTGACTGTAGTTTTTGATTTCTCCTTCATATTGAAATGAGATCCTTGCTGGATAGAATAATCTTGGTTGTAGGCTTTTCTCTTTCACCACTTTAAGTATGCCCTGCCACTCTCTTCTGACCTGAAGAATTTCTATTTAAAGATCAGCTGTTATCCTTACAGGAATTCCTTTGTGTGTTATTTGTTGCTTTTCCCTTGTTGCTTTTAATATTTGTTCCTTGTGTTTGATCTTTGTTAGTTTGATTAATATGTGTCTTGGGGTGTTTCACCTTGGGTGTGTCCTGTTTTGGACTCTCCTGGTTTCTTCGACTTGGGTGGCTATTTCCTTCCCCATTTAAGGGAAGTTTGCAACTATTATCTCCTCAAGTATTTTCTCAAGCCCTTTCTTCTTGTCTTCTTCTTCTAAAACACATATGGTTTGAATGTTGGGACACTTAATATTGTCCCAGAGGTCTCTGAGGTTGTCCTCATTTCTTTTAATTCTTTTCTCTTTTTTTCCTCTCAAAATGCTTTCATGAAAATTATTTTATTTAGTATTTTTAGATATTACTGGGTTTCCTAGATGACTCGGGAGTAAAGAATCCACCTGCAATGTAGGAGACACGAGTTTGATCCCAGGGTCTTGAAGATCTAGAGTAGGAAATGACAACCCACTACAGTTTTCCTGCCTGGAAAATTCCATGGACAGTGCAGCCTGGCGGATTACAGTCTATGGGGTCACAAAAAGTAAAACACGATTGAGCAACTGTGCATATAGACATTATTAGTGTTACTTTAAAATTACTGCGGCTTATGGAATAGAAGTAGCTTACATAAGGGCAGTTAGGATTTGAACTTAATTCATTCTAACTACCAAGTCTTGACGCTGAATCACTGTGCTACATTGCATCTGTATTAATTTAAATCAGCCATGTTCAGCACATTGTTACTAGGAATCATTTTTATTATTTCATTTTCTTTTATAGACCCTTTATCCTGAAATATTTTGGTTACCAAAAAATTTGCATTCAGGTCTCGCTTAAGACATATCTATAGGTTCATTAAATTATAAGTCAAAAGTATAATTCAGTCTGTGGACTTAATCAATCTTAGATATTATACATTTATTGGGATATATTAAAAATTAAAAATGCATTTTTTTAAGTTGTGAAACCTCCATTATAAGTACCTTTACTACCTCTCATTTGAGAGTGAATGATTACTGTGTTATTTTAAGGCTATTACTAGATATAATATTCAGTAATATTGATAGAACAAAGAGGTTTCATAACTTGCTCAGTATCATACAGTTAGTGAAACTGGAAATTAAACTTCTCTTTGAAAACAATTTTTGCTACATTATACTTTAGCCTTATAATTATTACAGAAGAGTCACTGAAAAAACTGACACTAAATCATGATTCTTCTGAGTTTCAAGTCCCCATCAAGTTATTTGAGGGACTTCTCCAGATGATATAGGCATAGATCCAAGTGTGATACTTTGTAGAATTCACATATTTTACTAGAACCTTTAATGGAATTTCCAGAGAGTTTTTTTTTTCTATAGAAATTACTGAGAGTAAGGTGCCTGAGAGGTAGAATAAAGATGGAATAATATAAAGGAAAAAGAAGATATACTATTTTCAGTCTCATATTTGGAGTAGGAAATAGCAACCCACCCCAGTATTCTTGCCTGGAATATTCCATGTACATGGGAGCCTAGTGGGCTACAATCCACAAAGTTGCAAAGAGTTGAACACAACTCTTTGAGCACATATATATTATTTATTTGATATTATTATGATGATATCATATGTGAAAAAATCTCCTTTAAAAACTTAGATTTAAATCTAAATAAACAGATCCTAAGTCTAGTTCTTTTTACTGAAAGGATGATTATGTAGTTGAATATGCTATATGTGTAAATCTAATTTATATGTCCAGTTAAATTCATGAAATAGTCATCAAATAGTGCAAGTCCTTACCAATTTGTGAGTCTGAGGAGCCACCTGGGACTGAGTTTTTTTTTTCTGCAACTTTGTGATGATAACCATCTTAACCAGGGTATACTGTTCATAATATTTTTAATATTAGTTTTACTTTGCTAATACAGTTGCAATATGATTCATATATATGTACATTCATATCTAAACAAATATATAACATTTATTGTTGATTTGGGATTTTCTTTTTTTTTTTTTTTCATTTTTGGCATTGCTTATCCTCACCATTACTTTTATATTGTTATGTGTAGAATTAATTTCACATTCTGGGAGAAAAAGCAAAGGACTACATGGATTTTGATTAACAAGAAAGTCCAATTCTTTGGCCATCTGATGCAAAGAATTGGCTCATTGGAAAAGACCCTGATGCTGGGAAAGATTGAAGGCAGGAGGAGAAGAAGGGGACCACAGAGGATGAGATGGTTGGATGGCATCACCAACTCAATGGACATGAGTTTGAGCAAGCTCTGAGAGTTGGTGATGGACAGGGAAGCCTGGCATGCTGCAGTCCACGGGATCACAAAGAGTCCAATATGACCAAGCAACTGAACTGAATGGAAAACACATTCGGTGATACGTTTAGCAAACAAAATAGCAATTTTTAAGAATGATCATAATAGACTGGCAATAGACATAATTGTCATAACAGAAAGAAAGAAAAGTGAAAATGCTGTGACAAGCAGAACTACTTATCCAGACAATTCTAGACTGCCAGGATTTATTCTAGTCACCTAATAGATTTAGGTACTGAAAATTTGCCTGTGTATACTTAGCCAAATTTAAAAAAAATTGGTTCTCCCATTTGTCAGAGCAGTGCTTCCCTACTTCTAGTCATTTGAATTCCACATTCCAGAATTTTGTATTATCTACATCATTATCATTATTTGCTCAATATTTAAGAAAAACTCTTAAATTCCTCCAGGAAAATGAGTGTTATTTTTATTAATGCTAAGTTCTCTAGATGAAACTATAACAAATCTTGACTATCATACACTGTATCTTTTTTTGTAGAATTCATGGAACTCAAAAATTATTGAAGTATGATACAGCATAATAGTTTCAGTGTTAGAAGTGACAATGTTACTGTAGATTTTCAACAAATACTCAAGAATGGATTCATTCAGTTAACTCAGTCAGTTAAAACACAACCAGTTCTCATTCTTAAAATACAATTTTAACAGTTTCCATTTTGTCAGAGATAAATCAAGAAAATTGTAAAGAGAGGTGAGTCTGATTAGAGGCAGGCATGGTAAATGCAAGGGAAGCAATATCTGACATCCTGATATTGTGAGAAGTGACCAAAAAAAAAAAAAAAAAACTATCTTCCTACATTTTCCAATAGAGTATCCATAATTTGGTGATGACATTAAATAATCAAGAACAACATTCAGTTAGATTTAATGTCCTTTATTTGAGATAGCAAATAAATATGTAATTACAAATCCATCCAAAAAGTTAAAGACACAAATACAGATTACTTGTAGAGAAATAATTTGGTTATCTGTAAAATTCACATATGCATAACCTTGCACCTGTAACATGATTGAGTAAATAAATTGTCATCATAATTTTTAAAAGAGGAGGTAGGATGTTACTGAATTTATGATTATTTTTGAATAATTATAATACACTAGATGCAGTCAAGGTCATGATATATATTTTTAAAACCATGGAAATAATCTGCAGTAAAACAAAGTCCAAATTCTGAGGATCTTCCATGACACAAAATCACATCTTAAGCAGACTGACTGAGCAGTAAATTGTGAGCTATTGCTGATGATCCAAAAGAGGTAGAGATTTTGGCCTGGGCTCATCTTACAAAAAACAAATAATAATGGAGCCAAATGTCATCCAAATCTCATGATTTCATCATAAGGCATTATTTCCTAATTTAAGAGCTGCTTATCCTTATTAGAACATGCAAATACAAACCAGTCATAAAATAGGAGGAGGAAAGTGGTATATATATTTTCTTGCATAAAATGATTTTTAGTAATTCTTAGATAATAAAGACACGTCTAGCCAGATTGATAAATAAATTAAGAAGAAAAATGCAAATTACTAATATCAAGACTAAAACAGAGGAAATTGTGATTTTTTTTAGGAATTAAGAGGATAATAAGGAAATACTACAAACAGCCCTACACAAATAAATTTGACAATTTAAAAGTATTAGAACAATTCTTGGAAAATCACAAACTTCAATTAAAAACATCTTAATGCCTTATAATATTAAATAAATTCAGTTCATTAATAACTTTTATAAAATAATATCCTTGGCACAATTGGCCTTAGTGAATGAGTATGTCAAATGTTTAAAGAAGAGTTGTCAATTTTATACAATCTGTTCTAGAAAAAAATAGAAAAGAAATATTCTTTCAAACTCACTTTATGGGGCCAATATCACCCTGAAGCTAAAACCAATGACAATACAAAAAATAATACTGAAGATCAATGTTTCTTATGAAGTTAAACACAAAAATTCTCCACAAAATATTAGTAAATGGAATTAAACAAAGCATTAAAAAGTTACACACCATGCATAAGTGAGTTTTATACTTGGTATGTAAGCTGGTTCAACATTTGAAAACAATCAGTGTAACCAACCATTGCAAGACACTGAAGAAGAAAAGTCCTGTGATCATATAAATTGATGTAGGAAAAAAAATTGGTAAAATCCAATACTCTCACGATTTGGTGGGGGGAGGCATTTAGAATAGAAGTGGAATATCTAAAACTAATAAAAAGCATCTATGAGAAACTTAGAGGTAACATCATACTTAACAGTCAAAAATGGTGTGCTTTACCCCTAAGATTGAGATCAAGTCAAGAATATCTACTCTCACCATTGCTATCTAACATAATATTGGAAATTCTACCAACCATGCTGCTACTGCTGCAAAGTTGCTTCAGTCATGTCCAACTCTGTGCAATCCCATAGACAGCAGCCCACCAGGCTCCCCTGTCCCTGGGATTCTCCAGGCAAGAAATCTGGAGTGGGTTGCCATTTTCTTCTCCACTACCAACTGTGGTAAGGCATAAATAAATAAATGGAACGGAGATTAAAAAAAAAAAAAGATTAAACATTCCATATTTGAAAGTGATATGATTGTCTATTTAGAATATCTCAAATAATTTGCAAATAACTGTTTTAAATAATGAGTTCAGCAAACTGGCAGGATATGAAATTAACAGACATAAAGTTGTATTTTTACATACTAACAACTAACATGGAAACCAAAGTTTTAAAATGCAATACCATTAACAATCACTCCAAAATATGAAATATTTAGATATAAACTTAACAAAAGATACATAAAATCTGTATGTTAAAATATTACAAAATGATAATGAAGGAAATCAAAGAGCTAAATAAATTGACAGGTATATTTATGGGTTAAAAAACTCAATTTAGAAAAGACGTTCATCACAAATTGATATACAGAATTAATAAAAATTCTTTCAAAATCATTAAAGATTTTTGTAGACTTAGATAAGACACTTCTAAGGTATATAAGGAAAGGCCCTAGAATAGCTAAGCAGACTGTTTGAAAATTGTTAAAAGAGAAGACTTCATTGGGATAAATCACTCTATCCCATAATAGTCTTCTATATAGCTATATTAATTAAGATGTGTGATATTGGTGGAGGGATAAGCAAACCAATGGAACAAAGTAGAGAACCCAGAAATAAATTCACACAAATAGTGTAACCTGAATTTTTACAAAGGTTCAAAAGCAACTCTATACCATAGACATGACAAAGATAATTCAGTAATTTTACAGATGAGGAGATGAAATTAGAAAACTATAACAACTTGCCCAAGATATCATAGGTTGTTTTTACAAAATTTTTGACTCATATTTTAATGTTTTATAAATTATATCTGTCTGACTCAATTTTCCCAAGCCAAATTTTGATCTACACTCGGTTTGAATAACTTTCAATTGCTAGAACTTCCTTTATAAGTTATTAAAAATTTAAATTCATGGCTTTTTATGATTCTTTTTAATAAACGCTGTCTATCATTTCTAGGTTTCCCATAGGTTCATAGGGCTTAATCTTTCCTTCCATATGAAGGAATTTCAAACATTCAATTATATTTAACTGATCCTATTTACAAAAGCAAAATATTGCATGGGATCTATATAATTGTTTAAAACCAGTAAACCATTTACACTGAATGGTTCAGCATTAAATTTCCCTTAAATTATACTATGAACAGTAATACTCAGAGTTCCAGATTATGCCAATAACTATCATATCCATATTTAATGAGATAAGCAACTTTGGACCCAATAAAAGCAAGCTCATTTCCTGTCAACCCTAAATCAAAGCTATTCTCCTTACAAGACACCTACTTAACTCTGTGGCTCCTGGCTATACTTATAATGCTCTCCTTACTATTTTTTCTTTGCTAAATGAATTTTAATGATCAAAACTATTGTTACATTAAAAGACTAAGTTCTTAAGATTAGTTCCTTGGTCAGTTGAAACCTTAAGAAAGTAGATGCTGATATTGGGGTAAGAAGAACAAGTGGTTTATTATGTGTAATGCCTATGAAATAGATAATATAGAGGAAGCAATCTTCAAAACTGCTTTGATTATCTGTAAAAGTAAAAGGGGAAAGAACATGTTTGGACAGAAAGATCATCAGATCATGTACAGTTGAGTTGAGTTCAGTTCTGTCGCTCAGTTGTGTCCGACTCTTTGAGAGCCCATGGACTGCAGCACGTCAGGCTTCCTGGTCCATTACCAACCACTGGAGCTTGGTCAAACTCATGTTGATTGAGTCGCTGATGCCATCCAACCATCTCATCCTCTGTTGTCCCCTTCTCCTCCCGCCTTCAGTCTTAACCAGCACAAGGGGTTTTTCCCAATAACTCAGTTTTTCATGTCAGGTTGCCAAAGAATTGGAGTTTCAGCTTCAGCATCAGTTCTTGCAATGAATATTCAGGACGTATTTATTTTAGGATTTACTGGTCGGATCTTCTTGCTGTTCAAGGGACTCTCAAGACTCTTCTCCAACACCACAGTTCAAAAGCGTCAATTCTTCAGCACTCAGCTTTCTTTATAATCCAACTCTCACACCCATAGACAAATACTGGAAAAACCATAGCTTTGACTACATGGAAATTTGTTGGCAAAGTAACGTCTCTGTTTTTTAATATGCTGTCTAGATTGGTCATAACTTTTCTTGCAAGGAACAAGCCATTTACTTTTATTAGTTGGAAGCTAATTACTTTACAAATTTTAGTGATTTTTGCCATACATTGACATGAATCAGCCATGGATTTACATGTGTTCCCCATCCTGATCCCGCTTCCCGCCTCCCTCTCCATCCCATCCCTCTGGGTCTTCCCAGTGCACCAGCCCTGAGAACTTGTCTCATGCATTCAACCTGGGCTGGTGATCTGTTTCACCCTTGACAGTATACTTGTTTCAATGCTGTTCTCTCAGAACATCCCACCCTCGCCTTCTCCCACACAGTATAAAAGTCTTTTAATTTCATGGCTGCAGTCAACATCTGCAGTGATTATTCAATTCAGTTCATTTCAGTTGCTCAGTAGTGTCCAATTCTTTGCGACCCCATAAATTGCAGCACGCCAGGCCTCCCTATCTGTTAGCAACTCCCAGAGTCTACTCAAGCTCATGTCCATCGAGTCAGTGATGCGATCCAGCCATCTCATCTTCTGTTGTCCACTTCCTTTCCTGACCCCAATCCCTCCCAGCATCAGGGTCTTTTCCAATGAGTCAACTCTTTGCATTATGTGGCCAAAGTACTGGAGTTTCAGCTTCAGCATCAGTCCTTCCAATGAACACCCAGGACTGATATCCTTTAGGATGGACTGGTTGGATCTCCTTGCAGTCCAAGGGACTCTCAAGAGTTTTCTCCAACACTACAGTTCAAAAGTATCATTTTTTCGGCACTCAGCTTTCTTCACAGTCCAGCTCTCACATCCATACATGACCATTGGAAAAACCACAGCCCTGACTAGACAGACCTTTGTTGGCAAAGTAATGTCTCTGTTTTCTAACATGCTATCTACGTTGGTCATAACTTTCCTTACAAGGAGTAAGCGTCTTTTAATTTCATGGCTTCAACCATTATCGGCAGTGATTATGGAGCCCAAAAACATAAAGTCTGACACTGTTTCCACTGTTTTCCCATCTATTCCCCGTGAAGTGATGGGACCAGATGCCTTGATCTTCGTTTTGTGAATGTTGAGCTTTAAGCCAACTTTTTCACTCTCCTCTTTCACTTTCATCAAGAGACTTTTTAGTTCCTCTTCACTTTCTGCCATAAGGGTGGTATCATCTGCATATCTGAGGTTTTTGATATTTCTCCTGGAAATTTTTATTCTATCTTGTGCTTCTTCCAGCCCAGAACTTCTCATGATGTGCTCTGCATAGAAGATAAATAAGCAAGGTGACAATATACAGCCTTGATATATTGCTTTTCCTATTTGGAACCAGTCTGTTGTTCGATGTGCAGTCCTAACTGTTGCTTCCTGACCTGCATATAGGTTTCTCAAGAGGCACATCAGGTGGTCTTGTATGTCCATCTCTTTCAGAATTTTCCACAGTTTATTGTGATCAAAACAGTTGAAGGCTTTGGCACAGTCAATAAAGCAGAAACAGATGTTTTTCTTGAACTCTCTTGCTTTTTCAATGATCAGCGGATGTTGGCAATTTGATCTCTGGTCTCTGTCTTTTCTAAAACCAGCTTAAACATCTGGAAGTTCATGGTTCAAGTATTGCTGAAACCTGGCTTGGAGAATTTTGAGCATTACTTTACTAGGGTGTGAGATGGGTGTGATTATGTGGTAGTTTGAGCATTCTTTGGCATTGCCTTTCTTTGGGAGATGGTCTTCATCACTGCCTTTTGCACAATGTCATGAACCTCTGCCCATAGTTCTTCAGGCACTCTGTCAATCATATCTAAACCCTTAAATCTATGTGTCAGATCGTGATGCAGATCTGATTTTGTGGCCAGTTCAAGGATGATCTTTCAAGAAAAATTACCTATTAGAGAATTCTAAATTAGATACTTCAGCTGGGCTGACATGTGAATCATTGGCTGTGTCTATATGGAAATAATACCTCACTGCTAAATTGAAGATGCAACCTGAAGCTGTTAACATCTTGAAAATAATAGTTAACTACACTCATATTTGGTCAGCAAGTTCTGTACATCATTCAAATACAAGTGGTACTATGTTTACCATACATAAGGGCTTCACAACTACATTTTCCTCCTCTGTTTATCAGTATCATTTTATTAAGAAAGAAAGACTGAATTAACTTAAGAAACATCAACAGATATAAACCTCAAGGTAAAATAAAATAATTATTTGCAGTGTGGGAAAAAACATGTCAAAGAGGATTCTGAAAATACTAGTTTTGTGGATTTATTAGATTGATAATGATCTAGGGAATGTTTATATCAAAACAAAGGATCATACCAGAACTTAAGCATAATTTATTACATATGCTTTATAATAAAGAATTCTATGTATATGTAATTTATAATGGATGGGAGGAAAATAAAAGGGAAAGAAGATAATGTGGAAGAAAAGAACTTTATCAGGAATGCCATTTTAACCAAAATGAGGTACCATTACATGCCAGTCAGGATGGCTGCTATCCAAAATTCTACAAACAATCAATGCTGGAGAGGGTGTGGAGAAAAGGGAACCCTCTTACACTGTTGGTGTGAATGCAAACTAGTACAGCCACTATGGAGAACAGTGTGGAGATTTCTTTAAAACCTGGAAATAGAACTACCATATGACTCAGCAATCCCACTTCTGGGCATACTTACCGAGGAAACCAGATCTGAAAAAGACACGTGCACCCCATCACAGCACTGTTTATAATAGGCAGGACATGGAAGCAACCTAGATGTACATCAGCAGACGAATGGATAAGGAAGCTGTGGTACATATACACCATGGAATATTACTCAGCCATTAAAAAGAATTCATTTGAGTCAGTTCTAATGAGATGGATGAAACTGGAGCCCATTATACAGAATGAAGTAAGCCAGAAAGATAACGACCAATACAGTACACTAATGCATATATATGGAATTTAGAAAGATGGTAATGATAACCCTATATGCAAAACAGAAAAAGAGACACAGACGTACAGAACAGACTTTTGGACTCTGTGGGAGAAGGCGAGGGTGGGATGGTTTGAGAGAACAGCATCAAAACATGTATATTATCAAGGGTGAAACACATCACCAGCCCAGGTTGGATGCATGAGACAAGTGCTCATGGCTGGTGCACTGGGAAGACCTAGAGGGATTGGGTGGAGAGGGAGGTGGGAGGGGGGATCGGGATGGGGAATACACGTGAATACATGGCTGATTCATGTCAATGTATGGCAAAATCCACTACAATATTGTAAAGTAATTGGCCTCCAACTAATAAAAATAAATGGGAAAAAAAAGTCAGTGGGCTTAGGTGAGCATAGTTCCATTAGGGATAGAGAGGGAGAAACAAATTTTGCAAATGTAATATAGAAATAACTGGCAGGATTTGATCTTAGGATGGCTGATCATATGAGGATCAAAGGGGAGGAAAAAAATTGAAAAGAAATACAGTCAGAATCAAAGGTGTTTCACGCCCTTCCCTCACCAAAAGCCTGTGTGTATATAGTTCATTTCAGTTCAAACTCAATTCAGTTGCTCAGTTGTGTCTGACTCATTGTGGTCACATGGACTGCAGCACACCAGTCTTCCCTGTCTATCACCAACTCCCAGGACTTGCCCAAACTCATGTCCAATGAGTTGGTGATGCCATTCAACCATCTCATCCTCTGTCATCTCCTTCTACTCCTACCTTCAATCTTTCCCAGCATCAGGGTCTTTTGTATGAGTCTGTTCTTTGCATCAGGTGGCCAAAGTATTGGAGCTTCAACTTCAGCATCAGTCCTTCCAAGGAATATTCTGGACTGATTTCCTTTAGGATTTGCTGGTTAGATCTCTTTGCAGTCCAAGGGACTCTCAAGATTCTTCTCCAATACCACAGTTCAAAAACACCAATTCTTCAAATCTCAGCTTTCTTTATGGTTCAATCTTACATCCATACATGACTACTGGAAAAACCATAGATTTGACTAGATGGACCTTTGCTGATACAGTAATGCCTCTGCTTTTTAATATGCTGTTTAGGTTGGTCATAACTTTTCTTCTATGGAGCAAGCATCTTTTAATTTCATGATTGCAGTCAACAACTGCAGTAATTTTGAATCATAAGAAAATAAAATCTGTCACTGTTTCCCCATTTATTTGCCATGAAATGATGGGACCAGGTGGCATGATCTTCATTTTTTTTTTGAGCCAGTCTGTTGTTCCATGTCTGGTTCTAACTGTTGCTTCTTGGCCAACATACAGGTTTCTCAGGAGCCAGATAAGGTGGTCTGAAATTCCTATCATGTTAAGAATTTCCCAGTTTGTTGTGATCCATAAAATCAAAGGCTTTAGCATGATGAATGAAGCAGAAGTAGATATTTTTTTTTCTGGAAATCCTTTGGTTTTTCTATAATGCAATGGATGTTGGCAATTTGATCTCTTGTTCCTCTGCTGTTTATAAATCCAACTTGTGCATCTGGAAGTTCCCTGTTCACACACTGTTGAAGCCTAACTTGAAGGATTTTGAGCATTACCTTTCTAGTTGTGAAATAAATGCAATTGTGTGGTATTTTGAAAATTACTTAGGATTTTAATGAAAACTGACATTTTCCAGTTCTTTGGCCACTGATGAGTTTTCCAAATCTGCTAGTATATTGAATGCAGCACTTTAAAAGCACCATCTTTTAAGATTTGAAATAGCTTTGCAGGAATTTAATCACCTCCACTAGCTTTGTTCATAGTAATGCTTCCTAGGATCTACTTGACTTCACATTCCACAATGTCTGGCTCTAAATGAGTGATCATATCATCATGGTTATCCAGATCATTAAGACCTCTTTTGTACAATTCTTCTGTGTAGTCTTGACATGTCTTCTTAATAACTTCTGCTTTTGTTTGGTCCATACTGTTTCTGTCCTTTATTGAGCATATCTTTGCATGAATGTTCCCTTGGTATCTCTAATTTTCTTCAAGAAATCCCCAGTCTTTGCCATTCTATTGTTTTCTTCTATTTCTTTGCATTGTTCACTTAAGGCAGCTTTCTTATCTCTCTTGTACAATGTTATGTATTTCCATCCATAGTACTTCAGGCACTTTGTCTATGAGATCTAATCCCTTGAATTTATTTGTCACTTCCGTTGTAAAATCATAAGCAATTTTATTTAGGTCATATCTGAGTGGTGAAGTGGTTTTCCCTACTTTCTTCAATTTAAGTTTGAATTTTGCAGCAAGGAGTTCATGATCTGAGCCACAGTCTGCTCCTGGTTTGTTTTTGCTCACTGATTGATCTTCTTCATCTTCAGTTGTAAAGGACATAATCAATCTGATTTCAGTATTGACCATCTGGTGATGTCCATGTGTAGAGTCATCTTTTGTTTTGTTGAAACAGGTGTTTGCTGTGAACAGTACGTTCTCCTGGCAAAACTCTTGGCCTTTACCCTACTTCACTTTGTTCTCCAAAGCCAAACTCACCTGTTACTCCAGGTATCTCTTGATTTCCTACTTTTGCATTCCACGTCCCTATGATAAAAAGGACATCTTTTGTGTGTGTGTGTGTGTGTGTGTGTGTGTGTGTGTCTGTGTGTGTTAGTTCCGGAAGGCCTTGTAAATCTTAGAATTGTTTAGCTTCAGCTTCTTCAGCATTAGTGGTTCAGGTATAGACTTAGATTGCTGTAATATTGAAAGGATTGCCTTCAAAATGAACAGAGATAATTCTGTCATTTTTGAGATTGTGCCTATGTACTGCATTTTGTACTCTTGTTGACTATTTTGGTTACTCCAATTTTTCTGAGGGGGTTCTTGCCCAAAGTAGTCAATATAATGGTCATCTGAATAAAATTTGATCATTCCGGTCCATTTTAGTTCATTGATTCCTGAAATTTTGATGTTCACTCTTGCCATCTCCTGTTTGGCCACATCCAATTTACTTTGATTCATGAACCTAACATTCCAGGTTCCTATGAAATATTTTTCTTTATAGCATCAGGCTTTACTTTTGCCACCACACTTGCAAAAGTACATATGTGCATTTCCCCCAATTCTTCTTAAATAATTCTGCTTTTAAATGTCTTAATTTCCCAAAGTGTTTACCTCTGTTTCTATACAGTATTTCACCTGTTTTCTCTCATATGTAAATCAGTAACTTGTTATTCCTTTTGTCTCTGACATGGAGAGCCCCTACGACACTCATGAATCATGGGGTTGATTCCTTTATCTTCCATGAGCTTCATGTTTGAACTGCTTTTACTATCTGAGCTCCAAGATAGGTATCAAAGAGTCCAGTCACTCAGGAAGCCTGCAGAAAAGTAAAATTTTAAGTCTGATTCATTTTTCCTTTGCTTCCAAGAAGTGAGCTAAGAAACTGTTATTCCTTCCCCCAAATTATTCTGCAACACATCAAGAATTGTACAGGGAAAGGTAAAGTAAAAGCAGCATACATGTTCCTGCCATGCATAGAAATGTACCTTTTTCTTGATTGGATGTTTGACTGATGAAAAATTTTTCATGATTTCTAGACTCTTATTAAGTATTTTTACTTATTAATTTATTTTTTTCTATTAAGTATTTTTAAATTGAACTATAGTTGATGTACAATATTGCATTAATTTCATGTTTACAAGAAAGTGACTCATATATATATATATATATATATATGATTGTTTTTCATTTTAGCCTTTTAAATAAGATATCTGATATTCTCTGTGCTATAGCCTAAATCATTGTTTATCTATTTTATGAATAGTAGTTTGTATCTTTTATTTTATAGTTTTATTGGAGATAGTTGCTGTACAATGTTGTGTTAGTTTCTACTGTACAGAAAAGTGAATCAGCTGTAGATATACATATATCCCCCATTTTTTTTTAATTTCTTTCCCATTTAGGTCACCACAGAGAATCTAGTAGAATTCCTTGTGCTATAGACTAGGTTCTCATTAGTCATCTATTTTATGTGCTGTGCTGTGCTAAGTCACTTCCATTGTATCTGACTCTTTGTGACCCCATGGACTGTAGTCCGCCAGGCTTCTTTGTCCTTGGGATTCTCTAGGCAAGAATAGTGGAGTGGACTTCCATGCCCTCCTTTGGGTAATATTCTTGACACAGGGGTTGAACTTGTGCCACTTACATCTCCTGCATTGACAGGTGGGTTCTTTGCCACTAGCACCACCCAGGAAGCCCCATCTATTTTGTACATATTATTATCAAATATGTATATATGTAAAGCCCAATCTTCCATTTCCTCACACCTCTGCTTCCCCCTTGGTATTCATACAGTTGTTCTCTATATCTTTATCTCTACTTCTGCTTTGCAAATAACATCATCTATAGCTTTTCTCTAGATTCCACGTGTATACATCACATGTATGCATTAATATGTGATATCTATTTTTCTCTTTTTGGCATACTTCACTCTGTATGCAGAGTACCTTGGTTTGATCCCTGGGTCCAGAAGATTCACTGGAGAAGGGATAGGCTACCCAATCCAGTATTCTTGGGCTTCCCTTGTGCTTCAGCTGGTAAAGAATCTGCCTGCAATGTGGGAGACCTGTGTTCTATCCCAGGGTTGGGAAGATCCCCTGGAGAAGGCAAAGGTTATGCACTCTGGTATTCTGGCCTAGAGAATCCCACAGACTGTGAGCTTCCCTCGTAGCTCAGTCAGCAAAGAATCTGCCTGCAATGCAGGAGACCCAGGTTTGATTCCTGGGTTGGGAAGATCCCCTGGAGAAGGAAATGGCCACTCCCTCTAGTATTCTTGCCTGGAGAACCCCATGCACAGAGGAGCCTGGCAGGCTACAATCTATGGGGTCACAAGAGTAGACATGAGCAAGCACACACAGCACAGCACTCTGTATGACAGTCTCGAGATCCATCCATTTTTCTACAAATGATTGAATTTCACACCTTTTTAGGGCTGAACAATTTACCATTGTATATATGAACCATTGCTTCTTTATCCATTCTTCTGTCGATGGATATTTCAATTACTTCTATGTCATGGCTATCACAAATATATTGAAGTGAATATGTATATTTCAATTATGGTTTTCTCTCCGTATATGCCCAAGAGTGTGAGCCCGAACTATTATATAGTAGTTCTCTCTCTTTCTCTCTCTCTTTTTTTAAAGAACTCATACTGTTTTCTATAAAGGTTGTATCAATTGACATTTCCATCGACAATGCAAGAGAGTTCCTTTCTCTCCACAACCTCTCCAGCATTTATTGTTTGTCAATTTCTTTTTTTAATGACTATTTTTATTTTTAATACCAAAAATGTTTTGTATTGGGATATAGTTGATAAACAACGCTGTGATAATTTCAGGTGAACAGACAAGGGATTCAGTCATATATAAACATGTGTCCTTTCTCCCATAAACACCAGTCCCATGCAGGCTGGCACATAACATTGAGTAGAGTTCCATGTGCTATACAATAGGCTTTTGTTGCTTATCCATTCAAAACAGAGTAGGAGTATATGACTTTCCCAAATTCATTAATTATTGCTTTTCCCTACTAATCATAAGTTAGTCTTCTAAGTCTGTGAATCTCTTTCTGTTTTGTAAGTGACCTCATCTGTATCATTTCTTTTAGATTCTAGATATAAGGGATGTCATATGATATTTTTCCTTCTCTGTCTGACTTGCTTCACCGAGTATGACATACTCTAGGTCCATCCATGTTGCTCTAAATGGCCTTATTTCATTATTCTTAATGGCTTATATTCCATTGTATTTATGTACCACATCTTCTTTATCCATTTCTCTGTAGATGGATATGTAGGCTGTTTTCAGGTCTTGACTACTGTAAACAGTGCATCAATGAACATTGGGGTACATTATATTTGCAGGCCATGTCTTTCTCTGGATATATGCCCAGGAATGGGATTTCAGGGTCATATGGTAGCCCTATTTTTAGTTTTCTAAGGAAACTCCATACTGTTATCTATAGTAGCTATACAAATTTACATTCCCAGCAACAGTGCAGGAGGGTTCCTTCTCTCCAAACTCTCTGCAGCATTTGTTGTTTGTGACTTTTTGAAGATAGACATTCTGACTAGTGTGCGGTGATATCTCATGGTGGTTTTGATTTGCATTTCTCTAATAACTAGTCATGTTGAACATCTTTTCATGTTCCTATTGTCCATCTGTATTTTCTCTTTAGAGAAAGGTCTATTCAACCCCTCATCTTTTGAGGGGTTGATTTATTTAATGCTATTAAGTGACACAAGCTGTTTATAAATTTTGGAGACTAATCCCTTATCAGTCACATTATTTGCAAATATTTTCTACAGTCTGTGGGGTTCTCTTTTGGTTTTGTTTCTTGTTTCCTTTGCTGTGCAAAAGCTTTTGAGTTTAAGTAGATTCTGTTTGTTTATTTTTGAGTTTATTTTCATTATTCTGGAGGATGGAATGAAAAAAAATGGCGGTGTGATTTATGTCAGAGAGTGTTCTGCATGTTTTCCTCTATGAGTTTTACAGTGTCCAATTAACTTCTAGGTCGTTAACCATTTTGAGCTTATTTTCATCAGTGAAGTTAAGGAATGATCTAATTTTATTTTTTTTACATGTGGCTGTCCAGTTTGCCCAACTGTCTTTCCAATACTGTGTTTTTTCACCCTTTATCATAGATTAGACAGTAGGGAAAACCACTAGACCATTCAGGTATGACCTAAATCAAATCCCTTATGATTATATAGTGTAAGTGAGAAATAGATACAAGGGATTAGATCTGATAGAGTGTCTGAAGAACTGTGGACAGAGGTTAATGAATAGTGTACAAGAGACAAGGATCAAAAATATTACCAAAAAAAGAAATACAAAAAGGCAAAATGGTTGTCTGAGAAGGGCTTACAAATAGCTGTGAAAAGAAGAGAAGTGAAAGGCAAAGGAGAAAAAGAAAGATATACCCATTTGAATGCAGAGCTCCAAATAAGAAAAAAGGAGAGATAAGAAGGCCTTTCTCAGGATCAATGCAAAGAATTAGAGGAAAACGATAGAATGGGAAAGACTAGAATTCTCTTCATGCAACGATGGGCACAATAAGGGACAGAAATGGTACAGACCTAACATAAGGAGAAAATATTAAGAAGAGGTGGCAAGAATACACAGAAGAACTATGCAAAAAAAAATCTTCATGACCCAGATAATGATGACAGTGTGATCACTCACCTAGAGCCAGATATCTTGGAATATGAAGGCAAGTGGGCCATAGGAAAATCCCTATGAAAAAAGCCAGTGGAGATGATGGAATTCCAGTAGAGCTACTTCAATTCCTAAAAGATGATGCTGTGAAAAACTACACTCAATGTGCCAGGAAATTTTGAAAACTCAGCAGTGGTCACAGGACTGGAAAAGGTCAGTTTTCATTCCAATCCCAAAGAAAGGCAATGAAAAGAATGCTCAAACTACCACATAATTGCACTCATTTCACACGCTAGTAAAGTAATGCTCAAAATTCTCCAAGGGAGGCTTCAACAGTAGTGAACCGTGAACTTTCAGATCTTCAAGCTGGATTCAGAAAAGGGAGAGGAACCAAAAATCAAATTGCCAACGTATGTTGGATCATAAAAAAAAAAAAAAAAAAAAAAAAAAAAACAAGAAATTTCCAGAAAAATACCTACTTCTGATTTATTGAATATTCCAAAGCCTTTGACTGTGTGCATCACAATAAACTGTGGAAAATTTTTAGAGATGGGAATATCTGATCACCTTACCTGCCTCTTGTGAAATCTGTATGCAGGTCAAGAAGCAACAGTTAGAATTGGACATGGAACAACAGACTTATTCCAAATCCGGAAAGGAGTAGGTCAAGACTGTAAATTGTCACTCTGCTTATTTAACTTATATGCAGAGTACATCATGAAAAAAAAAGCTGGACTGGATGAAGCACAAGTTTGAATCAAAATTTCTGGGAGAAATATCAATAACTTCTGATATGCTGATTACACCACACTTATGGCAGAAATCGAAGAGCCTCTTGATGAAAGTGAAAGAGGAAAGTAAAATAGTTGGCTTAAAATTCAGCATTAAAAAAAAAAGACTAAGATCATGGCATCTGGTCCTATCACTTCATAACAAACAGATGGGGAAACAATGGAAAGAGTGAAAAACTTTATTTTTTTGGGCTCCAAAATCACTGCAGATGTTGAAATTAAAATTAAAAGATGCTTGCTCCTTGGAAGAAAAATTATGACCAACCTAGACAGCATATTAAAAAGCAGAGATATTACTTTGCCAGCAAAGGTCTGTCTAGTCAGAGCTATCGTTTCCCAGTAGTCATGTATCGATCTGAGAGATGGACTATAAAGAAAGCTGAGTGCCAAAAAATTGATGTTTTTGAACTGTGGTGTTGGAGAGGGCTCCTGAGAGTCCCTTGGACTGCAAGGAGATCCAACCAGTCCATTCTAAAGGAGATCAGTCCTGGGTGTTCATTGGAAGGACTGATGCTGAAGCGGAAACTCCAATACTTGGGTCACCTGATGCAAAGAGCTGACTCATCTGAAAACCCTGATAATGGGGAAGATTGAAGGCAGGAGGAGAAGGGGATGACAGAGGATGAGATGGTTGGATGACATCTTTGACTCAATGGACATAAGTTTGAGAAACCTCTGGGAGTTTTTGATAGACAGGGAAGCCTGATATGCTGCAATCCATGGGATTGCAAAGAATCGGACATGACTGAATATCTGAACTGAGCTGAACTGAGTATAGCTGTATGGACTTATTTCTGGGTTTTCTATCCTTCTCCATAGATCCCTCTTTCTATTTTTGTTACTGTACAATACTGTTTTGATGATTGTTCCTTTATAGTCTAAAGTCAGCCTGGCTGACTCCTCCAGGTCCATTTTTCTTTTTCAAGATTGTTTTAGTTATTCGGAGTCTCTTGTTTCTCCATACAAGTTTTGATATTTTTTTTTTGTCTTAGTTCTGTGAAAAATTTCATTGGCAACTTGATTGAGATTCCATTGAACTTGTAGCTTGCTTTGTATTATATGTTATTATAATATTTTTATATATTTTATAGTACATAAAATGTATTATAGTCATTTTGAAAATATTGTTTATTCCAATCCATGAACATAATATATATTTCCATCTTTTTATGTCCTTTTAAATTTCCTCCCTCAGTACCTTATAGTTTTGGGACTAGAGGTCTTTTGTCTTCTTAGGTAGGTTTACTCCTAGGTATTTTTTTCTTTTGATACAAACATATATGAAATTGCTTCTTGAATTTCTCCTTCTGATCTTTCATTGTTATTGTATAGAAATGCAAGAGATTTCTGTGTATTAAATTTGTAACCTGTAACTTTACCAATCGTATTGATGAGTTGTATTACATTTCTGGTGGCATCTTTATGATCTTCATGCTATCTGTAAACAGTGACAATTTAACTTATTTTCTAATTCATATAATTTATTTCTTTTTCTTCTCTAAATGCTGTAGCTAGGACTTTCAAAACTATGCCAAGTAAAAGTGGTGAGAGTGGACATCCTTATTTTGTTTATGATCTTAGAGGGAATGCTTTCCACCTTTCACCACTGAGTATGATGTTAGCTGTAGGTTTGTTATATATGGTCTTTATTATGTTGACATATGTGCCCATGGCCACTTTCTGGGGAGTTTTTATCATAAATTGGTGCTGAACTTTTTTTTTAAAGCCTTTTCTGCATCTATTGAGATTATCATATGGTTTTTATTCCCTTTTTTCCAATATGTTCATCAGTGATATTGGTTTGTAATATCAAACCAATAGTTTGATATTTTCCTTTTTGTGTGGCATTTTTGTCACATTTTGGTATCAGGATGATGGTAGCCTCAAGCTGAATTTAGAAAAGGCAGAAGGACCAGAGATCAAATTGCCAACATCTGTCCATTGAATCATAGAAAAAGCAAGAGAGTTCCAGAAAAACAACAACAACAACAACAAAACCAGAAACACATCTACTTCTATTTATTGACTATGTCAAAGCATTGGGCTGTATAAATTACAAAAAACTATGGAAAATTCTTCAAAAGATGGGAATGTCAGACCACCTTACCTGCCTCTTGAGGAACCTGTATGCACATCAAAAAACAACAGTAGAACCAGAAATGGAACAACAGACTGGTTCCAAATTGGGAAAGGAATACTTCTAGGCTGTATAGTGTCACCCTGTTTATTTAACTTATATTTAGGGTATGTCATGTGAAATGCTGTGCTGGATAAAGCTAGAGCTGGAATCAAGATTCCCAGGAGAAATATCAAAAACCTCAGATATACAGATGATACCACCCTTATGGCAGAAAGTGAAGAGGAACTAAAGAGCCTCTTGATGAAAGTGAAAGAGGAGAGTGAAAAAGCTGGATTAAAACTGACCATTCAAAAAACGAAGGTCATGGCATCAGATCCCATCACTTCATGGCAAATAGATGGGGAAACAATGAAGAGTGACAGACTATTTTTTTGGGGGGTGGGGGCCCCAAAATTACTGCAGATGGTGATTGCAGCCATGAAATTAAAAGACGCTTGCTCCTTGGAAGAAAAGTTATGATCAACCTAGACAGCATATTAAAAAGCTGAGATATTACCTTGCCAATAAAGGTCCATCTGGTCAAAGCTATTGTTTTCCAGTAGTCATGTATGGATGTGAGAGCTGAACCATAAAGAAAGCTGAGTGCTAAAGAACTGATGCTTTTGAACTGTGGTATTGGATAAGACTCTTGAGGATCCCTTGGACTGCAAGGAGATCAAGCCAGACAATCCTTAAAGGAAGTTATTCCTGAATATCCTTTGCACGGACTGATGTTGAAGCTGAAGTTCAATACTTTGGCCATCTGATGCGAAGAACTGACTCATTAGAAAAGTCCCTGATGCTGGGCAATATAAGAAGCAGAAGAAGGGGATGACAGAGCATGAGATGGTTGAATGGCATCAGAGACTCAGCAGACTTGAGTTTGAGAAAGCTCTGGGAGTTGGTGATAGATGGGGAAGACTGATGTGCTGCAATGCATGAGGTTGCAAATTGTCAAACACAACTGAGCACCTCAACTGAACTGAACCTCATAAAATGAGTTAAGAATTTTTTTTCTCTGTGAATTTTTGGAACATATTCAGATTAGGTGTTTACTTTTCTCAAAGTATTTGATAAAATTTGTCTGTGAAGCCATCAGGACCTGAACTATTTGTTTGTTGGGAGGTTTTAATCACTGTTTCAGTTTCAGAGCTTATGATAGCTTTGCTCATATTTTATATCCCTTCCTGGTTAAATCTTGGAAGACTGTGCTTCTCTAAGAATTTGTCCATTTTTCCCAACTTGTCCACTTTATTGGTATACAGCTGGTCATCGTAGTCTCTTATTATTCTTGGTATTTCTGTGGAGTCACTTGTAACTTTGTTTTCATTTCTATTTTTTATGATTTAAGTCTTCTCCCTTTTTTTCTTGATGAATCTTGCTAACGTTTTATCAATCTTGTTTATCTTTTCGGAGAACAAGCTTTTAGTTTCATTGATCTTTGCGATTGTTTTCTTTGTCTCTATTTCATTTTTTTCTACTCTGATCTTCATGATTTCCTTCCTGCTACTAACTTCAGGTTTTGTTTGATCTTCTTTCTCTAGTTGTTTTAGGTGTAAGGCTAAGGCTGTTTATTTGAAGCTTTTCTTGTTTCTTGAAGGAAAACTGTATTCTTATAAACTTCCTTTTTATAACTGCTTTTGCCTCATCCCATATGTTTGGGACTGTTGTGCTTCCATTTTCATTCATCCCTACATTTTTTTTTTTAATTTTTCCCTTGGTTTCTTCAGTGATCCAATGGTTGTTTAGTAGCATATCGTTTAGCCACCACATGTTTCTGTTCCCTTCATTTGTTTTTTCCTTGTATTTTGTTTCTATCTCATAGTGTTGTGAATAGAAAAGATGCTTGATTCTATTTTGATTTTCTTAAATTTGCCAAGGTTCGCTTTGTGGCCCAGCATGGGATAAATCCTGGAAAACGTTCCATGTGCATTTGAGAAAAATGTTTAGTCTGCTGCTTTTGGATGGAATGCTCTATAAATATTAATTAAGTCCAACTCATTTAAAATGTTATTTAAGGCCTGCATTTCCTTATTGAATTTCTGTCAGGATGATCAGTCCATTGGTGAAAGTTGGACATTAAAGTTCTCCACTATTGTTGTGTTACTGTTAATTTCTACATTTATGTTTGTTAGTATTTGCCATACATATTAAGGTACTCCTATGTTGGGTGCATATAAGTTTATAATTGTTATATCTTCTTGGATTGAATGCTTGATCATTATATAGTGCCTTTCTTTGTCTCATAACCATTTTTGTTTTAAAGTCTATTTTGTATGATATGTGTATTGCTACTCCAGCTTTCTTATGCTTTCTATTTGTGTGAAATACCTTCTCCCATCCCCTTACTTTCAGTCTGTAAGGGTCCATAGGCATGAAGTCGATCTCTTGTAGACAACATATATATGGGTTTTGTTTTTGTATCCACCCAGCCAGTCTATGTCTTTTGGTTGGTGCATTTAATCCATTTCCATTTAAGGTAAAGTAAATAGACAAGCATGATCCCATTACCATTTTAATTGATTTGCATTTATTTTTTGTAGAACTTTTCCTTCTCTTGTTTCCTGCCTAGAGAAGTTCCTTTAGCATTTGTTGTAAAACTGTTTTTGTTGTGCTGAATCCTCTTAACTTTTGCTTGTCTGGAAAGCTTTTGATTTCTCCATCAAATCTGAATGAGAGTCTTGCTGGGTAGAGTATTCTTGTTTGTAGGTTCTTCCCTTTCATCACTTGGAATATTTCATGTCACTTCCTTCTGGCTTGTAGAATTTCTGTTGAGAAATCAGCTGATAATATTATGAACTTTCCCTTGCATGCTGTCTTTTTTCCCTTGTTGCTTTTAATAATTTATCTTTCTCTTTAATTTTTGTCAATTTGATTACCATAGGTCTTGGATTTATCCTGCTGGGACTCTGTGCTTCCAAAACATGGTTGACTACTTCCTTTCCCATGTTGGGGAAGTTTTCACCTATTATATCTTCAGATAATTTTCCAAGTACTCCCTCTCTCTTTTCTCCTTCTGGGACCCCTATAATGTGAATATTGGTGCATTTAATGTTTTCCCGTAAGTCTGCTAGTCTATTCTCATTACGTCTCATTCTTTTTTCTATATTCTGTTTTGCAGAAGTGATTTCCAACATTCTGTCTCCCAGATTACTTATCTGTTCTCTTGTTGGTAAGGATAAGAGGCTTGTGCAAGCTTCCTGATGGGAGGGTTTGGCTGTGGGGAAAACTGGGTCTTGCACTGATGGGCAAGGCTCTACTCCATAAAATTTTAATCCAGCTGTCTGCTGAAGGCAAAGGCTATGTTCCCTCCCTGTTAGTTGTTTGGCCTGAGGTGACCCAATTCTGGAGTTTATAGATTTCTATAGCAGGATTATTGGTGACTTTCAAGAGGACTTAGGCTGAGATATATCTCCCAGGACTACTGCTGCCAGTGGCCTTGTCCTCGTGGTAGTCCAATGCTGACCCATGACTACGCAGGAGACCCTCAAACACTCACAGGTAGGTTTGCTTCAGTCTCCTGTGGGAGCACTGCTTCTTTCCCCTGGGTCCTTGTGTGCACAAGATTTTGTTTGTACACTCCAAGGATGTGTTTCCCCAGTCATATGGAAGCTCTATGATCAAATCCCAGTTCAGTTCAGTTCACTTCAGTGACTCAGTCTTGTGCAACTCTTTGCGACTCCATGAACTGCAGCATACCAGGCCTGTATGTCCATCACCAACTCCCAGAGTCCACCCAAACCTATGTCCATTGAGTTGATGATGCCATCCAACCATCTCATCCTCTGTTGTCCCTTTCTCCTCATGCCCTCAATCTTTCCCAGCAACAGGGTCTTTTCAAATGATTCAGCTCTTTGCATCAGGTGGCCAAAGTATTAGAGTTTCTGCTTGAAAATCAGTCCTTCTAATGAACACCCAAGACTGACCTCCTTTAGGACGGACTGGTTGGATCTCCTTGCAGTCCAGGGGACTCTCAAGAGTCTTCTTCAACACCACAGTTCAAAAGCATATATTCTTCTGCTTTCAGCTTTCTTCAACAGTCCAACTCTCACACCTGTACATGGCTACTGGAAAAACCAAGACTTGACTAGATGGACCTTTCTTGACAAATTAATGTCTCTGCTTTTTAATATATTGTCTAGGTTGGTCATAACTTTCCTTCCAAGGAGTAAGCATCTTTTAACTTCATGGCTGCTATCACCATCTGCAGTGATTTGGGAGCCCAGAAAAATAAAGTCAGCCACTGTTTCCCCATCTATTTGCCATGAAGTGATGGGAATAGATGTCATGGTCTTAGTTTTCTGAATGTTGAGCTTTAAGCCAACTTTTTCACTCTCCTCTTTCACTTTCATCTAGAGGCTCCTTAGTTCTTCTTCACTGTCTGCGGTAAGGGTGGTGTAATTTTCATATCTGAGGTTATCAACATTTCTCCTGGCAATCTTGATTCCAGCTTGTGCTTGCTCGAGCCTGCTGTTTCTCATGATGTACTCTGCATAAAAGTTAAATAAGTAGGGTGACAATATACAGTCTTTTTTTTTTCAATATACAGTCTTGAGGTACTCCTTTTCCTAATTAGAGCCAGTCTGTTGTTCCATGTCCAGTTCTAACTGTTGCTTCCAGACCCACATACAAATTTCTCAGGAGGCAGGTCAGGTGGTCTGGTATTCCCATCTCTTTCAGAATTTTCCACAGTTCATTGTGATCCACACAATCAAAGGCTTTGGCATAGTCAATAAAGGAGAAATAGATGTTTTTCTGGAATTATCTTGCTTTTTTGATGATCCAGCAGATGTTGGCAACTTGATCTATGGTTCCTCTGCCTTCTCTAAAACCATCTTGAACATTTGAAAGTTCATGGTTCACATACTATTGAAGCCTGGCTTGGAGAATTTTGAACATTACTTTACTTGTGTGTGAGACGAGTTCAATTGTGCAGTAGTTTGAACATTCATTGGCATTGCCTTTCTTTTGGGTCAGAATGAAAAGTGACCTTTTCCAGTCCTGTGGCAACTGCTGAGTTTTCCAAATATGCTGGCATATTTAGTGTAGCACTTTCACAGCAACATCTTTAAGGATTTGAAATAGCTCAACTGGGATTCCATCACCTCCACTAGCTTTGTTCGTAGTGATGCTTCCTAAGACCCACTTGACTTTACATTCCAGGATGTCTGGCTCTAAAGTGAATAATCATGCCATCGTGATTATCCTGGTCATGAAGATCTTTTATGTATAGTTCTGTGTATTCTTGCCACCTCTTCTTGTTATATTTTGCTTCTGTTAGGTCCACACCATTTCTGTCCTTTATTGAGCCTATCTTTGCATTAAATGTTCCCTTGGTATCTCTACTTTTCTTGAAGAGATCTCCAGTCTTTGCCATTCTATTGTTTTCCTCTATTCCATTGCATTGATTGCCAAAGAAGGCTTTCTTACCTCTCCTTGCTATTCTTGGAATGGTGCATTCAAATGGGTATATCTTTCCTTTTGCCCTTTGCTTTTCGCTTCCCTTCTTTCTTATCTCTCCTTGCTATTTATTGGAATTCCACATTCAAATGGGTATATCTTTCTTCTTCTCCTTTGCTTTTCACTTCTCTTCTTTTCACAGCTATTTGTAAGGCCTCTTCAGACAGCCATTTTGCTTTTTTGCACTTGTTTTTCTTAGGGATGGTCTTGATCCCTGTCTCCTGTACAATGTCACCTCCATCCATAGTTCATCAGGCACTCTGTCTATCAGATCTAGTCCCTTAAATCTATTTCTCCCTTCTACTGTATAGTCTTAAGGGATTTGTTTTAGGTCATACCTGAATTGTCTAGTGGTTTTCCCCACTTTCTTCAATTTCAGTTTTAATTTTGCAATAAGGAGTTCATGATCTGAGCCACAGTCAGCTCCTGGTCGTGTTTTTGCTGACTGTATAGAGCTTCTCCATTTTTGACTTCAAAGAATATAATAACCTGATTTTTGGTGTCGATGATGTGGTAATGTGCACTTGTAGAGTGTTCTCTTGTGTTATTGCAAGAGGGTGTTTGCTATGACCAGTGTATTCTCTTGGCAGAACTCTATTAGCCTTTGTCCTGCTTCATTCTGTACTCCAAGGCCTAATCTGCCTGTTAATCCAGGTGTTTCTTGACTTCCTACTTTTGCATTCCAGTCCCCTATAATGAAAAGGACATGTTTTTTGGGTATTAGCTATAGAAGGTCTTATAGGCCTTCATAGAACTGTTCATCTTCAGCTTCTTCAGCATTACTGGTCAGAGCATAGACTTGGATTACTGTGATATTGAATGGTTTGCCTTGGAAACGAACAGAGATCATTCTGTTGTTTTTGAGATTGTATCCAAGTACTGCATTTCAGACTCTTTTGTTCACTATGATGGCTACTCCATTTGTTCTAAGGGATTCCTGCCCACAGTAGTAGATATAATGGTCATCTGAGTTAAATTCACCCATTCCAGTCCATCTTAGTTCGCTGATTCCTAGAATGTTGGTGTTCACTTTTGTCATCTCCTGTTTGACCTCTTCCAATTTGCCTCTTTTCATGGACCTAACATTCTAGGTTCCTATTCAATATTGCTGTTTACAGCATTGAACCTTTCTTATATCACCAGTCCCATCCACAACTGAGTGTTGTTTTGCTTTGGCTTTGCCCCTTCATTCTTTCTGAATTTATTTCTCCACTGGTCTTCAGTAGCATATTGGGCACCTACTGTCCTGGGGAGCTCTTCTTTCAGTGTCCTATCTTTTTTCCTTTTCATACTGTTCATGGTGTTCTCAATGCAAGAATACTGAGGTACTTTGCCATTCCCTTCTCTAGTGGACCACATTCTGTCCCCCTCACCACCATGATCCGTCCGTCTTGGGTGGCCCCACATGGCATGGCTTATTTTCATTGAGTTAGACAAGCCTGTGGTCCATGTGATAAGACTGGCTAGCTGTCTGTGATTGTGATTTCAGTCTGTCTGCCCTCGGATGCCCTCTCTCAGTGCCTACCAACTTACTTGGTTTTCTCTTACCTTGGATGTGGGGTATGTCCTCCCGGCTGCCGCCCCTGACCTTGGGCATGGGGTAGCCCTTCTCGGCCGCACTTGTGTGCCATCACAGCAGCCCACGCTTGTGTGCTGTCACAGGCCCCCGCGCTTGTGTGCCGTGGCAGCCACCCATGCTTGATAAAATCCACTGGCCTTCAAAATCAGATTCCGTAGGGGCATCCTAGTCCCGTGGCCAGATCCCAAACCTGGGGAACATGATGTGGATTTAGAACCTTTACAACAGTGTGATATGCGTGGGTCTTGTTTTTATATCCAATCAGCCAGTCTGTGTTTTTTGGTTAGAGTATTTAATTCATTTTCATTTAAGATAATAATTGATATATATTTCCTATTACCAATTTATTATTTGTTTTGGGGTTTGTTTTTGTGATCTCTTTTATTCTTTTGTGTTTTCCACCTAAAGAATTGCTTTTAAGACTTGTAAAACTATTTAAGTAATGCTGAGTTCTCTTACCTTTTGTATGTAACACTTTTGGTTTCTCTGTTGAATCTGAATATGATCCTTGTCGTGTAGAGCTTTTTGGGTGTGGAATTTTTCATTTCACCACTTTAAAAATATTTGGCCATTCCCTCTGGCCTGCAGAGTTTCTGCTGAAAAAGCAGCTCATAATCTATAGGAATTCCCTTGTATGTTGTAAGTTGCTTTTCCCTTGCTGCTTTTAATATTTTCCTTTGTATTTAATTTGTTAGTTTGATTAATATGGCTCAGCATGTGTTTCTCCTTGGGTTTATCCTATATGGGACTCTCTGGACTTTCTGGGCTTGGGTGGCTATTTCCTGTTCCATGATAAGGAAGTTTTCAAGTATAATCTCTTCAAATATTTTCTCATACCCTTTCTCTTTCTATTCTTTTCTGAGACCCTATAATTTGAATGTTATCATGTTTAATGTTGTCCTACAGATTTCAGACTATTCTCAGGTCTTCTCACTCTTTTTTTTCTTTATTTCCAACATTCTATCTTCTAGATCCACTTATATTTTCTTTTATCTAAATTATTCTGCTATTGATTACTTTGAGTGTATTTTTAATTTCATTAATTGTGTTTTTCATTACTGTTTATTTCTTCTTTAGTTCTTGTAGGTCCTTGTTAAACATCTGGTGTATTTTCTTGATTCATGACTTTGTTCTCTTTCTGAAGTTTTGAATCACATTTACTATCATGACTCTGAATTTTTTTAGGTATATTGCCTATATCATCTTTGATTTTTGGTCTTGTGAGTTTTACCTTGTTCCTTTGTCTGGAACATCTTTCTCTGTCTTCTCAGTTTTTTGTAACTTACTGCATTTGAAGTCTTCTTTCTGCAAGCTACATCAACTTTATTCATCTTGCTTCTTGTATCTGCTCCCAGTGGGTGAGGTTTGTCCAGTATCCTATGTAAGCTTCGTTGTGGGAGGGATTGGAAGCTGAACTCTTGTGGGTAGAGCTATATCATGTAATTCCTATGGGCAGAGACATATCAGGTTCTGCATTTTGAGATTATCTGTGGGCTTTCTACTACTTTGGGTGGCCTGTGTATTGATAAGTGGGTTTGTGTTCTTCTCCAGCTTGTTATTTGCCATGAAGCTTCCTGCACTGAAACCTGCAGGTTGTTTGGTGGTATGAATCTTGGAGTATATGTGAGACTTCAGGGAGAGAACTTGATGATTAATATTCCCTGTCACTGGGAATTTATTGGTAGTTCACTGTCCTGGACTCAGTGCTCCCACCCTAAAGGCTCAGGTCCAACTGCTGGCTGGGGAACCAAGGCCTCAAAAGCTGCATGTTGAATAAATTAAATGGATTTGGAGTAAACAAACAAATGCAATCCAAGAAAAATAGTGAAGAATAAAATAAACAGCAGTAACAAAAATTAACAAAAATATGAAAAAGAAAATAGACAAATGAGACCCAAAACAAAGGTGAAAAGTTCAGTTCAGTTCAGTTCAGTCACTTAGTCATGTCCAACTGTTTGTGACCTCATGAACTGTAGCATGCCAGGCTTCCCTTTCTATCACCAATTCCCTGAGTTTGCTCAAACTCATGCCCATCCAGTCTATGATCCTATGCAACCATCTCATGCTCTATCATCCTCTTCTCCTCATGCTCTCAATAATTCCTAGGATCAGGGTCTTTACCAGTGAGTTAGTTCTTTGCATCAGATGACCAAAGTATTGGAGCTTCAGCTTCAGCATTAGTCCTTCAATGAATATTCATGACTGATTTCCTTTAGGTTTGATCTCCTTTCAGTCCAAGGTACTCTCAAGAGTCTTCCCCAACACCACAGTTCAAAAGCATCAATTCTTCAGCACTCAGCTATCTTTTGGTCCAATTCTAACATCTATACAAGACTACTGGAAAAACCATAGTTTTGACTAGACAAAGTAGTCAAGGTGGCAAAGTAAGGTCTCTGCTTTTTAATGTGCTGTCAAGGTTAGTCATAGCTTTTCTTCCAAGAAGCAAGTGTATTTTAATTTTGTGGCTGCAGTCACCATCTACAGTAATTTTGGAGTCCCCCAAAATAAAGTCTGTCACTGTTTCTATTGTTTCTCCATCTGTTTGCCATGAAGTGATGGGACTGTATGCCATGATCTTTGATTTTTGAATGTTGAGTTTTAAGTCAACTTTTTCACATTCACCAAGAGGCTCTTTAGTTCCTCTTTGCATTCTGTCATAAAGGTGTTATCATCTGCATATTTGAGGTTATTGGTATTTTTCCTGGCAATCTTCATTCCAGCTTTTGCTTTGTCCAGCCCAGGATTTTGCATGACATATTCTGCATATAAGTTAAATAAGGTGACAATACATGGCCCTGAAGTCCTCCTTTCCCACTTTTGAAACATGTCTAGTTGCTTCTTGAATGTCATACAGATTTCTCAGGAGGCAGGTCAGGTGATCTGGTATTCCCATCTCTTTAAGAGTTTTCCACAGTATGTTTTGACCCACACAATCAAAGGCTTTAGCATAGTCAATGAAGTAGATGCTTATTTGCTTTTTAATCCAATGTATGTTAGCAATTTGATCTCTGGTTCCTTTGCCTTTTCTAAATCCAGCTTGAATATCTGGAAGTTATCGGTTCATGTACTGTTGAAGCCTAGCTTGGAGAATTTTGAGCATTACTTTGCTAGCATTTGAGATGAGTGCAACTGTGTGGTAGTTTAAACATTCTTTGGCATTGCCTTTCTTTGGGATTGGAATGAAAACTGACCTTTTCCAGTCTTGTGGCCACTACTGAGGTTTCCAAATTTGCTGGCATATTGAGTGCAGCACTCTTACAGCATCATCTTTTAGGATTTGAAATAGCTTAGCTGGAATTCCATAACCTCTGTTAGCTTTGTCTATAGAGATGTTTCCTAAAGCCCACTTGACTTCACACTCCAGGATGTTTGACTCTAGGTGAGTGATCACACCACTGTTGTTATCTGGGTCGTGAAGATCTTTTTTGCGTAGTTTTTCTGTTCATTCTTGCCACCTCTTCTTCATATATTCTGCTTCTATTAGGGCCATATCATTTCTGTCCTTTATTGTGCCATCTTTGCATGAAATGTATCCTTGGTATCTCTAATTTTCTTGAAGTACTCTCTAGTCTTCCCACCCTATTGTTTTCCTATATTTCTTTGCATTGATCTCTTAGGAAGACTTTCTTATCTCTTCTTGCTATTCCTTGGAGCTTTGCATTCAGATTGGTAAATATTTCCATTGCTCATTTGCCTTTTGCTTCTCTTCTCAGCTATTTGTATGGCCTCCTCAGACATTTTGCCCCTCCCCCCGAATTTTTAAATTATTTTTCTTGGGGATGACTTTGATCACAGCCTCCTATAGAATGTTATGAACCTGCACCCATAATTCTTCAGGCACCCTGTCAATCAGATCTAATCTCTTGAATCTATTTGTCACTTCCACTGTATACGTGCAAGGGATTTGATTGCCAATAAGAAAATATAACAAAGGAACACATGCACAAAAATGAGTAACAAAATTAAAATAAAAACCCGAGGATACTATGACAAACAAAATAACACAAAATGATTTAAAATAATTAAAAACAAATATTAATAGCAAATACAAAAACCAAGAAAAAAACATAATGAAAAAAATTTTAAAAACAAAGAATATATAAAACTAGCACAATATGTTCATAAAATGATTAAAAATGAAAGAAAAGAAAGAAACAAAAGCAAGAAAATAACACAAATCGTGAAATAATAAAAATGAGAACATTAAAACATATAATAATATATTTAAAACATATAAAATTAATGACATTGATAATAATAGAACAAAACAAAACATAAAAAATCAATAGTGATATAGTATTTTCCTGGGGTTTTAGTTGCCAGTGTCCTTGTCCCCACTGTGAGCCACAGCCAGTCTCTGCATCCTCAGGAGTCTCTCCTGTACCTCTACATAGTTCGCTGGACCCACTTTGGATGCTGTGGGATTAGCTCTGAGTTTTACCTGACCCAATTTCTGCATGTACTTGCTCCCAAAATCCTTGGGTGCTAAAGTTAGGTCATTCATAATTTTAGGAACACTCATTGTCCATTCAAGTATTCCATAGATGCAGAGTTTAGCAAGTCAATCACAGGGATTTGATATGAGGCTTGTGAAACTGCATGGGAAGAGTTTTGTTCCTTTTTTAGATGCTCTGCCTCTTGGGCTCAGTTGTGGTCTTTGGCCCACATCTGCATGTAGGCCACCCACAGGAGTCTGCTCTTGAGAACATTCTGGAACACTTAAGCCTTCCCTAGTGATATAGGGTATGGAGGTGGCATGGCTGCTGGAGGTGGCACAGTTGCTGGTTCCAAGCCGTTGCACATACCAATGGATGCATTTCCTTTTCTGGGGCATGCAGGGCGGTTCCACAGATTGGCGATTTCACCTTCCTCTGACAGCCTCAGATACTCCCTCTTTGTGCTACCTAATTTCCCTGTTGGTGAGGGGTCTTTCCTAGGCGTGGGAACCTTTCCTGTTCCTTACATCTTCCCCCAGGGATGAAGGGCCCATCCTGCTTCCTCTTCTTCTTCACTTCTTTCTTTTGTCCTATGGTTACAGAAGGATCTCTCCTACCCTTTCTGGTTTCCAAGGTCTCCTACTAGTGTTCAACTAGTGCTCTTTGAGAACTGTTCTATCTTTAGATATACTCTTATTACATATGTGAAGAGAAATAAACTCTATATCCTCCTATTCTTCTGAAATTATGAAATCTCTCAATAGGCTTTATCTTTTAGTCCCGTACTCCTAATTTACTCCCCCTCCCTTTCTCTTATGTAACTATAAGTTTATTTTCTGTCTGCCAGTCTGTTTTGGTTTTGTACATAGATTCATTTGAATTGTTTTTAGATTCCACATATAAGTGATGTGATACTTGTATTTCTCTGTTTGACTTACTTCACCCTATTATTTTTAATCTTTTTGTTGTTGTTGTTGTTGTTATTTATTTAATGTTTCCAGGGAAAACACAGAACTAGAGATTCTTCACCCACCATCTTGCAGACATCACCAACCATATTAGATTTTGACTGGTACATTTTGAAAATCTGTAATTAAATTCATGTAGATATGGGTAGTTATTTATTTTTGATTAGTTGGCCCTTTAATTATTTGAAATATTCCTTTTGTATTTGATACTATTCCTTTTCTGAAATACAACTTATCCCACATTAGTATAACCACTTCAGGTCATGGAACTTAGTATTATCACATTAAGAGTGGGTAGAAATGAAAGCATAGATAATGTCTATGGCCAAAAATTATTTTCTTAGTCTATAAAATGCACACTTTAATATCACTTCCAATTTAATTATTGCTAGTCTTTTCTTCACTTATCTTCCCAAAGAAAAGTGGAAACTCCCATTTAAAGACATATTTTCTTGGAAGCCACTCTAATAGAGTAGTTGACGTTAGTCTTGTTTTAGTACATATACTTAGCCTCTCTGAAATCTAAATTCTTCACTTGAAAATGTGTTATACATTTGATTTTATCTGTCAGTGTTTCCAGTTCTTTTTGTTATTCAGTCACTAAGTCGTGTTCCACCTTTTGTGACCCCATGGAGTGCAGCATGCTAGGCTTCCCTGTGCTTCACTATCTCCCAGAGTTTGCTCATACTCATGTCTATTGTGTCAGTTATGCCATTCAAGCATCTCATTCTCTGTTGCCCCCTTCTTCTTCTACATTTGATCTTTCTCAGAATTTTGAACATAGAAAACAGAGTACTGGCTGACAAAGGGGTAGAGACATGGGGAAAACATGGAGTAGGAAGTCAGGTTTAGTATATAGGTTTTATATATAGAATATATATATATATATACACACACACATATATATATATATATATATTATATTATATGATTTCTTTTGGATAAAATGGAAAGTCCTATTTATGAAACAATGGACAGAAAGCAAAGTTCTGTTGTATGACAAAATGTGGTCCACTGGTGAACGGAATGGCAAACCACTTCAGCATTCTTGCCTTGAGAACCCCATGAACAGTATGAAAAGGCAAAAATATAGGATACCGAAAGAGGCACTCCCCAGATCTGTAGGTTCTCAGTATGCTGCTGGAGATCAGTGGAGAAATAACTCCAGAAAGAATGAAGGGATGGAGCCAAGGCAAAAATAACATGCAGTTTTGGATGGGGCTGGTGATAGAAGCAAGGTCCGATGCTGTAAAGAGCAATATTGCATATGAACCTGGAATGTTAGGTCCATGAATCAATGCAAATTGAAAGTGGTCAAACGGGAGATGGTGAGTGAACATCGACATTCTAGGAATCAGCAAACCGAAATGGACTGTAATGGGTGGATTTAACTCAGATGACCATTATATCTACTACTGTGGGCAGGAATTCCTTAGAAGAAATTGAGTAGTCATTATAGTGAATGAAATAGTCTGAAATGCAGTAGTTGGATGCAACCTCTGGAATGACAGTATGATCTCTGTTTGTTTCCAAGGCAAACTATTCAATGTCAGGGTATACAAGACTATGCCCTGACCAGTAATGCTGAAGAAGCTGAAGTTTAATGGCTCTATGAAGATCTACAAGACCTTCAAGAAATAACACCCCCCAAAAAAGATGTCATTTTCATAATAGGGGACTGGAATATAAAAGTAGGAAGTCAAGAAACACCTGGAGTAACAGGCAAATCTTGCCTTGGAGTACAGAATGAAGCAAGACAAAGGCTAATAGAGTTTTGCCAACAGAACACACAGGTCATAGCAAATTCCCTTTTTCATCAATACAAGAGAAGATTTTGCACATGGGCCTCCCCAGATGGTCAACACCAAAATCAGACTGATTATATTCTTTGCAGCCAAAGATGGAGAAGCTCTATACAGTCAGCAAAAACAAGACCAGGAGCTGACTGTGGCTCAGATCATGAATTCCTTATTGCAAATTTCAGATGTAAATTGAAGAATGTGGGGAAAACCACTAGACCATTCAGGTATGACCTAAATCAAATCCCTTATGATTATACAGTGGAAATGAGAAATAGACTTAAGAAACTAGGTTTGATAGACAGAGTGCCTGATGAACTATCGATGGAGGTTTGTGACACTGTACAGGAGACAAGGATCAACATCATTCCCAAGAAAACGAAATGCAAAAAAAAAAAAAAAAGCAAAATGGTTGCCTGAGGATGCCTTACAAATAGCTTTGAAAAGAAGAGGAGTGAAAAGCAAAGGAGAAAAAGAAAGATATATACATTTGAATGTGGAATGCCAGAGAATAGCAAGGAGAGATAAGAAAGCCTTTCTCAGTGATCAATGCAAAGAAATAGAGGAAATCAATAGAATGGGAAAGACTAGAGATCTCTTCAAGAAAATCACCCAGAGGGATCGGGTGGAGAGGGAGGTGGGAGGGGGGATAGGGATGGGGAATACATGTAAATCCATGGCTGATTCATGTCAATGTATGACAAAACCACTACAGTATTGTAAAATAATTAGCCCCCAACTAATAAAAAATAAAAAAAAAAAGAAAAGTAAAGATACAAAGGGACCATTGAATGCAAAGATGGGCTCAGTAAAGGACAGAAATGGTATGGACCTAACAGAAGCAGAAGATATTAAGAAGAGATGGCAAGAATACACAGAAGAACTATATAAAAAAGATCTTCATGACACAGATAATCACGATAGTGAGATCACTCACCTAGAGCCAGATATCCTGGAATGTGAAGTCAAGTGGGCCTTAGGAAGCATCACTACAAACAAAGCTAGTAGAGATGATGGAATTTCAGTTGAGCTATTTCAAATCCTAAAAGATGATGCTGTGAAAGTGCTGCACTCAATATGTCAGCACATTTGGAAAAGTCAGTAGTGGCCATAGGACTGGAAAAAGTCAGTTTTCATTCCAATCCCAAAGAAAGGCAAAGGCAAAGAATGCTTAAACTACCACATAATTGCACTCATCTCACATGTGAGTAAAGTAATGCTCAAAATTATCCAAGCCAGCCTTCAGCAATATGTGAACCATGAACTTCCAGATGTTCAAGCTGGTTTATAAAAGGCAAAGGAACCAGAGATCAAATTGCCAACATCTGCTGGATCATTGAAAAAGCAAGAGAGTTCCAGAAAAACATCTATTTCTGCTTTATTGACTATGCCAAATCCTTTGACTGTGTGGATCACAATAAACTTTGAATATTCTGAAAGAGATGGGAACACCAGACCACCTGAACTGCCTCTTGAGAAACCTGTATGCGGGTCAAGAGGCAACAGTTAGAACTGGACATGGAACAACAGACTGCTTCCAAATAGGAAAAGGGGTATGTCAAGACTGTATATTGTCACTCTTGTTTAAACTGTTTGTTTAACTTATATACAGAGTACATCATGAGAAATGCTGGGCTGGAAGAAGCACAAGCTGGAATGAAGATTGCTTGGAGAAATATCTATAACTTCAGATATGCAGATGACACCACCCTATGGCAGAAAGTGAAGAAGAACTAAAGAGACTTTTGATGATAGTGAAAGAGGAAAGTGAAAAAGTTGGCTTAAAGCTCAACATTCATAAAACTAAGATCATGCCATCTAGTCCCATCACTTCATGGCAAATAGATGAGGAAACAATGGAAACAGTGGCTGACTTTATTATTATTATTTGGCTCCAAAATCACTGCAGATGGTGACTGCAGTCGTGGAATTAAAAGACACTTACTCCTTGGAAGGAAAGTTATGACCTACCTAGACAGCATATTAAAAAGCAGAGACATTACTTTGTCAACAACATTCCATCTAGTCAAGGCTGTGTTTTTTCCAGTAGTTATGTATCAATGTGAGAGTTGGACTATAAGGAAAGCTGAATGCAGAAGAATTGATTCTTTTGAACTGTGGTTTTGGAGAAGACTCTTGAGAGTCCCTTGGACTGCAAGGAGATCCAAGCAGTACACACTATGGAAATCAGTTCTGGGTGTTCATTAGAAGGACTGAGGTTGAAGCTGAAACTCCAATAATTTGGCCATCTGATACGAAGAGCTGACTCATTTGAAAAGACCCTGATGCTGGGAAAGATTGAGGGCAGGGGGAGAAGGGCATGACAGAGGGTGAGATGATTGGATGGCATCACTGACTCAATGGACATGAGTTTGGGTAATCTCTGCGAGCTGGTGATGAACAGGGAGGCCTGGCGTGCTGTGATTCATGGGGTCACAGAGTCGAACACGACTGAGTGACTGAACGGAACTGAACTGATTATATGGCACAGAAAACTATATTCAGGACCTTATGGCAAATCATGATGCAAAAGAATATTTTAAAATAAACACATATATATGTATAAGTGAGTGACATATATGTGTATACATATATGTAATTAACACAACATTGCAAATCAGTTATGAATGTGAAAGTGTTAGTAGCTCAGCCACGTCTAACTCTTTTTGCCCCCCTGGACTGTAGCCTGCCGAGCCCTCTGTCTATGGAATTCTCCAGGCAATAATACTAGAGTGGGTTGCCATTCCCTTCTCCAGGTTATCTTCCCAAACCAGGGATCTAATCCAGGTCTCTTGAATTGCAGGGAGATTCTTTACCTTCAAAGCCACCAGGAAATTTTCAATTAAAAGGACTTTTGTTTTTAAGTTCCGGAGGAAAAAGTTAAAAAAGTATTGTAAGAAAATGTTGAGGCTTCTGTGTCAGGTTTTACTTCAATCTTCAGGGATTGAAAAATATAGCTTGAAAAATATATTATTCTTGTTCTGCAAGTACATATTTTAACTTCTCCCATTATAGATCATATATCATTTTACTTACACACTCCAAATTTCTTTACTTTTGCTGTTTTTCATATTGGATGCTGTATAAAAGATGCTTATTACTAATGTAATTATCAGTCTTCATGTTGAATTATTTTTTTTTTTAAGTAGGGAGATATGGTGCAATTGTGATTTTTTTTTACTCTTCTTCATTGACTCAACACTTCTACTACAAACTCTGTGTTCCACTGAAAAGAAAAATCACATTCCCCTTTATGTAAAAATAAATGTTGAGGGAGTAAAATTTACTTTAGTTTGCAAAGTCATATTGATAATTATAAATGTTCATGTTTCTTTTTAATATGCACTTCTTTTTAAATTTTGACATAATTCTTTTTCAAAAGTCACTTATATTATCTAAACTTGTTGCAGCAATCATATCGGAATATATGTAAAACAAGTCATCATGCTATGTGCCTTAAACTTATACGGTCAATCATTTCTCAGTAAAACAGGTCAGGTTAAGCTATTTATTCTTATTTTGAAAAATTTTAATGAGATCAAACTTAATCCATCTTTTAGAATTTATTGAATACCTACTAAATGCTCCCAACTAAAGTAATTGAAAATATATTAAAAGTTTATTATGACAGATGGATTTTCAAAATTAAAATTTGTAAATATACTTTGACAAAATTAATTTTGTAAATGAAAGGTTAAAAGGACTACTGTGTATGTTGGTATTTTTATTTTTTATAAAATATTGTGTTGTCTCAATAATCTTGCAAACTCTCTGAGAAATTATTAAGAATAAAAATTTGTTACATTAGAAAGGAAATTAATGTTAATGGTAATGTAAAATGGTCCCATTCTGTTGATGACTAACATCACATTAATTTACAAAAGTGCTTGTAATAAATTTTCCTAATAGAATCTTTGCAAAACATAAACAGAATGCTATCATTATGTCTCTCTGCACAAAGAAAAACTGTGTTTTATATGCAATGGTATGCTCCTGATACAGGCTGTGTGTACATTAATATTTCCTATGTATGTTCATGGCCTATATTCTGAAAGTTTTTCCACAGAAAACTTGCCAAGCTCATGAGGTATGGGATTTTTCAGAAGTGGAACTTAAGCATTCTTTGTGTCATGATTCCAAGCTTCTAAAACGCATGAATTTAGTGCCTAGAAATTGGAAGTTATTGAGGGGGTGGAGGATGTGCTACATTTGGGTGAATTTGGTTTGAGAAGACTAAAGTTAGATATACTAAGGTTTTCTCTGGCATTTTGAATGAAATAAAGCACTTGGCATTAGTTCTGGCAATTTTATTTGCCACATATTCAGACACAGAGAAGGCCAAAGGAACCTCATATGTTTTGCTAAAAGTGGAATAGCTTTTACTTCCTTTCCCCACATATATTTCTCAGAGGATTTATCAAGTACAAAGAGGATAGCAAGTCTGCCAGTTGCTGAGGTCCTGTTCCAGTAACACCCAAAAGGCTGGTAGCAGACATTTTCTCTGGTGCTAACTCCCAAGTGCTCAGAGTGGCCAAGTACCCTGGGAATTCTTTTATAATAGGATGCTCAGTTTATCTGAATAAAACAAATTATATACCAAAATCCCATGGAAACAATTTTTTGGGTCTCTTCCCCCTCTTTCACCTTCTTCTTTAGATTTTCTCTTTTATTCTCTTTCCTTTGAGCAGCTGTTTTATGTTATTGGTGTTGGTTCTGAGCAACTATAATAATTTTGAAAACTATATTATGTGTAGCATTCTTTGATAGCTCACAATGTAACATTAATAATAAGTATAATTCAAACACCTGTTCTTTCTCTCTCTTTCCTACTTAAATATATTTTAGGTGTCTAAACTAAACCAATTATAGTTTGAAACTACTTTACCTAATCTTCTCATTTATCTCATGGGGAAAATCACCAAAATCAGCTCTTGAAATGTCAAAATACAAAAATGTGCATTGAAGCAGAAAGAAAATCTGTTTCTTCCCTGGCAAACCAGGAGACTCCTGGCATTTTTAATTTAAGTAGCAAGTAGATTGATATCTTTTATATCTTGACAATTAAACTGCTTAGGGGAAAATAGATGGAAAATAATGGATTAATAATCCAAATCACAGTGGCTATGTCCAAAGCAGAAATTCAACTGTGGATTTTATAATATAGTTGGTTACAGGTCCTTTCATCTTCTGTAAGTACATAATGTCTTTGAAATGACTGAACTTCATGCTAAGGACATTAGTGATAAATGTGAAAAAGCAACAGGTGTCTGATAAAAAGAAAAAGAAATGTTCAAAAAGTAGAGGAAATATGTGCATTTTTTTTGTAGAAGGCACAGATGCCTTTAGATAAAGCACTTGGAATTTGAATACTCTTCCAGGAAAGTAAAAATGAGTTAAGGAATTTTTTTTTCCAAAGCAAAGACATTACTATGCCCACTTAATCAGGAGCTCTAGCAGTTGGCTTAGACTTGAACCCCTGGTGCATCTTAACAGGTTTTTTAGAGTTTGCACTTCCACTTTAAAAATTCATAGTCACATTTTGCCAATAGAGAATCAGAACTGATTGTGAAATTTTGTTGAATGCTAACATCAGGTCTTGCCCACTTAAAGCTAGAACTACTTCATTTTTGTTTGAAGTAAAATTTAACATTGCCTTTGGCTAGAATAGGATATCTTCATTAATATATTCTAGTGCTATGAGAAGAGTACAATTCTACATGGAAATAGATTTTCTGGGATTAAGTAGCAGAAAAAGCAATCAATGTGAATACTCAAGTGCATGAGTTAGATGGCTAAATGAGCTGTTATTATGAATCACGATACAGACTTATGAATACATATTCTTATAAATAATTATTGAATAATTGTGTTATAAACATGATTAATGATCTCATCCTGTTAGCACAAGGTATTTCTCTCACAGATTTCATGGCACTTGTTACATAAACCATGGTTTATTATGAATGCTTCAGTAAAAGACATCACTAATATTTTATTTTTTCCATTTATTTTTATTAGTTGGAGGCTAATTACTTTACAATATTGTAGTGGTTTTTTCCATACATTGACATGAATCAGCCATGGATTTATATGTATTCCCCATCCCGATCCCCCCTCCCACCTCCCTCTCCACCCGATCCCTCTGGGTCTCCCCAGCGCACCAGCCCTGAGTACTTGTCTCAGGCATCCCACCTGGGCTGGTGATCTGTTTCACACTTGATAATATGTATGTTTCGATGCTGTTCTCTCGAAACATCCCAACCTTGTCTTCTCCCACAGAGTCCAAAAGTCTGTTCTGTACATCTGGAGACAACATTAATATTTTAATTGGGGGATATACGATTAGCCAAATCTAACTTTTTTTGCATATTTTTCAAACAAAACTATCTACATTTAAAATATTAAAAAAAGAAATTGTTTATTTTGAATTATAAAATGCACACTTAATAAGAAGCATGAATCACAGATTTGAATCACTGATTAAATGCAAATTATTGGTCACTTGAAACACATTGACTATTGATATGTATTCAGTACTACCTAGTACATGTAGTTAATAAAATAATTTAATTTGCAATGTGTAAGTTTATTTTAAGAAAATAGTGTCTGTAAGAGGATTCCAATCAAAGGCAGCTGACTGTTTATACAAGTTCCCTCATCTAAAGTATATAAAGCATATTTTAATCTTTTTTAAGTTAACAATTAGAGAAAGCATGAGGAAAATGTCCTAAAATACTAGAAGTGTGTAAAGTAAATAAATAATTTTTTTTTTTTGTAAATTTAAGAAATACTGGGAAGAATTAAAGAAATATGGGAGTTTTTATTTTTTTAAAGTTTAGATGGTGGGGGTATTCTGTATAGTATTAAAATGCATTAGAATAATTTCCATTATTTTAACAGAGACTGGGAGTATAAAATATTTTAGATTAAGAAGGAAATGCTTATCTACCAAGAAGGAATTATAGACAATAAAAAATGTTTTGACAGAATTTTAGAAAGCCCCACACATAAAAATGAAAGAAGCATTGAGATGATTTTAAGATTTGATCAGAAATTTGGTGGGTAATTTTACTGACCAATATTGTTTATATGAAGATTATCAATACATCTATAATCTGCCCTTTGGGGAAGAAATAAAGTTATTGGAGGTTTGTGAGTATTAATGGCTGAAAAGAGTTTTAATGAAAATGCTATAAAAAGTAGAGTAAATCTGTCAGAATTTTTCACTGATGAAATACAAATATTGCACTTTTCAAGGTGTAAACAACCAAATGCCATTTAAATATTGCTTTGGATACCTCACATTTACCCCTTCAAATCAATTCTCATAATTTCTTCTTAATAAGAACTACCTATGTAGATTATATCTGAAGTAAACCTTTATTAATGGGAAGCCCCAGTACAAAATTGGAGGGAAGAGAAGAGTAAATTCAGTGTATTTATTAATATTCCCTCACCTCATCCCCTCTGTGCAGTCTCTTTGGTAGTGAAATTATTCTAAAAGTTCTTATTACAAGGAAAATTATTGTAACTGCAGGAGGTGTTTTATGTAACTAAACTTATCTTGGTGATTATTTCACAGAATACATGTGTATCAAACCAGTATGTAGTACACTTTAAGCTTATAAAATGTTCTATGTAAATTATATCTCAATACAATCGTAAGAAATAAAATAAAGGAGAGAACCGGTCCTTCTAAAGTGACATCTGCCTCTATGACTTTCACAAAATTTCAAATAAATTGTTCTTCCCTTCATCATTTCAAACCTGGTGGTGGTGATGGATATCCTATTATTATTGTACTATTGCTTATATCCCTACATTAATTTCACATTTGGGGGGAAATCTTATATAAATTCCGTATAAATTATGTTAATCTGTATGGTATATCTACTTCCTGCAGGGACACTGATTCATATGGATACAAATAAACAGTCTGTCTTCCTCATTCCACCCATCTCAACAGTACTTTAAGAGTGCTTGTTCCAGCATTTCTTTTCCATGGCTAGTTTGTCTGGGATAGTTTTGTTAATTGCCCAGCCATGTCCGCCTATTTGCAACCCTGTGGACTGTAGCTTGCCAGGCTGTTCTGTCCATGGTGTTCTCCAGGCAAGTATACTGGAGTGTGGAGCTATTCGCTTCTCCAGGGGATCTTCCCAGCCCAGGGATCCAACGCAACTCTCCTGCATTGCAGGCCACCAGGAAAGCATAGTTTCACATTAATTGCTCATGCTTTTCCAACTCTTTTACTTACTCTCAGTGGAGAACTAAACACATGCATATATTTTCTGCTTATATATATTTTCTTATATTTCAACACAATAATTTAACTCTTTTCACCACTATCCCGCATCCTGGGTTCATTTATAAGCTAAAAAGCAAGCTGATAAGTGCAAAAATATCAGTAATGATATACTTGAATCAAGAAAAAGAAAAGTCATACATTTTTAAAATATTGTTTTGAGATATAATTCACATACCATAAAACACAATCATATAAAGTGTGCAATGTAATAGTTTAATTGTATTTTAAAATTGGGCAAACACTACCACAATAAAATTTAAAATATTTTCATTTCCTCCATGTACTCATTAATACTAAATCCTGATCTGTTTTACTATCAGATCTGATCTATTTTACTATCAGAATACTGGAATGGGTCAGATGACTGGAGTGGGTTGCCATTTCCTCCCCTAGGGGATGTTCCTCATTCAAACCTGCCTCTCTGCATCTCCTGCACAGGCAGGCAGATTCTTTATCAACAGTGCCACCTGGGAAGTATGTTTTACTATCACACTCCCCTTTCTCCCTAATACCTATAAGTTCTAGGCAATCATTACTATTTTCTGGCCAATAGATTTTGATATTCTGTAAATGTCTTATAAATGAAAGCATAAACAATGTATTCTTTGTGACTGCTTTTGTTTAGAATTGTCAAGTCTCCTTCATGGTACAGCCTGTGTAAATGTGGTGGTGGTGGTTTATTCACTAAGTTGTCTGACTCTTCTGATCCCATGGACAGTAGCCCACCAGACTCTTCTATCTTACTTCCCTCAGTTTTAATCATGGAATGCTCTTGTGTTATACAAATACACCACATTTTATTTATCTGTTCATTAATTAATTACTTCCTCAATTTGGATTGCATATAATGCTGTTAAGATAATCAATGTACAAGTTTCTTTTGTAGACATACATTTTTCATTTATCTTAGGAATATGCCTGAGAAGGATATTGGTGGGTCAAATAGTGACCATGTTCAACTTTAAGAGGAATTGTTATACTGTTTTCAAGTGCCTATTGTAAATTCACAGCAGAAGTATGTGAGGGTACTGATTTCTCCACTTTCTTGCCAACACTTTTTATCTGATTTTTTTTTATTATAGCCATCCTAGTAAATGTAAAGTAGAATGGTCTTCTGGTTTCGATTTGTATTCTCTTGATGAATAATGACGTTGAGCACCTTGCATGTGCCTATTGGACATTTGCATACCTTTTATGAAGAAACATCAATTTATGTTTTTTCTTCATTTTTTAAAAAATGAATTGTCTTTTTATTATCAAATGGCAAGGATTCTTTATGTATTCTGGATGTGAATCTCATCAAATTTGCAAATATATCCTCCGATTTGGTTGGATGTGTTTTCACTTTCTTGATAGAATGATATGGTCCTTTGAAATACAAATATTTTTAATTTTGATGAAGTCCAATTTTTCTATTTCTTTCACTAATTAGGCTTCTGATGTCAAGCCTAAGAATCCATTGCCATATCCAAAATCACAGAGATTTAGTCATATATTTTCTGTTTTGAGTTTTATACTTTTGGATTTTACATTTAAATCCTTGATTGATTTTGAGGGATTTTTCTATATGGTATAAAGTAGGAATCCAAGTTAACTCTTTACATCCAGGTATCCCAGCAATATTTGCTGGTAATACATTTTCCCTCTTTTGAATTGTATGGGTACCCTTTCAAAAATTAATTTTACTCCAAATACAAGTGCTTACTTCTGTACTCATTTTTCTATCATTGATCTACATTTCTATACTTAGGCCAGTACCACCTTCTCTTGCTTAAAGTTGTTCTGTTTTAGGCTTTGAAATCAGACAGTTTTTTGTTTGTTTGTTTGTTTTTTAGATTACTTTAGTCATTCTTATGCTCTTTGCATTTTCAAATAAGCTCTATTAACAACCTACCAATTTCTCCAGTGGTCACCTGGGATTCCAATAAGACTGTGTGGAAACTTTAGATCAATTTGGGGAGTATTTCCACTTAACCCTACTGTCTTCTAATCCATGTACCTGGGAAATCTTTCTATTTGTTTAGAGTTACTATAATTTTTTTTAATTAGTTTATTTTAATTGGAGACTAATTACTTTACAATATTGTGGTGATTTTTGCTATATATCGACATGAATCAGACGTGTATCCCCACTAACTTCAACTCCCCTCCCTCCTCCCTCCCCACCCCATTCCTTTAAGGGATACCAAAATTTTTTTTTTGTTTGTTTAAAACACTATTTGCTTTATTTGAATTATTTTTTTATTAGTTGGAGGCTAATTAATTTACAATATTGTAGTGGTTTTTGTCATACATTGACATGAATCAGCCATGGATTTACATATATTCCCCATCCTGATCCCCCCTCCCACCTCCCTCTCGACCCGATCCCTCTGGGTCTTCTCAGTGCACCAGCTCCGAGCACTTGTCTCATGCATCCAACTGGGCTGGTGATCTGTTTCACCCTAGATAATATACATGTTTTAATGTTGTTCTGTTGAATCATTCCACCCTCGCCATCTCCCACAGAGTCCAAAAGTCTGTTCTATACATCTGTGTCTCTTTTTCTGTTTTGCATATAGGGTTATCGTTACCGTCTTTCTAAATTCCATATATATGTGTTAGTATGCTGTAATGGTCTTTATCTTTCTGGCTTACTTCACTCTGTATAATGGGCTCCAGTTTCATCCATCTCATTAGAACTGATTCAAATGAATTCTTTTTAATGGCTGAGTAATGGTGTATATGTACCACAGCTTCCTTATCCATTTGTGTGCTGATGGGCACCTAGGTTGTTTCCATGTCCTGGCTATTATAAACAGTGTTGTGATGAACATTGGGGTGCAGGTGTCTCTTTCAGATTTGGTTTCCTCGGTGTGTATGTCCAGAAGTAGGATTGCTGGGTCATATGGCAGTTCTATTTCCAGTTTTTTAAGAAATCTCCACCCTGTTTTCCATAGCGGCTCTACTAGTTTGCATTCCCACCAACAGTGTAAGAGGGTTGCCTTTTCTCCACACCCTCTCCAGCATTTATTGCTTGTAGACTTTTGGATAGCAGTCATGCTGACTGGAGTGTAATGGTACCTCATTGTGGTTTTGATTTGCATTTCTCTGATAATGAGTGATGTTGAGCATCATTTCATGTGTTTGTTAGCCATCTGTATGTCTTCCTTGGAGAAATGTCTGTTTAGTTCTTTGGCCCATTTTTTGATTGGGTTATTTATTTTTCTGGAGTTGAGCTGGAGGAGTTGCTTGTATATTTTTGAGATTAATCCTTTGTCTGTTGCTTCGTTTGCTATTATTTTCTCCCAATCTGAGGGCTGTCTTTTCACCGTGTTTATAGTTTCCTTCGTTGTGCAATAGCTTTTAAGTTTCATTAGGTCCCATTTGTTTATTTTTGCTTTTGTTTCTAATATTCTGGGATGTGGGTCATAGAGGATCCTGCTGTGATTTATGTCGGAGAGTGTTTTGCCTATGTTCTCCTCTAGGAGTTTTATAGTTTCTGGTCTTACATTTAGATCTTTAATCCATTTTGAGTTTTTTTATAATTTTTATTTAAAATGTTCTGTAGTTTTCAGAATGAGTTTAACAATTCATTTATTAAATTTATTATTATTTTTGATTTTTTTCCTTTTTTAATTTTTTTATTTGTAGTGAATTTTGTCATACATTAAAATGAAACAGTCATGTGTTTACATGTATTCCCCATCCCAATCCCCCCTCCCACCTCCCTCTCCACCCGCTCCCTCTAGGTCTTCCCAGTGCACCAGGTCTGAGCGCTTGTCTCATGCATCCAACCTGGGCTGGTGATCTGTTTCACCCTAGATAATATACATGTTTCGATGCTGTTCTCTTGAAACATCCCACCGTCGCCTTCTCCCACAGAGTCTAAAAGACTGTTCTATAAATCTGTGTCTTTTTTTTCTGTTCTGCATATAGGGTTATCATTAACATCTTTCTAAATTCCATATATATGTGTTAGTATATTAGAAACATAATTGTTTTCTTAATATTATTTCTGGACTGTTCATTCTATAAAATTGAATTTTATATTGGCCTTGTAGCTTGTCACCTTGTTCAACTCAGTTTGAATACTTTTCAGTGCGTATGTTAAGATTTTTATATATAGAGTCAAGTCATCTAAAAATAGAGAAATTCATTCTTTATAATATGAGTGTTTTTTGTTTCATTTTCTTGTCTAGTGCACTGACTAGAACCTCAAGTAGTGATCGCAAACACCCTTGCTTTGTTCCTGATCTTCGAGGCAAAGCACCTAGTCTTTTGCCATTAAGTAGAATACAGATATTTTACAGATGCTCTTGAGCAGTGTATGAAAATTCCTATCGTTTCCTAATTCATTGAGTGTTTTTATCATACAAATTATTTGATTTTTGTTAGAGTATTTTCTGCATCTATTACTATGAATATGTGGTGCTTTTTGTTCTGTTTGTATGGTGTATTATATTAATTGAATTTCTTAGATTAAAACCATATAAAGTTTTTGAGGTAACTCTCATTTAGTTGTAGTATACAGTTAATTTTCTATATTGCTGGATTCTGCTTGCTAGTATTTTTTGGAAGCTTTTTAAAATTAATTAATTATCGGTCACAGGTATACTTGTGTCCCCCGCCATCCTGAAATCCCATCTCATTTCTCTGAGTTGTCCCAAAGCACCATCTTTGGGTGCCTTGTTTCATGCTTCGAACTTGCACTGGTAATCTATTTTACACACAATTATGTGCATGTTTCAATGCTATTTTCTCACGTCATCACACCCTCATCTTCTCCCAACTGAGTCCAAAATTCTGTTCTTTACATCTTTGTCTCTTTTGCTGCCCTGAATGTAGGATGTACAACCTTTCTAAATTCCATATATATGTGTTAATATACAGCATTTATCTTTCTCTTTCTGACTTACTTCACTCTGTATAATAGGCTCCAGGTTGGAAGTTTTTAAATTCGTATTCATAAAATGATTTGGCCTGTGGTTTCCCTTACTTTGTTGTATTTGCTTAGCTTTAGTATCAAAGTAATACTGGAATGATACAATTAATTAGTATGTATTATTTCCTTTTCTGTATTTTGTAAGAGTTTATAAAGAATTGCTATTAACTACCATTTCCATGTTTCATAGAATTCGAGAAACACTGGAACTACGCTTGTACATTAAGAATAATAATTTCTTTATTAACAATTTAATATTTTAATTTTTATAAGTCTATTCTTTTTACCTATTTCCTATTTAGTCAGTTTTAGGAGTTTATGTCTTTCTATAAATTTGTGCATTTCATCTAGGATATTTCATTTGTTGACATACAATTACTTATAGTATTCCTTTATAATGCTTTTAAAAATTCTGTAAGGCAAACTGTAATATTCTGGGTTTTATTTCAGATTCTAGAAGTTTTAATTTCCTCTTTTTTATCTTTTTGGAGGAGGTAATTAATCTAGTTAAAGTTTTGTCAGATTTGTTATTTTCAAAGAAACAGAGTTCAGTTAAAATATTTCTATTAATTTTATAAGCTATATTTAATTTTTCATTTCAATTTTTATTATTCCCTTCCTTCTACTGGCTTTGCCTTTAGTTTGCTCTTCTTTCTCCAGTGTGTTAAGACTAAAAGTTAAGATATTGATTTTATTTTTTTTTTCATTTATTTTTGTTAGTTAGAGGCTAATTACAATATTGTAGTGGTTTTTGCCATACACTGACATGAATCAGCCATGGATTTACATGTGTTTCCCATCCCGATCCCCCCTCCCACCTCCCTCCCCATCCCATCCCTCTGGGTCTTCCCAGTGCACCAGCCCTGAGCATTTGTCTCATGCATACAACCTGGGCTGGTGATCTGTTTCACCCTTGACAGTATACTTGTTTCAATGCTGTTCTCTCAGAACATCCCACCCTCGCCTTCTCCCACAGAGTCTAAAAGTCTGTTCTGTGTCTCTTTTTCTGTTTTAAATGATTTAAATATTTTTAATTTTATTATAGGAATTAAAGCTATGCATTTTCATTAAGCACTGATATATGCTTAACTTCTCTGTAAATTTTAAGTTGTTTTTGATTATATTTATCCCGATGTATTTTCTCATTAACCTTGTAATTTTACCTGATCCAGTGATTACTGATGTGTGTTAATTTCCAAAGACCCATACATTGCATTATGTTCCTTTTGACATTAGTTTCTCATTCAATTTCTTTAATACCTTGAGTCAGATGTTAAATCCCTTTTCCAAGGGATTCTGTATATGTATTGAGACACGATTTCAACTAAAAAGTTTACCTATCTGTTTTAGCTTTCATGTCCTGTTTCCTTAAGTCCTCAAGTTGAGCCAAAAGCTACAAATTGTGGTTGTCCCTGATATTTTCAGAGCATGATTGTTGCCTTCTAGTACCTCAGGAATATATCAGTTATCAAAAGCCTCCTACAAAACATTGTTATTCAATTTTCTTTAAAGCTTTTCAATATACTCTTGTTTTACTGAACTGACATCACAGTCTTAGTCTTTCAAGATGGTAAAATGATTGCCACCAGATGTTTACAAAAAGTCTTGGAGAAACATCATTTCCACTAAATGAAGTTCAAATTAGGTCAAATAACACCACCATGTAAAATAATGTTTTTCAGAAATTTATGAAACAAGTCATATAATGACAATAATATTTCAATGGGGCTTTTTAATTGAAATATAGTTAATTTCCAATATTGTGTTAGTTTCAGGTGTACAGCAAAGTGATACACACACACATACACACACACACACACACACACATTTATAAATGTTGTTTTTGTTGCTAAGATGTTTCTGACTCTTTTTGCTATCCCATGGACTGTAGCCCACCAGGCTCCTCTATCCATGGGATTTCCCAGATAAGAATACTGGAGTGGGTTACCATTCCCTTTTCCAGTAGATCTTCCTGAAGCAAGAATCAAACCTGCATCTCCTGCATTGGAAGGAAGATTTGTTACCACTGAGACACCTGGAAAGTCGTAGTTGCCTATAGATAGATAGATAATGAAAATCACTCATTTGTGTCTAACTCTTTGCAACCGTATGGACTGTACAGTCCATGGAATTCTCCAAGCCAGAATACTGGAGTAGGTAGCATTTCCCTTCTCCAGGGCATCTTCCCAACCCAGGGATGGAACCCAGGTCTCGCACATTGCAGGCAGATTCTTTACCAACTGAGCTACTATGGAAGCCTATGCTATACAGTAAATCGTTGCTGTTTATCTATTTCATATATGTAGTATGAAATTGTTAATGATATACTCCTAGTTTATCCCTTTCCACCCTTTCCATTTGGTGACCATAAGTTTATTTTCTATATCTGTGCAATTGTCACTCTTATAAATAAATTCACTTGAACTATTTCTTAGATTCCACATATAAGTGATATCATATATTTGTATTTTTCTGGCCTACTTCACTTAGCATGATAATCTCTAGGTTCAACCATGATACTACAAATGATATTCTTTCATTATTTTTTATAACTGTATAATATTCCAGCATGTGTGTGTATCCTTTTCTTTATCCATTGATCTGTTGATGAACACTTAGGTTGCTTCCATACATTGGCTAATGTAAATAATTTTGTGATGAACACTGGGTTGTATACATCTTTTCAGATTATAACTTTCATATTTTCTAGACATATGCCTAAGGAGGGAATTGCAGGGTCATATGGCCCTCTATTTTTAGTTTTTCTAGGAATCACCATACTGTTTTCCATAGTGGTTGCAGCTATCTATACCCCAACCAAAAATATAGGACAGTTCCCTTACCCTACATCCTATTCACTATTTATTATTTCTAAACTGTTTTATGATGGCCATTCTGGCTGGTGGGAGGTGATACATCATTGCAAATTTGATTTACATTTCTCTGATAATTAGCCATGTTGAGCATCTTTCTATGGGCTTCTTGGCCATCTGGATGTCTTCTTGGAGAACTGACTATTTAAGTCTTTTGTACATTTTCTGACTGTTACTTTTCCTCTGTTTAAGTTGTTTATTATAAGCATGTCATTTTATTTATTTTTTTATTCTGTATTTTTTTCATTTATTTTTATTAGTTGGTAAACAATAACACAACATTTCAAAGCAATTTTACTTCAATTGCTTTAAAATGTGTTATTGTCTACCATCTAGAAAAGTTAGTCAGATATATGTATACACATATTCTTTATGTTTTGGATTTCCTTCCCATTTAGGTCACTGAAAAGCACTGAGTAGAGTTCTCTGAGTAATACAGTAGGTTCTTATTATCTATTTCATACATAGTATTAATAGTATATTTATGTTAATCCCAAGCTCTGAATTCATCCCACCCTCTCCCATTTTCCACCTTGTTGTTCATATGTCTGTTCTCTATGCTTGTGTATTTATTTCCACTTTCAAATACAACCACCTATATCATTATTCTAGATTCCACATGTATATATTAATATATGATTTTTCCCATTTCTGAATTATTTCACTCTGTATGACAGTATCTAGGTATAACCATGTCTCTAAATAGGCCCCATTTTTTTCCCATTTTATGATTGAGAAATATTCCATTGATATATGTAAAACATCTTTGTTTATTCCTTAGCTGATGGACATTTAGGTTGCTTCTATGTCGTGGCTCAAGATGATGTTGTTAAAGTGTTGCACTCAATATGCCAGCAAATTTGGAAAACTAAGCAGTGGTTACAGGACTGGAAAAGGTCAGTTTTCATTTCAATCTCAAAAAAGGGCAATGCCAAAGAATGTTTGAACTGCTACACAATTGCACTCATTTCACATGCTTGTAAGATAATGCTCAAAATCCTTCAAGCTAGGCTTTAACAGTATATGAACTGAGAAATTCCAGATGTACAAGCTATATTTAGAAAAGCCAGAGGAACCAGAGAGCAAATTGTCAACATCCGTTGGCTCATAGAAAAAGCAAGAAAATTCCAGAAAAAAAAATCTATTTCTGCTTCATTGACTATGCTAAAGCCTTTGACTGTGTGGATCACAACAAACTGTGGAAAATTCTTAAAGAGCTGGGAATACCAGACCACATTACCTGCCTCCTGAGAAACTTGTATGCCCATAAAGAAGCAACAGTTAGAATTGGACTTAAAAAAAAAAAGAGAGAGAGATTGGTTCTAAATTGAGATAGGAGTACATCAAGGCTGTATATTGTCACCCTGCTTATTTAATTTATACGCAGAGTACAACATATGAAATGCCAGACTGGAAAAAGCTCAAGCTGGAATCAAGATTGCCAGGAGAAATATCAATAACCTCAGATATGCAGATGACACCACCCTAATGGCAGAATGTGAAAAGGAACTAAAGAGCCTTTTGATGATAGTGAAAGAGGAGAGTGAAAATACTGACTTAAAATTCAAAATTAAAAAACGAAGATCATGGCATTTGGTCCCATCACTTCATTGCAAATAGATAGGGAAATAATGGAAACCGTGATATACTTTATTTATTTTTTTTTTTGGTGGGGATGCATGCTCCAAAATCACTGTGGATTGTGACTGCAGCCATGAAATTAAAAGATACTTGTTCCTTGGAAGAAAAGCTATGATGATGATGAACCTAGACATTGCATCAGAAAATAGAGACATCACTTTGCAGACCAAGACCCATCTATAAAGCAATGGTTTTTCCAGTAGTCATGTATGGATGTAAGAGTTGGACCAGAACAAAGCCAGAGTGCTGAAGAATTAATGCTTTCAAACTACAGTGCTGGAGAATACTCTTGAGAGTCATTTGGACAGCAAGGAGATGGAATGAGTTAATCCTAAAGGAAATCAGTCCTGAATATTTATTGGAAGAACTGACGCTGAAGCTGAAGCTCCAATACTTTGGCAACCTGAGGCAAAGAGCTGACTCATTGGAACAGACCCTGATGCTGGGAAAGATTGAAGTCGAGAAGAGAAGGGGGCAACAGAGGATGAGATGCTTATACGGCAGCATCTACTCAATGGACTTGCATTTGAGCAAACTCTGGAAGATAGTGAAGGACAGGAAAGCCTGGCATACTACATCCAATGGGGTCATAAAGAGTCAGATATGATTGAGAGGCTGAACAACAAAGTCCTGGCTACTGTAAACAGCACTGCACTGAACATAGGGGTGAATGTCTTTTTGAATTATGGTTTTCTCAGGGTATATGCCCAATGTGCATATGATGGGTCATATGGAAGTTCTACTTTTAATTTTTTTTTCAAGGAACATCCATACTGTTCCCCAGAGCTGCTATTAATGTATCAATTTACATTCCCAAGAATAATGCAAAAGGGTTCCTTTTCTCTATACTCTCCCTAGCATTTATTGTTTATAGAGTTTTAAATGATGACTTTTCTTACAAATGTGAGGTGATATCTCATTGTAGATTTTATTTTCAGTTCTCCAATAATTAGTGATGCCAAGTGTTTCTTCGTTTTGGCCTTTTGTATATCTTCTTTGAGAAATATCTATTTATATATCCTGCCAAATTATTGATTTTTTACATTAAGCTGCATTAACTCTTTGACTATTTTGGATATTAATTGAATATCAATTGGCTCATTTGCAAATACCTTCTCCCACTTTGAAGATTGTCTTTTCATCATTTTTTACAGTTACTCTTGTTGTACAAAAGCTATTAAGTTTATGTCCCATTTGTTTGTTTTCCTGTTCATTACTGAAAAGGTGGGTCAAAAATGATCTCCCGTCAATTAATGTCAAAGAGTGTTCTGCCTATGTTTTCCTCTAAGAGTTTTATATTAATTGTGTCTAGCATTACATTCATCTTGAATCCATTTTGAGTTTAATGTTGTACACGGGGTTAGTGAGTGTGTTAATTCTATTCTTTTAAATGTAACTCTCCAGCTTTCCCAGCATCACTTATTGAAGAAGTTGTCATTTCTCCTTTGTAAACTGATGCCTCCTTTGTCATAAATTTGTCCTAAATTAGAAGAATAAGTGCATGGGCTTATCTCTCAGGTTTCTCTCCTGTACCATTTGTCTATATTTATATTTTTGAGCCAGTATCATACTCTCTTCCTTACTGTAGCTTTGTAGTAGAGTCTAAAGTCAGGGAGCCTGATGCCTCCAGCTCCATTTTCTATATCAAGATTTCTTTGACTGTCCGGGGTCTTTTGTGTTTCTATAAAATTTGTAGGATATTCTCTTCTAGTTTTGTGAAAAATGACATTGGTATTTTGATAGGAATTGCATTGAATCTGTAGACAGGTTTGTGTAGTAATTTTCACAATATTGATTCTTGTAATACAGAATATGGTTTATTTCTCCATTTGTGCCATCTTTAGTTTCTTTCATCAGAATCTTATAACTTTCTGAACGTATGTATTTTGCCTCCATAGGTAAGTGTATTCCTAGGTACTTTATTCTTTTTTATGTGATGCTAAATGGGGTTGTTTCCTTAATATCTCTTTCTGAAATTTGTTGTTAGTGTTTAGGAATGCAAATGAGTTTTGCATATTAATTTTGTATCCTGCAACTTTACTAAATTCATTAGTGAGCTCTAGCATTATTTGAGTGACATCTTTAATATTTTCTATATATGGTAGCATGTTATCAGCAAACTGTGATGCTTTTACTTCTTTTTAAAAATAATTTGTTTCCATTTTATTTCTTGTTATCTGCTGTGGGTAAAACTGCAAAGATTATGTTGAATAGTTGTGGTGCAAGTGGGCACTCTATCTTTCTCCTGATCTCAAAGTACATGCTTTCTGTTTTTTACCATTGAGAATAATGTAAGCTGTGGTTTTGTCATATATAATCATTGCTATGTTGAAGTAGTTTCCCTCTATGCCACTTTCTGGAGACTTTTTTTTTTTGTCACAAATAGGTGTTGAATTTTGTCAAAAGCTTTTTCTTCATCTATTGAGATGAATTCTTTTTTAATCTGTCAGTTTGTTAATATGAGGTACCACATTGATTGATTTGCATATATTAAATAATCCCTGCATTCCTGGTATAAATCTCACTTGATCATGACCTATGATGTTTTTCATGTGCTGTTGGACTTGGTTTGCTTGAATTTTGAGTATATTTGCCTCTCTGTTTACCAGTGATATTGGCCTTTAATTTTTTGTTTGTTTGTTTTATGTGTTTGTCTGGTATTTGTATCAGGTTGATGGTGGCCTCATAGATTGATGTGGGAGTATCCCTCATTCTTCAACTTCTTTGAAATAGTTTGAGAAAAATAGGTGTAACCTCTTGTCTGTATATTTGATGAAATTCATCTTTGAAGCCATTTGGCCATGGACTGTTGTTTGTTGGAAGATTTGTAATCACAGTTTCAATTTCACTTTGTATAATTAATCTGTTCCTATTTTTTTCCTAATCTGTTCCTATTTTCCTAATCTATTCTACTTTTTTTCCCAGTTGAGAGTTGGAAGGAAGTACTTAACTAAAAATTTGTTCACTTCTTCCAGGTTGTCCATTTGGCAATATTTGCTTGTAGTAGTATCTCATAATCTTATATATCTCCACAGTATTCTTTGCAACATCTTCTCTTTCATTGTTAATTTTATTAATTTTGTCCTTATACATTTCTTTTCTTGATGTGTATGTCTATAGGTTTATCAGTTGTCTATAGATTTATCAATTTTGTTTATCTTTCCAAAATACCAAATTTAATTTTATCAATTCTTGCTATTATTTTATTATTTTCTATTTCATTTATTTTGGCCCCAATGTTTAAGATCTCTTTGCTGCTAGTAACTTTTTTTATTATTCTTTTTTCAGTTGTTTTAGGAGTAAGGCTAGGATGCTTATTTGATATTTTTTATGTTTCTTGATGTAGGATTGTATTGTTGTAAACTTCTCTAGTACAGATATGTTTGCTGAATCCCATAGGTTTAGGTGGTTGTGGGTTTTTATCATTTCTTTTCAGGGCAATTTTAGCTTTCTCTTTCTTTTTTTCAGTGATCTCTTGGTTATTTAGAAGCATATTATTTAGACTTCCATGTGTTTGTGTCATTTACAGTTTCTTTTTTTCCTGTGATTTATTTCTAATTTTATAGAATTTTGTTTGAAAAAGATGTTTCAGTATGATTTCCATTTTCTCAAATTTTCTGAGGGAAGATTTATGACCCAAGATGTATTATATCCTTGTTGGTCCTTTAATGGACAGGAACCTGGTGGTCTGTAGTCGACCATGAGAGAATGAAAGTAAAGAGGCTAATATTACTTGGGTTATGCAGCTGGCTTCCACACTCCACAGAATCAGCCAGAAATAGAGAGATAGAGAGATAGAGAGGAAAAAAGAAAGAAAGAAAGGCATGGGAACCAAAGCTCTGATGGAGCAAAGACATTTTAATCAACATGGTGTGGGCATATATAATGTCTTACAAGGTAGTTATTCTCAGCAAAGATAAAGATTAAAATTCCAGACTTACAAAACATAAGACGATTCCTATCAAAGAGAGAGTTGCAAACAATCACCTTTTACCATATGGTTCATAAAAAGTAAGAGGGTACTTATCACCATAATGAGAAATGCCTGGATTCCTCAGCCCTGGGAAAGGTGTGCCTCTCCTCTTAATTCTTGAATATTCAGGAATTAATAAGCCCCATTGAAAATTTGTGTTTCCTTATTAATTTTCTTTCTGAATGATCTACTCATTGATGTAAGTGGGGTGTCAAAGTTCCCCACTATTGTTGTATTATTGTCAATTTCCCTTTTTGTGGCTGTTAACAAAAGGCAAAGGAGAAAAGGAAAGATATACCCATCTGATTATAGCATACCAAAGAATAGCAAAGAGGCTAAGAAATCTTTTCTAAGTGAACAATGCAAAGAAATAGAGGGAAATGATTAGAGATTTCTTCAGGAAAATTAGAGATACCAAGGGAATATTTCATTCGAAGATGGGCACAGTAAAGGACAGAAGCAGCATGGACTTAACAGAAACAATATATTAAAAGACTTCTTAAGGTAAAGTACACAGAAGAACTATACACACACAAAAAAAAATCCTAATGACCTGGATAACCTGCATTTATTTTATCTTCTGGGTTTTTATCTCACTACTTCATCTATAACATGCTTTTCTTTCTTTCTTTCTCTCTCTCTTTCTTTCTTTCCTTCCTTCTTTCTTTTCTTTCATCTATCTAACTGTGTTTGATATCTCCAATCCTCAGGCTGCAGGATCTTTGTTACCTTTGTTTCTGGTGTCTGCCTCTGGTGGGTGACCTTGGTCTAGTGACTTGTATAGACTTCCTGGTGGGAGTGACTGGTGTCTGAGCTCCTATGGGTTGAACTAGATCATATCCTTCTGAAGGCCAGGGCCACATCAAGTGGTGTATTTTGAGGTGTTTGTGAGTTTAGGCAACATATCTACTGACGGGTCAGTTTGTGTTCCTGTCTTGTTTGTTGTTTGACCTGAGGCATGCAGTACTGTAGCCTGCAGACAGTCCAGTGGAGCTGTGTCTTGTAGTTGATACTGCGATTTCCTGGGGAGCTCTCTCCATTTTTTTTTCTGGGGCTAAGAATTCTCTGCTGATCCAGCATCCTAGACTTGGCATCGAATATTAGAGTCTCAGGCCTGATCCTTGGCTGGGGAACCAAGACCCCACAAGCCTCATGGTATGGCAATGAAAAATGAATAAATAAATAACTAGGGGAAAGAAAAAAACAAACAAAAAAAACCCAAAGAGCAAAAACAAAAACAAACAAAAAAATAAGTTTTTTTTAAGGCAAATAATGCCCCAAATAAATGATAAAGGAAAATTCAGACAAATAAAAACTAACAAAGAAACACACCCATTCAGGAACAAAACAAAAACAAAACAAAGGGGGGGGGTAGAGTTAGAACAACCAGACAACTAAAAGGACCCCAAAATGAAATCAAACCATTAAAAGCAGAACAAAACAAAAGCAGAATACATATTTTTGAAAGCAGAGAAAACATAATGCAAACACAGAACATGATTAAAGATTAAAAAAATACATACCTAAAGAATAAATAATATCAAATAATGAATAAGTAAAGAAAAAATAAAAACTGAAAAAAGAAAATAAAGTGATTTTTAAAAATCTTTTAAAGTTATTAAATAATAATAAACAGGAAAAATAAAACATTAAAAATAGTATTAACTGTAATATTTTCCTGGGGTCTAAATTGTCAGTGTCCTTGCCCCCAACATGAGCCACAGTCAACTTCTGCCTCCCCAAGATGTCCTCCAATGCTTCTAGATAGGTCTCTGGACCCATTGTGAGCATTATAGGTTTAGCTCAAAATTTGATCTGTCCCAAATCTTGCATGTATTTGCCCCCATAGACAGATTTCAGTTTTGAGAACATTCAATGTCCATTCAGATATTCCATCCATGCATAGTTTACCAAATCAACCATGGGAATTTAATTTGTGGCTTGTAAAGCTGCACAGAAGTATCTTGGTTTTTCATGTTTAGTTGCTCCACACCTAGGGCTCAGCTTGGTTTTAGACCCATATCTGAATGTGGGTTAACCACAGGAGTCTGTTCCTGAGGCTGGAGCTCTCACACTCAGGTCTGCCCTGGTGAGGACACACAATTGCTGGGATCCTGAAAGCCCCAGCAGCAACAGGTATATGAGGGTGATCTGTGGCAGTTAAAGACATATTTCTGCTAGTAAGGAGATGTGCAGAGAAGTCCGTGGCTATGGACATAAGAGATCTAGCCCTGGTGGAAGTCTTTCCTAGTGCTTGGTGGCCTTTATGAGAGGGTCAGTCCTGGAAGTTGCTTTCTGTAGCAGGAATGTGTGTGCCAGTTATGACAGGGAGATTTTCTAGTGCCTTGTGGAAAGCATATGAGGGCCAGCCCTGGCTGAGTCCTGTTTTAGTGCCCAGAAGCAGGTTTAAGAAGACCAACTTCAGTAAAGGGCTTTTCCTGGTTGGGTGGCAGGGTCATGTAGGCTAGCCTCCATGGGTACATTTTCCAGTGCCTAGAAACAGGTGCTCAATTGCCAGCCATGGCAGGGACCTTACCTAGTACCCAACAGCAGGTGTGAGAAAGCCAGCCCTACAGGGGCTTTTCCTGGTGCTTGGTGGCAAATGAGGGCTAACCTTGGCAGAGCCCTTTTCTGGTGCTTAGGAAGGGCAGGGGAGTCAGTGCATGGGGCACAGAGGCTAGAAGGTGGCTTCCTCCTGTGTGTCACTCAACAATGGTGCCTTGCTTCTGTGACAGTCTGGGTTTCCTACATTAACATTCCCAGCTCAGATTACCTACCTCCCATCCCCTTCTCACAGCCAATGGCAGTCTGCTCCCCAGGTGTGATCTCCAATCCCCACTTTCCAGCTGTTAGCCTTGTGCACACCAATTGACACATGTCCCAGTCTGAGATACAGAGCGCTGTGGCATGGGCTGTTTGTATAGGTCACACTCTGTCCTGTCTTCCATAGATGAGCCATTTTACCCTCCACTGACAGCATCAGATGCTCCTTTTCTGTACCATTTGATTTTCAAATCAGTGAGGGACTTAACCAGAACACAGAAATCTCTCCTTTTCCTCAGTCCTGCTCCCCACAACTGTGGCAAGTCCTATCCAGCTTTCTCTCCTTATCCTTTCCCTTTCTATCTTTCATCCTATCTGGTAGGGCAGGGTTATTTCCTGTACTTTTCAGTGTACTTATGCTAGTGTTCAGCTTGTTCTCTATAAAAATTACTCCATTTGTATATGTATTCTTGATGCATTTATTAAGAGAGAGAAACTCCACATCCCACTCCTCCATCTTGAAAACATCTTGTTTTTTGTTAATAATTGTATGAGCTCCTTCTATACTTTGGAGATGAGTCCATTGTTAGTTTCATCTTTTGAAAATGTTTTCTCCCAGTTTTTTAGGTTGTCTTTTTGCTTTGTTTATGGTTTCCTTTAATATGCAAAAGCTTGTTAGTTTGATTAGGTTCCATTTATTTTTCTTTTAATGTCTATTGCTTTGGGAAACAGAGATTAAGAAAACATTCGTACAATTTATGTAAAAAATATTTTGACAATGTTCTCTTTTAGGAGTCTCATGGTGTCATGCCTTACATTTAAGTTTTTAAGATATATAGAGTTCATTATTGTGTATGGCATGAAGAAGCATTTTAGCTTCATTGATTTACATGTGACTCTCCAAGATTTTCAAACACTATTTGCTGAAGAGATTGCCTTTTCTTCCTTGTATACTCTTGCGTATTCTGTCAAAGATTAATTGACCACAGTTGTATGAATTTATTTCTAAGCTCTCTGCTCTGTTCCATTGACCTATATGTGTTTGGGCCAATATCACAAAATTTTGATGACTGTAACTTTGTACAGTGTCTGTAATCTGGAAGGGTTATGCCTACAGTTTTGTTCCTTTTCCTCAAGATTGCTTTGGTAATCCTGGATCTTTGTTGGGGCCTTTTGATGAGCTCCAAATTCAACCTCTCCTCTCCAAGGACTGTAAGGGAACTGTTTCTCATAGTTATCATGGTTGTAAAGTTGCTGATATTCCAGAATATGGGAGACCTAGGGAAATGAAGGTAGCAGTAAATCAATTTGCTATGCCATAATCTGCCCTATTATTATTACTGAGATTCAAGATTTTTTTCTTGAATAAGTGATCCTCATATTGCTGTAAGTTTTTAGTTAACAGAATTCAGAAAATGTTGATTTTGACTTATTTTTTTCCTGTAGTTTTATAATTGCTTTTGTAAGGAGGTGTCTTTTTAGAGATTCTAATGAAACCAACTACAAGTATCCTTCTAAGAAAATAGTTTTGGAGTAAATGAGATAGTTTTCAAGTAAATCAGAAGAAACATAAATCAATTCACTCTTTAAAAAGTGACTAACTAGAATAGAAATATATCTAAAATGTATAATATGCTTAATCAAGGGGCAAATTAAGAAACTGACATAAAAGTTCAGTTTTTCATTGATTTCTTTGCTGACTATTATATTTCAATATGTATTAATTTTATTAATGTATATTTTCTAATAATGTGCATTTTAATATGAATTATCAAAATTATGCCCCCAAATCCCCATGTACATGAATGAATAGATCATTCAGATAGAAAACACTGGCTTTAAATAACAAAGTGGATCAGAAAGGCTTTCTCTCTTTCTCTCTCTCTTATATTTTTTTTTCTTTTATTTTAAAATTTGTTTTAATTGAAGGATAATCGCTTTACTGAATTTTTATCTTTTCTGTCAAACCTAAACATGAATCAGCCATAGGTATACATATATCCCCTCTGTCTTGAACCTTCCTCCTATCCCTCCCCATCCCACCCCTCTAGACTGATACAGAGCCCATGTTGGAGTTTCCTGACACATACAGCAAATTCCCCTTGCCTATCTATTTTACACATGGTAATGTAAGTTTCCATGTTACCCTTTCCATACACCTCACCCTCTCCTCCCTTTTCCCCATGTCCATAAGACTGTTCTCTATGTCTGTTTCTCTACTGCTTGGCTACAAATAAATTACTTTCTATCATCTTTTTAGATTCCATATATGAGGGTTAGTATGTAATATAGAATATCTCTCCATTTTTTTTATGTCATCTTTGATTTCTTTCATCAGTGTCTTTTAATTTTCTGTATACAGTTCTTTTGTCTCCCTAGGTAGGTTTATTCCTAGATATTTTATTCTTTTTGTTGCAATGATGGATGGGATTGATTCATTAATTTCTCTTTCTGATTTTCCATTGTTAGTATATAGGAATGCAAGTGATTTCTTTGTACTGATTTTGTATATTGCAACTTTGATAAATTTACTGATTAGCTCTAGTAATTTTCTGATACTATCTTTAGGGTATTCTATGTATAGTATCATATCACCCGCAAACAGTGAGAGCTTTACTCCTTTTCTGACCTGGATTCCTTTTATTTCTTTTTCTTCTCTGATTGGTGTAGCTAAGATTTCCAAAACACTATTGAATAATATTGGTGAGTGTGGGCACCCTTGTCTTTTTCCTGATCTGAAGGGGAATGCTTTCAGTTTTTCACCGCTGAGAATAATGTTTGATGTGGGTTTATCATATATGGCTTTTACTATGTTGAGGTAGGTTCTTTCAATGCCCATTTAATCATAAATGGGTGCTGAATTTTGTCAAATGCTTTCCCTGCATCTATTGAGATTATCATATGGTTTTTAATCTTTCAGTTTGTTAATATTGTTTATCACATTGATTGATTTGCATATATTGAAAAAGCCTTGCATCCCAGGAATAAACCCAACTTGGTCATGGTGTATGAACTTTTAAATGTGCTAGTGAATTCTATTTCCTAAAATTTTGTTGATGATTTTTAAATCTATGTTCGTCAGTGATATTGGCCTGTAGTTTTCTCTTTTGTGTTGTCTTTGTCTGGTCTTGGTGTCAGGGTGATCGTGGCTTTGTATAATGAGTTTGAAAATGTGCCTTTTTCTGAAATTTTTTAAAAGAGTTTTAGGAGTATAGGCATTAGCTCGTCTCTAAATGTTTAATAGAATTCACCTGTGAAGCCATCTGATCCTGGACTTTTGATTTTTTGGGAGATTTTTTAATCACACTTTGATTTCAGTGCTTGTAACTGGGTTGTTCATAGTTCCTATTTCTTCCTGGTTCAGTCTTGTAATACCAAACTTTTCTAAGAGTCTGTCCCTTTTTTCCAGGTTATCCATTTTATTGCCATATAGTTGTTCATAATAGTCGCTTATAATCCTTTGTATTTCAGCATTGTCTATTTAAACCTTTTCTATTTCATTTTTAATTTTGTTGATTTGATTCTTCTTCATTTTTTCTTGATGAGTCTGGCTAAAGGTTTGTAAAATTTGTTTATCTTCCCAAAGAAACAGCTTTTAGTTTTATTAATCTTTACTATTGTTTCTTTACTTTCTTTCTGCTTGGATCTTTATAATTTCTTTCCTTCTACTATTTTTTTTTTAATTTCTTCTTTTTCCAGTTGTTTTATGGGTACAGTTAGGTTGTCTGTTTGATGTTTTTCTTGTTTCTTGAGATAGGATTGTATTGCTATAAACTTCCCTCTTACAACTGCTTTTGCTACATCCCATAGGTTTTGAGTTGTCATGTTTTCATTGTCATTTTTTCTAGAATTTTTAATTTCCTTTTGATTTCTTCAGTAACTTGAGGGTTATTTAGAAATGTATTGCTTAATCTCCACGTGTTTGTGGGTTTGCTTTTTTACAGATTTTTTTTTCTTGTAGTTGATATCTAGTCTCATATAGGGTTGTGGTCAGAAAAGATGCTTGGAGTGATTTTAATTTTCTTAAATTTACTGAGGTTCGATTTTTGACCCAAGATGTAATCTATCCTGGAGAATGATCCATGTTCACTTGAGAAGAAGTTATATTCTTTTGTATTTGGATGGGATGTCCTGAAGATATCACTGAGATCCATGGCATCAAATGTATCATTTAAGACTTGTATTTCCATATTAATTTTCTGTTTGATGATCTGTCCATTGGTGTGAGTGGGCTGTTAAAGTCTCCAAATATTCTTGAGTTGCTGTAAATTTCTCCATTTATGTCTGTTAGTGTTTGTCTTATGCATTGAGGTGCTCCTTTGTTGGGTGCATAGATATTTACAATTCTTATGTATTCCTCTTGGATTGTTCCCTTGATCATTATGTAGTGTTGTTCCTCATCTCTTGCAATCTTCTTTATTTTAAGGTTTATTTTGTCTGATATGAGGATTGCGACTCTAGCTTTCTTTTGCTTCCCACTTGCATGGAATATATTTTTCCATGTTCTCTCTCTCTCTGTCTATATATGTCTTAAGGTCTGAAGTGGGTTTCTTATAGACAGAATATATATGGGTTTGTTTTTTTATCCATTCAGCCATTCTGTGTCATTTGGATGGAGCATTTAATCCGTTTACATTTCAAGTAATTATCGATATATATGTTGCTATTGCCATTTTCTTAATTGTTTAGGATTGATTTTATAGATATTTTTATTCTCTTCTATTTCATGGTTATATAAGTCCCTTTAATGTTTGTTATAAAGCTGGTTTGGTGGTACTGAATTCTTGCAACTTTTGTTTATCTGAAAAGCTTTTTATCTCTCCATCAATTTTGAATGAGCTCCTTGCTTGGTACAGTAACCTTGGTTGTAGATTTTTCCCTTTCAGCACTCTAAATATATGCTGCAGGCCTTCTGGCCTGCAGAGTTTCTGCTGAAAGATCAGCTGTTAAGTGTATGGCGTTTCCGTTGTAACTTGTTGCTGCTCCCTTACTGCTTCTAATATTCTTTCTTCGTGTTTAGTCTTTGTTAGTTTCATTAGTATGTGTCTTCGCATGTTTCTCCTTGGGTTTATCCTGTATGGGATGCTTTGTGCCTCTTAGATTTGATTGACTATTTCCTTTTCCATGTTGGGGAAATTGTCAACTATAATCTCTTCAAAAATTTTATCATACACTTTCCTTTACTTTTACTTTTCTGGGAACCCTATAATTGGAATATTAGTGCATTTGATATTGTCCCAGAGGTCTCTGAGATTGCCCTCAATTCTTTTAATTTGTTTTACTGTATTCTGCTCTTCAGAAGTTATATCTATATTTTGTCTTCCAGCTCACTGATTCACTCTTCTGCTGCAGATATTCTACTGATTCCTTCTAAAGTATTTTTAATTTCATAATTGTGTAGTTTGTCTATGTATGTTTATTCTTTAATTCTTCTAGATATTTGAAAATTGATTCTTGTGTTTTCTCCATTCTATTTTAAAGGTTTGGAGTCATCTTTACTATCATTATTCTGTATTCTTTTTCAGGAAGTTTGCCTATTTCCTCTTCATTTATTTGGACTTCTGTGGGTCCAGTTTGCTCCTTCATTTATGCAGTATTTCTCTGCCTTTCAGTCAGCTCAGTCACTCAGTCATGTCTGACTCTTTGCAACCCCATGAACCACAGCACGCCAGGCTTCCCTATCCATCACCAACTCCTGCAGTTTACTCAAACTCATGTCCACTGAGTCAGCAATGCCATCCAACCATCTCATCCCCTGTCATCCCCTTCTCCTCCTGCCTTCAAACTTTCCCAGCATCAGGGTCTTTTCAAATGAGTCAATTATTTGCATCATATGGCCAAAGTATTGGAGTTTCAGCTTCAACCTCAGTCCTTCCAATGAATATTCAGGACTGATTTCCATTAGGATGAACTGGTTGGATATACTTATCCCTTGAAGTCCAAGGGACTTCAAGAATCTTCTCCAACACAGTTTAAGAGCATCAGTTCTTTGGCACTCAGCTTTCTTTATAGGCCGACTCTCACATTTATACATGACTACTATAAAAACCATAGCCTTAACTAGATGGTTCTTTGTTGGCAAAGTAATGCCTCTGCTTTTTGTATGCTGTCTAAGCTGGTCATAACTTTTCTTGCAAGGGGTAAGTGACTTTTAATTTCATGGCTGCAATCACATTCTGCAGTAAATCAAGTCTCTCACTGTTTCCACTTATTCCCCACCTATTTGCCATGAAGCGATGGGACTGGATGCCATGATCTTAGTTTTCTGAATGTTGAGATTTCAGCCACCTTTTTCACTCTCCTCTTTCACTTTCATCAAGAGGCTCGTCGTTTTCTGACATAAGGGTGGTGCCATCTGCATATCTGAAGTTATTGATATTTCCCCTGCCAGTCTTGATTCCAGCTTCTGTTCATCCAGCCCAGCATTTCTCATGATGTACTCTGCATATAATTTAAATAAGCAGGGTGACAATATACAGTCTTGACATACTCCTTTCCCGATTTGGGACCAGTCTGTTGTTCCATGTCCAGTTCTAACTGTTGTTTCCTGACCTGCATACATATTTCTCAAGAGGCAGGTCAGGTGGTCTGGTATTTCCATTTCTTGAAGAATTTTCCTCAGTTTGTGGTGATCCACAGTCAAAGGCTTTGGCATAGTCAATAAAACAGAAATAGACAGCTTTCTGGAGCTCTGTCTCTTTCTCAATAATCCAACAGATATTGACAATTTTACCTTTGGTTCTTCTGCCTTTTAAAAAACCATCTTGACCCATCTGGAATTTCACGGTTCACATACTGTTGAATCTCTGCCTTTTCATTATTTATTTTTAAACTTTATTGTGTTTGAGGTCTCATTTTCCCAGGCTTGAAGTTTGAATTATTTCTTCCTTTTGTTTTCAGCCCTCCTAATATTGGTCCTCTGGTATGTGTAAGCTTAGTATAGGGTGAAAATTGTGTTGAGTTTGTTTGTTTGTTTGTCTTTCTCTGATAGGCAGGACTGAGTGAGGTTGTAATTATGCCTGCTGATGATTGAATTTGTAGTTTTGTTTTATTTGTTGTTTGGTTGAGGCCTCCTGAACAGGGTGCTACTGGTGGTTTGGTGATTCCAGGCCTTATATTCAAGTAGTTTCCTTTTTGGGAGTTCTCACTATTTGATACTCCCTAAGGTTAGGAGTGGAGAAGGCAATGGCCCCCCACTCCAGTACTCTTGCCTGGAAAATCCCATGGATGGAGGAGCCTGGTGGGCTGCAGTCCATGGGGTTGCTAAGAGTCAGGCACGACTGAGCGAATTCAGTTTCACTTTTCACTTTCCTGCATTGGAGAAGGAAATGGCAACCCACTCCAGTACTCTTAACTGGAGAATCCCAGGGACGGGGGAGCCTGGTGGGCTGCCATCTAAGGGGTCACACAGAGTCAGACACAACTGAAGCGACTTAGCAGCAGCAGCAGCAGCAGCAGCAGCAGCAGCAGCCGCAGCAGGGTTAGGAGTTCTATGTCAGAGTAGGGTATAGGAGTCAGTGCTCACACTCCAAAGGCTTAGGGCATGGCCTCTGACCAGGAACAGAGATTACACAGATAGTCTGTTATGCCATTAAGTTAGATTAAAACAAATAACCAAAATAAGAAATCAAAATGAACCCCAGACAAATGCCAGTTACAGAGTCAGGCAAATAATGATTAAAATAATGGAATATACAAGTATCCACCCATAAGCAAAATCAAAACAGCTCAACAAAAATAAAATGCAAAAGATTGACCTGGAGAACAGAGGAAACCAAAAATTATATCCATCAGTTAAGAACAAAACTAAGTAAAGCACAGACTGGAAAACAATCTATACCAAGGTGCCAACTGGGGAGTAAAGCAATGAAAACAAAACTAACAAACATGTTGAGAAAAAGAAAGAGAAGAAAAAAAGAATAGATATGCAAAGCTAAATAAAGTTAGATAAAGAAAATTTATATACATTAACAATTAACTGCAAGGGGAAAAGATTGGTAGGCAAAGCAAACAAAAGAATAAATGTAGAAAAAATAATCATAGGCTTAAAATTTTCAAAAATTAAAATTAAAAAAGAAAAAAAAAAGGGAAAACTCCACAGAACTACAGAACTGCAAAAGGCCAACGTAGAGGCAGAGGTTTACTATAGCAATAGAAAGTGTGATTGAAAAACAAAAACAGCTGAAGCTTAATTAGATTTAATAGTGCTAATAAAAATGAGAAAAATAGGAGAAAAAATATGAAAATGAAAAACATCCAAAAGAAAATTTCAGAACAAGTCAAAATAAAAGAATAATAGAATAATAAATGCTTTTCTTGAGTCACTGCTATCAGCATTCTTTCCATCACTGGAAATCACAGCCTACCTCACTTCCCTAGGATGCACTCCATCATTTCACTGGTCTCCGGACCTTATGTGGTAGCAGCTCAGACTCTAATCTGGTCCTACTCCTGTGTATTCTCGCCTCCAATGTCCACAATTATCAGAACTAGTGCATGTGTGTGTGTGTGTGTGTGTGTGTGTGAGCTCTCAATGTCCTTTTATATATTTCATATGCACAAAATCTACATAGCTGATCATATGAATTTAATTTGCAGCTTGTACAGCTGGTGGGAAGGTTTTGGGAAGGTTTTCTTCCTTAGCCACACTGCCCCTGGGTTTCAATACTGGGCTTATTTCCATCTCTGCATGTGGGTTTTCCACTGGGGTTTACACCTGAGGCTGTCCTGGAGGACTTGGGTCTGCCCCAGTAAGTGTCTTCTGTGGAGGTGATACAGTTTCTTGGGTCACAGGTGTTCTGGCAGCACCAGGAACTCAGGTGAGTTAGTGGCTAGGGTAGCAAGAAATGTAATGCTCTAGATGGATATAGCAACCAGTATTGGCCAATACACTCCAGTATTATTGCTTGGAGAACTCCACTGACAGAGATGCATAGAAGGCCACTGTCCACAGGGTCCCAAAGAGTTGGACACCACCAAAGTGACCCTGTGTGCATAGATACAATACTTTTTTTGCCTGTGATAGCTCTGCCACAGTGAGTGTTGAGCGTGATGTTGGCACAGCTACTTGGGTGGTGGGTACCTTGATGGTGCCAACTGTACAAGGTCAGTGACTGCCTCAGCCACAGGATTTATGGCCCTATCAGAGTCTTTTTTCAAGCCTCTGGTAGCTGGCGATCAGAAGGCCTCTTTGGTTAGTTTTTCTCTGTAGCTCCACCCATTCAGGCATTTAGAGGGTACCTGGGTTCCTCTGTTTTTTGGTGTGTCAGACACAAAGAGGGTCACCCCTGTCTGGGCTTGTACTCTGTAAATTGGCACATCAGCCACTTAAAGGAGCACTCTAGGTGGGGTCTTACTCTGTAGTTCATCAAGCATCAGGCATTTGATAACCCAGCCTTTCTTTTGTTCAGCTGCTGATGCTGGCATGCGTGGGGAGAGAGAGGCTATGGTGATGGTTCTCAGCAGTATCATCTGGCTTCCATGGCTTCTTTTTTCCTCCACATGCATTGCCCACCACAACCTCCTCCCTGACATCCCCACAGTCCATCTCTTCACAGCAGCAGCCCGTGCCATGAGATTGTTCCACAATCCCTGAACTCCAGCTCTGAGCTGCTGTGCCTTCTGAGGGACCTGTGTCCGTGTCCAGGGTACATATGGCTGTGGCAAAGCCTGTCTTATTCTCATTCCATTTAAGATGCCATAGATCAGCTGCTTGATTCTCAGCCTTAAATGTTTTTCCTCTGGCTCAGACAGATGCCCTGATATGGGGATCGGATCCCTGCTACAGTTCCCCACCCGCCACGGGTAGGTTTAGTCCTACAAACATTCCTGTGCCCCCCCCCCCGCCAAGTTGCTTCATACTGTCAAGTTTTTCATGGTTCTATGTATTTTTTTTCCAGTGGTCAAGTACTCCTGTCCACTCTAAGCTGGTGTTGTGCAAGCACGTCTTTGTCCAAAGGTGTATTCCTGATGTATCCATGAAGAGAAATGTACTCCACATCCACCTACTCCACCATCTTATTCTCCCTCCCTCTTCCTCTAGCTGAGACTGGTTCTTTGTGGTCACTTTCCATGCAAAATTAGCAGAATACACATTATTTTCAAGTGAACATAAGGTATCTTCCAGGGTAAAGAACAGTCTAGGCCACAAACCAGTCTTGGTAAATTTAAATAAAATGAAAGCATATAAAGTACAATAATTTTGTACATTTACAAAATGTACAACTATGAAACTAAATTCCAACTATATGAAAAGAACTGCAAAAATAAGACACCTGAATGCTCAACAGTATACTAGTGAACAAACTGCATCACTGAAAATATCAGAGTAAATAAAAAATAGTTATAGATAAGAGAAAATGAAAATGCAATGATCAAAATTCTATGGAACACAGAAAAAGTAGTTATAAGTAGATAGTCTTCAGTCATACAAGCTTATCTCAGAAAATAAACTCTCAAATGAATAACAGATCCCTAGACTTACATTGAAAAATGTAGGGAAAACCACTAGTGTTCAGGTATGACTTAAATAAAATCCCTTTTGATTATGTAGTGAAAGTGAAAAAATAGATTCAAGGAACTAGATCTGATAGAGTGCGTCAAGAACTATGGATGGGGGTTCATAGCATTGTAGGGATGAGGTGACCAAAACAATCCCTAAGGGAGAAAAAAAATGCAACAAGTCAAAGTGATTGTCTGAGGATGCCTTACAAATAGCTCATAAAAGAAGAGAAGTGGAAGGCAAAGGAGAAAAGGAAAAATATACCTATCTAAATGCAGATTTCCAAAGAATAGCAAGAAGAGATAAGAAAGCCTTCCTGGGGATCAATGCAAAGAAGTAGAGAAAAACAACAGAATGGGAAAGACTAGAGATCTCTTCAAGCAAATTAGAACTACCAAAGGAACATTTGTGCAAAGATGGGCACAATAAATGACATAAACATTATGAACCTAACAGAAACAGAAGATATTAAGAAGAAGAAGCAGCAAGAATACAAAGAAATACTACAAGAAAGATCTTAATGACTTGAATAACCATGATGGTCTGATTGCTAACCTAGAGCCAGATATTCTGAAGTGTGAAGTCTAGTGTGCCTTAGGAAGCATTACTATGAAAAAAGCTAGTGGAAGTTATGCAACTCTAACTGAGCTATTTAACATTCTAAATGATGTTGTTAAAGTGCTGCAGTCAATATGCCAGCAAATTTGGAAATTCAGCAGTGGCCACAGGACAGATAAAGGTCAGTTTTTATTCCAATTCCAAAGAAGGGCACTGCCAAAGAAAGTTCAAACTACTGCACAATTGTGCTCATTTCACATGCTAGCAAGGTAATGTTGAAAATCCTTCAAGCTAGGCTACTGAGAGCTTTCAAATGTACAATATAGATTTAGAAAAGGCAGAGGAATCAGAGATTAAATTGCCAATATCCATTGGATCGTAGAAAAAGCAAGGGAATTCCAGAAAAATATCTACTTCTGCTTCATTAACTATGCTAAATCCTTTGAGTGTGTAGATCAAAACAAACTGGAAAATTCTTAATGAGATAGGAATAGCATAGTGCCTTACTTGCCTCCTAATAAACCTGTATGCAGGTCAGGGAGCAAAGTTAGAACTGGACAAAAGACTGCTTCAAATTGGGAAAGGAGAATGTCAAGGCTCTATATTGTCACCCTGCTTATTTAACTTGTATGCAGATTATATCATGCACAAAATTTCGGTGGATGAAGAACAAGCTGGAATCAGGATAAATATCAATAACCTATGATATGCAGATGACACCACACAGATGGAAGAAAGCAAAGAGGAACTAAAGAACTTCTTGATGAAGGTGAAAGAGTGTTAAAAGTTGGATTAAAACTAACACTTAAAAAAATGAAGATCGTGGCATCTGGTTCCATCACTTCATGGCAAATAAAACTGGGAAAAATAGAAACAGTAACAGATTTTATTTTCTTGGGCTTCAAAATCACTGTAGACAGTGACTTCAGGCATGAAATTAAAAGACACTTTTTCCTAGGAAGAAAAGCCATGACCAACCTAGACAGCATATTCAAAAGCAGAGACATCACTTTACTGATAAATGCCTGGATAGTCAAAGCTATGATTTCCCAAGTTGCCATGTATGGATGTGAGAGTTGGACCATAAAGAAGGCTGAACACTGAAAAATTAATGCTTTTGGACTGTGGAAGCCTCGAGAGTCCCTTGGAAATCAAAGAGATCAAACAAGTCAGTCCTAAAGGAAATCGATCCTGAATACTCATTGGAAGTACTGATACTGAAATTGAAGCTCCAATAATTTGACCACCTGATGCAGAAGAGCCAACTTACTGGAAAAGACTCTGATGCTGGAAAAGATTGAGGGCAAAGTTAGATGGGCATGAGAGATGATGAGATTGTTGGATGGCATGATCAACTTATTGAACATGAGTTTGGTTAAACTCCAGAAGATAGTGAATTACAGGGAAATCTGGCATGCTGCAGTTCATGGAGTTTCAAAAATACATAAAGAGAATAGAAAAAAGAACAAATAAAATTCAAAAATAATAAAAGGAAATATAGAGAATTCCATGGACTGTGTATCCATGGTGTCACAAAGAGTTAGACACAACTGAGCAACTTTCACTTATCAAAATGATGGAAGCAGTAAAAGATGAAATAGAAAATAAAAAACACAAAAGATCAGTGAAGCGAAGAATTGTGTCTTTGAAAGCCTTTAGTCAGACACATAAAGAAAAAGAGAGTGCCAAATTAATAAAATTTGGACTAAATCAGTAAGTTATAACCAGAAACACAGATATACAAATGATCATGGGAAACTACTATAACTATATGCCAAAAAAAAGGACAGCCTAGAAGAAATGGGTAAATTTCTAGAAATGCACAATCACCCTGACTTAATCAGGAAAACGTGGGAAATATGAACAGACCCATTACCTGTAGTGAAACTGAAATAGTTATTCAAAAATTTCTAAATTTTTAAAGCAGAAGTAGATGATTGAGGAGATGGGGAGATCACCCGCCTCCCCATAAACACATCAAAAACTGATAAAAATATGGAACAAATTTGTCAGCTGCCTCCAGTACGCATCCTGGCTTTGGCAGTCATAGTCAAGTCTATTTCCAAAACTGTGTCTAAGTAACCCTCTCTCAGCACATCCTCACTACCGACAGCTCCCTACCTCTCCTTGGCATCTTTCCTGGAGCCCATGCTCCCATTCCCTCCCTCTGTTGCAGGCTGAAGCTTAATAATGACTTATCTAGGCTCCCTGTTCTGTAGGAACAGAGCAACTTCTAAATAATAGCAGAAGACCCCATGCCTCCAAAACGGCAAGCTGATCTCCCTGAAACAAGGTAGGGCAAAAGATAACAACGTGAAAAAATGAAAACAGAGGAACTCAGGGTAGGAGTTCTGTCCCTAGAGAAGGAGGGAGTCATGAAGGAGGAAAAGTTTCCATGCACTAGGAAATCCCCTCACAGGTGGTACCAATGGGGGGCTGTGGAACCTCAGAGTGCCATGCAACATCAGGGACTCAGGAGGCAAAATGCAGAGAAAGCTGTCGAACAGCACTACTCAGCCCATAAGCAAGTCACAAGCCTCATCCCAGAATGGAGTGTAGGGGCAGGGAGCTAAGAGAAGAAGCTAGCAAGCTCCATTCTGGCCAAGAAAGAGGGGGCAGGGAGCCAGAGAAAGTGGCACACAAGCCTCCACTGAGCAAAGCATGGGGACGGGGAGCCTAGAGAAGTCATTAGCAAGCTTCAGCCTGCAACAGAGGGAGGGAATGTGAGCATGGGCTCCAGGAAAGATCCCAAGGAGAGGTAGGGAGCTGTCGGTAGTGAGTATGTGCTGAGAGGGCTACTTAGACACAGTTTTGGAAATAGACTTGACTATGACTGCCAAAGTTAGGATGGGTACTGGAGACAACTGACAAAACACCATAATATGGTCCCAATCCCAAAAGTTGAAGCTGCCACCAGGATGTGAGCAGGCATAGATTACTGCCTGCACCTGACTAGGAGCTTAAACAGCTGAGTTCTTTCTAGGGACCCCCAAACTGGGGCTTTTTCCTTTGGGAGAACTCATGACCCAACTAAGAATATAACAACATCCAACAGGTCACTATAGCCACAGGCACTCCCCAGTACAACCAATATGTGGCTACTATACCCCCCCATCTTCCCAGACCAATAGAGAAAGGGAGCCCTAATGAGCCTCAGCCTTCATCCCCTCATGTCCAGGTGGAGAACAGACAGTGGACTCCAGGGTTAACTGTGAATATTAGGAGAAACCACAAGCTGGAATAAGGCCAGATCTGAGACTGAACTCATCCCATGCTGCCCACAACAGCTCCAGTGACTGTCCTAGAAATATTAAAGGACTTTGGTGTAAATCTCGTTGGGTATTCTGGACTGCTGAGTGTTGCCTTTACCCAGAATATAGGGAACTTGTCTTTTGCACTGGGTGTATTTTGAGGTCTTTGAGCTTCAATAGGCTTTAAGCCTGAACCCTTGAGATGAGATCCAAGCCCAAGACTCTGAACCACCAGAGAATTCCTACCCCAGGGAACATTAATAAGCATGAACTGATCCAAAGGTCACCGCCACAACACCAAAACCAAGTCCAATCAAAGGCAAGCTAGCACCAGTGCCCATATACCACATGCCAATCCTTCAACAGAACAGAAACATGATGCTTCACACTAGCAGACAGCCTCCCCAAAGCCATACTGAAGCCATAGACACCTCAAAACCTACTACTGGACATGGTGTTGCACTTCAGAGAGACAAGACCCAGCTTGTCTAACAGATATCCACTAATAATGAATGCATAATATTAATAATGGTATATAATAGAATGCTAAAGATTCTATCAGAAAATCACTAGAGCTAATCAGTGAATTAATAAAGTCACAGGATACAAAATCAATACACAGATATCACTTGCATTCTTATATACTAACAATGAAAAGTCAGAAAAATAAATTAATGAATCAATTCCATTTATCATTGCAGTGAAAAGAATAAAATATCTGGGAATAAACCTACCGAGGGAGACAAAATATGTAGACAGAAAACTACAGGACACTGATGGAAGAAATCAAATATGACATAAACACATGGAGAGATACTCCATGCTACTGTGTAGGATGAATCAACATTGTGAAAATAACTATACTACCAAATGCAATCTACAGATCCAATGCAATTCCTATCAAATTACCAATGGCAATTTTCACAGAACTAGAACAAAAAAAAATTCACAATTGTATGAAAATACAAAAGACCTGAAGTAGCCAAAGCAATCTTGAGAAAGAATGGAGCTCAAGGAATCAACCTACCTGATTTCAGACTATACTACAAAGCTACAGTTATCAAGACAGTATGATACTGGCACAAAAAATAGAAATATACACCAATGGAACAAGGTAGAAAGCCCAGAGATTAAACCCATACACCTATGAGCACCTTATCTTTGACAAAGGAAGCAAGAATATACAATGGGAAAAAGATAGTCTATTCAATAAGCAATGCTGTGAGAACTGGACAGCTACATGGAAAATAATGAAATCAGAACACTTCCTAACACCATACACAAAGATAAATTCAAAATGGATTAAAGACCCAAATGTAAAACCATAAATGATAACACTCTTAGAGGAAAACATAGGCAGAACATTGTATGATATAAGTCATAGCAAGATCCTCTATGACTCACCTCCCAGGATAATTAAAATAAAAACAAAACTAAACAAGTGGGATCTGATTAAACTTAAAAGTTTTTGCACAGCAAAGGAAACTATAAACAAGATGAAAAGACAACCCTCAGAATGGAAGAAAATAACAGCAAATGAAACAACTGACTTGATTAATTTCCAAAATATAGAAGCAGCTTATACAAGTCAATACCAGAAAAACAAATGACCGAATCAATAAGTGGGTTAAAGACCTAAGCAGACATTTTTCCAAAGACATACAGATTGCTAAGACACATTAAAAGATGCACTCAACATCTCTCATTATTAGAGAGATACAAATCAAAACTACAATGAGATATCACCTCATACTTGTCAGAATGGCCATCACCAAAAAAAAAAAAAAAAAAAAAAAATCCACAAACAGCAAATGCTTGAGAGGGTGTGGAGAATAGAGAAGCCTTTTGCACTGCTGTAGGAATGTAAATTGATACAGCCACTATGGAAGACAGTAAGGAGAGTCCTTAAAAAACTAGAAATAAAATAGCCATATGACCTAGCAATACCACTTCTAGGCATATACTCTGAGGAAACCAAAACTTAAAAAGACAAATATACCCAAGTATTCATTGCAGCACTATTTGTAACGGCTAGGATGTGGAAGCAGCCTAGATTTCCATTAATGGATGAGTGGATTACAAAGCTGTGGTATATATGTACAAAGGAATACTACTCAGCCATAAAAGGGATGCATTTGACTCTGTTCTAACGAGGCAGATGAACATAGAGCCTATCATACAGAGTGAAGTAAGTCAGAAAGAAAGAGAAAAGCAAATATCATATATTCACAGACACAGACACACACACACACACACATATATAATCTAGAAAGATGGTACTGATAAACATATTTTTAGTGCAGTAGTGGAGATGAAGACATAGAGAACAGACTTAAGGACAATGGCTAGGGGAGGAAGGAGAGGGTGAGATGAATGGAGAGAGTAGCATGGAAGCATATACCCTACCATATATAAAACATATAACCAACATTAATTTGCTGTATGACTCAGGGAACTCAAAGTGTGGCTCTGTAACAACTTATAAAGGTGGGAAAGTGTGGGAGGTGGGAGGGAGCTTCAAGAGGGAGGGGACATATGTACACCTATGGCTAATTCATGTTAATGTATGGTAAAAATCAAACCAATATTGTAAAGCAATTATCCTTCAATTAAAAGTAAATAAGTAAAAAAAACAAAACAAAACAAAACTTCTAACAAACTAAAGTGAAGGACTATAGGTGAATTCTATCAAACATTTAGAGAAGAGTTAACACCTATCCCTCTTAAAGTTGTAGAAAAATTGCAGATGAAAGAAAGCTTCTATACTCATTCTATGAGACCAGCATCATCCTGATAACAAAATCTGGCAAAAATAACACAGAAATAAAATTATAGGCCAATATCACTGATGACCATATATTTAAAATCCATCAACAATGTATTAGCAAACAAAACCAAGAAATGCATTTAAAGAATCACACACCATCATAAAGAAGGTTTTGTCCCAGAGATACAAGCATTTTTCAGTATCTGGAAAACAATCATTGTGGTTACACCACATTAACAAATTGAAAAATAGAATCCATATGATAATATTAACAGATACAGGAAAAAGAAAAAAAAAAACAACTTTTGACAAAACTCAGCATCCGTTTCTAATAAAAACTCTCCAGAACGTGGTTGTAGAGAGTATATACCTGAACAAAATTTCAGGCATATATGATAAGCTAACAGCTAACGTCATACTCAAGACTGAAAAGCTGAAAACATTTTCTATATTATCACGGACAAGACAAGAAGGTTCATTCTTGATACTTATGTTCTAGTGCTGGAAGTCCTAGCTATAGCATTCAGAAAAGAAAAATGAGGAAAAGATTCAAAAACAGAAAGGAAGCAGTCAAATTGTCACTGTTTGAGGATGATATAATACTTTACATAGAAATCATAAACATGCCACCAAAAAACGCTTCTAGAGTTCCCTAATGAATCCAGTAATGTTGCAGGACACAGCATTAATATACAGAAATTTGCTGCATTTCTATGCACTAACAATGAAGTGTCAGAAAGAAAGTAAGGGGGAAAAAAGTAAAATTTACCTTTGAATAAGGAAAAAAAAACTCAATTAACATACCTAATGAGGTAAATGGCCTGTACTCAGATAACTATAAGACACTAATAGAAGAACTAATGCATATATATGGGATTTATAAAGATGGTAATGATAACCCTATATGCAAGACAGAAAAAGAGACACAGATGTATAGAACAGGCTTTTGGACTCTGTGGGAGAAGGTGAGGGTGTGATGATCTGAGAGAACAACATCAAAACATGTATATTATCAAGTGTGAAACAGATCGCCAGTCCATGTTGGATGCATGAGACAAATGCTTGGGGCTGGTGCACTGGGATGACCCAGAGGGATGGGATGGGGAAGGAGGTGGGAGGGTGTTCAGGATGGGGAACACATGTAAATCCATAGCTGATTCATGTCAATGTATGGCAAAAACCACTAAAATATTTTAAAATAATTAGCCTCCAACTAATAAAAATAAATGAAAAAAAAAGAAATTGAAGATGACATAAACACATGGAAAGATATACTGTGTTCATGAATTGTAGTTTTGATTTCCATTTACCTAATTATTAGTAATGTTGAGCATCATTTCATGTTAATTGACCATTACTACCTAAGGCTGTGGTTGGAGTCAATGTAATCCCTATTAAATGCTAATAGCATCTTTCACAAAAGTAAGACAAGTTATTTTAAAATTTATATGAAAACACAATAGACCCTGAAAATCCCAAATATCTTGAAAAGAATAGAGCTGGAAGTATCATGCTGTCTGACTTCAGACTATACCACAAAGTTATAGCAATAAAAATTGTATGGTACTGGCACAAAATAGACACATAGGTCAATGGAACAGACTATAAAAATAAGCCCTCACATAAACATAGATCAATTAAGGTATGTCAAAAGAGGCAAGAATATATAATGGAGAAAAGACAGTCTTTCCAGCAAGTGGTGCTGAGAAAATAAGCCCTAAATGATAAAGTAATGAAACTTGAATCTTTTTCTAATACCATGTACAAAAACATAATCAAAATGGGTTAAAGATCTAAATATAAGAACAGAAACCATAAAAGTCGTAGATGATAAGATAGGCAGAACATTCTTTGACATAAATTGAAGCAATGATTTTTGGATTGTTCTCCCATGGCAAAGGAATCAAAACAAACAAACAAGTGGGACTTATTTAAACTTAAAAACTTTGCACAGCAAAGGTAATCATACACAAAAAGATAAAAACAACCTACTGAATAGGAAAAAATGCAAATGGTATGACTATTAAGGAGTTAATATGTAAAATATATAAATAACTCATGCAACTCAACATCAAGAAACTAACACAATTAAAAATGGGCAGAAGGCCTGAATAGACAATTTTCCAAATAAGACATACAGATAACCAACAAGCACATGAAAAGATGCTCAAAATTGTTAATCATGAGATAAATGTTAATCAAAACCATAATTAAATACCACTTCACACTTATTATAACAGCCATCGTCAAATGATATCAAATAATAAATGTTGGCAAGGATGTGGATAAAAGGGAACACTCATACTCTGCCAGTGAGCATACAAATTGTGCAGCCATTGGGAAAACAGTATGGAGGATCCTCAAATAACTAAAGATAAAACTACCACATGATTAAACAGTTCCACTCCTGGGTATATATTTGAATAAAATATAAACATTACTTTGTAAAGATATATGCATCCCAGCGTTTATAACAGCATTGTTTCCAGAAGATATGGAAGAGTCTATCAACATACAAATGGATAAATATGTATATACACACATGCATGTGCACGCACACACACACAAACACACACATAATGTAATACTACTCAGCCACAAAAATAATCAAATTTTTCCATTTGCAACAACATGGATGGACTTGGAGGGTATTATGCTTAGTGAAGTAAGTCAGAAAGAGAAAGACACAGACTGTATGACATCTCTTATATATGGAATGCAAAAAGTAAAACAAACTAGTGAATATTATAAACAAAGAAACAGGCTCATTAATATAAAGAAAAAACTCATATTTACCAGTTGGGGAGGAAATGGGTGGGCACAAGATAGGGGTAGGTAAAGAGGTACAAAATACTATGTATACAATAAATAACATACAAATATATATGGTACAGTGCAGGGAATATAACCAGTATCTTATAATAACTATCAACTGGAATCCCCTTCACAGATCACTACGGTTGTGGTGAAGGGGCTTGCACAACTCAATGAAGATATGAGCCATGTCATGTAGGGCCACCCAAGATGGATGGGTCATAGCTGTGAGTTCTGACAAAATGTGATCCACTGGAGGAGGGTATGGCAAATCAGCCCAGTATACTTGCCATGAGAACCTCATGAACTATATAAAAGGACAAAAAGAGATGGAAAACTGTAGAAAGCTCTTAAATGGATGGGAATACCAGATCGTCTTACCTGCCTCCTAAGAAATCTATATGTGGGTCAAGAAGCAACAGTTAGAACCCATTATTGAACAGCTGATTGGTTCAAGATTGTGAAAGGAGTACTGGAGGGTTGTCTGCAGCCACCCTGTTTGTTTAATCTATATGTTGAGCACATCATGAGAAATGCCGATCTGGATGAGTTACAAGTTGGAGTCAAGATAGGTGGGAGAAACATCAACAACCTCGGATATGCAGATGATGCCACTCTAATGGCAGAAAGTGAAGAGTAACTAAGGAACCTCTTGATGAGAGTGAAGGAGGAGAGTGAAAGTTCTGGCTTAAAACTAAATATTAAGGGGAAAAAAAAAACTACTAAGATCATGGCATCTGGCCTCATTGCTGCTGATGCTAAGTCACTTCAGTCTGGCCTCATTACTTAAAGGCAAATAGAAGGGAAAAGGTGGAAGTAGTGACAGATTTCTTCATGGTCTCTAAAATCACTGTGGATGGGGACTGCAGCAATGAAATCAGAAGATGATTGTTTCTTGGCAGGAAATCTATGACAAATGTAGACTGTGTGTTGAAAAGCAGACATAATACTCTATCAAGAAAGGTCTGTATAGTCAAGGCTATGGTCTTCCCAATGGTCACATACAGTTGTGAAAGCTGGACCATAAAGAAGGCAGATAGTCCAAGAAATGATGCCTTCTAATTGTGATGATGGAGTAGACTCCTGAAAGTCCCTTGGACAGCAAGGAGATCAAATCAGTCAATCTTATGGGAAATCAACTCGGAATACTCCTTGCAAGGACTGATGTTGAAGCTGAAGCTACAGTATTTTGGTGATGTGATGTGAACAGCCGATTCATTGGAAAAGTCCCTGATGCTGGGAAAGATTGAGGGAAGGAGAACAGGGCATCAGAAGATGAGATGGTTGGATGGCATCTCTGATGCAATGGACATAAAGTTGGGTAAGCTTTGGGCAATGGTGAGGGACAGTGAAGCTTGGCGTGTTGCAGTCCATGGAGTCACAAAGAGTCGAACATGACGGGGCAGTTGAACAAAAACAAATCAATGGAATAACCTTCAAAATTTGTGAATCATTATGTTGTTTATCTGAAACTAAATATTATTGTAAATCAACTGTACCTCAAAGATGAAGGAAAATAAAATATTAATATAAAGTTATTAAAAGAATTTTGTCACAAGTTTGAAACAAAATCTTAACTCTGATATGTCCTTTTATCATTCTAGTATTGTTTGCTTATACTTGCTCACATTTTTTTCTTGATTATTACTTCTTGGTTTTGTTTTAGTGTTTTTTTTGCATTAGGTTGCAGGCTTCCATGGTGGCGCAGTGGTAAACAACCTGTCTGACAATGCAGGAGACATGGGTTTGATCCCTGAGTCAGGAAGATCCCCTGGAGGAAACATGGCAACCCGTTCCAGTACTCATCCCTGGGAAATCCCTTGGACAGAGGAACCTGGTGGACTAAAATAAATGTGGTTGCAAAAGGGTCAGATACAGCTTTGTGACTAAAGAACAACAATTTTTGATTTTTTAGTTTGTTTGATTATTTGCTTTTACTTTCATGAAATTTTATTTACTTACATTATTTTTTCTTTATTTTTTTACCTGAGAGTTTTTTCTAGTCTTATTGGAGTATTTAGCATATTTTGTTTCAATTGTTCCTGTTTCTTAATATATTTATTTAAACAAAAAAGTTCCTCATATATATATATAATTTCTCTTAAAATTCAATAGTTAACTTGAATACAGGTTAAAATATACAACTCCTGACCTTTTTTCCAATAATTTCACAGAATATAGTGTAACCAGAATGCAGCACACTCATAGAATTCATCAGAAAACATTTGCATTCTTCTCTCCAAATCTCTTTTAAACATACTTTATGAATGCAGATTCCCAAGATATTTCTGACAATATTTTGAGAAAATTTCTGCTTGCTATATTAAAAAAAAAATCAGTTCAGTAAATAATATATGCATCCCTGTGTTCTAATATACAAACCTACATTTTTTTCAGGATAAATGAGGGTCTTGGTAAGAAAAAAGTTGGCACTATGAAACAAGTTAATTGAGGAGACTCTAATGAAGAAACTATTTACAAATATATGGACAAAATTGGCATAAATCTTCAAGGTGGTACTGCAACCTATGGTTCTAGCTCTGTTTGGCATAATTACCCCTAGGACTTAATGAGCAAGGATAAGGAGTAGTAACAAAGACATTAGATCTGTACTTGAAGAAAGAGCTTCCCAACAGAACATTTGTCTTTTGTTAGAGGATAAAAACCCTGTCAATCTTTGACCAAAAGAGGGATCCAAAGGAATATAGACACTGACCTCTTTTTCTTCTGCCCTGTGATCCTTATAAGGTGCTTTCCATTAAATGGTACCAACCTAAAGCTAGAAGTAAGGGATGCTGATCAATCCAGTCCAGGCAGAGCTTGGTTGGAGAATGGATCTGTAAATGCAAAGATATATGATCCAGCACACTGTGCTTAAAATAGTATTTGCTTTCATTTCCTAGCTTAAACAAGCTGTAGGAGAAACTCCTAATTTAGAAAATGAGGAAAACATTAGCATTTTCTCTTTCTTTTCTCATTTGTACATCTACTACTCACAGCTATACCTAATACAGTTTTATTTATTTTTTTTGCCAAAGGTGTGTATATATATGTGTGTGTGTGTGTGTGTGTGTGTGTGTGTGAGAGAGAGAGAGAGAGAAGAAAGCTAAGAAAAGGAAAGTAGGTAAGGCTTTTGTGGCTGCTATTGCCCTATGTTGGTGTTGAAATTGTCTACTTAAATGATATTTTATTCTGACTAATTTATGGGGGCTTTGTGGTTCTTTGAAGTCTTGACCGACTCTTAGCCACCCCATAGGCTATACAGTCCATAGAATTCTCCAGGCCATAATATTGGTGTGGGTTCCTTCCTCCAGGGGATCTTCCAAACCCAGGAATCCAACTGGGGTCTCCTGCATTGCAGGAAGATTCTTTATTAGCTGAGCTGTGAGGGACGACCTTTATATGGAGAGTTCATCATGTTAAATGACAGAGTGGATGCAGCACAAGCTGAAATCAAGATTGCCAGGAGAAATGTCACTAACTTCAGATATGCAGATGACACCACCCTTAAGTCAGAAAGCAAAGAGGAAATAAACAGCCCCTTGATGAAACTGAAAGAGGAGAGTGAAAAAAGCTGGCTTAAAACTCAATATTCATAAAATGAAGATCGTAGCATCTGGCCCCCTAAGTTCATGGCAGATAGATGGTGAAACAATGGAAACAGTGAAAGACTTTACTTTCATGGGCTCCAAAATCAACCAGATTCTATGCTTGGAAAAAAATCAAAGAGGACACAAACAGATGGAGAAATATACCGTGTTCATGGATTGGAAGAATCAAGATGGTCAAAATGGCTATACTACCCAAAGCAATCTATAGATTTACTGCAATCCCTATCAAGCTACCAATGGTATTTTTCACAGAACTAGAACAAATAATTTCACAATTTGTATGGAAATACAAAAAACCTCAAATAGCCAAAGTAATCTTGAGAAAGAAGAATGGAACTGGAGGAATCAACCTGCCTGACTTCAGACTATACTACAAAGCCACAGTCATCAAGACAGTATGGTACTGGCACAAAGACAGAAATATAGATCAATGGAACAGAATAGAAAGCCCAGAGATAAATCCACGAATTTATGGTCACCTTATATTCAACAAAAGAGGCAAGCATATACAATGGAAAAAAAGACAACCTCTTTAACAAGTGGTGCTGGGAAGACTGGTCAACCACCTGTAAAAGAATGAATCTAGAACACTTTGTAACACTATACACAAAAATAAACTCAAAATGGATTAAAGATCTAAATGTAAGGCCAGAAACTATAAAACTCCTAGAGGAGAACATAGGCAAAACACTCTTCGTCATAAATCACAGCAGAATCCTCTATGACCCACATCCCAGAATATTAGAAACAAAAGCAAAAATAAACAAATGGGACCTAATGAAACTTAAAAGCTTTTGCACAGCAAAGGAAACTATAAACATGGTGAAAAGACAGCCCTCAGATTGGGAGAAAATAATAGCAAATGAAGCAACAGACAAAGGATTAATCTCAACAATATACAAGCAACTCCTCCAGCTCAACTCCAGAAAAATAAATGACCCAATCAAAAAATGAGCCAAAGAACTAAACAGACATTTTTCCAAGGAAGACATACAGATGGCTAACAAACACATGAAAAGATGCTCAACATCACTCATTATCAGAGAAATGCAAATCAAAACCACAGTGAGGTACCATTACATGCCAGTCAGGATGGCTGCTATCCAAAAGTCTACAAGCTGGAGAGGGTGTGGAGAAAAGGGAACCCTTTTACACTGTTGGTGGGAATGTAAACTCGTACAGCTGCTATGGAAAACAGTGTGGAGATTTCTTAAAAAACTGGAAATAGAAATGCCATATGACCCATCAATCCCACTTCTGGGCATACACACTGAGGAAACCAGATCTGAAAGAGACATGTGCACCCCAATGTTCATCACAGCACTGTTTATGATAGCCAGGACATGGAAGCAAACTAGATGTCCATCAGCAGACGAATGGATAAGGAAGCTGTGTTACATATACACCATGGAATATTACTCAGCCATTAAAAATAACTCATTTGAATCAGTTCTAATGAGATGGGTGAAACTGGAGCCCATTATACAGAGTGAATTAAGCCAGAAAGATAAAGACCATTACAGTATACTAACACTTATATATGGAATTTAGAAAGATGGTAACGATAACCCTATATGCAAAACAGAAAAAGAGGCACAGATGTATAAAACAGACTTTTGGACTCTGTGGGAGAAGGCGCGGGTGAAACAGATCACCAGCCCAGGATGGATGCGTGAGACAAGTGCTCGGACCTGGTGCACCGGGAAGACCCAGAGGGATTGAGTCGAGAGGGAGGTGGGAGGGATGATGGGGGTGGGTAATACATGTATATCCATGACTGATTCATGTCAATATATGACAAAAGCAACTACAATATTGTAAAGTAATTAGTCTCCAACTAATAAAAAAATAAATTAGAAAAACAAGCTTAAAAAAAACTGAAAAAAAAATTGCAGGTTCAATCTGATCTTGTTGGACTTCTCAATGCATTTGATGTGGACAACAGTCCTGATTGAAATTTTGTTGACTCATGTGATTCTCTTTTCCTTCTACTCTCTCATCCATTCATCCACTTTGTCTCCAGGAACACTGTCATCTATCATTCTGGAATTCCTTCCTGTATAGTCTTCATAGGTGAGCAAATTGATTCCCATAGTTTCAACTCTTACTAGTGGGAGTTTCCCCAATTAAAAAAATAATTTATTTATTTTAATTGGAGGCTAATTACTTTACAATATTGCAGTGGTTTTTGCCATACATTGACATGAATCAGCCATGGGTGTACCCCATTCTGTATCCCCCTCCCACCTCCTTTCCCATCCCATCTTTTAGGATCATCCCAGTGCACTAGCTCTGAGTGCCATGTATTATGCATCAAACCTGGGCTGGAGATCTAGTTCACAGATCATAATATACATGTTTCAGTGTTATTCGCTCAAATCATCCCACCCTCTCCATCTTGCACAGAGTCCAAAGACTGTTCTTTACATATAGGTCTCTTTTGCTGTCTTGCATATAGGGTCATCATTACCATCTTTCTAAACTCCATATATACACATTAATATACTATATTGGTGTTTTTTCTTTCTAACTTACTTCACTCTGTATAATGGGCTCCAGTTTCATCCACATCATTAGAACTAATGCAAATGCATTCTTTTTAATAGCTGAGTCATATTCCATTGTGTATGTCTTACACAACTTTCTTATCCATTCGTCTGTTGATGGACATCTAGGTTGCTTCCATGTCCTAGTTATTGTAAACAGTGCTGCAATAAACATTGGGGTACAATTGTCTCTTTCAATTCTGCTTTCCTCAGTGTGTATGCCCAGCAGTGGGATTGCTGTGTCGTATGGCAGTTCTATTCCCAGTATTTTAAGGAATCTCCACACTGTTCTCCATAGTGATTGTGCTAGTTTGCATTCCCACCAACAGTGTAAGAGTGTTACCTTTTCTCCACACCCTCTCCAGCACTTGTTGTTTGTAGACATTTTGATAGCAGCCATTTTGACCGGCGAGAGATGGTATCTCATCGTGGCTTTGATTTGCATTTCTCTGATAATGAGTGATGTTGAGCATCTTTTCATGTGTTTGTTAGTTATTCATGTGTCTTCTTTTGAGAAATGTCTGCTTAGTTATTTTGGCAGTTTTTTTGACTTTTTTTTTCTTTCTGGAATTGAGCTGCACGAGCTGCTTGTATACGCTGGAGATTAATTCTTTGTCAGTTCCTTCATTTGCTATTATTTCCCTCCATTCTGAAGGCTGTCTTTTCACCATGCTTATAGTTTCCTTTGTTGTGCAAAAGTTTTTAAGTTTAATTAGGTCTCATTTGTTTATCTTTGCTTTTATTTTCATTACTCTGAGAGGTGGGTCATAGAGAATCCTGCTGTGATTTATGTCAGAGAGTGTTTTGCCTATGTTTTTCTCTAGGAGTTTTATAATTTCTGGTCTTACATTTAGATTTTTAATCCATTTTGAGTTTGTTTTTGTGTATGATGTTAGAAAGTGTTCTCATTTCATTCTTTTGCAAGAGGTGGACTAGTTTATCTAGCACCACTTGTTAAAGAGACTGTATTTTCTCCATTGTATATTCTTGTCTCCTTTGTCAAAAATAAGCTGTCCATAGGTGTGTAGGTTTATCTCTGGTCTTTCTGTTTTGTTCCACTGATCTATATTTGTGCCAGTACCATTACTGTGTTAATGACTGTAACTTTGTAGTATAGTCTGAAGTCAGGTAGGTTGATTCCTCCAGTTCCATTCTTCTTTCTCAATATTGCTTTGGCTATTTGAGTTTTTTTTTTTTGTATTTCCATACAAATTGTGAAATTATTTGTTCTAGTTCCCTCAGAAATACCATTACTAGCTTGACAGGGATTGCATTGAATCTATAGTTTGCTTTGGGTTATATACTCATTTTCACTATATTGATTCTTCTGATCCATAAACATGGTATACCTATCTGTTTGTGTCATCTTTGATTCCTTTCATCAGTGTTTTATATTTTTTCTATACAAAGGTCTTTTGTTCCTTTAGGTAGATTTATTCCTAAGTATTTTATTCTTTTCATTGCAATCCTTAATTTCTATTTCTGTTTTCTTATTGCTAGTGTATAGGAATGTAAGGGATTTCTGTGTGTTAATTTTATACCCTGAAACTTTACTATATGCATTGATTAGCTCTAGTAATTTTCTTGTGGAGTCTTTAGGGTTTTCTATGTGCAGGATCATGTCATCTGCAAATAGTGAGAGTTTTAATTATTTTTTCCAATCTGGGTTTCATTTATTTCTTTTTCTTTTCTGATTGCTGTGGCTAAAACTTCCAAAACTCTGTTGAATAGTAGTGGTGAGAGTGGGCACCTATGTCTTGTTTCTGAATTTAGGGAAAATGCTTTCAATTTGTCACAACTGAGGATATTGTTTGCTGTGTGTTTAACATATATGGCTTTTATTATGTTGAGATATGTTGCTTCTATGACTGCTTTTATGGGGTGGGGGTATCTAAATGGATTCTGAATTTTGTTAAAGGCTTTCTCTGCATCTATTGAGATACTCATATAGTTTTTGTATTTCAATTTGTTAATGTGGTGTATCACATTGTATGATTTGTGAATATTGAAGAATTCTTTAATCTCTGGGGTAAAGTCCATTTGGTCATGCTGTATGATCTTATATATATATGGTTGGATTATGTTTTCTACAATTTTGTTAAGGATTTTTACATTTGTGTTCTTCAGTGATATTGACCTAAAGTTTTCTTTTTTGTGTGACATCTTTGTCTGGTTTTGGCATTCGGGTGATGGTGGCCTCATAGAATGAGTTTGGAAGTTTACCTTCCTCTGCAATTTTCTGGAAGAATTTGAGTAGGATAGGTGTTAGCTATTCTCTAAATTTTTGGTATAATTCAGCTGTGAAGCCATCTAGTCCTGGCTTTTGTTTGCTGTAAATTTTTTGATTACACTTTTGATTCCCATGCTTGTGATGAGTCTGTCAATTTTTCTGTTTCTTCCTGGTTCAGTTTTGGAAGGATATACTTTTCTAAGAATTGAGGCATTTCTGCCAAGTTATCCATTTTATTGGCATATAATTTTTGATAGTAGTCTGTTATGGTCCTTTGTATTTCTGTGTTGTCTGTTATGATTTCTCCATTTTCATTTCTAATTTTGTTGATTTGATTCTTCTCCCTTTCTTTCTTGATGAGTCTAGCTAATGATTTTTCTGTTTCATTTATTTTCTCAAAGAACTGGCTTTTAGCTTTGTTGATTTTTGCTATAGTCTCCTTTGTTTCTTTTTCATTTATTTGTGCCCTAATTCTTATGATTTATTTCCTTCTACTAACCCAGGGGGTCTTCATTTCTTCTTTTTCTAGTTGCTTTCTGTGTAAAGTTAGGTTATTTATTTGATTTTTGTCTTGATTCTGGAGGTAAGCTTGTACTACTTTGAACCTTCCCCTTAGCACTCTTTTACTGAATCCCATAGGTTTGGGTTGTCATGTTATATTCACTTGTTTCCATGCATTTTTTTTCCTCTGTGATTTGTTTGTTATTCAGAAGCATGTTGTTTAGCCTCCATATTTTTGTATTTTTATTACTTCTTTTTCCTGTAGTTGACATCTAATCTTACCATTTTGTGATCAGAAAAGATGTTTGAAATGATTTCAGTTTTATTTTGCTTTGTTTTGTTTAATTTACCAAGGCTAGATTTAAGGCCCAGGATGTGATCTATCCTGGAGAATGTTACATGTGCACTTGAGAGAAAGGTGAAATTCATTATTTTTGGGTGAAATGTCCTATAGATATCCATTAGGTCTAACTGGTCCATTGTATCATTTAAAGTTTGTGTTTCCTTGCTAATTTTCTGTTAATTGATCTATCAATAGGTGTGAGTGGGGTATTAAAGTCTCCCACTATAATTGTGTTACTGTTAATTTCCCCTTTCATACTTGTTAGCATTTGCCTTACATATTGTGGTGCTCCTATGTTGGGTGCATGTATATGTATAATTGTTATGTCTTCTTCTTGGATTGATCCTTTGATCATTATGTAGAGTCCTTCTTTGTCTCTTCTCACAGCCTTTATTTCAAAGTCTATTTTGTCTGATATTAGTATTGCTACTCATGCTTTCTTTTGGTCTCCATTTGTGAGAAATATCTTTTTCCAGCCCTTCAATTTCAGTGTGTATGTGTCCCTTGTTTTGAGGTGTGTCTCTTGTAGACAGTATATATAGGGGTCTTGTTTATTTATCCATTCAGGCAGTCTTTGTCTTTTGGTTGGGGCATTCAACCCATTTACTTTTAAGATAATTATTGATAAATATGATCCCATTGCCACTTACTTTGTTGTTTTTGGTTTTAGTTTACAAACCTTTTCTCTGGTTCTTGTCTAGAGAAGATCCTTTAGCATTTATTGAAGAATGGTTTGGTGGTGCTGGATTCTCTAAACTTTGTCTTGTCTGTAAAAATTTTTATTTCTCTTTCATATTGGAATGTGATTCTTTCTGTATACAGTAATCTGGGCTGTAGGATTTTCTCTTTCATCACTTTAAGTATGTTCTGCCATTCCCTTCTTGCCTGAAGAATTTCTATTGAAAGATCAGCTATTATCCTTATGGGAATCCCCTTGTGTGTTATTTGTTGTTTTTCCCTTGCTGCTTTTAAGTTTTTTTTCCCCTTGTGTCTGACCATTGTTAATTTAATTAATATGTGTCTTGGGGTGTTTTGCCTTGGGTTTGTCCTGTTTGGGACCCTCTGGTTTTCCTGGACTTGGGTGGCTACTTCCTTCCCCATTTTAGGGAAGTTTTCAACTATGATCTCCTCAAGTATTTTCTCAAAGCTTTTCTTTTTTTCTTCTTCTGGGACACCTATGATTTGAATGATGGGGCATTTAACATTGTCCCAGAGATTTCTGAGTTTGCCCTCATTTATTTTAATTCTTTTTTCTTTTTCCCCCCTCTGCTTCATTTATTTCCACCATTCTATCTTCCATCTCACTTATACTATCTTCTGCCTCAGTTATTTTCCTGTTGGTTTCTTCCAGAGTGCTTTTGATCTGTTATTGCATTATTCATTATTGATTGATTCTTTTTTTATTTCTTCTAGGTCCTTGTTAAACATTTCTTGCATCTTCTCGGTCCTTGTCTCTAGTCTATTTATCTGTCACTCCTTTTTGTATTCAAGATTTTGGATCATCTTTAGTATCATTATTCTGATAGACTCAATATCTCCTCCTCTTTTGTTTGGTTTGGTGGGCATTTATCATTTTCCTTTACCTGCTTAATATTTCTCTGCCTTTTCATTTTGTTTAGATTGCTCTGTTTTGGGTGGCCTTTCTTTATTCTGGAAATTTGTGGTTTCTGCTTAATGTGGAGGTTGCTCCCTCTTGGTGGGGTTGGACTAGTGGCTTGTCAAGGTTTCCTGGTTAGAGAAACTTGCATCAGTGTTCTGGTGAGTGGAGCTGGATTTCTTCTCTGTAGTACAATGAAGTGTATAGTAGTGAGTTTTGAAGTGTCTGTGGGTTTGGTATGACTTTGGGTTGCCTGTATTTTAATGTTCATGGCTATGTTCCTGCACTGTTTGAGAATTAGCATGGTATGTCTTGCTCTGGAACTTGTTGGCTCTTGGTTGAAGCTTGGTTTCTGTGTAGGTATGGAGGCTTTTGGATGAGCTCTTGTCAATTAATATTCCCTAGAGTCAGGAGTTGTCTGGTATTCTCAAGTTTTGCATTTAAGCCTCCTGTTTTCAGTCTTTCTATTACAGTAGCCTCAAGACTTCTCCATCCAGAAAGCAATGATGATAAAACATCTAGGTTAGTGGTGAAAAGATTCTCCACAGTGAGGGACACCCAGAGAGGTTCACAGAGTTATATGGGGAAGAGGGAAATAGAGGTGCCAGGAGGAGAAGAGGGGAAATCAAAAGGGGAGAGAGCAATCTAGCCAGTAATCAATTTCCTATGTGATCTTCATAGTCTGGAATACTCAGAGTGGTTCACAGAATTTCATAGAGAAGAGAAGGGGGAGAAGTGAGATAGAGGTGACCAGGTGGGAAAGTGGGGCAGTCAAAAGGGAGAGACCAATAACACCCAGAGAGATTCAGAGAGTTAAGTAGAGAATAGAAGGGGGAGGGAGGAGATACAGGTGACCTAGGGGAGAAAAAAGAGTGTCAAAAGGGGAGAGGAAAATCAAGCCAGTAATCACACCCCTAAGTAAAAGTGAACACTGAAGATTAGATTCTTAAGGGTTCAAAATTGATAAGAAATACCAAAAAGCAAAGATTAAAAATCTAGAGTAGAGGTTAAGCTCTCAAAAATGCAATATTAAAAAATATAAATCAAATCAGTCACAAAAATTATAAAAAATGCATATGTTAAATTTTCTTTAAAATCGGGTATTTTTTGTAATGTAATATTTATTAGGTTATAAAAATGGAAATGAAAGGAGTAATAAAGAACTTAAAAATTAAAAAAAATTAAAAAATGATAATAGTAAAGGCATATCTAGGAATTTCTCTGGAGCTGTTCAGGGCAGTATGGGGTCAGTTTAGTTTCAGATAGTTCCTTGTTCCAGCTTATACTTATTATCAAGTTATATGGGCCCTTTCCAATGCTTAATCAATGCTAACTACAGGGTTTTAATATGTTTCACCTGTCACTTTCAGAGCAGCTCCTGCTTCTTTGTTTATTTTGGTTTCATCTGTTTGCAAGTCTCTTCAGTGTCTAATTGCCACCCTGACACAAGCAGGTAAAGGTGGTCACTTATTTAGTCTCACTTGTTCAGTTGTGCTGTGGAGAGGGAGAAACACTGCAAACAAATATCACTGGTGTGTGTGAGGAGTGCTCGCAGTGTATAGACCACAATGGGTTTGCCCCAGCTCATGACACCTGTGCTTTCCTGGTCTACACTGCTCAGACACCAAGTCGCTCTGAAGGCTGCTGCTGCTAAGTCACTTCAGTCGCGTTGGACTCTGTGCAAACCCATAGACGGCAGCCGACCAGGCTCCTTTCCCCCTGTGATTCTCCAGGCAAGAATACTGGAGTGGGTTGCCATTTCCCTCTCCAATACAAGCATGCATGCTGAGTCACTTCAGTCATGTCTGACTCTGTGTGAGCCTATGGATAGCAGCCCACCAGGCTCCTCTGTTGACAGGATGCTCAAGGCAAGAATACTGAAGTGGGTTGACATTTACTTCTTCTCCATGCTTTGAAGGGGAACTGTCCAAAGCAGGTCCTGCATTGCGTGCACTTCCCAGGTCTAAATGGCTCAGGTTCAGGGTCTTAGGTACTCCACAAAGGCACAGATTCAGTTGGGCCTGCATTTTGTGCCCTTCCCAGGTCCGAGGAGCTCAGGTGACCAGGTGCTTGAGGAGTGCACTATCCCAGGTGTGTGGTGCATCTTTTCACCCCCCTGGTCCCAGCTGTTTGGTTTCATGGGTGCCTCGAAAGAGCACCATCTCAGGTGTGCCCTATGTCTCCTCTGGGGTCTGACCTCAGGCTGCGACCCTCCTGGCAGATGTCAACCATCCAGGGTCCCAGGAAGATTTGGTTAGCATCTGGGAGTCTGCTCACAGTTTGGTGGAGTATGCCATCTCTGGGGCCGAGATTCCTCTCACCTTCTGGCTCTGGCTGTAGCCTACCTGCCTCTCTGACTCCAGTGGGGGGATGGGCCTGTCCACAGTCAGCTAGCTCTCCTTTGTTATTCACTCAGTCCTTTGTTCTGTGAGCTGGCCAGGTTGTGCCTTAGGTTAGAGCTTTTTGCAGGAAAGTTTTCTCTCTCTCTCTCTCTCTTTCCTCACTCTCTCTCTCTCTCTCTCTGGCAAACAGTTTGGATTGCTATCTGACGTTAGCTCCTTCAGGTTGTCCTCAGAGCATTCAGACCTGGTCCTTACCCTAAGCATGTAACCCACACCTCCCCCACTCGCTGGTGGCAGACGCAAGGGTCTAGGCTATTTCTCTTCTGTGAGTTGTGGTAAAGGTACATATTCTGTGGATTTTATTTTGTTTTGTTTTCCCCTCCTGGTTATGTTGCCCTCTGAGATTCCAAAAATCCCCACAGACCCATTGATGAGAGGGTTTCCTGGTGTTTGGAAACTTCTCCTAGTTAATCACTCCTAACTCCTTTTGTCTGTCTTTTTATCTTTTATATTTTGTCCTACCTCCTTTTGAAGAGAATGGGCTACATTTCTGGGTGCCTGGTGTCTTCAGCCAGTGTTCAGAAGTTATTTTGTGGAAGTTTCTCAGCATTCAGATGATCTTTTGATGAATTTATGGGGGAGAAAGTGGTCTCCCCAACCTATTCCTTCACCATCTTAGGACTGCACCCTTCTTGAGTTTTTAATATATGCACTTATCTCCATAAACTTACCACTTAGAATTGCTTTGCAGTGTCCCACAGGTTATAGTAAGTTGTATAATATTTTTATTTTAATTCTTTCAAAATATCCTTTGATTTCCTTAGATATCCCTTCATTTATTTTTTACTTTTGTTTTGATCTTTTTGATCTATTGCTTGTTCTGGAGTGAGTTGTTTTTTTTTTCTACATATTTTAATATTTTTCAGCTTTATTCATTTTGATTACTAGTTTCAAACCTTTGTGGTATGAAAAAATATTTGGTATGATTTCAGTCTTCTTATGTGTTTGCTGAGGCCATTTTGTATTCTGTCATATGATGTGCCTTTGAGAATGTTCCACGTCCACTTGAGAAGAATTTATTTATGGTGCTATTAGATGAAATCTTCTATAGATGTCTGTTAAGTCCATCCATCTGGCTTATGGTATGGTACAAGTCTAGTATTACCTTGTTGATTCTGCATCTGGGCAATCTATGCATTGATGGAAGTGAGGTATTAAAGTCCCTTGTTATGAATACATTTTTGTCTATATCTGTTGGATTTGTTTGACATATTTCTTTGGAAGTGTTGGGTGAATAGCTATAATTGTTATATCTTCTTGTTGCATTGTTCTCTTTCTCATATGTTGACATTTCTTGTTGCTTGTTGCCAGTTTTGGCTTAAGATTTATTCACCTGATATAAGTATAGTTATACCCATTTTCTTTTCATTTCTACTTGTAGGGAACGTATTTTGCAGCTCTTCATTTTGAATCAAGTAACCATAAATCTGAAACAAGCCTTTTGTAGGCAGCACATAATTGGACTTTTTAAAATCACATCCAGCCACTCTGGGACTTTCCATTGGTAAATTCAGTTTATTTACATTTAGAGCAATTATTGATATGCAAGGATTTACTGATTCAATATTATTAGTTGCTTTCTAGTTATGTTTTATTTCCATTGGTTTTTCCCCTCTGTTTCTGCTTAACTTTATAAATTAGTTAATTTCATTGGTGGTGTGCTGTGTTTTGTCTTTTATTTTGTGTGTCTCCTCTACATTTTTGTTTTGTGATTACCTTATGAATCATAAAAAATATAGATGAAACAGTCCATTTAGCCTGATAGAAACTCATCTTTAAATGCTTATAAAGCTGTTAACATTTGATTTTGTTGTTATTCAGTTGTTCAGTTGTGTCTGACTCTTTGAGAACCCATGGTATACAGCACACCAGGCTTCCCTGTCCTTCAGTATATTCCAGAGTTTGCTCAAACTCATGTCCATTGAGTCAATGATGCCATCTAACTGTCTCATATGCTGTTCCTCTCTTCTCCTCTTGCCCTCAATCTTTCCCAGCATCAAGTTCTTTTCCAGTGAGTCAGCTCTTCTCATCAGGTGCCCAAAGTATCAGAGCTTCAACTTGAGTATCAGTCCTTCCAGTGAAAATTCAGGGTTGTTATCCTTTAGGATGGACTTGTTTGATCTCCTCGCATTCCAAGGGACTCTCCAGAGTCTTTTCCAATACCACAGTTGAAAGCATCAACTCTTCAGTGCTCAGACTTCTTTATGGTACAACTCTTACATCTGTACAAAACTACTGGGAAAACCATAGCTTTGACTAGGTGGACCTTTGTCACAAAGGGATGTCTCTGCCTTTTAATATGTTGCTTAAGTTTATAATAGCATTTCTTCTAAAGAGTGAGCATCTTTTAATTTAATTGCTGCAATCACCATCTGCAGTGGTTTAAGAGCCCAAGAAAATAAAGTTTGTCACTGTTTCCATTTTTCTCCATCTATTTGCCATGAATTAATGGGACCAGATGCTTTGATCTTCATTTTTTGATTGTTGAGTTTTAAGCCATCTTTTATACTGTCCTCTTTCACCTTCATCAAGAGACTCTTTAGTTCCTCTTCATTTTCTGCCATTAGAGTGGTGTCATCTGCATATCTAAGGTTATTGATATTTCTCCCAGCAATCTAGATTCTAGCTTGTGCTTCATCCAGCTCAATATTTCCATTTGACTACTTCCATGTATAACATAGATTGTCAGGAAGCATTTAACAGGAGGCTTCCTGTGTGCTGTTTTGTATCTGTCAGGATAGCTTCAGCCCTAATTAATTCCTTAATATTCAGGAATTAAGAGGAGAGGCACACCTTTCCCGGGGCTAAGGAATCCAGGCATTTCCTTTGTTAGGTTCTCATTACAGTGATAAGTACCCTCTTCTCTCTTTAATAGGGATCACCTTGTTTTTTTGTAAGTCTCTCTCTCTCCTTCTGTCTGATTCCCTGGAGTGCAAAAGCGGGCTGCATAACCCAGGGAATATTAGCCTCTTTCCTTCTTTCACTCTCTCATCATCGACTCTGGGCCACCAGGTTCCGGTCCAGTAAAGGACCAACAAGTGGTGCCCAGAAACAGGGACTCTGGTACACATGGCAAGATTCAGACGGAGTGATACCAGAGGGCCTATCGAGGCCAGTAAGTACTAAGACATGGGTCAATAGGCTGGAAAGACAGCTCACTTTTCTACTTTACATTATCACTTATTTAAAGTTCAAGGATTTTCAGTTTCACACCAGCAAATAGAAGCTTGCCTTCAGACAGTGCTTGAATGTAACCCTTGGTTCCCTAATGAAGGTAGTTTTGATTTAGAAATTTGGCATCAGGTCAAAGAGAATATTGGACGAGCTGTCAGACAGGGAAAAAATATTCTGATAAATTTCTGGCCCCTATGGGCTCTCATTGAAACCACGATTCTGCCATTACAAGGTAATTCTAGCCCTCCTGATATTCGACAACAGGCAGAACACTCATTACATGAATATGAATTAGATGATGATACCTTATGAAAGACCCAATTAGAACAACATTAGATATTTCAGGATTTTTCTACCAACCCTGCCCCAGTTGCTCCAAGTGCTCCTCCCCTGCCAGAGGGCACATGACAATGACTCCCTTAAGACACTTTTTAACATTAAAACTGATAACTGCTTTCTGAATAACAATAATCTACCCCCTTCACAACAGAGGCTCTCTGAACTGCTGGCTTTGCAATCACAAGTCTCTGAAGCCAATGTTTTTTTCTGCCTTTCAAGTTTTAAGAAATGCTGATGCTCAAGGGCAGAGAATACCTCAATATGAAGGTATTAACCTTTTTCACATGCAACAAATGAAAAAGGTTGTAACTATGTATGGCCCACATTCGCCTTTTACTAGAGAGATTCTAAATGCTATGGCATCTTCTATTGGAACCTTTATTCCCTATGATTGGTGAATTTTAATAAAAGCTCTCCTTAAACCAGGAGAGTATCTTCAATGGACAATGGGGTTTCAAGATATAGCCAGAGACCATGCTAACAGAAATGCTCGAGCTGGCACTCCCCAATACCAAATTACTTTTGAAATGTTAACTGGCATTGGATAATTTGATGCCAAATATGATGCCCTCCTCTGTTGCATTATCAATTAAAAACAGTGAATCGAATCTTGGGATTGAATTCCTCCTCAAGGGGAACTTACAGGTAGCTACACTAAAATATTGCAGGGACCTAATGAAATGTATGCTGATTTCTTAGCTAGATTAGAAACTGCTATTTCCCATACAGTAATTGGAGAAGAAGCTAAAAGGCAACTAGAAAAATTACTTGCTTATGAAAATGCAAATCAGGAATGTCGAAGGGCTATAGCCCCAATTCGTGAGACAGGGACTATTTTTGATTATTTGAAGGCTTGCTGCAATATAAGATCAGAAACTCAAAAAATGCAAATGCTAGCTAAAAGAAGAAAGGGAAATGCCTTAAGAAAGGGAAATGAAGGATGCTTTACATGTAGAGATAAGAACCATTTTAAAAACGACTGCCCTAAGAAAGTCAAAAAAATAAAAAAATAAAATAAAAATCATCCAAAAATCTGCCCTCGCTGCTATAGAGAAATGCATTGGGCCAAAGTGTAAATCTAAATTTGATATTGAAGGGAAACCTATTCTGGAAAACTCCAAGCAGGAGACCCCTCCCCCCGAGGTCCCCTTCAACAAAAACTAGGGGAAACTTCTACCTTTTCCCTCAAACCCTCAACATCCGCCAGTGCTGCAGTTTATATACCAACCCTAAACTCCTTTACCCTCAAGCAATCCCCTCTAGCATACCTATCAGAATTTTTGGGCCCCTGCCCCCACAAATCTTTGGTCTTTTACTTGGCTGATCTAGTTTGACTTAACAGGCAGGAATGCCAGGAGTCTCCAAATGGAGAAAATAGGCTGCAAGTGTCAGACATTTTTATCTCTCTTAAGCAGCAGGAGGAAACAAACTAGTGATATATATATATATATATATATATATATATATATATATATATATATTCCTTCTCTATACAAATTTAAAAAGAGATTTCTCTTAAAATTCTGGATTGACATAATGATGCCTGGTTCCACCTGAACTTAACTTTTCTCAAACCTTGAGCTAACCAATGCGTTTTTCTTAAGGAAATGTTTGTCTTAGAGTATGTTAATGAGCTATGTATTTACCCTAGATTCCTTTTTTAAGTCAGTTCCGCCTAAGACTCAGAACTAACTTGACAAACCGGTTTGTTTTACTCATGCAAATGTTCTCTTAAGCTATGCTGATGAAACTGTATTTTCTTGGAAAGCTGCCTTTCTTCAAGATTCATGTCAATTATTTTGTGGCCCTAGACAACTCACCTGGTGCCAAGGTTATCTCAAAATGCATGTTGTGGGTGAAGGTCCTGGTGGTATTCTCTTCAGTTTTGAGATATTTCCTTTTTCTAATTAGCTGACTGCTAGTAGTTATGTGAAAATGAAAGTGAGAGTGAAGCCGCTCAGTCCTGTCCAACTTTTTGCTACCCCATGGACTGTAGCCTACCAGGCTTATCCATCCATGGGATTTTCCAGGCAGGAATACTGGAGTGGGTTGTCATTTCCTTATCCTAGTATTTATATGACATCTGGCTAAAGACTAGCAGGGGGCCACTCTTTTTGCCCCCTTCTGATGGCAATGTCAAATGCTTTCTCTATCTTCTTTATACTTTAATAAAAATTTATTACATATAAATCTCAATTTGAAAACACATTACACATTTCTACTGATTTCCAATTAGCTTTTCTAAAACATTTTGGGGAAATATCATTTCATTATCCTTCTGGTAAGCTGTGAAATTTTTTCAAAAACATTGTATTTATTATTTCTCACATTTCTTTTATATAGATGGGATTAAAATGCCAAAGCTTCATTATGGTCTCTTAAAAAATATAAAGTCTTTTATACTAAATTCCATGCTGCTCAACAAAAATGCTCAACACTATGCTCTTATTCAAGTTATTTGCTTACATCCTTACCCCATTAATATAGTCTCTGACTCTATATAATTCAGATTTTGTATTAAAAAAAATAAAAACCTCCACCATAAACTCCTAGTTCTATTAAAACAGATTATGGCCCTGCCTATATTTCTAGACACTTTAAACAATTTTTTACATTTTTTTCTATTAAACATATTACAGGTATTCCTTATAAACCACAGACACAAGACATAGTCAAATGAACACATCACACACTAAAGTTACAAAAAAAAGATTAAAGAAGAGGGAATACACAGGTACACTTTTGTCTTCCTTATCTAAAGCAGACTTTACTAGATTCCAACATAAGATATTTTCTAAACCTATAATTATTATTAATACATCTTTAATTGTTTTAAAATTTTTAAACCTACCACAGGGAAATATTTTAACAAGAACAGAAAGACAGTTTGAGGAATTGAAGGACACTTCTCTTCCTCTGCCCATTTGGTACCAAGTCGGGTTCAATAATCAATAGAAATCTGGGAAATTAATCTTATGGGGAAAGGGATATGCTTGTATTTCCCCAGATGGATCCAAAAAAACTTTTTCCTTGGAAAATTTGACCCAAGGGGACCCCTGACGTTCAAAATGAAGACAAAACAACAAGAACCCCTGTAGGAAGAAATTCCAATATGGGCCATGGTGGCTCTAAAGATCTCCAGAAAGTGTCACCCTCAGAGACATCAACCCTATGATCTCCCCATTTTGGGACAAATAAAAATCCTTATTAATCAAGTTAAAAATCTGATTTCTCAACAGGGAATGATTCAGAGTCCTGAAAACCTTCTTATGGTTATGCTTTGTTGGCCTGTGCAACACCCCGCTCGAACCAGATTAACTAATTACTTACCCAACCCCCCTTTACAGGTCATAAAATAGACGGAGAAAAGACCGATCATATCAACCAATGACTCCACCCATATGCCCCCTCCCTGGAACCCTCACACCCTGGGGAGTAGGGAAAACGATTTAACATTTCTTTAGGCTATGAAGTCCTTCCATTGCCTTGGCCCAAGAAAATTATGCATAAACATCGGTGGACAAACTTGTGCTTTTGTCCTGCCTCCAAAAGAGGACTTTCAGACATTACTGCCCTTTTTCTGTCTGTGAACCACGTTTACTACTGAGACTTCAGGGAAAGAGCTGGGGAAAGAACAAAAAACATCATGTATTATGCTGCTTAAGTGGCTTTAAAGGTTACTAACACTACGCTGAAACATTACCATGACAAAGGACTTCTAGGTTGCTTTAACGGTGGAATGGCATCCCCTCCTCCTCCTCAAATCATCCTTGATAAACAAATTGGGCCTAAACAATGGGACATCAGGAAAAAACTTGAAACTTGGACTAGACACTTCACAGAGACCAGTCGTGGTCATAGTGTAAGACCCAAAATTCGGGCCTTCGTCCCAAGGAGGAAAAACCGCGCGACCCAATGAACCAGTCCAGCAGAGGCAACACGCAAGAGGGTTTATTGTCAGTTGTGCAAACCGGGTGACTCTGATCTCCTGGGAGGCAGAGCACACTGAACAGCAAATTGGGCAAGCTTTTTATAGACAGAAAATCATACTATCAGCATATTACATACAGGTTGCAAAGTGATTGGTTACATATTTGCAAGGCAATCCTATTGGCACAAACTTCTCGGGCTTTGGTTCAAACTTAAAGCAATTCTATTGGTACAAACGGTGCGGGCTTTTGTTCAAACTTAGGCGCCCGCGGGCTTTTCAGCTCTCCTGTGGGCTTTGTACTGGGTGCATATTGATTGGCTGGCTCCAGGTCACCCGATGGGGGCGGGGAATCCCACCATTTCACAGGAAACCGAAACCCAAGTCCCTGCCGCCTACCAGCCCCAGCCCCGGCAGCCCCACATAATAAAACTTATTTCTCAGCTTCAAAAACCAACAAGAGTAATAACAGACACATGAATTATAGACACTGGTAAAAGGGAAACTAGATATCAACTAGTCAAAGTACATCAAACAATTCGGCAACCCCACATTCCCTCCTTTTTCTTTGTCATTAGTTTTTCGGAACGACCTCTCGAATGGCCAGGACATACATAAAAGTCATGCCCCTGGGTTTTTACCTGCCACCCAGGATGTTGACATCCATACCCTGGGAAGGGCTCTTGAGGGCTCGGGTCCCAACTTTCTCCCACTATGTCACACAGGTCTACAGTCAGGGTAGGAAAATAGGTTGCAACTGGGCCTATGCCAGTGGTCTCGTTTACCATATTTCCTGCTTCTGTATTAAAGACTCTCCAGGTGATACGGTGTACCTGGTGGGGACTCGCATTTCCCTCAACTAGGGGCAAGCAAAGCAAAAGTGTCACAAGCAAGAAAGTCTTAGCTTTAAGGGGTTTTGAGTGCGGTGGAGTTTCCATCTGGGTTCTGACGTCTCCTCATGGTCGCGGCCGGGTGCAGCCTTTACATGGGAGGCATGAATCCATGCCGCGATTCCATCTACCTTCAGTGCAGTCAGCGTTGTCAAGAGGACGGTGTAAGGTCCCTTCCAGCAGGGTTCAAGGGTCTTGGTCTGATGTCTCCATACCAACACTGTATCTCCAATCTTGAAGGGATGAGGGCAGGGAACAGGGTTGTCTGCACGGTATGCGGCGGATATGGGTTTCCAGATTTCTTGTTGCACCAACTGCAGGGCTTGCAGATGGGCCTGTAGGGTAGGGGAAGCCGTAAGGGCAGAGATATCAGAGTCAAAAAAAGATATGGCTGGCGGGGGGCTTCCATAGATGATTTCAAAAGGGGTAAGTCCATGTGGGCCGGGTGTGTTTCTGGCCCTATATAGGGCCAGTGGTAGGAGCTGCTTGGTCAGGGGATAGAGGGGTGTCATCATCTCGACAAACCCAGGAATCCAGAGTCTACAGAACCCCACAGTCCCTAGGAATGCTCTCATTTGGCGGGGGTTTTTTGGGGGAGGTATTAGTGACACCGCTTGTTTTCAGGCTTCTGTCAGCCACCTCTGTACATTTTCCAGTTGGTACCCCAAATACGTTACTTTGGTCTGACAAATTTGGGCCTTTTTTGCTGAGGTGTGGTATCCCAGTCTCCCCAGGGTTTCTAGCAGGGCCCCTGTACCTTTATCACAGTCTAATGCTGTGGGAGCTGCCAGCAGCAGGTCGTCTACATACTGTAGGAGCACCAGGTGGGATGCTGCGTCCAGAAGGTGTCCAGGTCTCGATGTAAGGCCTCATCAAACAGGGTGGGACTGTCCTTGAATCCTTGTGGCAACCTAGTCCACGTTAGTTGTCCCGAGAGTCCGGCTTCTGGATCTTTCCACTCAAAGGCAAATAGCGGTCGGCTCTGGTGGCTCAGTCTCAAGCAAAAGAAAGCATCTTTTAGGTCCAACACTGTGTACCAGGTGTGGGAGGGAGGCCAAGTGCTGAGTAGGTTATATGGATTAGGTACTGTTGGGTGGATGTCTTCTACCCATTTACTTATTTCTCTCAGATCCTGTATGGGCCTGTAGTCTCCTGTACCTGGCTTTTTGACAGGGAGTAGGGGAGTATTCCAGGCCGATCTGCAGGGATCAAGGATGCCTAATCTGAGGAGTCTCTGTATGTGGGGCCTGACTCCTCTGTAAGCCTCTTCAGACAGGGGGTACTGTTTGACCGAGACGGGGGTGGCCGAGGACTTCATGTTAATGACAATGGGTGGCTGTCCCGTGGCCAGTCCCATCCCTCCAGTTTCTGCCCAGGCCAGAGGATACTTTTGTATCCAGTCCTGAATTTGGCCCATCGGTGAGGCTTCAGGCTCTAATAGTTTATATTCATCTTCTAGCCTTATTGTCAGGACCTGAAGGGGGGTTCCATTGGGTCCTGTAATGGAGGCCCCTATGTCATGGAAATGGATTAGGGCTCCCACTTTGGAGAGGAGGTCTCTCCCTAGTAAGGGGTATGGGCAGTCCGGAACATGTAGAAAAGAGTGGGTGACCTTACCAGAGGCCAGATGCACTATCCGTTTGGTCGTCCATCGGCACAATTTTCCTCCAGTGGCCCCTTGTACCCAAGCCGCTCTGGTACTCATGGGTCCTTTGGTCTTGGTCAGCACAGAGTGTTGAGCCCCTGTGTCTACCAAAAAGGTCACGGGTTGCCCCCCTACTTCCAGTGTTATCCGGGGCTCAGGGGGAGGCTCCTGGCCCTGACTGTCCTAATCTTCGTCTAGGGACAGGACTCTAGTGCTAGTCTTCCACGGGTCTCGAGGCCTCTTTGGGCAGTCTTTCACCCAGTGGCCCTTTTCTTTGCAGTAGGCCCATTGGTCGCGGTCTACTCTCGGTCGCCTGTTGTCTCCCAACCTCTCTTTCTTTCCTGACTCTGATCTGGGCTGTATTACAGTGGCCAAAATCTTGCTTAATTCCCTGTTATGTTTTCTGTCTCATTTTTCTTCTTTTTCTTCCTGTTCTCGTCTCAACCTGTCCTCTCTTTCTTCCTGCAGCTTTCCGAGCCTTTCTTCTCTCTCTTCTGGAGTTTCTCTCTTATTGTAAATCTTTTCTGCCTCTCTCATTAGATCCTGTAAGCTATAATCCTGTAATCCTTCTAGCCTTTGTAACTTATTTCTAATGTCCGGAGCTGACTGTCCTATAAAGGCCATGGAGACATTTCCCCTATCTTCAGGGCTACTAGGATCAAAAGTGGTGTACATACGGTATGCCTCCATGAGCCTCTCAAGGAAAGCTGCTGGGGTCTCCTCCAGTCCCTGGGTCACTGCTCTTACCTGGGCCAAATTGGTAGGGTGTCTTCCGGCACCCTTGAGACCCGCAAGGAGGACCTGGCGATAGAGACGGAGCTGCTCCCTACCAACAGGGGTGTTGTAGTCTCAATCCGGTCGTGTCAGCAGGAAAGCTGCATCGATCTCATTTGGCAGGAGGGTGGGGGCCCCATTAGGCCCGGGCATGCTTTTCCTGGCTTCTAGGATGACTCGCTGTCTCTCTTCTGTGGTCAGCAAGGCCTGCAAGAGGTAAGGGACTTGGTTGGGGTGTCCGTGTGGTCCTGCATTGAACACTCGCTCTTTGACTTCTACCGATAGGTTGTTGGCTCGGTCTTAGACTTCTTTCCAATGTCCTAGAGTCAAACTTAGAGGGGTAGTTAGTCTTTGTCCCATGCTGGGAGGAAGGGGGAAACAGAAATACACCAAGAGACTCACGAAACAGACACAAGAAAGGGAGACCAGAAGCTGCACGGCACAAAATCGGCGCCAAATCGAAAGTAACAATTCAGACGGGAGCAGAGACTGAAAGTGTCACGCCCCTGGCAGGAAGACGGTCTGCTCATCTCCAGCCACCCAAGTCACCCCTGGAGCGTCCTCCAGGGTTGAAATTCAGAAGCCCGTGGACCCGTCAGTCCGCTTCACGAATTCCTACTGAGCCCGTACGGGTACCGAAACAGAGTACAGACAGACAACAGTTACCATAGATTCAATGCCGGCCGGACTTACCTCCCACTGGGGTTGGTATTGGGTCCGAGGCTTTCCCGATCCCGGACGAGCCCCCAAATGTAAGACCCAAAATTCGGGCCTTCGTCCCAAGGAGGAAAAACCACGCGACCCAATGAACCAGTCCAGCAGATGCAACATGCAAGAGGGTTTATTGTTGGTTGCGCAAACCGGGTGACTTTGATTTCCTGGGAGGCAGAGCACACCGAACAGCAAATTGGGCAAGCTTTTTATAGACAAAAAACCATACTATCAGCATATTACACACGGGTTACAAAGTGATTGGTTACATGTTTGCAAAGCAGTCCTATTGGTACAAACTTTGCGGGCTTTTGTTCAAACTTAAAGCAATTCTATTGGAACAAACGGCGCGGGCTTTTGTTCAAACTTAGGCGCCCGCGGGCTTTTCAGCTCTCCTGCGGGCTTTTTACTGGGTGCATATTGATTGGCTGGCTCCAGGTCACCCGATGGGGGCGGGGAATCCCACCATTTCACAGGAAACCGAAACCCAAGTCCCTGCCGCCTACCAGCCCCAGCCCCGGCAGCCCCACATAATAAAACTTATTTCTCAGCTTCAAAAACCAACAAGAAGAATAACAGACACATGAATTATAGACACTGGTAAAAGGGAAACTAGATATCAACTAGTCAAAGTACATCAAACAATTCGGCAGCCCCACAATAGTAACTATTTATTTTGCTATAATCAGTCATATTTTATACAGGCCTGTGTCCCACTTACAGTTTAATCTGTAACTTGTATTAATTGCCAATTTTGTGTTACTCCTGTTCAATTTAATCATAGTACTTACAGCTGGGAACAAATCAAATTCACTTGCATTATAATGCCTCTCTGAATGTACAATTACTGCAAAAGGAAATCTTTGAAACTGTTGCTAAACATCTACCCTCTTCCACTAATTTGAAAACTTTTAGCTGGACAGCTTGCTGGTCAATTTTCTGGGCTAGACCCACAAGAATGGTTTCAAAGTGTTAACCACAGCATCAGGTCTGGAATTGTAACTTTGTTGATTGTCTTGATAATTGTATTTGTTGTTTATCACCATCTTTCTATAAGGTTGGTTCGTACTAACCAAACTCATTTGGTCAGGACTTTTTTACAAATATAATAAAATAGGGGGAATTGTCAGAAAGCATTTAACAGGAGGCTTCCTGTGTGCTGTTTTGGATCTGTCAGGAAAGCTTTGGTCCTTATTAATTCCTTAATATTCAGGAATTAAGAGGAGAGGCATGCCTTTCCCAGGGTTGAAGAATACAGGCATTTCCTTTGTTAGTTTCTCATTATGGTGATAAGTACCCTCTTCTCTCTTTAGTAGAGATCGCCTTAAGTTTTATAAGTCTGTAATTTTAATCTTTATCTTTGCTGAGAATAACTACCTTGTAAGACAGTATATATGCCAACACCATGTTGATTAAAACACCTTTGCTCCACCAGAACTTTGGTTCCCATGTCTTTTTTTTTTTTCTTTCTCTCTATCTCTCTCTATTTCTGGCTGATTCCCTGGAGCACAGAAGCCAGCTGTATAACCCAGGGACTATTAGTCTCTTTCCTTCTTTCACTCTCTCATCATTGACTCCGGACCACCAGGTTCTGGTCCATTAAAGGACTAACAATAGATGTACAATTTGTTTGCAATTTATAGTATCTATTATTATTTGTACTACATTTCAAGTTTGATGGTTGAGTGATTAACCCACCATAGTTAGTCTATTCCTAACTCTATATTAGGAATATAGAGTTACAGTTTTCTATTTTTTTTTTTACCTTCATCAGTGTGTTGTATGTCTTCATATGCTTTAATGTCTCTGATTAGTGTCTTTTCATTTCAGCTTGAATAATTTCTTTATTTTTGGCAAAACAAGTCTAGTGGTGGTGAACTTCCTTAGCACTAGTTTGTCTGAGAAAACTTTTATTTCTCTTTCATATCTCAATGATAACTTTTGGTTGGCACTTTTTATTTTCTTTCCACACTTTGAATATGCCCTTGCACACTTTCCTAGACTTCCAAGTCTCTAATGAGAAATTCCCTGAGAGTCAAATGGCAATTATTTAATGATTTCCTTTCCTTATTTCCCTGGCTACCTTTAATATTCTTTATGTTTATGGTTTCTTTTGTGTGGAAAACTTTTGTATTTAATTAGGTCCCATTTGTTTAATTTTGTTTTTGTTTCCATTAGTCTAGGAGATCAAAAAAATGTTTTGCTTCCATTAGTCTAGAAATTTGCAATTTATGTCAAAATGTATTCTGCTTATGTTACCCTCAAATAGTTTTACAGCGTCTAGTCTTATGTTTAGGTCTTTAACATATTTTGAGTTAATTTTTGTGTATAGTGTTAAAGACTCTTCAAATATATTTTTACATGTAATTTTGTCCTGTTTTCCCAGCATCATTTATTGAAGATATTGTCTTTTCTCCATGAACAGTCTTGCCCCCTTCATTAATTGAATGACCATAGGAGTGTGGGTTTATTTCTGATTTTTTGTGCTATTCCATCAACCTATATTTCTGTTTGTAATTCAGTGTTTACATGAAAACTGTAAACTGCTTACTGTTTACATAACTGTAACTTTGTAGTATAGTCTGAAATCAAGGAGCCTGATTCCTCCAATTCAGTTTTTCATTCTCAAAATTGTTTTGGATATTCATGTTTTGTGTCTCCATATAAATGTTATCAGTCATAATTCTAGTTGCTGTCTTAAAATGTTGTATGTCAAAACAACTTGATTAAACTTCTTTGTCATTGTATGTAATCAGACCTTTACCCATATCTTTTAAGCATTTTGTCATTCATAGACAGTTGTTATTTCACTCTAATATTTTGCAAAAATGCTTCATCTTTAAGAAGATTATACAGAAACCACTACAATATTATAAAGTAATTAGCCACCAACTAATAAAAATAAATGAAAAAGGATTATAAACACTTTTTGATGAGTACAGGTTTCTGGTAATGTTCCAATAATATTACTGAACTGTGTAAGAAATTAAACAATTCTAATAGCTAATAGAAAGTTATTATTTTACTTGTAGCCATACTTTTGAACGTAACTTTCAGGATAGAAATAAAATTCTCTAGTGACGTTGTCACAGAATATAACTACCTGTGACATGGATCACTGCTTAATAGGGCTTCTCTGGTAAAGATGGTAAAGAATCCACATATAGTGAAGGAGACTGGGGTTCGATTCCTAGGTTGGGAAGATCCCCTGGAGAAAGGAATGACCACCCACTCCAGTATTCTTGCCTGGAGAATTCCATAGACAGAGGAGACTGGTGGGGTACAGTCCACAGGGTCACAAAGAGTCAGAGATGACTGACTAACACTTTCACTTTCATAAGTCTACTACTTGAAGCACATGCACAATGTTTGTGTGACAATTCAGTACAAAATGTATAGACTATAAAATATTTCCCCATTGGCACATCTCTGTATTTGATTTTTATGTCTCATTAGTTTTCCCCTAATGTGTATAATTAGGCATATATATAATCTGATGGACAAAGAGGGAACAGCCACAATGGTACTGGGGGACAAATGTTTTGCTTGTCAACACTTTCTATTCAAAGATTTACAAACAAAAAGGAGAAATGATAGAGTAAATGTTCACCTATCAAAGTGTGAAGAAAGTATTCTGGCTAACCAGTACAGCCTGTTTTATGACCTTTTAAGAATGCATCATATATCTTCTTTAAACATCATGGAAAAAATAAACTTAAAACTCAAAATAGAGTAACTGTGGTTCAGGCATCCATAATAGAACTGGATGATCATTGTGGATGTTGTTTCTGACACATTACAAATTCTTTTGTTACTGAGAACTTGAATTTTCTAAAATTTATCAGATTTAAAGACATAATCAACTGTTTTGAAAACAATATCAGTTAGCAGCTGCCAGTGTCAACCTAATGGCCTCAAGGTAACTAGAGTCAGAAATGACATCCAAACATTGTCTCACCATACTGGAGCAGAAGGCTAGAAAGCCCAGCTTGGAGAATTAATGGTTCCCAAAGGCTATGAAATAATTGGAAACTGTAACCTTCATCTTTGTGTCCTACTGCTTAAGTTCCAGAACTGGTCAAGAACAGTTATGCCAAGTGCTATAGTTGTTTGAAATAATGGATATATTTCAAAAACAATTCATAGGCCAATCAGGAACCACTGGCCTCTGTTAGATAAAAGACTGAACACAAAACTTGGAGGCCAGTGTCAATGCCAAGCTGCATCTTGAAAATCAATATTTGGTTGTGGCCTCCAACTCAGTGGGCCTCAGGGGACACTAGCCCATAGTAAAGACTCTGTACAGAACAATATCTGGTAGATGGGAAAGAGAACGTTCTGTGGGCAAGGTAGGCTTAATGAAAATTGGCACTATCTGACAACTTGTAAAAACAAAAACTTCAATGTGAACAGGACAAAAATTTGATTCAGCACACCAGAAAATTTTCTTTGTTGCTAGTGTATAAGACTTTTAACAAATGTGAAATGCAAGCTAGTCTTAGAAACTAGCTCATCTCCATCTTTTGAAATCATTCTAATGGAGGTTCAGTGGACATAAGAACAGTTAAAGTTATTTAGCCAAGTAATTAAACAGGTACTAAACAGATCTATTCAGAAATACCAGTGGGTTCAGCTTACAGTAGACCAAGTGTGTTGTTCATTTGTTTAGTCATTTCCAACTTTTTGTGACCCCCATGGACTGCAACACACTGGGCTTCTCTGTCCTTCACTATCTCCCAAAGTTTTCTCAAACTCATGTCAAAGATTCCAGCAAACCTCTGAAGCCCCCTTATCCTCTTGACCTCAATCTCTCCCAGCATCTGGAACTTCTCCATTGAATTGGCTCTTTGCATCAGGTGGCCAAAGGATTGGAGCTTCAGTATCAGTCCTTCCAATGTATATGCAAGATTCATTGAGTTGATCACCTTGCTGTTCAAGGGACTCTCAAGAGTGTTCTCCAGCACCACAATTTGGAGACATCAATTCTTCAGCACTCAGCCTTCTTTATGGTTCAACTTTCATGTCTCTACATGACCACTATAAAAGCCACAGCTTTGACTCTCCGGATATTTGTTAGCAAAGCGATGTCTCTGCTTTTTAATGTGTTGTCTAGGTTTGTCACATCTTTTCTTCCAAGGAGCAAGTGTCTTTTAATTTCGTGTCTTAAGTCACCATCCATGATTTTGATGCATAAGGAAACAAAATCTATCATTGCTTCTACTTTTACCCTTTCTATTTGCCATGGAATGATGGGATTGGATGCTATGATCTTTGCTCATATAGTCTTGAGATTTAAGCCAGCTTTTTCATGCTCCTCTTTTATCTTCATCAAGAGGCTCTTTAGTTCCTCTTTGCTTCTGCCATTAGGGTGGTGTCACCTGCATGGATGAGGTTATTGATACTTCTCCCAGGAAACTTTACTCCAGTTTCTGATTCATCCAGCCCAGCATTTTTCATGATGTACTCTGCACGTAAGGTAAATAAGCAAGGTGACAATATACAGTCTTGACTTACTCCTTTCCCAATTCTGAACCAGTCTGTTGTTCCATGTCCAGTTCCAACTGTTGCTTCTTGACCTGCATACAGGTTTCTCAGAATGGAGGTAAGGTGGTCTGTATTCCATCTCTTTAAGAATTTTCCACAGTTTGCTGTGATCCACATAGTCAAAGGTTTTAGCATAGTCAATGAAGCAGAAGATTTTTTTTTATTCTATTGCTTTCTGATGATTGAACAGATGTTGGCAATTTGATCTCTGGTTACTCTGACGTTTATAAACCCAGCTTTATAAAGCCCAGATTTATCCAGAGAACATCTGGATGTTCTCATTTCATGTACTGTTGATGGACATGTACATGTACTCACTTCATGCTTCAAGGATTTTGAACATCACTTTGCTAGCATATGAAATGAGTACAAGAGTAGTTTGAATATTCTTTGGCATTGCCCTTCTTTGTGATTGGAATAAAAACTGGCATTTTCAAGTCCTGTGGCCACCGATGAATTTTTCAAACTTGCTGGCATATTGAGTTCAGCACTTTTACTGCATCATCTTTTAGGATTTGAAATAGCTCAACTTGAATTCCACCTCCACTAGCTTTGTTTGTAGTAATGCTCGCTAATGCCCACTTGACTTCACACTCCAGGATGTCTGGCTCTGGGTGAGTGACAATACCATGATGGTTATCTGGGTCATTAAGACCTTTTTTATACAGTTCTTCTATGTATTCTTGCCACCTCTTTCTAATATCTTCTGGTTCTGTTAGGTCTATACTGTTTCTAAACTTTATTGTTCCCATCTTTGTATGAAACTTTCTCTTGGTATCTCTAGTTTTTTGAACATATTTATAGCCTTTCCCATTTTATTGTTTTCTTCTATTTCTTTACACTGTTCATTTAAGAAAGCTTCCTTATCTCTCTTTGCTATTCTTTGGAACTCTGCATTCAGTTAGATATATGTTTCCTTTTCTCCATTCCTTTTGATTCTCTTACTTTCTCAGATATTTGTAAGGCCTCCTCAGACAACCATTCTGCCTTGTTGCATTTCTTTTTCTTTGGATGACTTTGATCACCTCCTTCTGTACAATACTATGAGCCTCCATCCATAGTTTCTCAGGTACTCTATCAGATCTAATCCCTTAAACCTATTTGCTACTTCCACTGTATAATGGTAAGGAATTTGATTTATATCATACCTAAATGACCTAGTAATTTTCCCTTCTTTCTTCTACTTAAGCCTGAATTTTGCAATAAATAACTCATAGTCTGATTCACAGTCAGCTCCCGGCCTTGGTTTTGCTAATTGCATAGAGCCTCTCCACCGTTGGCTGCAAAGAATGTAATCAATCTGATTTTGGTATTGACCATCAGGTAGTGTCCCTGTGTAGAGTCATCTCTTGTGTTGTTGAAAGTGGGTGTTTGCCATAACCAGTGTGTTCTCTTGGCAAAACTCTTTTAGACTTTGTCCTGCTTCATTTTATACTCCAAGGCCAAATTTTCCTGTTACTCTAGATGTCTCTTGAATTTCCACTTTTGCATTCCAGTCCCCTATGATGAAAATGGCATCCTTTATGATGTTAGTTGTATAAAATCTTGTAAGTATTCATAACCATTCAACTTCATCTTCCTTGGCATTAGATTGGGGCATAAATTTGGATTACTCTGATATTGAATGGTAGCTCAATGAGATTTCTTAAAACAAATATTTTAAAATTTTGTAGTGATCCTGTCACAGATATCCCTTTTTATTTGGGTTTGATAATTAGACTATTATTGTGTTCTATTTATGGTAACTTGTCTCTTTGATTTTTCACATTCATTGAAGTCTTTTATTTATATCTGAATTTGCAACATCTGTTACCTCCTCCATCCTTACAAGTTTGCTTCTAGCAAATAATGACTTCCATCAGCCCTGTTAAGAGTTCTGAACTTTCCTCAGAAATTTTCTATAGATTCACCTATGCCACACTTCTCTTTGGAATTGAGGATTCATAGGTTGTGTCTTTCTTTCTGAGTCTGCAAACCAGGAGAGTTGTTCATTCCCTCCTCTTTTCTTTCCCTAGGGCAGTGATGCTCAAGTTTGTGTGCTTTCTCTGAATCCTGCAGATTTGCACCAGTTTTTGTACAAGCTCACCAGATGTCTGCAAAGCCTCATGTTAGCCACCGTTGGAGGTGCATACATGGAACTTGCCACGTGGTAAAAATGTGAGGAACACTGGGAATTCCCATGGGGAATTCACAGGAAAGGCATCCTCCACATCTCATATGAGAGCTTCCTGATGTTAATAGTTTTCAAAACTCGTGTCCCTTTGATATACTCTTAGAGCTCTGGCTGCTCTTCTCTCTATTAATTTGCACCTTCAGCCAAGCAGCACCACCTCTGTGCTCTGGATGGTGAAAAAATAGTAAATCACTTAAAAGTGTCCTGCATTGTTGGAGAAATCTAGTGCTCACTCATATTTTCCTACTTTTCTCATGGTAGAAGTCAAGAACAAGAAAACCCCTCTTGGCACTGAGCTGTGTTGCCTTAGGGGAAGAGATATGCAAGTAAAGTAAAATTATTCATCTTACCCTCTTCAATGCATCTAGTTTCAGAATTTTTTTTTTGTTGTTCCTCCAGTGATGTTCTTTCACTTCTCCATTTGACTCAGATTTCCACAAAGGCTCTCTCATCCATAGATGATTGTCAAAATCAGTTTTCCTTGGAAGACAGGTGTTAGAAAATCCCCTTTGGACACTCCAGTCTCTTAATTCTTCCTTAAAAGATAGATAGAATTCGCTACTGATGCTATCTGGTACTGGGATTCTATTTATAAGAAGTTGGTTTGTATTACTTATTCAATCTCTTTACTTGTTATAGGTTTCTACATATTTTATCTCTCTTCTTGACCCAGTTCCAGTAGTTTGTGTTTTCCTATTAATCTGTCCCTTTTATGTAAGTTACTAAATTTATTGGCATATGTCCATAGTGTTTATTTATAATATTTTAAATTTCTTTTTGTGTATTTTTGTGCAAGTAGTTGTTCCCGTCCCATCATGATACAATTGGCATAGTAATTTGAGGAGTAAAACATAGTTATTTGGTATTTGTTTATATTTTCAAACTACCACCTCAATGTGTAGGTAACATTTATCACTACATATAATTACTAATTCTTTTTCTTTCTTGTGGTGAGAAATTTTAGAGATGTTGTCTTATCAACTTTCAAATATGCAATATTTTTAACCATAGTAACCATGTTGTAAATTAAATTCCCAGAATTTATTCATTTTGCAATAATTCTTATTTAGCAGTAAGTTCTATAACTTGTTCAAAAGAAGCCATTGAAATAAAGAAGTATTGATATTCAATTAGAAAGAAAAGACACGCAATGAAATGTGTTTGAGAACTATAGGACATCATAAATTTTGTCTTCGAGGAAACATGAACTACTATGTATGGTTTTAAAAAATATATATATTCCTAAAAGGTCTAGGAGTTTACAATCTCCCAATTATATTTTAGATTGATTATTTGAAAGAGAAAGAATTAAAAACTATTGTTTGAGCCAGGGATCAATGAGATGAAATAGAGAATGTACAGTTTAGTGACTAGAAAACAGATGTACTCAGGAGCAGTACAGGATGCTCAGAAAATTAGCTTGATTCTTATCATTAAAATGACAAAACTCAATGATATTTCCTCTTCATTTCTTGTTTAGGAAATGAGTAGTAATGAGAAACATAGGAACACCATTTGCTTGTTACCCAAGTTTTTGGTGTAAACAACTATGCTGTTTTACTATTTTAAAACATTGACTTTGAGCTATATTACTAAACTCAAGAGTATCATTCCATACTTTCCCCTTGAACTGGAAGGCATCTCAGTCCTATAGCAGTAAATTTACTTACTCATGTCTGTACTAAATACTTTCTTCTTTATCACAGCATGACAAATTTTCTTAAGATATTGCCAATACATCACTCATCAATGCTTAAATTTCTTACACATATTCTTTTTTTTTACCATTAGGAGCTTCTTTATTTTAACTAATTTAAAGAAGAGGGAAACGCATTATTTTTTTTCCAATAGACAGTTAATTTTTATTCATCATACATGGCTTCAAAACCCTTTTACAATTTTTCAGTTTTGTAGGCCTTTATATTCCCCTCTCCCAACTCTCAAGTCAATTTTATTTTTTTAAATTAAAAAAAAATTCATTCATCTTTATTAGTTGGAGGCTAATCACTCCACAATACCACAGTGGGTCTTGTCACACACTGACATGAATCAGCCATGGATTTACATGTATTCCCCATCCCGATCCCCCACCCCCACCTCCCTCTCTACCCAATCCCTCTGGGTCTTCCCAGTGCACCAGGCCCGAGCACTTGTCTCATGCATCCAACCTGGGCTGGTGATCTGTTTCACTATAGATAATATACATGTTTCGATGCTGTTCTCTCGAAATATCCCACCCTCGCCTTCTCCCCCAGAGTCCAAAAGTCTGTTCTGTACATCTGTGTCTCTTTTTCTGTTTTGCATATAGGGTTATCATTACCATCTTTCTAAATTCCATATATATGTGTTAGTATGATGTAATGTTCTTTAACTTTCTGGCTTACTTCACTCTGTATAATGGGCTCCAGTTTCATCCATCTCATTAGAACTGATTCATTTTAATATGTTATGCTTTATATTTTGATTTTCTTAGTGTACTACATAGTAAGATCACATTTTATTTCAGTTTTTTGTAATTATTAAATGGTTAAATAATATTTTATGAAGGCTTCCCTAGTGGCTCAGAGGTAAAGAATCTGCCTGCCAATGCAAGAGACACAAGAGATGCAGGTTCAATCCCTGGGTTGGGAAGATCCCCTGGAGAAGAAAATGGCAACTCACTCCAGTATTGTTGTCTTGGAAATCCCATGGACAGGGACTCTGATGGGCTTCAATTCATGCTGTCACAAAGAGTTGGACGTGACTAACTAAACAACAACAATATGTTTTGATTCATTCAAATAGAGTAATAACTTATTTACACAGTTGCCCCCAGTTAGTTTCTAGTGATTACCATCTGTATTCATGTGATCTAGACACTTGCCAAAGAAAATATTTCTCAGAAAATGTTATTCTTCATTCCATGATGTTTTAAAAAAAAAGTATATTATAAAAATATTCTGAAAATACAAAATACTTGCTTGTTTTTGCATTTATAGAGATAAGAAATGCAACTGCTTATGTATAACTAGATGAGGAATAATAAATTCAATGAGCTATTAGCATTTAATACTATTTTGCAGTGGAAAGAATATTCTTTGGCTCTTCCCCAAAATGATTACCTCTATTATAACTTAGATGTATATTTTTATATAAAAAAATCAAGTTGAAATTATGTTACAATAATTTCTGCTCAACTTCAACTTAGTTCATGCCCCTACTCCAAATTGCCTTCAAGAAAGAAAAAAAAAGGAAAAGAAAAATAGGATCAGTTCAGGCAAAATGAGAAAGCAAAGGATAAAAAGAATAAAAGGACACAGACATGCCTTTTATGTCCAAAAAGAAGTCAGAATGTAGAATTAAAGCTACTAACATATTGAAACAGAGAACATATTTATGTTCCTTTTAGATTTAATGGAGAAATCTATTCCTTTTAGATTTAATGGAGAAAACTACTGGCAGCTGCATGTTTTTAATTAAAATTATATTTAATTATTAGCCACATAAGATTTTTACAGTACCTCAGTTATGAGATAATATGCTCTGTATAGCACAGATTATGAAAGATAATGGAGAATCTTCTTCACAGAATTTAGAGATTTGTGATAAATGCTAACAGTTTTAAAAGCATCCCCCAACACATTATGTATTGTAGCTCAGAGTCATGAATATTGGTAAGTATATTTGGAAGTTTTAAAAACAACCCACATCAAAATGCTAAACTTCATGTGGTATATAAGACTTAGAAACATAACAAATCTACCAAAAAAAAGCCTGATCAAATGTGAATTAAAGGTAACAACTAATGACTACCAGTTAACATTATAATAGTAATAATTAAAAGAGAAGCATGCCAAAACCAAAGAATATCACATTGCAATTACTATATATAAGTGCAAATAGATGGGAAAGAAATGATGTCAAATTCTTCATAAAGGCACTGTTGGTCCTCAACGGGCTTTCCTAACAGAAATGATTACCAATTTACCTAGAAGCTGTAAAAGGTCAGAGACAGTGAACTGGAAAATATAACCACACACCAAGCAAAATGCAACTGAAGAATTTGTTAAATCACAACCTTCACCCTCAGACCAACAATCTTTTGCTATTAGAATAAAAGGAGTCTCTGGCTTCATTATTCATAATGACTGTATAATTTGGTTCTTTGATTTCAACAGCTCAATTTTTTTAGCAAAGTTAATCTCCATAAACAAGCTTAATATCAAATAGTCTAAACGAAAGAAAGTGACTTTGCTGAAAATATATTTTTTTATTCCAGCAGAAGAACCCAAGACGGTTATGCCATCCCCCTACACACACACAGAGTGAAAAACCAATATGATGCCTACAATAAAACCTTTATGAACTGTCAGTCTTTCAATGTGCTCTGCTAGCATCACTGTAACAAGAAATGCACATGAGGACAAGGCCATGGATATGGTGAGGATTGAGTAAAACAGTATTTAATTGTAAAAACAAAATGTCTGAATAGCCAGGAGGAAATGAAAGTAGTATTTTTCTTGGATGAAGTACTTTGTTAGCAGGGAAAAAAGTACTAAGGAATCTGAAAGAAAATACTTAGGGTGGTTAAACACTAAAACATGTCCCTTACTTTCAATTAACTCCTAGTTTAAAATTTTTCCTATTCTGAGAATAACAAAGAATAATACCATAAAATAGCACATTATTGTTTTTTCTGTTTTGTTCTGTTCCCATACAATTGCTCTTTGAAACTTATTCTCAGGTAATTAATGTGAAATTTCTTATCTTAATTCCCACGCTTGCCCTAAATAAAGTAAAATAAACATTAAATGAATGAAATTCCATTTGATAAGGTATTGTCTTATGATATGTACCTTAAAGAATTATCTAGCTATGAAGTTGGTTTCTAAAGAATATGACATTCCTAAATAATCAAATTTTGATTGAGGTGTTTTTTTTTTTCTCTTTCAGTTCTTTCTTCTTTTGGGGGATGTGGTAGCATACAAAGACTTTCCGAGGTTAAATTTTACTAGTATATTTCAGCAATCAATTTCTTATTATCATCAACATGTAGTATTGTCCCGGATCTTTAAAACTTTGACAGTTTTATCCAAGAAGATAACTTTGGTCTTTTGGTCATTGCTAACATTCTTATTTAATACAAAATACTTCATAGTTCTCCAAGAACACAAAATGAAAACATTAAAAATAAAAACCTACAATTCTGTAGTGTTTAAAATTGTCATTGACTTGCTTAAAGTAAGGAAAATAAAAACAAAATAAGAAGGCAAAGTGGGGGTTTATGGGTTCTATGAGTTAGTTGGAGTCATCCATATTGGATGAAAAGTCTATATTTACACCTCACTGTCACAACCTGCTTAATCAGTCATAGGAACATGGAAGCCCACGTGGCATGATTACATCCTGGGTCTTTTTCAGTCTCCCCATTTAGGACTGTTGAAAGGACCCAGTTAGGGAGCACATATTTGGTTTTTAAAAACTTAAATATGCATGACAGTTTTGTTACATAAACTGATATATTCTTGATATTGAACCAAGAGCACATTCTCCATAAGTGTCAGCCTGACTAATACCATACGTCATCATGACAAGAGATTTTCTAAAGAGCCCAGGAATATCTATCTTTGTCCTAATTGCAAATAAAATTTCATATGTTTGGCAACAGCTTTCATACAAGAAGGTGTTCCTTTCCACATGTGGGGCCCTAGTGTTTGCCTTTTCATTATTAAACTTTCTGCTATGCATGCAGTCACCTTCATTGGTGAATATTTCAAGATTTGGCTTGTTTTCCTGGTGCTCCTCAGAATGTATTCAAATAAAGACTGCAAACATCCTTAATTTTTAAAGTTGATGCATTTGAAAATCTATGTTTGAAAGGGTGAAATTTCCTAAAATTTACACATATTCTTATCAATAAATATTTCATAACCAAAACACCCCAATTTTACATGAATTCTAAGCATTTTAATTCTGGACATACAGCTATAAAAGAATAATGCATTGCCATTGTTTCTGTTAAATTTTTAATCAAAGGGAAGAAATCTTCACAGAATTGTCCAAGCTCTAATATTGTAAGGTTTTAACCTAGAATCACATGATATTTCCTACTTTATTTGGAATCTTTTGGAATGAGCTCTTCGTATAAATTTTCATTTTAATAACTCTGGTACCCTTAAATTTAAAGATCAGTGAAAGAAGTGATGCAAGACATAAATGAATGAAACCACTCAGTATGTTTTAATAAGGAATATATTTACTGTTCCCCCTTAACTGTATTTATATTCTCAATTTATGAGTCTTCCTAAAGTCAATAAAAAATAAACTCACAGTTCATATATTTTGATTTACCATTGATACTATGTGAACCAGTTATTTACAGTTATTTACCTTCAAAATATTCAAATAATTGCTGTGGATGACACTTTCATGCTATTAAATTACATAGCTTTAGTAATAGGTCAACTTATAAAACTTCTGAACAACAAAAGAACAAAGGAATGATTTGTATTTATTTATTTAATTTTTTTAAATTTGTATTTAAGAGAGTATGAAGAATTTAGCCCAGGAACACTGACTCAATCATACAATTGAGCTGTGTTCCACCAGATGAAATTTTAGTAAACATGTATTAAGGCAATAACCACAAGACTGTCACTCTATATGAGTTCATTTGTCTTTGTTCCTCTTGATCCATTCTCATCTGATTGGTTGGTTTGCATGATTGCTATATAAGATACCTGATTTTAGCTTAAGCAAGCAGCTGAGTCTTGGCTAAATTATATTCTGTGTTTTATGTGTGAAAAAGGTGGGTGGGAAATCAGCTCACAGATGTCTACCTGGCCTTTATTACAGTTTTAATTCCCCTAAACCACTGTGAATCCATGTTAAAAGGCTGTTCACATAAAACTTCTCTTAAATCGTCCTTGATTTCTTATAATTTATTCTTTTTGATAAAGACTTGCTTTTGTGACTTTGACAATATAAATATTAAAGAAATTTATTTTTGCTTTAATCCTTCCTTGCTAGGGGGATGGAGAGTTCACCCTACCCAAGTACCATTTTGTTCTTCAGTGAGACTATATGGTATCAGGATTGATACAGCCAAACAATGAAACAAACCATCATCTAATGAGCTGAATCTCATAGTAATCAAAATGGAAACACAACAGGTGCTGATGTTCAAAACGATTGCAAATTCCTTTGAAATTTGCACTGAGACACAATAAAGAAGGTCATAAGATGGATTCAATATTTATCAGGGTAAGGATAATGTAAATAGATCAATTATATTATCTGGCCATTTGGTTCAAGTTGTTGTAGCCTATATAGGTTATATCTTGAGTGATCATGATCTTGGTTGCACATTGGCTCAGACATTTTCCTTTGATTAGTAACAGTAGTTTAAACAACAGAAACACTGTGAGTGTTACACTAAGTATTAAAGGTATAAGTTGGAGGCTTGGATAAAGTAGGGCCCTGATTTTTGTAGGGAGCCAACTAAAGAAGTTAGGGAATTTAAAATTGAACCAGTCCAGAGGAGAACTGAATCAACCTTTAAGAGATTATCTGCCAATTTTATACATTTACCAGTTTCAACTGGACTTGTTGTGATGCATTTATCTAAGTATAGAAGTAGTATTAGTTATATGCCATGTTCTAAATTGAGCAACTGTATAATAATTATGTTTAACACTCACTAAATAATAAATTCAAGGGTTATTCATATTATGCAGGACTTGGAAATGTTGTTTACATTAGCTGCTGCCTGATTCAAGGTGTTGAGCTGTCATCAAGTCAGCTTCTATCAGATGTCTGATATTGGGGAAGCAGTCTACTCCAGTGTAAGGATTAGAACCTTTTTTTAAAAAAATGAGATGTATATTGTACATCTAAGAATCAATATCTATTAGTTTTGTAGCACAAAGATTTATCAGTAATACCTAGCAGGGTCCGTTTCACTTTGGCTAGAGAAAATCTTTCTTTAGATGTGTCTTCCAGTATACAAACATGGTTGTAGAATATGATGTTGAATATTTTCCTCTCCTAGGAACATGCTATGGAGAGTCTGAAACAAGGTTAGTATTATGTGATGTGTGTGTGAGTCACTCAGTCGTGTTTGACACTCTGTGACCCCATGGTCTGCCCTTGGAATTCTCCAAGCAAGAATACTGGAGTGGGTTACTATTCACTTTTTCAGAGGATCTTCCTGACCCAAGGATTGAAGCCAGGTCTCCTGCATTGCAGGCAGATTCTTTACCATCTGCGCTTCTAGGGAAGCCAGTACTATGTGATAGGGTCTTGATAATATATTTATTCTATGTTAATAGGTTTTCTTTCCTTCACCTAGGCCCATGTGTTAGTGATTATTTCAAATGTAGAGAATCTGTTTACTTGTGGGGGAAGATCCTAAGGTAAGTGAGACTAGAGTTTTAGGCCCTGATATGTTAAAAAAAAAAAGACTATTGACTACTGACTTTTGATCCTAAGACTATCTTTGACTTTGTTGTGTCTTAATGGTTCCATTTGTGCATTTCACTAAATCCGATGATTGAAGATAGTATGTACAATAGAAACGTAATACTGGCCAAATGCTACATACAGTCTTCAATACTTGTCCCATAAAATGAATTCCCCTATCACTATGATTTTTTTTTAATTCTCCAAGTTGGAATGATTTTTTCTGAGAGTGTTTTTTTTTTTTTTTCTGTCCAGAGGACTTACCACTGGAGTTTCCAGTCAGTCAAGAGAGGTACTAGAGAATAAGCGACTCTTGAGGGTACTAGCCATAAGTCCAGGGAAGTCCTGGGATCCAAGTCACTTGTTATGGGTTCTGCTGACTATTCCAAGAAATGTCAACTTATAAAATTTCGTCATGGGGAATACATTTAAAAAAAATTCTGAACTCTCAAATGACAAAATAATGAATTTTATTCAAGAGAGTATGAGAACTGTAGCCAGGGACACACAGATTCAACCATACAGCTAGTTGTGTTCCACTGGATTAAACTAGAATCCAGTGAAGTTTATAAAGGTAAAACAAAGAATTGTTATTTTGTATGAGCTCATTTGTCTTATAGTTCTTCTTGCCCCAGTTTTATCTGATTGGTTTGTTTGTATGGTTGCTGTGCAGGAAATCTTTTTTTAGCTTAAGCAAGCAGTTGAGACTTGGCTAAAATACATTATTTTTAACAGGCAAAGATATTAGGGGAAAAAAACATGCACACTTGTGTGTGCACACACTTACATGCATATTTCCACACTCTACCATACAAGTAACTGCTAACACTTATCATGCCATTAACTTGTGCAAGACACCTCATATGCATTAGCTCTGATTATCTGATTATCACAGTAACATTATGAAAAGGATACCACTATATGCTAACTTGTAGAGTTGAAGTTTTAGAGAGATTTAATAACTTGTACAAAGTTGTAGAATTAGAAGTGAAATAGGTGCCTTACAACCAGAATAGCTTGAGCTCTGCTTTCCAACCATAGCTCCACTTTCAACTATCATGTCAAACTCCTTCTGCCAGAGTAGATCAAGTATATTATCTTCCACACAAACCACTATTTCATAATAGAAACATCTTTTAACACCAAAATAATGGAAGAATAATTTATATTGATAAAGAATACTTCCAACAAATTAAATCTAGCTTTGTGATAAACAACTAATTGATTTTGCTGCTAAGTGAAATCTTTGTTACAAGCAAGCATTTAGGAATCACTGTGTTAGCTAATTTTTGTGACTAGTAATAAGAAGCTTCCAGAAAGAGATTCTGAGTTATTAGGACATTGGAATGAATTTAAAGGCATAATAATTGGTCAGCAGATTCCCTTTAAGTACACTTTAAACAGGCAACTGCCTACTTAATTTATTGAACATAATGATGTGGAAACACTAGACTTTGAATCAAGGATTTTTTTAAAATTTTGATTCTACTACCAGACTGCCCTCCTATTTTGTATGCTGTTTTAATAATCAAGTGAGAAAAGTGAGATAACAAAATTGAAGTACTTAACAAAGGGCCTGGAACATAACAGTGAACTACTTTAAACATAACACTTAAGTTCAAGTTAATTAAACTCTGTGAACTTTAGTTTTCTAAAAGGTAAAAATTCCCTGATTTTGAAAGACCCCTGGACTTTTGTTCATAAAAGTCTCTCATAAAGAGTAAATACATTTAGAAAGGAAAGGAATATTATTTTTTGATTGAGACAATTTTTACTTGAACCAAACATAAGATATTTTGAAAAATAATATTTAAATTTCAGATAATCCATAACATTCAAATTATATATTAGAAAAAATTTCAGAAAAGATTGATTTAACCTCTTACTTTTTATTGATGAAGATAGAATCAGAAAAGTTAACTGACAACTCTTAAGTGGCAGAGATAGGATTTCTGAATGTCTGGGATGGTAATCTTTATACTATACAAAATGTACTAGATTGTCTGAATAGTTATATAAAACTTTGAAGATAGTGACTTTTCCCCCATGTGGACCTCTGGACTCTTAGATGATTTTAATTCCTTTTCATTTCAGTTCAGTTGCTCAGTCATGTCTGACTCTTTATGACCCCATGGACTGCAGCATGCCAGACTTCCCTGTCCATCACCAATTCCTGGAGCTTGCTCAAATTCATGTCCATCAACTCGGTGATGCCATCCAACCATCTTATTCTCTGTCATTACCTTCTCCTACCTTCAATATTTCCCAGCATCAGGGTCTTTTCCAATGAGTCAGGTGGCCAAAGTAATTCTTTGCAAATTCAAAATAAATTTCCTAATTCCTTTTAGGAGATATAAAAGTGGGTGAGGTGTTTTCTTTTCCTTACAAAGCAATTTTAGCTCTCCCGGTACTATAAGGGTCTTTGAGTTACATGGCTTTTATGTTTCATCCAGAAAATAAGCCTTCCTCATTTACTTAAACAACTTGAATTTGGTAAGTATTTTAGTCAATTCCAGAGTGCAGTAAGTGTATTATTGATGAAATTTGACTTTGTATATTTTAACATTTTTTGAGTCTGTTTGTATGGAACATTCTGAAGCAGCTATTAAGAATAATTAATAAGGGTAAAAAATCTTTAGCATGCAATAAACATTTCTGTGAAATGTTAATATCTGTCACATAAGTGAAGCTATGCAGATACCTCCTGACAGAGGCTGTGATTTCAAAGTGATTTGCATTCCAAATAACTTGTTTATCCCCTCAATGTTTGCCAAGTTTACTGTCAATTTACAAATAATTTCCATTTTGCTGTTTATTCCACTGCGTTTGATGGATATGTCTTCCAGACTTTTATCTTGCATGTAGACAAACTAATTAATATTTTCCCTTCAGGCAAATATCTTTTCTTAGATCTAAATGTGGGTTAGATTATTATTTATTTCCATATGCTTTGTTCTGTCAATCATCTATGTTCTGTGTTGCTAAAAATGTACCACAGTGGATGTCAATTTTCATGTTTTACAGATTACACACAAACATGGACTTTATCTAACAGTCTAAGCATACAATAGTCAGAAAATATGTTTTCACTTGGAGAAAAAATAGTTTTGTGATAACATATAAATTTAAGAAAATGGCTTTGCAAGTAATAAAGCATGTATGTGATATCACTTTTTGATCCATATTATGACCCTATCATGGTTGACTGTTTATGCCTGAAGAACCTCAATAATCTTACTGTACTGAGGCTGCAAATTGAGATTATATACCTCTATTTTAATATACTTTAATATACCTCTATATACTTAATACCTCTATTTTAAATGTTCTTAAACATACAGCAAAATCAGAATTACATGCAAACACAGATAAGACTCAGACCTAAATATAGAGAGGAACATAGCAGACATTGCTAGAAAACATTTAGACAAGCTTTAGATTGTAAAATATTACTTCCTCATTGAACACATTCTATAAGAGTAAGACTCTACCAGCTCCACAACAGCTGTTATTTCAATGTGAAGACCTTGGTTATGTGTATGTATGTGTGTGCACCTTTCTGTAGTGGATTGTTATAAATGATAGAAATTTATAAATGAGGGTGTTGAATAGTAAGCCACAGATGAAGAAGAAATCTTAATATTCATATTTCTGAGATCTTGTTGTTGTCATGCAGTCATTAAGCTGTGTCTAAATCTTTATGACCCTATGAACTGAAGCACATCAGGCCTCCCTGTCCTTCATTCTCTCTGAGTTTGCTCAAACTCATGTCCACTGAGTCAGTTGTGTCATTAACCATCTCATCTTCTGTTGCCCCATTCTCTTCTTTCCCTCAATCTTTCCCAGCATGAGGGTATTTTCCAATGAGTTGGCTGTTTGCAATCAGGTGGCAGAGGTATTGGAGCTTCAGCTTCAATGTCAGTCCTTCCAGTGAATCTTCAGTGTTGGTTTCCTTTAGGATTGACTGGTTTGATCTCCTTGCTGTCCAAAGGATTCTCAAGAGTCTTCTCCAGCACCACAGATTGAAAGCACCAGTTCTTCAGTGATCAGCCTTCTTTATGGTCCAACTGTCACATCTGTACCTGAGTACTGGAAAAGCCATCACTTTGACTATAAGGACCTTTGCTGGCAAAGTGATATCTCTGCTTTTTAATATGCTGTCTATCAAATGACTTCATCCAAAAATGCAACAGACAGCTCTATACATGAACATCATCAGATGACCAATATAAAAATCTGATTGATTATATTTTTTGCAGCCCAAGATGGAGAAGCTCTATAAAATCAGAAACAACAAGATCTGGAGCTGACTGTGGTTACGATCATAGGTTCTTTACTGCAAAATTCAGATTAAAACTGAAGAAAGTAGGGGAAAACAGTAGGCCATTCAGATATGACCTAAATCAAATCTCTTGCAGTGGAAGTGATGAACAGATTCAAGGGATTAGATCTGATAGACGGAGTACCTGAAGAACCATGGTTAGAGGTTTGTAACACTGTACAGGAGGTGGTGACCAAAACCATCCCCAAGGAAAACAAATTAAAGAACAAAAGCTGTTCCCTGAGGAGGCCTTACCAATAGCTGAGTAAAGAAGAGAAGTGAAAGACAAAGGAGAAAGGGAAAGATACACCTAACTGAATACAGTGTTACAGAGATAGAAAAGACATAAGGAAGCTTTCTTAACTGAACAATGCAAAGAAATAGAGGAAAACAATAGAATGGATAAAATGGGAAAGGTTAGAGAACTAAGATCTAGAAAAACAATAACATATCTGTCCAGATTATTGATTATGGGACATCGTATTATTTTAAAACACTATACAAATTTCTAAAAGAAACAAACCAAGAAAACAGTGTTTTGCTTTTCTGTTTTCTTTTCCTTTTTCTTTCTTTTTTTGTTATTTAGAATATTTTACAGAAATATCTGGTTACTGAAATAAACCAAATATCTTTTTAGGTAAAATGTATGTAAATAATAAACATTAAAACACATCACATTCGCTCTTATGAAAGTTTTCCAGTTAAAATAAAGGTAAATTTCTGGAAACAAAACTATAAAATCTTGAAAATTCAATCTTAACCCTACACTAGTTAGCAAAACTCTTCATCAGGAGCCAAAAAGTGTCCTGATACACAGTATAAGGAGGAATGCCAGTAAGACTTGAAGCCAGATGACAGGAGTTAGGATAACTGTTAAAAGGAATCACTAGATAATGACTAGCAGACAGCCGTTCTTTTTCCTTCCATCATTGTTTGGGTGGGCCTTTAGTTTTGGTTCCTGTACTGGTTATATCTAGGTAACTGAAGGAAAAGAAAACTCTAATGATAGTAATGTATAGTAATGTCAATGCCAAAGAATGTTCAAACTACTGCACAATTGCACTCATTTCACATGCTAGCAAACTAATGTTCAAAATTCTCCAAGCTAGGCTTCAACAGTACATGAACTGAGAAATTCCAGATGTTAAGCTGGTTTTAGAAAAGTTAGAGGAACCAGAGATCAAATTGCCAACATCTGTTGGATCATACAAAAAACAAGAGAATTCCAGAAAACATCTACCTCTGCTTCTTTGGCTATGCTAAAGCCTTTGAATGTGTCAATCACCACAAACTGTGGAAAATTCTTCAAGAGATGGGAATACCAGACCACCTTACTTACCTCCTGAGAAATATGCATGCAGGCCAAGAAGCAACAGTTAGAACTGAACATGGAACAACAGACTGTTTCAAAATTGGGCAAGGAGTAACCTAAGGCTGTATAATGTCACCTTATTTATTTACCTTATATGCAGGGTACATCATGCAAAATGTCAGGCTGGATGAAGCACAAGATGGAATCAAGACTGACGGGAGAAATATCCATAATCTCAGATGTGCAGATGACACCACCCTTATGGCGGAAAATGAAGAGGAACTAAAGAGCCTCTTGATGAAAGTGAAAGAGGAGAGTGAAAAGGCTGGCTTAAAACTCAAAATTCAAAAAATAAAGATCATGGCATCCAGTCCCATCACTTCAAAGCAAATAGATGGGGAAAACATGGAAACAGTGACTGACTACTTTTATGGGCTCCAAAATCACTGCAGATGGTGACTGCAGCCATGAAATTAAAAGATGCTTGCTCCTTGGAAGAAAAGCTATGATCAACATAGACAGCATATTAAAAAGCAGAGACATTGCTTTTCCACAAAAGGTCCATCTAGTCAAAGCTCTGGTTTTTCCAGTAGTCATGTGTGGATATGAGAGTTGCACTTTAAAGAAGTCTGAGCACTAAAGAAATGTAGCGTTTTGAACTGTAGCATTGGAGAAGACTCTTGAGAGTCACTTGGACTGCAAGAAGATCAAGCCAGTCCATCCTAAAGGAAGTCAGTCAGTCCTGATTATTCATTGGAAGGACGGATGCTGAAGCTGAAATTCCAATACTTTGGCCATCTGATGTGAAGAACTGACTCATTGGAAAAGTCCCTGATGCTGGGAAATATTGAAGGCAGGAGGCGAAGGGGACGACATAGGACAAGATGGTTTGATGACATCACTAACTCAATGGACAAGAGTTTGAGCAAGCTCTAGGAGCTGGAGAAGGACAGAGAAGCCTGTTGTGCTGCAGTCCATGGCATCACAAAGAGTGGAAAAGGACTGAAAGACTATACAAGTAGTAGTGGCATGGCTCCAAGTGACAACAGCTGTAAAGAGTTGGAAGTACCTAAGATTTTAAAGTGTTTTATGAACATTTTGAAATTTATAAAAAAATTTACTTCCTAGGTTGAACAATGGCATTGTCAGAACTGCCTTAAGGGCATAGGGTAAAAGAAATCAGAGAGTGAAGGGAAAAAACAAACAAACAAACAAACAAACAAACAAAAACCTCTCTAAGTATCTAACTTCTTTTTATGGAATATATTAACTGTAATATTAAAATATAGTATCTTAACTGAAAGAATAAGAAAGAATATTGGGTGAAGATAGTAGAAATCAGGCAGCAAGAGAATAGATAACTAACCTAAGATAAATAAATTAGCCTGTATAATATATGCTTCACAGCTACTGAGAATATGCAGGCCTGAGATACTGCACTTACTGGCTCTCCGGATATCCTATATCTATTCTATCATGGTTTTTAAATCTGTTTTTCTGCTATAATCAAATGATAGTTCTCATAGTGCAACCATTCTTATGGGCCATCCCCAGAATAATATGCAACTGTCAACATGCTAGTCTGGACTCCACCCTCTGTTTTTTGTTTTTTTGGTCCTCATTGGTATAAAAATATATTTGTAGCATAATAAGAATAGTTAGTGGGCTTCCCTGATAGCTAAAGACCCCAGTTTGATTCCTGGATCAGAAGGATCCTCTGGAGAAGGGATTGGCTATGCACGCCAGTTTTCTTGGGCTTCCCTTCTGGCTCAGTTAGTAAAGAATCTACCACAGTTCGAGAGACCTGGGTTTGATACCTGGGTTGGGAAGATCCCCCGGAGAAGGGAAAGGCTGCCCACACCAGTATTCTGGCCTAGATAATTCCTTGGACTGTATAGTCCATGGGGTCGCAAAGAGTCGGACACGACTGAGCAACTTTCATTTTCACTACTTTCACTTTCATATAACACTACATGTTAGGGCTATTCTGAGCACTTCGTGAAGTATTTAATCCACACAGCACATCCATGAAATAGGACTACTGTTATCTGTATTTTAGGAAAGTAAAGCTCAGATAAATTAGGTAGCCTCCCCCAAAAATTGCATTTTTAATAAGAATTAGAAGCAGGATTACAAGAGTGTCTCACAAAATAAAAACAATGCTGTGAGAAAAATCTATTTAAAGAAAAAAACAACAACAACAAAGCACAGTCTCACTTTAGCAAAATTTATACACCAGTCTTTCTAAACACTTTGAAAAAAAATGAGCAGCAATTATATTTCCAATAAAGCTAAATACTTTAATCTTTTTAAAAGAATATATTTTGCAAATATTGATAATTTAGCAGTAACTGGGTATGCCTTGCTTGTGAAATAACCTCAAACTAATCATGACTCATTAGAGAACTGCTGTTCTTTTATAGTACTTACTCATAAAATAGTCAATAAAAGTTTATAGTACAACTATTCTATATCAGATACTATGTTAGGTGTTGGGGATACATTAGTGAACCAAAATGATGACCACTCTCATGGAGTTTATATAGTTTTTGTTATTTTATATTTCCTTGGCTATCTTTATTTCTATTTCCTTGGCTATCTTAAAGAGACGGTTAATTCTTTAAGAGCATAGCAGTGCAACATTTAGGTTTTTGTGTTTCCATTCCTAAAACTTATCAGTGGCTGACACATTGAAATGTCTCAATAAATATCTTTGAAATATTGAATGGATTAATAAAATTGAAGCTTTCATTAAAAACCATAGTGACATTCTGGACCTATGTCAATGTAAACAAACTAATAAATATTTTTGAGCACCTATTTAATTCTTAGCACTGTGCATGAATGATAGAAAAAATACAAATAAGTTTAAAATAGTATCTGTGTTTTGAGGATCAATTTGAAAATCATTCTCCTTAGTGGAGGATAAAGAAACTAATTAGAGATAAAATATTAATTTTAAATACATATTATTAATTAGTTTTTCTCTTTTATCCCATGTATTTTACTCATACCAGTGGCCATTCATACAGCTCAGGCAACTAGGGCACTCAATTATCACATTCTCAGGAAAGAGATATTGAAGAAGAAGTATAAAGAGATCAGAAAGATCCCATTTATAACAGAGAGTTTGGTAAAATAGGTTTTTAATTTCCAACAGATCAGAATAGTGATTTCAAAAGATGAAATACTGAAGAACTTGTAGTTTAAAATTTCATTTCCTAAATAATATGGAAGAATATATAGTGAGCAAAACACTCTATTGTAGACTGAAAACTCACTGGACTAGAAGAGAGAACAGAGGGAATCTGACAATAAGAACACATAGAGCCTACTTGGTCTGGGTCAGATATTCCCAACCTGCAGCAGGAATATAGTACTGACAGCTCTCCAGGAGAAAATCCCCAACATCTTGGACCAGAGTTCTACTACTTGGACACTTCCAGCACCATGATGCCTAGGGAATTTGTAAGGAACCAGGTGCACCTGTTGTTTGAAGAAGAAATTTGGAGGAAGAGGACTGATCTAATGCACATTTTGGGAGATTATAGTCAACCTCAGCCATCAGTGAATTAAATATAGGCTCTTTATCTTTTAATATTTCTGGTCACGAATGCAATGAAAATATTGAGGTAAAGTTGTCCTTGATATCAAGAAAAGCAGTTAATATCATGCATTGATTGCTAGAGCTCCCACAACCATCATCTTGTACTTAAATAAGCCTTACAGCATTCAGAAGGCTATTCACATGCAGTAATTTAGAAAAGTTTAAAAAAATTGCTTCAGATTTTCTATATTTGAATAGAAGTCAATGACAATCTTTATGCAGCCTAATTACCTTATAACTAATTGTCATGTCTCAGTATTAAAAAAATCATACGTTAAATGAACATAAGATTAATCCTCCTGCAGGTTTGATTGGTTATACAGTAAAATATAGCCAAGTATGTACCTCTGTAATTTATTGTTTATTTCAGAGTGTGAAGTGACCTTTGCTCTCTGCTTTCAATGAAAAAAAAAAAAGAATTGTCATCGCTATTGCTATTAAGGGACATGTTTTCTATAACCACTGAATCAAAAATTTTAAACAACAGCAACAACAAAACATAAACAAGTAGCAAGGTACACCACCCCAAATGCCCTTTTGCTCTTAACGTTGATTAATGCTTCTTTGTTTTGGTTAAAAACATTCTTGGCCAAAATATTTGACCTGATAGCCTTACCTCAAATATCACTAGGAATAGATTGCAAGTAAATGAAGAGCTATTTTATGAACAGTAGTGAATAGCTGTTGATCATGCAACAAAGATTTTTTTAATGTAAGTTTTTTATACAGCTGGAGACTTCCAGATTATAAAGAACGAAACTGTCTTTTCTATTTTATTTTTTATTCTTTTTTCCATTTATTTATTTATTTATTTTTCATTTATTTTTATTAGTTGGAGGCTAATTACTTTACAATATTGCAGTGGTTTTGTCATACACTGACATGAATCAGCCATAGATTTACATGTATTGCCCATCCCGATCCCCACTCCCACCTCCCTCTCCACCCGATCCCTCTGGGTCTTCCCAGTGCACCAGCCCTGAGCACTTTTCTCATGCATCCAACCTGGGCTGGTGATCTGTTTCACCCTTGATAATATACATGTTTCAATGCTGTTCTTTTGAAGCATCCCACCCTCGCCTTCTCCCACAGCATCCAAAAGTCTGTTCTGTTCTATATAGGAATAAAGTAGTTGGCATGATTCAAGACCAATCATGTCCTGAGGTAGGGAGTGGCCTGAAAAAAAGTATTGAACATTTTTCTATTATTTTACTTTTACAATGTCCTAATATTTTGAAACTGAGTTATATAATGCAGTATGTAATATAAATGTTCACTTTGAGAGAGTAGTGAAAATAACTTCTGAAGTTCATATGTGGACAAAGCTATAGGTTTTAATTAATTTACTTAAACTATGACTATTAATATATATATTCTCTACTAAAAACAGAAAATGAGTAGTTATACTAATTAAAGATACCACTGAAGTTGACAATGTTAAAATCAGAAATTAAGGTGAGGATGGTGTTAAGTTAAATTATAAAATTTCCCTGTATTTTCTATTTATAATTTCATTTTCTTGCATTAAAATTTAAAGTGTCTATTCTCTATGTATGTTTCTCCATTGCTTCCCTGTAAATAAATTCTTCAGTACCATTTTTCTAGATTCCATATATGTGCATTAGAATACAATATTTATCATTCTCTTTCTTACTTCACTTTGTATAATAGGTTCTAGTTTCATCCACCTCATCAGAACTGACTCAAATACATTCATTTTTATGGCTGAGTAATATTCCATTGTGTATGTGTACCACTACTTCCTTGTCCATTCATCTGTCGTTGGACATCTAGGTTGCTTCCATGGTCTGGCTATTGTAAATAGTGCTGCAATGAAAAATGGGATACATGTGTCTTTTTCAATTTTGGTTTCCTCGGAGTATATGCCTCGGAGTAGGTTTGTTGGGTCATACGGTTGTTTTATTCCTAGTTTTTTTTTTTTTTTTAATGGAATCTTCATACCGTCTTCCATAGGGGCTGTATCAATTTACATTCACACCAACAGTGCAAGAGTGTTCCCTTTCCTCCACACCCTCTCCAGCACTTATTATTTGTATACTTTTTGATGATGGCCATTCTGACTAGTGTGAGGTGATATCTCATTGTAGTTTTGATTTGCACTTCTTTAATAAAGAGCAATGTTGAGCATCTTTTCATGTGTTTATCAGTCATCTGTATGTCTTCTTTGGAGAAATGTCTGTTTAGGTCTTTTCCCCACTTTTTGATTGGGTTGTTTGTTTTTCTGGCATTGAGTTGTATAAGCTGCTTGTATATTTTGGAAATTAATCCTTTGTCAGTTGTTTCATTTGCTATTATTTTCTCCCATTCTAAGGGTTGTCTTTTCATCTTGATTATAGTTAACTTTGCTGGGCAAAAGCTTTTAAGTTTAATCAGGTCCCACTTGTTTATTTTGTTTTTATTTCTGTTACTCTAGGAAATGGGTCATAGAGGATTTATGTCATAGAGGATTTATCTCATCAAATGTTCTGCCTATGTTTTCCTCTAAGAGTTTTACAGTTTCTGGTCTTATATTTAGGTCTTCAATCCATTTTGAGTTTATCTTTGTGTATACTGTTAGGAAGTGTTCTAACTTAATTCTTTTATATGCAGCTGTCCAGTTTTCCCAGCACCATTTATTGAAGAGGCTGTCTTTGCCTCACTGTATATTCTTGCCTCCTTTGTCAAAAATAAGTTCCTCAGAGGTGGATGGACTTATCTCTGGACTTTCTATCTTGTTCCATTGGTGCATATTTCTGTTTTTGTGCCAGTACCTCACTGTCTTGATGACTATAGCTTTGTAGTATAATCTGACATCAGGAAAGTTGATTCCTCCAGCTCCATTCTTCTTTCTCAAGACTGCTTTGGCTATTCAGGGTCTTTTGTGTTTCCATGTGAATTGTGGTTTTTTTTTTTTGCTTGTTTGTTTTGTTCTAGTTCTGTGTAAAATGTCATTGGTAATTTGATAGGGATCACATTGAATGTGCAGATTGAATTTGGTAGTATAGTCATTTTCACAATATTAATTCTTCCTACCCAGGAACATGGAATATCTCTCCATCTGTTTATGTCATCTTTGATTTCTTTCATTAGTGTCATACAATAATCTGTGTACAGTACTTTTGTCTCCTTAAGTAAACGTATTCCTAGATACTTAATTCTTTTTTGGTGAAATGATGAATGGGATTGATTCCTTAATTTATTTTTCTGAGTTTTCATTGTTAGTATATAGAAATGTAAGTGATTTTGTATCCTAAAAGTTTGCTAAATTCACTGATTAGCTCTGGTAATTTTTTGATACTATCTTTAAGGTTTTATATGTACAGTATCATGTGATCTGCAAAAAGTGACTACTTTACTTCTTCTCTGATCTGGATTCCTTTTATTTCTTTTACTTCTCTGATTGTTGTGGCTAGGGCTTCCAGAACTATGTTGAATGATAGTGGTGAAAGTGGACACCCTTGTCTTGTTCCTGATCTTAGGAGGGATTCTTTCAGTTTTTCAGCATTGAGAATAATGTTTGCTGTAGTCTTATCATATATGGCATTTACTACCTTTATTATATTGAGGTAGGCCACTTCTATGCCCATTTTTTGAAGAATTTTAATCATAAATGGGTGTTGAATTTTGTCAAAGACTTTTTCCACATCTATTGAGATTATCATATGTTTTTTATCTTTCAATTTGTCAATATAGTGTATCACAGTGTTTGATTTGCGTATATTGAAGAATCCTTGAACAAGTCAAAATATAAGAATAATAAATGTTTTTCTTAATCACTGCTGTCAGAGTCCTTTCCCTCACTGGGAGTCACAGTCCACCTCACTTCCCTAGGATTCCCTCCAACACTGTGCTGATCTGTGTACATGCTGTGGGGGCAGCTCAGATTCTAATCTGGGTCTTCTTGCCTCCAATGTTCACAGCTATCAGAACTAGTGCATTTTCTTCTGTGGGAGCTCTCAATGACCTTTTATATACTCAATAGACACAGAGTCTGCCTAGTTGATCATGTGGATTTAATCTGTAGCTTGTACAGCTGGTGGGAAGGCTTTGGCTCTTCTTCTTTAGCCACACTGTCCCTATGTTTCAATTGTGCCTTTTTTCCCACCTCTTCATGTGGGTCATACACTGGAGTTTGCTCCTGTGGCTACCCTGGAGGACTTGTGTTTGCCCCTGTGAAGGCTGGTATGGAGGTTGTACAGCTGCTTGGGTCGCAGGGGATCTGGCTGCACCAAGTACTAAGGGAAGTTGGCAGCTAGGGCAGCAAGAAATATAGTGCTCTAGAAGGGGATGGCAACCAGTATTGACAATATGCTCCAGTATTCTTGCCTGGATAAATCCTTGACAGAGAAGCCTAGCAGGCCACAGTCTTCAGGACTGCAAAGAGTTGGACATGACCAAAGCCACCTTGTACGTATAGATGCAAGACATTTTTTCCTGTGGCGGCTCTGCCCCAGTGAGAGTTGAGCATGAAGGTCACATAGGTGCTTGGCTTGCGGGGATCCTGGCAGTGCTAAGTGTGCAGGGATATGGACTGTCTCAACTGCAAGAGATATGGTGCTATCGAGAGTCATATTTTGAGCCTCTTGTAGCTGGCAATCAGAAGGCTTTTTTGGCCAGTCTTTCTCCATAGCTCCACCCGTTCAAGCACTTAGAGGGTTCGCTTGCCTGGGGTCCTTCTCTGTTGTTCAGCACATCAGGCACATATAGCCCACTCCCCCACCGCGGGCTGGGGTCCTACTCTAGATCGGCATGTCAGACACTTAAAGGGACACCCTGGGTGTGGGCTTCCTCTGTAGTTTGGAGCATCAGTCACTTAAAGGAGCACCCTGGGTGGGGGTCCTGCTCTGTGTGTCAGGCATTTGATGGGGCAACCTCTCTATTGGTTAGCTGCTGATGCTGGCATGTGGGGAGAGAGAGGTTATGGTAATAGCTCCTCCCCCTATGTAAGACTCAGCAGTATTGCCTAGCTTCTATGGCTGACCGGCTTTCCTCCACAGGCATTTCCCACCATAGTCTCCTCCTTCCCATTCCCTCAATTCTTCTCTCCACAGTCAACAGCAACCCTTGTCCTAGGTTTGTTCCACAATCTCTAAACTCCAGCTCCCAGCCACTGAGCTTCCTAGGGGACCAGCATTCCTGTCCAGGGTATGGCTGTGGCAAGGACTGTCTGATTCTCATTCCCTTTAGACTGTCGCAGATCAGCTGTTTCACTCTCAGCCTTAAACATTTCTCCTCTGACTCAGGCAATTGCCCCGATGTGGGGATCCAACCCCTGCTTCAGTTCCCCCACCTACTGTAGGCAGGTACAGTCCTACTAGTACTCCTGTCCCCCCCCCCCCCGTTCCTTCATCCTACCTAGTTTTGCATGGTTCTATATATTATTTTCCTCTGGTCAAGTACTCCTGTCTGCTCTCAGCTGGTGTTCTGTATGCACTTCTGTGTTTGAAGGTGTATTACTGATATATCCGTGAAGAGAAAAGTACTCCTCTGGCACCTAATTCTCTGCCATCTAACCTCTTTTTTCCACCCAAATATGCTATGTGTTTTCCTGGAGAAGGAAATGGCAACCCACTCCAGTATTTTTGCCTGGAGAATCCCATGGATGGAGGAGCCTGGTAAGCTACAGTCCACGGGGTTGCAAACAGTCGGACAGGACTGAGCGACTTCACTCACATACTATAGTTTTAGTGACCATGCCCCTTCTCTTATTAAAGAAAGTGAGTGAATTCTGATTTTCTCTCACAGCACTCTAAAGCTCTTTAATGTTTTCAACACGAGTTCTCAACAAATAGGAAATTATTTTTATTTAATTGATTTTACTGAATATCGTTGGCCAGAGCCTTATTCCATTCCCTCTCATTGCTTCCTGTTTCTGAATCAGCACTTGTCACTTCTGCATTAAAATCTCTCAGCACCTCTGTATGCATGTTTGCTCCTCCATTTCATCAAATTATATATCCAGTCACCACATAAAACTCAATATCTCTCACATCTACTCTAACTCTTGTATTTTAAAATAAGAAAGCCCATATTTGATCATATTTTTCTGTCTTTCAACTTCATCCAAACTTTCACTCTCACTAAAGGTGATCTCTGTTTTACTACAGTCTGTTACTAGGAAGATCAAATTCTTCTGGTGAGAGGTTATGTGTCTTCTCTTACTTCAATCTCCAAATATCTGCATCTCTACCTTTTTAATCAACTTTCTCTTCATAGAAAATGAAGTGTTCAGTGCTTTTCCCAGATTCACTCTTCCACTTAGTTATTTCCCATTCCTCCCAGCAATTAGTCCCATGGAGTCTTATATATCTTCATTCTGTTTTTTATTTGCACAATTACTTAGCTTACAGAGCTGATCAGATATCTTTAAAATAATCAGAGAAGTTTTCTTGAGTTAATCAAAGGTGCTCAACCATGACTTCTTTTCATGTTTTATCTTCAGCTCTGTTTCCTCCTTACTTTTCCTTTCAAAATATCTGAAAAAGTTATCTGTATTCACTGTCTCTTCCTCTTCTTTAATGATTGTGACTTTTCTACTGGTTTTGCATTTCTTTTCTACATGTTCTTTCTTCTTCTTTAGTGATGATAATAATAATAGTGATGTTTATTTAAAGTTTAAAATTATTTAAAATTTATAGGACATTTACTAAGTACCCTATGAGAATACTATTAATATACCTATAAATGAGTACACTTACATACAGAGAGGTTAAATACTGAATTTTCACAAAGTTAACCTGGATTCCTGCCTACTTATTTAACCAATACTTAAGCACTTCCCAGAACTGCCTGCTTGACGTCCTTACTTATTTTCCTTACCTGAGTTAGTCTCTGTCAGTCCTGTTTCTTCAGGTGTATCCTGTGTGTAGCTGCATGATTGCCAAACATACATTACCAGCCAAGACTACTGTTTTAACTAAAAATCCAAATGATCCAAAAGACTGTTAAAGATTCCGTTGTATATATTTCACATATACTTCAAGATGAGGAAATGTTTTTGTCACCAGCCCAAAGCCCCAATCAAAAATTATGTTGATAGTGGCCAAAGCACCCAGGCAAAAAATATCAATGTCTTATCAGGCATTACAGAACCTAGATCACTTTCCAGTAACCAAGGAAAAAGGTAAGACCTCTTTTGCAGTAATATTATTATTATTATTTTTGCTGCATAGAAGTATTTGTCACTATTTATAGAAAAAAATCTGCTATAAGTTCTTTTATAATATTAAATAAATGTTTACTTTTATACCAAAAAAAAATTACTTCTTCCATGGTGGAATCAGAAGATTTAAGAGTTTTACGGTGAAAGTACACAATTCTTCAGATAATTCTCAGTGGTTAGGAATATCCTAGAGTTATCACTATCTTTTCCCTCTTAAATTTAACTTAATAAAATTTAAAAAGCAAGAAAGTATTTGAAAGCTAGCAAAGCACATCAAAATTCTTATTTTAGAAATATGGAAGCAGAACAAAAATTAATTTCCAAGATCATATGACTAAAAGGCTTTTCTTGTTTTTTATCCATTCTCAAGTTCAGATTAGTTTCTTCTTATATATTTCTTAAGTATTTTATTATTTATACACATATTAATTTCTTAACACATATATGTTTTGTCATAATATGCTTTTTAGTCATTTTATAACTACAGCTGCTAATTTAGTCTTTCCATAAATGAATTCATTAACATTTATTATATTTTGCAAACTTTGTTAGACTATAGAGATTTAGTAATAAGTAGATCATTTTACTAACCTGGAAGAGCAGAAAATGTATTGATTCAGATCCCATGGGAAAACCAATCATTTAAAGTAGATATAATGGTCATGTTAATTGAATTCACCTTTTCCCATCCATTTTAGTTTACTTATCCCTAAAATGCTAATGCTCACTCTTGCCTTCTCCTCCTTGACCACATCAGATTTATCTTGATTAATGGACCTGCCATTCCAGGTTCCTATGCAATATTGTTCTTTGCAACATTGGCCTTTACTTTCACCACCAGAAACATCCACAACTGAGAAATGTTCCCACATTAGTCAAGCCTCTTCATTCTTTCTGGAGCTATTTCTCTGTTCTTCTCCAGTAACATATTGGACACTTACAAACCTGGGGGGGCTCATCTTCCAATGTCGTATCTTTTTGCCTTTTCTTGGTGTTCATGGGGTTCTCAAGGCAAATATACTGAAGTGGTTTGACATTTCTTTCTCCAGTGGACCATATTTTGTCAGGCCCTAACTAGCAGGTACATGCCCTTCAATTGTGCCATGTAGCCTGATGACCTGCCTAATGTGGTGCCCCTATTTTCTCACTGCTGGCCCTTGTTGAGTGTGTAAACCTTCCTAGCCATCAGGTGTTGGTCAATGCCCTGCCCAGAGACTGGGGAAAAGGCCCTGCTGGAGTGGCCTGTTTGGGGGTGTGGGGAAGGCTGGAGCTGAGGTTGGAGCATGCTGAGGGCTCTCTGGCCTCAGTGCTGTCACTGGCCACACTGGAGCCATTCTGCTGCCCACATGGCCCACCTATGGCAAAGGTTCTGGCCCCACCTTTCCACTCCTCAGGCTCCTTGGTATTATTGTCCAGGTCTGGTGAGCCCAGCTGCCCTGATGGGAGTGCACAGTGCTTTGCAGCTTTCTGCCCCACCACACTAGGAACTCGGAACTACCTTGTTTCCACCTCTGCCTCTGCTGTAATTTACGCAAAGTCACTTCCTATGCTACTGCTGCCTCTTCAGACCACTGTGCCATGTTATCCCACTGCCATACTACCCCAAACCATCTATGGATTAAATGCAATACCTATCAAAGTTCCAATGGCATTCTTCACAGAAGTAGGAAAAATAATCTTAAAATTTCTATGGAACTGAAAATCACCTCAGACAGCCAAAGTAATCTTGAGAAAGAAGAACAAAGCAAGAGTAATCACAATTCCCTATTTCAAACCATACTACAAAGCTATAATAATTTAAACAATATGGATCAGTTCAGTTCAGTTGCTCAGTCATGCCCAACTCTTTGTGACCCCATGGACTGCAGCATGTCAGGCCTCCCTGTCCATCACCAACTCCCACAGCTTACTCAAACTCATGTCCATTGAGTCAGTGATGCCATTCCACCATCACATCCTCTGTCATCCCTTTCAACCTTTCCCAGCATCAGGGTGTTTTCAAATGAGTCAGCTCTTCACATCAGGTGGCCAAGTATTGGAGTTTCAGTTTCAACAGCTTCAACATCAGTCGTTCCAATGTATATTCAGAACTGATTTCCTTTAGGATGGACTGGTTGGATCTCTTTGCTGTCCAAGGGACTCTCAAGAGTCTTCTCCAACACCACAGTTAAAAAGCATCAATTCTTCATCATAAAAATACTCGTGTAGAACAGTGGAACAGAATAGAGAAGCCAGAATTAACTGCCCATCCCCCATATGCAGTCAACTGTCAGGAGTATCCAGAGCAATGGATATCTTCAACAAACTGTATTGAGAAAATTTGATAACCTTATGCAGGCAAATGAAAGTGGGCCCATCTTTTACCCCACTCATAACAATAAAGTCAAAATGGAACAAAGCCTTTAACATAAAACCCGAAATCATAAGTCTCATCGAAGAAAACTCAGGGGAGAATCCTCTCAACATTGGTCTTGTCAATCACTTTTTTACTTTGGTTATGATAACATAAGCACAGATATCAAAAGAAAAACATAAATAAGTGGGACTACATCAAAGTTAAAAGCTTCTGCACAGCAAAAGAGACAATCAAACAAAATTAAAAGGCATTCTAAAGAAAGGAAGAATATTTTTGAAGCTCATATTGGATAATGGGTTAATTATTGGATAATTATTGGTTAATTATTGGATAATGAGTTAATAATTAGCAAAGTGTCCATTTAAAATAATTCTGACATGTGAAAGTATAAAATTAAAACATAGTTTAAAACAAATTATTTTTCTATTCAGCTTGGTGGAAAATAAACCTATCTCTTTTTCTTTTCATAGGTAAAATGATATTTTAATTGTTTACAGATTAATATTGCTGATTTTTTAAATTTCTTATGCTTTGGAAAGCATTTACTCAGATACATACCAAAAGTAATTTCAAAACAGCAGGAAAAATGAAAAAAAAAGGGCACTTTTTAAATTCAAGTCCACCCAGCTATATAGGAAATCTACTCTTGTTCTCTGATTTGAAATCTGCATGAAAAAAATGCAAGTAGAGATATGATAAAACAGAAAAACTGGAATCAGCAATGTTTGTTCCAACCTTCTTCACCACGGAGGTGAATCAGAACTTGAAACATCCAGGACTATGTCCTGTTCAGTCATTAGAAGGTTTTATTTTATGTGCTTGCTTAAAACTGGATTGTGAAAGAGGCTGAAAGTTTCAGAAAGTTTCATGGCTGAGTCTTTTTTTAATGAGACATTATGTAATTAATGTGAACTGGACAGATCTTAAACTACTATCAAGATACAGAACATGACCAGCACCTCAAAAGTTTACCTTGTGCCACTACCAATGAATATTTACCACAAAGAGATCAAGCCCTGAGCCTTAGAGTAGGAGCACTGACTCCAAGACTCTAGACTATCAGAGAACAAACCCTAGGGAGTATCAAATTGTGAAAACTCCCAAAAAACAAAACCACTTGAATACAAGACCCTGCATCACCCAACCAGAAGTAGCACTTTGTGCAGGATGCCTCATATAAGAACAACAACAGCAAAATACAGACCCAATTATCAGCAAACAGGATTAACACCTCATTCAGCCTTGACCATCAGAGAAAAAACAAACAAACAAAACTCAGCATGGATCTCACCCTATACAAAGCTCACAGAAGCCACTGGATCAATCTTAGGAGGGCTGAAACCAAAAGGAAGAAATAATTCAACCTTCTTCAAGGAAAGCATTCAGCTTTTCTTGAAGCCTTATAAAAGAGACCTCAAACACAATAACTTAAAAAAAATAATGAAAAAGAAGATAAATACTGCACAAATGAAGGAACAGACTAGAAACACAGAAGTCCAAATAAATGAAGAGGAAATAGGCAAACTACCTGAAAAAAAGGATTCAGAATAATGATAGAAAAGATGATCAAAAATCTTGAAAACAAAATGGAGAAAATGAAAGACTCAATTAATGTTGTCCTTTAATGGACTAGAACCTGGTGGTCCAGAGTCGACAACAAGAACGTGAAAGAGGGAAAGAAGGTAATAACTCCTGGTTTATACAGAGAACCAATAAAACCCTAGAACAGGGCTTGCACCACTCAAGAAGGCACAGGGCACCTTCTCCAGGAGGTCTTGAAAGACCAGGCAGGAGAATGAGATTGGCGGGTTTCCATGCTCCAGAGAATTAGCCAGAGGGAGAGAGAGAGTGGGGCGGGTGGAGAGGGAGAGACAGAGAGAGAGAGAGGGGGACCCAAGATTCTGGTGGAGCAAGGGTGCTTTAATGATCTTTCTGTGAATACTCAGAAATATAGGCTGTTATACAAGGGACTTCTTTTGACAATGGTAAAGATCAGAAAACCAAACGTACAGCAACTGTTATCAAGGGAACAAGGGATTAACCATGATCATAAGGTCAGAAGACAATTCATATCTCAAGAAAGAGGATCTAAACTAAGCAGTTCTGTTGTAAGGAGAATGTTTACTGAAGGAGATTCATGCATGTGTTTCATCCTATGACCTCATTCCTGGGAGCAGCATGGGGTTCCACTCGTTCATGTTGCCAGAACTGATAAGCAACAGGGGATTTATGAGAAACGGCATGCAGGAATCCTCCTGTTAAATGTTCCCTGACAATCCCCCCTTATTTATTTATTATATTTGTAAAAAAGGTCCTGACCACTTGAGTTTGTTCAGTTTTAACAATTCTTGCATAAAGGCAATGGTAAACAACAAATATAATTGTCAAGACAATCACCAAAGTTACAGTTTCAGATCTGATGCTGTTAGTAATGTTCTGAAACCATCTAGTCCAGATAATTGATCAGCTAGTTGTTCAGCTAAAGTTTCCAAAATAGTGTAAGAGGGCAGACTTTTAGAAAACATTTCAAATATTTCTTTTTGTAATAATTGTATATTCAGAGAGGCGTTATCATGTGTTTTGTAAATGAAATTTGATTTGTTTCCAGTTGTAGGCACTATGATTGAATTGAACAGGCCAAAGAAGGAGAATCTCTATAGAGTCAGCACAAATAAGACTTGGAAATGACTGTGGCTCAGGTCATGAAATCCTTATTGCCAAATTCAGACTTAAACTGAAGAGAGTAGGGATAACCACTAGACCATTCAGGTATGACCTAAATCAAATCCCTATGACTATACAGTGGAAGTGAGAAATAGATTTAAGGGACTAGATCTGATAGACAGAGAGCCTGATGAACTAAGGATGGAAGTTCATGACAATGTACAGGAGACAGGGATCAAGATAATCCCCATGGAAAAGAAATGCAAAAAGGCAATATGGCTGTCTGAGGAGGCCTTACAAATAGCTGTGAAAAGAAGAGAAGCAAAAGCAAAGGAGAAAGGGAAAGATATTCACATTTGAATGCAGAGTTCCAAAAAATAGCCATGAGAGATAAGAAAGCCTTCCTCAGCAATCAGTGCAGAGAAATAGAGGAAAACAACAAAATGGGAAAGACTAGAGGTCTTTCAAGAAAATTAGAGATACCAAGGGAACATTTCATGGAAAAACAGGCTCAATAAAGGGCAGAAATGTTATGGACCTAACAGAAGCAGAAGATATTAAGAAGAGGTGGCAAAACTACACAGAAGAACTGTACAAAAAATGATCTTCATGACCTAGATAGTCACAATGGTGTGATCACTCACCTAGAGCCAGACATCTTGGAATGTGAAGTCAAGTGTGTCTTAGAAAGCATCACTACTAACAAAGCTAGTGGATGTGATGGAATTCCAGTTGAGCTATTTCAAATCCTAAAAGTTAATGCTGAGAAAGAGCTGTACTCAATATGCCAACAAATTTGGAAAAGTCAGCAGTGGCCAAAGGACTGGAAATGATCCGTTTTCATTCCAATCCCTAAGAAAGGCAATTCCAAAGAATGCTCAAACTACCGCACAATTGCACTCATCTCACACACTAGTAAAGTAATGCCCAAAATTCTCCAAGCCAGGCTTCAGCAATACATGGACTGAGAACTTCCAGACGATCAAGATGGTTTTAGAAAAGGCAGAGGAACCAGAGATCAAATTGCCAATATCTGCTGGATCATCAAAAAAGCAAGAGAGTTCCACAAAAAACATCTATTTCTGCTTTATTGAGTACGCCAAAGCCTTTGACTGTGTGGATCAAAATAAAGTGTGGAAAATTCTGAAGGAGATGGGAATACCAGACCACCTGACCTGCCTTTTGAGAAACCTGTATGCAGGTCAGGAAGCAACAGTTAGAACTGGACATGAAACAACAGACTGGTTCCAAATAGGAAAAGGAGTACGTCAAAGCTGTATATTGTCACCCTGCTTATTTACCTTATATGCAGAGTACATCATGAGAAACGCTGGGCTGGAAGAAGCACAAGCTGGAGTCAAGATTGCCAGGAGAAATACCAATAACCTCAGATATGCATATGATACCACCCTTATGGCAGAAAGTGAAGAGGAACTAAAAAGCCTCTTGAGGAAAGTGAAAGAGGAGAATGAAAAAGTTGGCTTAAAGCTCAACATTCAGAAAACTAAGATCATGGCATCTGGTCCCATCACCTCATGGGAAATAGATGGGGAGGCAGTGGAAACAGTGTCAGACTTTATTTCTTTGGGGGGGCTTCAAAATCACTGCAGATTGTGACTGCAGCCATGAAATTAAAAGACGCTTACTCCTTGGAAGGAAAGTTATGACCAAGCTAGATAGCGTATTAAAAAGCAGAGACATTACTTTGCCAACAAAGGTCCGTCTGGTCAAGGTTATGGTTGTTCCAGTGGTCATGTATGGATGTGAGAGTTGGACTGTGAAGAAATCTGAGCACTGAAAAATTTATGCTTTTGAACTGTGGTGTTGGAGAAGACTCTTGAGAATCCCTTGGACTGCAGGGATATCCACCCAGTCCATCCTGAAGGAGATAAGTCCTTGGTGTTCTTTGGAAGGGTTGATGCTGAAGCTGAAACTCCAATAATTTGGCCACGTCATGTGAAAAGTTGACTCATTGAAAAAGTCCCTGATGCTGGGAGGGATTGGGGGCAGGAGGAGAACGGGATGACAGAGGATGAGATGGCTGGATGGCATCACTGACTCAATGGGCATGAGTTTGAGTAAACTCTGAGAATTTGTGATGGACAGGGAGGCCTGGCCTACTGTGATTCATGGGGTCACCTAGAGTTGGACATGACTGAGTGACTGAACTGAACTGAACTGAACACAAAACTAAGTAGAATTTCAATCATATTTTAGTAATATTTGTTTTTGTAAATCTATTTATTGATTTCCAACCCTTTCGATGGCTGTTTTTATTAGTCAGTAATGCCATGCAACCACCTCATCCTTTGTTGCCCCCTTCTCCTCCTGCCCTCAATCTTTCAAAACATATTATTCAGCCAGAAAAAAGAATGACATAATGTCAATATGGATAGATCTAGATATGATCATACTAAGTGAAGCAAGTCAGACAGAGAAAGACAAATATTGTATTATATCACATAGGCGGATTTTAAGAGGATAATAGTAAATTCATTTACAAAACAAGGGCAGATTCACAGATAGAGAAAATAATCTAATGGTTACCAATGTGGAAAAGGAGTTGTAAATTAGGAGTTTTGAATTAACATTCACACTACTATATATAAAATGCATAATTGATAAGGAAAATATATCCAATATGTTTGATGGCCTATAATACAAAATAATATGTGTGTGTGTGTGTATGAATCACTATGCTATACACATGAAACTAAACACCACTGTATCGTAAATATACTTCAGTAACAAACTGTAAAAAAAATCTAAAAGAGATGGGAATACCAGACCACCTTACCGGCCTCCTAAGAAATGTGTATGCAGATCAAGAAGTAAGAGTAAGAACTGGACATGGAACAACAGGCTGGTTTCAAATTGGGAAAAGCGTACATCCAGGCTAGATATTGCCACCTTGCTTATTTAACTTATAGGCATGGTGCATCATGTGAAATGCCAGGGTGGATGAAGCTCAAGTTTGAGCTTGAGCTTGAGAACTTGAGAACTTGAGAACTATCAATAGCCTCAGATATGCAAACAACTCTTCCAACAACACAAGAGAAGACTCTACACATGGGCATCACCAGATGGTCAATACTGAAATCAGACTGATTATGTTATTTGCCTCCAAAGAAGGAGAATCTCTATACTGTCAGCAAAAACAATACTAGGAGCTGACTGTGACTGAGATCACGAACTCCTTATTGCTAAATACAGAATTAAATTGAAGTAAGTAGGGAAAACCACTAGACCATTCACGTATGACCTAAGTCAAATCCCCTGTGTTTATACAGTGGAAGTGACAAATAGAATTAAGGGATGAGATATGATAGAGATCCTGAAGAACTATGAATGGAGGCTCATGACATTGTACAGGAGGCAGTGATTAAGACCATCCCCAAGAAGAAGAAATGCAAAAAGGCAAAATGGTTGTCTGAGGAGACCTCACAAATAGCCAAGAAAAGAAAAGATGCCAAATATAAAGGAGGGAAGGAAAGATATACTTATTTGGATGCAAAGTTCCAAAGAATAATAGCAAGGACAGATAAGAAAGACTTCCTCAGTGATCAAACAAAGAAACAAAGGAAAACAATAGAATTGGATCTCTTCAGGAAAATAAGTGATACCAAGGAAATATTTCATGCAAAGATGGACACAATAAAGTGCAGAAATGGTATGGACCTAATAGAAGCAGAAGATATTAAGAAGATGTGGCAAGACTACACAGAACTATAGACAAAATATCTTCACTACCTAGATAACCACGATGGTGTGATCACTCACTTAGAGTCAGACATCCTTGGATGCAAAGTCAAGTGGGCAATCACTAAGAACAAAGCTAGTGGAGGTGAAGAAATTCCAGTTGAGCTTTTTCAAATCCTAAAAAATGATGCTGTGAAAGTGCTGCACTGAATATGCCAGTAAATTTGGAAAACTCAACAGTGGTCACAGGACTGGAAAAGGATAGTTTCATTCCAAACCCAAGGAAAGGCAATGTCAAAGAATGTTCAAACTACCACACAACTGCACTCATCTCACATGCTAGAGAAGTGATGCTTATTATTCTCACAGCCAGGTTTCAACAGTAAGTGAACTGTGAACTTCCAGATGTTCAAGCTGGATTTAGAAAAGGCAGAGGAAACAGAGATCAAATTTCCAACATCCGTTGGATCATCAAAAAAGCAAAAGAGTTTCAGAAAATAACATCTACTTCTAGTTTATTGACTATGCCAAAGCTTTTGACTATATAGATTACAATAAACTGTGGAAAATTCTTAAAGGGAGGCTATACCACACCATCTGATATGCCTCCTGAGAGATCCATATGCAGGCCTAGAAGCAGCAGTTAGAACTGGACATGGAAAAACAGACTGGTTCCAAATTGGGAAAAGAGTACATCAAGGTTTTATATTTTCACGCTGCTCATTAATGTATATGCAGATATATCATGCAAAATACCAAGCTGGATGAAGCACAAACTGGAATCAAGATTGCTGAAAGAAACATCAATAACCTCAGATACACAGATGACATGACCCTTATGGCAGAAAGTGAACAACTAAACTAAGATCATGGCATCTGCTCCCATTACTTCATGGAAAATAGATGGGGAAACAACAAAACAATGAGAGACTTTATTTTGGGGGGCTCCAAAAATCACTGCAGATGCTGACTGCAGCCATGAAATCAAAAGGCACTTGCTCCTTGGAAGAAAAACTATCATCAACCTAGACAGAATGTTAAAAAGAAAGAATATTAAAAAGCAGAGATATTACTTTACCTACAAAGGCCTTCAGAGTCAAAGCTATAGTTTTCCCAGTAGTCATGTGAGAGCTGGACTGTAAAGAAAACTGAATGCTGAAGAATCCATGCTTTTGAACTTTGGTTTTGGAGAAGATTCTTGAGAGTCCCTTGGACTGCAAGGAGATGAAACCAGTCAATCTTGAAGGAATTCAGTCCTGGATATTCATTGAAAGGATTGATGCTGAAGCTTCAATACTTTGGCTACCTGATGTGAAGAACTGACTAATTGGAAAAGACCCTGATGCTGGGCAAGATTGAAGGCAGGAGGAGAAGGGAATGACAGAGGATGAGATGGTAGAAAGGCATCAACAGCTCTATGGACATCCATTTGAGCAAACTCTAGGAGTTGGTAATGGACGGAGAAACTTAGCGTGCTGCAGTCCTTGGAGTCGCAAAGAGTCAGACATGACTGAGCGACTGAACTGAACTGATACTTCAATTAAAATAATAATTCTAAATATATATGAGGAAAAACCATAGCCAAAATTATATTTTGGAATATTGAAATGATTAAATTTTGTTACTTTTCCCCCAAAATAAAGGCGCCACGTTAAAAACAAACAAAAAGTGTTGTGTACTAGTTTGCTAAGGCTAACATTATAGTACCACAGACTGGGTGACTTAAACAACAAAAATATATTTTTTCACTGTTCTAGAGCCCAGAAGTCCAGGATATAAGTTTCAGTAGTGCTAATTTATTTGAGGTTTCTCTCCTTGGTTTTTAGTTGAGCACAATATCTTACTGACATTATATGCTCCCTTCATTCTGTGTGTCTTTGTCTTAATCTTCTTTTATAAGTATACCAGTCTAAGAGTTATATTTATTTTATTTTAGCTTTCTCCTTTTCAGTTCAAACTGAAAGTGATGTACTAGAATAACACCATTTCTGTTCCTTGCTTCAGATGAAATGGATACTTGGATCCATAAGTCACAAGGCTATAATCTGTTCAGCAAATGTTGTCCTGTTATAACCTTAGTGTTCTCTCTAAAGCATGGCTTTTCTTTTATTTTATACAGTATAAGTAGAGTGACAATTGATTAAATCTTCATTTTTGTTCCCTTTTCTTAACATTTTTTCCTTTCTTTTTACTTTCAATTTTATTTTACTTAGTTTTTCCTGTTTTGTTTAATTTTTATTTTATGTTGAAATATATTTGGTTAACAACAGTGTGTTAGTTTCAGGTGTACAGGGAAATATATGTTTATCCATTTTCAAATTATTTTACTATTTATTGAATATTGAGCAGAGTTCCCTGTATTACACCATAGATTTTGTTTGGTTATTTATTTTAAATGTAGAAGCATATACATATATATATATATACATACCAAAGTCCCAATATGTCCCTCACCCATCCATGCACTCTGATAATCACAAATTTGTTCTCTAAAATTTTGAGTCTGTTTCTGTTTTGCAAGTGCATTAGTATTGCTTTTATTTTAGATTCTTCATATACCCAATATCATTTGAAATTTGTCTGTCTGACATACTTCACTAGTATGATAATCTTCAGATCCACCCATGTTACAAATGCTTCTATTTCATTTTTTTTAATGGCTGAATAAATTTCCGTGGTATATATGTACATATCTTCTTTATCCATTCATCTGCGGATGATAATTTAGGTTTCTTCCATGTCTTGGCCATTGTAAACAGCACTGCAATGAACATTGAGGTGCATGTATACTTTTGAATCAAGTTTTTCTCTGGATAAATGCCCTGGAGTCCACTGGGCTCTCTGGATCATGTGGGAGCTTCATTTTTAGATTCTTAAAGAGACTCCATACCATTCTCAATAACGACTGTACCGACATTCATTTCCCCAACACTGTAGATGAGTTCCATTTTCTCCACACCCTCTCCAGTATTTATTTATTTATTTATTTTTGTAGTATTTTTGACGATGGCTGTTCTGACTACTGTGAAGTGATATCTCATTGTAGTTTTGATGTGCATTTCTCTAATAATTAATGAGACTGAGCATCTTTTCATGTGCCTCATGGTCATATGTTGTTTATTTTTTGAGAAATATCTATTTATGTCTTCTGCCCATTTTTAATTTATTGTTTTACATTGTGCCACATGAAATGTTTGTAAATTTTGGAGATTAACCTCTTGTCTTTTGTATCCTTTTAAGGTACATTATCCCACTCTGTGAGTAGTCTTTTCACTTTGTTTATGATTTCCTTTGCTGTGCAATGCTTTTTTGAATTTATATCCCATGTACTTGATTTTGTTTTTCATTCCATTACTCAAGGAGATTGGTCCACAAAAATTACTGCTGTAATTTATGTTAAAAAGTATACTGCCTAGCTTTTCCTCTAACAGTTTTATAGTATCTGGAATTATGTTTAAGTATTTAATCCATTTTGAGTTTATTTTTATGTATGGTTTATAGAAACCTTCAAATTTCATTTTTAAAATGTTGCTGTCCAGTGTTACCAATACTACTTATTGAAGAGGATATCATTTCTCCAATGTTCAGTCTTGTCTCCTTTATCATAGTTCAATTGACCATAGGGGTTTGAGTTTATTTCTGGTATTTTATTCTGCTCTGTCAATCTATATTTCTGTTTTTGTGCCATACTATACTGTTTCCATGACTGTAACTTGTAGTATAGTCTGAAGTCAGAGAGTCTGCTTCCTCCAACTCTGTTTATCTTTCTCAAGATGCTTTGGCTATTTGGGGTCTTTGTATTTAAATACAAATTTTAGGAAATTTCCTTATAGTTATCCCCCCAAAAATGTCATTGTTAATTTGATAAGAATTGCATTGATATCATACGTTGCCTGGGATATTGTAATCATTTTGACAACACTGATTCCTCAAATCAAGAGCATAGCATATTTTTACATCCATTTGTGTTGTATTTGATTACTTCCATCAGCATCTTATAGTTTTCAGAGTACAGGTTTTATGCCTCCTCATATAGGTTTATTCCTTTCAGTGTGAAAGTAAAAGGGATTGTTTCTTTAATTTATTTTTCTGAAATTTTCTTTTAGGTGTGTAGAAATGAAACCAATTTCTGAGTATGAATTTTGTATTCTTCAACTTTATTAGATTCAAAGATGAGCTCTGTTATCTTTCAGGTAGCATCCTTAAGGTTTTCTATTTATAGTACCATGTCATCTGCACATAGTAACAGTTTACTTCCTTTCCAAGTTGGATTCCCTTTGTTTATTTTCCTTCTCTGGTTGCAATGACTAGAAATTCCAAAATTATGCTGAATAAAATTATTCAGAGTGAAAAGGCAAAAAGATATGCCACTTAAAGTGAAGGTAAGAAGCTATTACAGAAAAAAATGAACTCCCCAGGTCAGTAAATGCCAAATATGCTACTGGAGAGGACTGGAGAAATAGCTTCAGAAAGAATGAAGAGGCTGGGCCAAAGCAAAAACAATGCCCAGTTATAGATGTGACTGGTGATGGAAGCAAAGTCCGATGTTGTAAGAGCAATATTGCATAGGAACCTGGAATGTTAGATTCATGAATCAAGGTAAATTGGAAGTGATCAAACAGATGGCAAGAATGAACAACATTTTAGGAATCAGTGCGGTAAATGGACCAAAACAGGCAAATTTAATTCAGATGACCATTATATATACTGCTGTGGAGAAGGATCTCTTAGAAAAAATGGAGTCGCCTTCATAGCCAACAAAAGAGTCTGAAATACAGTACCTGGGTGAAGTCTCAAAAACAGCAGAATGATCTCTGTTTGTTTCCAAGGCAAACCATTAAATATCACAGTAATCTAAGTCTATGCCCCAAACACTAAGGCTGAAGAAGCTAAAGTCAAATGGTTCTATGAAGATCTACAAGACCTCTAGAACTAACACCACAAAACGATACCATTTTTGTCACAAGGGACTGGGACATAAAAGTAAAAAGTCAAGAGATACCTGAAGTAACAGGAAAATTTGGCCTTGGAGTACAGAATGAAGCAGGGCAAACTCTAACAGAGTTTTGCCAAAAGAATGCATTGGTCATAGCAAACAAACTCTTCAAGCAACACAAGAGATGAGTCTACACATGGATATCACCAGAAGATTAATCAGAAATCAGACTGATTATATTATTTGCAGGTGAACATGGAGAAGCTCTATGCTGTCAGCAAAAGAAGACCAGGAGCTGACTGTGGCTCAGATTATGAACACCTTATTGCAAAATACAGACTTAAATTGAAGAAAGTAGGGGGAACTGCTAGACCATTCAGGTATGCCTTAAATCAAACCCCTTATGATTATATAGTGGAAGTGAAAAATAGATTCAAGGGATTAAATCTGATAGAGTGTCTGAAGAATTATGGAGGTTCACAACAATGTACAGGAGGCTGTGATCAAAGCCATCCCCAAGAAGAAGAAATACAAAAAGGCAAAATGGTTGTCTAAGGAGGCCTTACAAATAGTTGAGAAAAGAGAAGTGAAAGGCATGCAGAGTTCCCAAGTATAGCAAGAAGAGATAAGAAATCAGTGATCAGTGAAAGTAAATAGAGGAAAACAATAGAATGGGGAAGACTAGAGATTTCTTCAAGAAAATTAGAGATATCAAGGGAACATTTCATGCAGCGATGGGAACAATCAAGGAAAGAGATAGTGTGGCCCTAACAGAAACAGAAGATATTAAGAAGATGTGGGAGGAATACAGGGAAGAACTATACAAAAAAATATCTTAATGACCAAAATAACCAGCACGGTGTGATCACTCACCTAGAGCCACACATCCTGGAATGCAAAGTCAAGTAGGACTTAGGAAACATCACTATAAACAAAGCGAGTGGAGGTGATGGAATTCAAGTTGAACTATTTCAAATCCTAAAATATGATGCTGCGAAAGTGCTGCACTCAATATGACAGTAAATTTTGAAAACTCAGTCGTGGCCACAGGAATGGAGATCAGTTTCCTTTCCAATCCCAAACAAAGGCATTGCCAAAGAATATTCAAATTGCTGCACATTTGCACTCATCTCACACACTAGCAAAGTAGTACTCAAAATTCTCCAAGCTAGGCTTCAACAGTACATGAACTGAGAACTTCCAGATACTCAAGCTGGATTTAGAAAAGACAGAGGAAGCAGAGATCAGATTGCCAACATCTGTTGGATGATTAAAAAAAAAAATACAAGAGAATTCCAGAAAAACATCTACCTCTGCTTCATTGGCCATGCTAAAGTCTTTGACTGTGTGTATCACAACAGACAGAAGAAAATCTTTAAAGAGATGGGAATACCAGACCACCTTACCTGCTTCCTGAGAAATCTGTATGCAGGTCAAGAGGCAACCTTTATAAGTGGATGTGGAGAATGGACTGGTTCCAAATTGAGAAAGGAATACTTCTAGGCTGAATATTGTCTCCTTGCTTATTTAACTTATATGCAGGTTACATTATGTGAAATGCCAGGCTGGATGAAGCAGAAGCTGGAATCAAGATCGTGGGGAGAATTATCAATAACCTCAGGTATGCAAATGATACAACCCTTATGGCAGAAACTAAAGAGGAACTAAAAACCTCTTGATGAAAATGAAAGAGGAGAGTGAAAAAGCTGGCTTAAAACTCAACATTCAATAAACTAAGATCGTGGCATGTGGTCCAATTACTTAATGGCAGATAGATGGAAAAACAATGGAAACAGTGACAGACTTTACACTTTTGGGCTCCAAAATCACTACAGATTGTGACTGCAGCCTTGAAATTAAAAGGCACTTGCTCTTTGGAAGAAAAGCCCTGAGAAACCTAGAAAGCCTATTACAAAGCAGAGACATTACTTTACCAACAAAGGTCCATATCGTCAAAGCTCTGGCTTTTCCAGTAGTCATGTGTAGATATGAGAGTTGGACCATAAAGAAAGCTGAGCATGGAAGAACTGATGCTTTCGAGCTGTGGTGTTGGAGCAGATTCTTGAGAGTCCCTTGGTCTCCAAGGAGATCAAAACAGTCAATTTTAAAGGAAATCAACCCTGAATATTTATTGGAAGGACTGATCCTGAAGCTGAAGCACCAATACTTTGGCCACTTGATGCAAAGAACTCGCTCATTGGAGAAAGATTGATGGCAGTAGGAAAAGGGGATGACAGAGGATGAGATGGTTGGATCACATCAACAACTCGATGGACTTGTGTTAGAGCAAGCTTCAGGAGTTGGTGATGGACAGGGAAGCCTGGAGTGCTGTAGTCCATGAGGTTGCAGAGTCGGACTCGATTTAGTGACTGAACCTAACCAAATTCATCTAGCGTGAACAGCTCTCACTTCTTCCAGATCTTAGAGAAAATGCTTTCAGTTTTTCACTATTGAGAATGAAGTTTACTGTGAATTTATTGTATATGATCTTTATTATGTTGAGGTATATTCCTTCTCTGTTCACATTCTGGAGAGTTTTTACAAAAAATGTGTGTTAAATCTTGTCAGAAGCTTTTTCGGCATCTATTGAGATGATCATTTGATTTTTATCCTTCAATTTGTTGATGTGGTGTATCACCCTTACTGATTTGAGTATGTTGAAAACCTGTTTAATCACTGAGATGACTGTTGCTTGATCAATGAGTTTATGTTCATCAGGGATTTTGGCATTTGATTTTCTTTTTTGGTATCTGTCTGATTTTGGTATCAGAATTGTGGTGGCTTCATATAATGAGTTTGGGAATGCCCCTTACTCTGCAATTTTTGGAATAGTTTCAGAAGGATAAGTATTAACTCTTCTCTAAATGTTTGATAAAATCTGCCTATGAAACAATCTGTCCCTGGACTCTTGTTTTTTGGAGTTTCTTAATCATAATTTCAATTTCAGTTCCTGTGATTAGTCTGCTTATATATTCTATTGCATCAGTGACTTTGACGGTTCATTTAGTGAACCATCAAACCAATGATCTTCCTGGTTCATTCTTTGAAGATTGCAATTTTCTAAGAATTTGTTCATTTCTTCCAATTTGTCCATTTTTCGGATGTGTGTTTTCATGTAATAGTCACATGACCTTTTTTTTTTTTTTGCTGTGGTGTCTGTTGTAACTTCTCCTTTTCATGTTTAAGTTTAATGATTTGAGTCTTCTTCCTCTTTTCCTTGATTAGTCTGGCTAAAGGTTCATAAATTCATAACAGAACCAGCCTTTCATTTCATTGATGGCTTTCTATTGGCTTCTTTGTCTCTACTTCATTTATTTCTACTATGATCTTTATGATTTCTTTCCTTTTTCTAACTTTGAGTTTTGTTTATCTTTCTTCTTATAGTTGTTTTAGGTATAAGATTATGGTCTTTTACTGAAATTTTACTGAGATACAGTGGCTTTAGAATATAGTGTGAATCTCTACTGTAGAGCCAATTGAATCACCTTTATCTATACATATATCCACTATTTTGTGGATTTCCTACTCATTTAGGTCAACATAGAGAACTGAGTAGGAGTCACTGAGGTTTACAGTAGATTGTCATTAGTAATATATTTTGTATACAGCATCAATAGTGTATATATGTCAATCCCAGTCTACCAATTCCTCACACACACCCGCCACCCAACCTATTGGTAACTTTAAATTTGATCTCTATGCCCGTGTCTATATTTCTGCTTTGAAAACAAGAACCTCTATATCATTTTTTTCCCCCTAGGTTGCATGTGTGTGCACACTCAGTCACTTCAGTCTTGTCTGGCTCTTTGAAACTGTATGGACCATAGCCTGTCATGCTTCTCAATCCATGGGATTCTCCAGACAAGAATACTGGAGTGTGTTGTCATGCCCTCCTGCAGTGTGTCTTCCTGACCTGCATTGCAGGTGGATTTTTTACTGTTGAGCCACCGGGGAAACCCCTCTAGACTACACATATATGTGTTAATATATAGTATTTGTTTTGCTCTTTTTTATTTACTTCACTCTCTATGATAGTATCTAGGTCCATCAACATCTCTACAAATAATCAAATTTTGTTCCATTTTTTTGGCTGAGTAATATATGCGTACCACCACACACCTTCTTTAACCACTCCTCTGTTGATAACATTAAGGATTTCCATATCTTGACTCTTGTAAATACTGTTACAATCAACATTGGAATGGTGAATGTGTATTTTTGAAATCTAATTTTCTCTGGGTATATACCCAGTACTGGCATTTCTGGGCAATATGTTAGTTCTACTTTTTTTTTTTTTTTTCAGTTACAGAACCTTCATATTGTTCTCCATAGTGGTTCTATCAACTTACATTCCCACAAATAGTGCAAGCAGGTTCCTTTTCCTCCTCATCCTCTCTAGCGTTTATTGTTGCAGATTTTTTTTCTTTTTCAATGATGGCCATACTGACAGGTGTGAGGTGATACCTTTTTGTGGTTTTACTTTGAATTTTTTAAAATAATTATTGACACTGTGCATCTTTCCCCATATTTGTTGGTCACCTGTATATCTTCTTTGAGAATTGTCTATTTAGTCCTGTGGCACATTTTTTGATTGATTTTGTTGTTGTTGTTGTTTGTTTGTTTGTTTTTGTTTTTTTTTATTAAGCTGCATGAGCTGTTTATATCTTTTGGAGACTAATCTACTGTCAGTTTCTTACTTTGAAAATACTGTTTTTCCTGTTATAAGGATTGTGTTTTTGTCTTGTTTATGGTTTCCTTTGCTGGGAAAAACTTTTAAGTTTGCTTAGCTCCCTTTTGTTTATTTTTGTTTTCATTTTCATTACTCTTGGAAGTGGGTCAAAAAAATCCTGATGTGATTTATCTTAAATAATCATCTGCATATGTTCTCCTCTAAGAGTTTTATAGTGTCTGGCCTTACATTCAGGTCTTTAGTCCATTTTTAGTTTATTTTTGTATGGTGTTAGGGAGTATTCTAATTCCATTCTTATGCATGTAGCTGTTAAAAGCATCAAACAACATGAAAAGCATCACACAACATGATCAAGTGGGATTTATCCCAGTGATGCAATGATTCATCAGTATATACAAATCAGTCAATGGGATGCAACATATTAATAAATTGAAGAAAATACACTTAATCATCCCAGTAGATGCAGAGAAAACTTTTGACAAAATTCAAAACCCATTTGTGATAAAACTCTCCAGAATGGAGGCAAAGGGGGAACCTATCTCAACATAATAAAGCCCATATATTACAAATCTACAGCACACCTTATTCTCAATTGTGAAAAATTGAAAGCATTTCCTTTACGATCTGGAACAAGACAAGGGTGTCCATCCTCACCACTATTATTCAACATAGTCTTGGAAACCCCAGTCACAGCAATCACTGAAGAATACAAAATAAAAGGAATGCAAACTGAAAAAAGAGTAAAAATGTCACTGCTTGCAGATGACATGATACTATACATGGAAAATCCTAAAGTTGTCTGCCACCAGAAAACTACTAGAGTTAATCAGTGAATTTGGTAAAGTTGGAGGAAGCAAAATTAATCCACAAAAATCCTCTTAGATTCCTACACATTAGCAATGAAAGATGAGAAAGAGAAATTAAGGGAACAATCTCATTTACCATTGCAACAAAAACAAATAAAATACCAAAGAATAAATCTACCTAAGGAGGCAAAATACCTGTATACAGAAAACTGCAAGGTACTGTTGAAAGAAATCAAACATGACAAAAACAGATGGATCAATATACTGTATTCTTAGAATGGAAAAATCAGTATTGTGAAAATGACTATATTATCATAGGCATTCTACAGATACATTTCAATCTCTATTAAATTACTAATCTCATTTTACACACAACTAGAACAGAAAATCTTATTTCTATGGAAACACAAAAGACCCTAAATACTCAAAGCAATCTTGAGAAAGAAAAATGGAGCTGGAGGAATCAGACTCCCTAAATTCAGACATTACTACAAAGCTACATCAGTCAAGACAATATGGCACTGCCACAAAAACATGAATATTGACCAATGGAACAGGGTAGAAACCCCAGAGACAAACCCACATATATATGACCAACTAATACTATGACAAAGGAAGCAATGATATAAACAATAGAGATACAACAGCCTTTTTAATAAGTGTGGCTGGGAAACCTTGACAGCTACATATAAAAGTTTAGTTGAAATTTTTCTTGCTTCCTGAGGTAAGGTTGTATTGTTATGAACATCCTTCTTAGAACTTACTTATTTATTTATTTATTTTGCTGTATCCCATAAGTTTGGGATGATTGTGTTTTCAGTTGAATATGTATCTGTTGTGTGCTAAGTCACTTTAGTCATGTCTGACTCTTTCACAACCCTATAGGCCATAAACTCCCTGGCTCCTCTATCTATGGGACTCTCCAGGCAAGGACACTGGAGTAGATTGCCATGCCCAATTCCTGGGAATCTTCCTGATCCAGAGATCAAAGACATGTTCCTTGTGTCTCCTGTATTGGTAGGCAGGCTCTTTACTGCTAGAGCCACCTGGGAAACCAGATTCATGTCTAAGTTTTTTTTTTTTTCCCTCTTTGATTTATTCGGTGATTCATTGGTTATTTAATAGCATATTATTGAGCCTTCAACTGTTTGCTTTTTTTAACGTGTTTTTTTTTCTTGTAATCAATTTCTAATCTCATAGCATTCTGGTTGGAAAAGATGCTTGATATGATTTCAAATCTCTTAAAATTTTGAAGGCTAGCTATCTGGCCTAGTATGAGATCTATCCTGGAGAATGTTCCATATGCACTTGTGAAGGATTTTTTTTCTGTCTCTTTTGAATGGAATGTTCTATAAATATCCATTAAGCACATCTGACCTGTGTCACTTAAGACCCACCCTTCCTTGTTGATTTCTGTCTGGATGATCTGTTTGTTCAAGAAAGCGAAGTGCTAAAGTCTCCCACAATTATTGTGTTACTATTGATTTCTCCTTTCATGGCTGCTAGTATTTGCCTTGCATATTTTGGTGCTCCTATGTTGGGTACATATATATTTACAATTGTTATGTCGTCTTGAATTGATCCTTTGATAATTATGCAATGCCATTCTTTGTCTCTTGCAACAGTCTTTATTTTAAAGTCTATTTTGTATGGTATGAGTGTTGTGATTTTCTTTTGATTTCCATTTAAGTGAAATATATGTTCCATCCCCTCAGTTAGATTTGTGTGTGGCTATAGATCTGAAGTGGGTCTCTTAGCATACATACATGTCTTGTTTCTGTATCCTTTCAGCCAGTCTATGATTTGTGGTTGGGACTTTTAATCCATTTATGGTTTGGTAGTTATCAATAGATATACTCTTATTGCCGTTTTGTTAATGGTTTTGAATTTCTTTTGTAGGTGTCTTTCTTCAGTTTCTCTTGTTTTCCTCTCTTGTGATTTGATGACTGTATTTAGTGTTGTGTTTAGATTCATTTTTCCCCCTTTTTATGTGTATACCTATTACAGATATTTGGTTTGTGATTATTATGAGGCTTTTATATAGGAGGCTACATATTTACAAGTTTGTTTTAAGTTGTTGGTCTCTTAATTTCAAATTCATTTACAATACCAAGCATTGTACCCTGCTCATATTTGTTGGTTTAGATGTCAGAACTTTGTGTGGATGATTTCCAGTATTCACTGTTCATTTGCCTTTACCAATGAACTTTTCTGATATTAATTTTCTTATTTCTAGCCAAGGTCTTTTCTTTTCTGCTTAGAGATGCTCTTTCAGCATTTACTGCAAAACTGATCTGTTCTTAACTTTTAGTTCTCTTAACTTTTGCTTGTCTGTAAAGTTTTTGATTTCTCCATTGAATGGGAATGAGAGCCTTGCTGGGTAGAGTATTCATTGTCATAGATTTTTCCTTTTCTTTTTTTTTTTTAATTTTTTAGGTTTTTCATTTATTTTTATTAGTTGTAAACTAATTAATTTACAATACTGTAGTGGTGTTTGCCATACACTGACATGAAACATCCATGGATTTACATGTGTTCCCCACCCCAGTCCCCCCTCCTGCCTCCCTCTCCATCCCATCTCTCTGGTTCTTCCCAGCCCTGAGCACTTGTCTCATGCATCCAACATGGGCTGGTGGTCTGTTTCACCCTTGATAATATACTTGCTTCAATGCTATTCTCTCAGAACATCACACCCTCACCTTCTCCCACAGAGTCCAAAAGTCTGTTCCATACATCTGTGTCTCTTGTTCAGTTTTGCATATAGGGTTATCATTAACATCTTTTTAAAAATCACTCATTATCAGAGAAATGCAAATCAAAACCACAATGAGGTACCATTACACACCAGTCAGGATGGCTACTATCCAAAAGTCTACAAGCAATAAATGCTGGAGAGGGTGTGGAGAAAAGGGAACACTCTTACACTGTTGGTGGGAATGCAAACTAGTATAGCCACTATAGAAAACAGTGTGGAGATTTCTTAAAATACTGGAAATAGAACTGCCATATGACCCAGCAATCCCACTGCTGGGCATACACACTGAGGAAACCAGATCTGAAAGAGACACGTGCACCCCAATGTTCATCACAGCACTATTTATAATAGCCAGGACATGGAAGCAACCTAGATGCCCATCAGCAGATGAAAGGATAAGGAAGCTGTGGTACATATACACCATGGAATATTACTCAGCAATTAAAAATAATTCATTTGAATCAGTTCTAATGAGATGGATGAAACTGGAGCCCATTATACAGAGTGAAGTAAGCCAGAAAGATAAAGACCATTACAGTATACTAACACGTATATATGGAATTTAGAAAGATGGTAATGATAACCCTATATGCAAAACAGAAAAAGAGACTCAGATGTATAGAACAGACTTTTGGACTCTGTGGGAGAAGGTGAGGGTGGGATGTTTAAAGAGAACAGCATCGAAACATGTATATTATCTAGGGTGAAACAGATCACCAGCCCAGGTTGGATGCATGAGACAAGTGCTTGGACCTGGTACACTGGGAAGACCCAGAGGGATAGGGTGGAGAGGGAGGTGGGAGTGGGGACCGGGATGGGGAATACATGTAAATCCATGGCTAATTCATTTCAATGTATGACAAAAACCACTGCAATATTGTAAAGTGATTAGCCTCCAACTAATAAAAATTAAAAAAAAAAATCCATATATATGCGTTAGTATACTGTATTGGTCTTTATCTTTCTGGCTTACTTCACTCTGTGTAATGGGCTCCAGTTTCATCCATCTCATTAGAACTGATTCAAATGAATTCTTTTTAATGGCTGAGTAATATTCCATGGTGTATATGTACCACAGCTTCCTTATCCATTTATTTGCTGATGGACATCCAGGTTGCTTCCATGTCCTGGCTATTATAAACAGTACTGTGATGAACTTTGGGGTACCCGTGTCTCTTTCAGATCTGGTTTCCTCAGTGTGTATGCCCAGGAGTGGGATTGCTGGGTCATATGGCAGTTCTATTTCCAGTTTTTTAAGGAATCTCCACACTGTTCTCCATAGCGGCTGTACTAGTTTGCATTCCCACCAACAGTGTAAGAGTGTTCCCTTTTCTCCACGCTCTCTCCAGCATTGCTTGCTTTTCGACTTTAGGATAGCAGCCATCTTGACTGGCATATAATGGTACTTCATTGTGGTTTTGATTTGCATTTCTCTGATAATGAGTGATGTTGAACATCTTTTCATGTGTTTGTTAGCCATCTGTATATCTTGTTTGGAGAAATGTCTGTTTAGTTCTTTGGCCCATTTTTTGATTGGGTCAGTTATTTTTCTGGAATTTAGCTGCAGGAGTTGCTTGTATATTTTTGAGATTAATCCCTTGCCTGTTGCTTTATTTGCTATTATTTTCTCCCATTTTGAAGGCTGTCTTTTCACATTGTGTATAGTTTCTTTTGTCATGTGAAAGCTTTTAATTTTAATTAGCTCCCATATGTTTATTTTTGCTTTTATTTCCAGTATTTTGGGAGGTGGGTCATAGAGGATCCTGCTGTGATTTATGTCAGATAGTGTTTTGCCTATGTTCTTCTCTAGGAGTTTTATACTTTCTGGACGTATATTTAGATCTTTAATCCATTTTGAGTTTTTTTTTTTTTTTTGTATGGTGTTAGAAAGTGTTCTAGTTTCATTCTTTTACAAGTGGTCGAACAGTTTTCCCAGCACCACTTGTTAAAGAGGTTGTCCTTTTTCCATTGTATATCCTTGCCTCCTTTGTTGAAGATAAGGTGTCCACAGGTATGTGGATTTATCTCTGGGCTTTCTAGGTTGTTCCATTGATCTATATTTCTGTCTTTGTGCCAGTACCTTACTGTCTTGATGACTGTGGTTTTGTAGTAGAGCCTGAAGTCAGGCAGGTTGATTCCTCCAGTTCCATTCTTCTTTCTCAAGATTGCTTTAACTATTCGAGGTTTTTTTGTATTTCCATACAAATTGTGAAATTTTTTGTTCTAGTTTTCTGAAAAACATCATTGGTAGCTTGATAGGGATTGCATTGAATCTATAGATTGCTTTGGGTAGTATAGTCATTTTCACAATATTGATTCTTCCAATCCATGAACACAGTACATTTGTCCATCTATTTGAGTCCTCTTTGATTTCTTTCTTCAGTGTTTTATAGTTTTCTATATATGTCTTTAATTTCTTTAGGTAGATATAGTCCTAAGTATTTTATTCTTTTTATTGCAATGGTAAATGGTATTGTTTCCTTAATTTCTCTTTCTGTTTTCTCATTGTTAGTGTATATGAATGCAAGGGATTTCTGTTTGTTAATTTTACATCCTGCAACTTTACTATATTTGTTGATTAGCTCTAGTAATTTTCTGGTAGAGACTTTAGTGTGTTCTATGTAGAGGATCATGTCATCTGCAAACAGTGAGGATTTTACTTCTTCTTTTCCTACCTGGATTCCTTTTATTTCTTTTTCTTCTCTGATTGCTATGGCCAACACTTCCAGAATTATTTTGAATAGTAGTGGTGAGAGTGTGCACCCATGTCTTTCTCCTGACTTTAGGGGAAATGCTTTCAATATTTCACCATTGAGGATGATGTTTTCTGTGGGTTTGTCATATATAGCTTTTATTATGTTGAGGTATGTTCCTTCTATTCTTCCCTTCTGGAGAGTTTTTATCATAAATAGATATTGAATTTTGTGAAAGGATTTTTCTGCATCTATCGAGATAATCATGTTTTTTTTTTTAATCTTTCAATTTGTTAATGTGGTGTATTACATTGATTGATTTGCAGATTAAAGAATCCTAACATTCCTTGGATAAAGCCCACTTGGTCATGATGTATGATCTTTTAAATATGTTGTTGGATTTGGTTTGCTAGAATTTTGTTAAGGATTTTTGCATCTATGTTCATCAGTGATATTGACCTGTAGTTTTCTTATTTTGTAGCATCTTTGTCTGGTTTTGGGCATTAGGGTGATGGTGGCCTCATAGAATGAGTTTGGAAGTTTGCCTTCTTCTGCACTTTTCTGGAAGAGTTTGAGTAAGATAGATGTTAGCTCTTCTCTAAATTTTTGGTAGAATTCAGCTGTGAAGCCATCTGGTCTGTGGTTTTGTTTGCTGGAAGATTTCTGATTTCATTTTCGATTTCTGTGCTTGTGATGGGTCTCTTAAGATCTATTTCTTCCTGGTTCAGTTTTGGAGTTATACTTTTCTAAGAATTTGTCCATTTCTTCCAAGGTTTCATTTTATTAGCATATAGCTGCTGATAGTAGTCTCTTATTATCCTTTGTATTTCAGTGTTTTCTGTTATGGTGTCTCCATTTTCATTTCTAATTTTTTTTATTTGGTTCTTCTCCCTTTATTTCTTGATGTGTCTGGCTAATGGTTTGTCAATTTTATTTGCCTTTTCAAAAAAAACCAGCTTTTAGCTTTGTTGATTTTTTGCTATGGTCTCTTTTGTTTCTTTTACATTTATTTCTGTCCTAATTTTTACGACTTCTGTACTTCTACTAACCCTGGGGTTCTTCATTTCTTCCTTCTCTAGTTGCTTTACATGTAGAGTTAGGTTATTTGTTTGACTTTTTTCTTGTTTCTTGAGGTAAACCTGTATTGCTATGAACCTTCCCCTTAGAACTGCTTTTACAGTGTCCCATAGGTTTTGGGTTGTTGTGTTTTGTTTTTCATTTTCCTTTGTTTCTATGCATATTTTGATTTCTTTTTTGATTTCTTCTATGATTTGTTGGTTATTCAGAAGTGTGTTCTTTAGCCTCCATATGTTGGAGTTTTTAATTTTTTTTCCTGTAATTGAGATTTAATATTACTTCATTGTAGTCAGAAAAGATGACTGGAATCATTTCAATTATTTTGAAGTTACCAAGGTTAGATTTTTCACCCAAGATGTCATCTATTCTGGAGAAGATTCCGTGTGCACTTGAGAAAAAGGTGAAATTGATTGTTTTGGGGTGAAATGTCCTATAGATGTCAATTATGTCTAGCTGGACCATTGTGTCATTTAAAGTTTGTGTTTCCTTGTTAATTTTCTGTTTAGTTGATCTATCCATAGGTGTGAGTTGTGTATTAAAGTCTCCCACTATTATTGTGTTATTGTTAATTTCCCGTTTCATTCTTGTTAGCATTTGCCTTACATATTGCAGTGCTTCTATGTTGGGTGTATATATATTTATAATTGTTATATCTTCGTCTTGGATTGATCCTTTGATCATTATGTAGTGTCCTTCTTTGTCTCTTTTCACAGACTTTATTTGAAAGTCTACTTTATCTGATATGAGTATTGTGACTCCTGCTTTCTTTTGGTCTCCGTTTGCGTGAAATATTTTTTTCAAGCCCTTCACTTTCAGTCTGTATGTGTCCCTTGTTTTGAGGTGGGTCTCTTTTAGACAGTATATATAAGGGTTTGCTTTTGTGTCCATTCAGCCAGTCTTTTTCTTTTGGTTGGGGCATTCAACTCGTTTACATTTAAGGTAATTATTATAAGAATGGTCCCGTTACCATTTGCTTTGTTGTTTTGGGTTCACATTCATACAACATTTCTGTGTTTCCTGTCTAGAGAAGATCCTTTAGCATTTGTTGAAGAGCTGGTTTGGTGGTGCTGAATTTTCTCAGCTTTTGCTTGTCTGTAAAGCTTTTGAATTCTCCTTCATATCTGAATGAGATCCTTGCTGGGTACAGTAATCTGGGTTGTAGGTTATTCTCTTTCATTACCCTAAGTGTGTCCTGCCATTCCCTTCTGACCTGAAGAGTTTCTATTGAAAGATCAGCTGTTATCCTTATGGAAATCCCTTTGTTTGTTATTTGTTGTTTCTCCCTTGCTGCTTTTAATGTTTGTTCTTTGTGTTTGATATTCATTAATGTCATTAATATGTGTCTTGGGGTATTTTGCTTTGGGTTTATCCTGTTGGGACTCTCTGGGCTTCTTGGAACTGGGTGGCTATTTCCTTCCTCATTTTGGGGAAGTTTTCAGCTATTATCTCCTCAGCTATTTTCCTATGGCCTTTCTTTTGGTCTTCTTCTTCTGGGACTCCTATGATTCGAATGTTGGGGTGTTTCACATTGTCCCAGAGGTCCCTGAAGTTGTCCTCATTTCTTTTAATTCTTTTTTTCCCTTTTTTCTCTTTGGTTCATTTATTTCCACTATTTTATCTTCTAGCTCACTTATCCTATCTTCTGCCTCCTTTATTCTACTGTTTGTTCCCTCCAGAGTGTTTTTTTATCTCATTTATTGCATTCTTCATTTTTAATTGACTCTTTTTTATTTCTTCTAGATCCTTGTTAAACATTATTTGCATCTTCTCAATCCTTGTCTCCAGGCTATTTATCTGTAATTCCATTTTGTTTTCAAGATTTTTTATGATTTTTTATTATTATTATTCTAAATTCTTTTTCAGGTAGATTCCCTATCTCCTCCTCTTTTGTTTGGCTTGTTGGGCATTTTTCATGTTCTTTTTCCTTCTGGGTATTTCTCTGCCTTTTCATTTTATTTAGATTGCTGTGTTTGGGGTGGCCTTTCTGTGTTCTGGTAGTCTGTGGTTTCTTTTTATTGTGGAGGTTTCTCCCAGTGGGTGGGGCTGGACAACTGGCTTGTCAAGGTTTCCTTGTTAGGGAAGCTTGCATCGGTGTTCTTGTGGGTGGAGCTGGATTTCTTCTCTCTGGAGTGCAGTGGAGTGTCCAGTAGTGAGTTTTGAAATGGGTCTATGGGTTTGGTGTGGCTTTGGGCAGCCTGTATATTGACATCAAGGCTATGGTCCTGTGTTGCTGGAGAATTTGCATGGTATGTCTTGGTCTGGAACTTACTGGCTCTTGGGTAGTGGCTGGATTCAGTGTAGGTATGGAGGCTTTTGGATAATCTCTTATTAATTAATGTTCCCTGTAGTCAGGAGTTCTCTGGTATTCTAGGTTTTGGGCTAAAGTCTCTTGCTCTGGATTTCAGTCTTATTCTTCCAGTAATCTCAAGACTTCTCCATCCATACAGCACTGATAATAAAACTTCTAGGTTAATGGTGAAAGGATTCTCCACAGTGAGGGACACCCAGAGGTTCACAGTGTTACATCAAGAAGAGGAGAGTGAGGAAGGAGATAGGAGAGAGCAGAAAGAGAAAAAAGGGGGATTCAAGAGAGGAGAGACAGATCTAGGCAGTACTCTGTTCCCTAAGTGTTCTCCACAGCCCAGAACACCCACAGAGATTCACAGAATCAGATTGAGAAGAGAAGGGGGCGGGAGGAAATAGAGGTGACCTGGGGGATAAAAAGGATACTCTCCTTTTTATCAGTGATAAACTGATCAAACCAGTTTCACACTCCTGAGTGATCAAACCAGTGATCAAACCAGTAATCACACTCCTGAGTTAAAATGGGTACTGAAGTTTGAATTCTTAAATGTCCAAAATTGATATCAAATACTGAAAAACAAAGATTAAAAATCTAAAATAGATGTTAGACTCTTAAAACTACAATATTAAAAAAAAGAAATATATGTGAAGCTCAATTTAAAAATTGGGTCCTTTTTTTTTTTTTGGCCAGGTTATAGTGGGTTATAAAAATGGAAACTAAGGAGTAATAGAGGAGTAAAGGAGGATTTAAACAAAGAAAGAAATAAAGAAAGAATTGTTTTTCTAATTAGTAAAAAATAATAATAGTAAAAATATATCTAGGAATTTCTCTGGATCTGTTGCAGGCAATGTGGGTTCAGTTCAGTTTCAGATAGCTCCTTGTTCCAGCTTACACTTCTCAGTATCTATAGGCCCCTTCCAGTGTAGTTGGTGTTAACTACAGGGATTTTAATCTGCTGCACCTGTCACTTCTAAGGTGGTTCCTTTTGTTTATTTGGCTTCTGTTTGCAGTTCTCTGCAGTGTCTTATTTCTGCCCTGACACAAGTGGGTGGAGGTGATCTCTTGTTTAGGTGCACTTGTTCAGTCATGCTGTGGGGAGGGAGGGGCACTACAGACAAATATCACCAGCATGTGTGGGGAGTGCTCACAGTGTTCTGGCCACACTGGGTTTGCCCCCACTCACGGCATGTGTGCTTTCCCCTTCTACACTGCTCAGGCTCCAGGTTGCTCTACAGGCAGTGGTCCCTGAGTTGCATGCACTTCCCAGTCCTAAGCCGCTCAGGTTCAGGTTTTTGGGTACTGCACAAAGGCCCAGACTCAATTGGGCCTGTGTTTTGTGCCTTCCCATCCGAGCAGCTCAGGGAACCAGGAGGTTGAAGAGTGCACTCTCCCTGGGTGCACTGCACCTTATCCCCTCCGCAGTCCCAGACTCAGTTTCAGGGTGCGCTAGTTGTGTGCACCTTGCATCTCTTCTGGGGAGCTGATTTCTGGCTGTCACCTTCCTGGTGGATGTCAACCATCCAGAATCTCAGGAAGTCTTAGGCGAGAGGCTGGAAGCCTGTTTGCAGTTTGGTAGGGGTTGCCCTCTCTGGGGCCGAGTTTGCCCCTTTCCTCTCCCCACTGCCTCCTGCCTCCAGCAGGGGATGGGCCAGTTCGCAGCTGACTAGCTCTTCCTTGGTATTCACCCTTTGTTCTGGGAACAGGCAGGTAGTGCCTAAGTTTAGGGCTTTTCCCAGGTTAATTCTCTCTCTCTTGCTATCCCACAGTTTAAGTTCTATCTCTCGTTAGCTCCCTCAGATTGCCTTCAGGGCTTTCAGGCCCACTCCTTTTCCTAAGCAATGCTGCTGTCCACTCCTCTTCATTCAGCCCCCACTTGCTGGTGGCAGATGCGAGCGTCTGGGGTACTTTTCTGCTGGGAGTTGTTTTTAGGCATGTAAACTGTGGGTTTTATTTATTTTTCCGCCCAGTTAGATTGCCCTCTGAGATTAAAAAACTTCCCCCAGACCCGCCTGTTAGAGGGTTTCCTGGTGTTTGGAAACTTCCTCTATTAAGACTCACTTCCCAGGACGGATTTCCATCCCAAACTCTATTGTCGCTCTTTTTATGTTTTATATTTTGTCCTACCTCTTTTCGAAGACAATGGGCTGCTTTTCTGGGTGTCTGATATCCTCTGCTAGCGACCAGAAGTTGTTTTGTGGGGTTTGCTGAGCATTCAAATGATCTTTTGATGACTTTGTGGGGGAGAAAGTGGTCTCCCCGTCCTATTCCTCCACCATCTTAGCTCCTCCTCCCTCTCTTTTATCGCTTTAAATATATTATGCCTCTTTCTTCTATCCTGCAGATGTTCCATGAAGAAAGCAGCTGATAACCTTGTGCAGATTCCCTTTATGTTATTAGTTTTACCTTGTTTTTATCAATTTTTTTTCTTTATTTGTCAATTTTATTTCTATGTGTCTCAGTGTGTTTCTCCTTGAGTTTCCTGTCTGGGACTCTTCACTTCCTGGACTTGGGTGACTGTTTCCTTAGGAATGTTTTTGACTGAATCTTTTGAAGTGCTTTCTCAGGTCCTTTCTCTTTGTGGGACACCTATAATATACATTTTGGTGCAGTTCATATTTTCCTATATGACTGTTAGATTGTCCTCATTTGTTGTCATTATTTTATTTTTCTTAATTCTGTCCTACAGCAGTTATTTTCACCATTGTACCTTCTAGTCATTTCTTATACCTCAGTTATTCTTCTATTGGTTCTTTCTAGTGTATTTTTCATTTCATTTATTGTATTGTTCAGTCTTGTTTTTTCTATACTTCTTCTAGGTCTTTGTTAAACATCATTTCTTGTATCTTCTTAATCTGTTCCTCCACTATTTTTCCAAGATCTTGCATCATCTTTACTTTCATTACTCTGAATACTTTTTCATGTATATTGTCTATCTCCATTTTACTTAGTTGTTCTTCTGGGTATGTTTCTTGTTCCTTCATCTGGGACATATTCTTTTGCCAACTCATTTTGTTTAACTTTCTGTGTTGGGTGGTTTTTATTCTGCAGGCTGCAGTGTTGTGGTTTTTAGCTTCTTTTGCCTGCTCCCTGGTGGATTAGACTCTCTAAAAGGCTTTTTCAGGCTTCCTGCTGGGAGTAACTGGTACCTACCATTGATGGGTTGGGTGGGTCATGTCCTTATGGTGAACAGGACCATATAAGAAGTGTGTAGAATTGGCAGCATTTTACCAAGGATGACTTTAGTCAGCTCTCTGCTGATCAGTGGGGATGTGTTCCCACCCTGTTGGTTGCTTGGCCTGAGGCATCCAAGCACTGGAGCACATGGGCTGTTGGAAGTGCCTTCCAAGAGGGTTGTTTCCAATTAATACATTCCAGAACTATTTATTCCAGTGTCTTTGTCTCTTCAGTGAGCCACAGCTGTCTCCCACCTCCACAGGAGTTCCTTCAATACTTACAGGTAAGTTTGGCTCAGTCTCTCATGAGACCACCACTCTTATGCTGGGTAATATTTAAGGAATAAGAAGAAGGGGATGACAGAGGATGAGAAGGTTGGATGGCATCACCAACTCAATGGACATGAGTTTGAGCAAACTCTAGGAGATGGTGAAGGACAGGAAAACCTGGTGTGCTGTAGTTGATTGTGTCACAAAAGTGTCAGACATAAGTTAGTAACTGAGAAACAACAAATCTTTTCCCTTGGTCTTAGTTCATATGAGACCTTGTGCACATCCTCTAAGAGTAAATTTTCTGTTTTCCACAGTACTATGAAATTTCTGCAATATAACTCCAACTGTCCTTCAAAATCAGACTCTCTTGGTGTCTCCTCTTCCCATTGCTCAATCCCCATCCTGGAGAGCTAGATATTGGGTTCAGACATTTCACTTCTTTATGAGAACTTCTGTGATATAATTATTTTCCAGTTTGTGAGCTGCTCACCTATTGTGTATGGGATTTGATTTATCACAGTTACACCCATCCTACAATCTCCTTTTGGCTTATTTTTCTTTTGATGTTGGAATTTATTTTTTTTGTAAGTTCCAGTGTTTGCTTTTGTTGATGGTTATTTAACAGTTAGTTGGGATTTTGTTTTTCTTCCATAAAAGAGGTGAGTTCATACCCTTCTAATTTGCCATCTTTTCTCCTCTCCTTTTCTTAACAATTTACTCTTCATTTTGGCTATCTCTTCTTGCACTTTAAGAAGTTAGGAGAAATTAGGCCATACTTCCAATACTTTGTTCCAAAGTTTTTCAGACTTATGTCTAAGTTTATCATTAAAAAAAAACAACTTTCCATAAAATAGAATACCGTTTGGGCAAGTTATATTTGCAACTTTATAAAAAGGGTCAACTTTCTGACAGTTTCCATTATCATGCTTTTCATTTCTTTCTGAGATCTCATCAGAAGCACTTTTAACTTTCCTGTATCTACCAACATGTTCTTCATGATTATTTAAGAAGATAAAAGCTTTTTCTATAATTATCTCCTTTTCTTTTTTATTCATTTCCAGAATCACCTATAAAGTTCACATTTCTACCACAGACCCCTAAAAGGCAATCATTTTACTTTAATTGCTTCTTTAAAGACCCTATTTCCAAATTCATTTTAAGACACTGAGAATTAGAACTTCAGTATATGAATTTCAGAGGAACACAATTCTTTCCATAAGAAATAGTATCTCCCATGTTGTCTTTTACTCTCTTGATAGTGTCTCCTGTTATATCAAATTTTTAAATTTTGTTATTCTTTTTTGTTGTAAATGCTTTTATTGTTATATCCTAGAAACCACTGCCAAATTCAAATTTACGAACCTTTTCCTCCAAGTACTTTCCCTTTTATGTTTTGGCCTTTGACCTATTTTGACTTAATTTTTGTATACAGTATAAGAAAAGAACCCAACTTCTGTGTTTTGCATGTAAAGAGTTTTCTGAGCACTATTTGAGAATATGTTCCTTTTCCTATTGAATTGTCTAAACCCTCTTGGAAGATTTATTTAACCATATATATAAATGTCTTAACTGTAATCACCAAACTGATGATTTTTATGTCTTTCCTCATTCCTTTTCTAGGTTGTTTTGATTACTGTATATTTGTAGTAAGACTTGAAATAAGTATGAGTTCTACAACTTTCCTTTTTCAAGATTTTTATGGCTCATAAAGCTCTTTTGAGGTTACACCTGAATTTTAGTATTTGTTTTATCTGTTTCCATCAAAAATAGCGGGATTTTGGTTGCAGTTGCATTAAGCTGTAGATCATCAGAGTGCTATTGGCATCTTAAGAATCGTTTTCCATGTATGAATGTGGAATGCATTTACATTTATGCTTTTGATCATTTCTTTCAGAAGTTTCCTTTTTATTTTCTTTTCATAATATAGATTATTTGCTTCTTTGGTTAATTTGCTCCTAAACAGTGTATTTTTTTAATCAAAATTGAAACAAGGTTCTCCCTGGGGGTCTAGTAATTAAGAATCTGCCTGCCAGTGTTTGGATGTGAGTTTAACCCTGCTCCAGGAGTTTCTCATATGTCATGAGGTAACCTAGGCCCATGTGCCACAGCTACAGAGCCTGTGCTCCAGAGCCAATGAGCCACAACTACTGAGTCCACATGCTATACACACTGAAATCCCTACACGTATCCTGTGTGCCACAATCTCTTATTGTGGCATCACAGGGAGAAGCCCACACATTGAAACAAAGAATAAGCCCTGCAGACAAAATTAGAGAAAGCCCACATGAACTAATAAAGACCCAGTGCAGCCAAAAATAAATTAATTAACTAATAAAGAAAGTGAAATCATTCTTGGTAATAACGTTTATGGAGAAATGTTCTAAAAAATGTGTTGATATATGTATACATATAACTGATTCAATTTTCTGTATAGTTGGAACTGAAACAATACTATAAATCAACTATTCTCCAATAAATGGTGTTTTTATTTTTAATACAACCAAAACACAAATTATTTTCTTGGCTTCCCTTTTGGAATGATAATTTTTGCTATACAAAAAACACAACTGATTTTTTACAGTTAAGTTTGTGTTGTTAGTTTATGGAATGTTTCTTAGGTCTAATACCCATGTTCCCCCTAATTTTTGCAGTGTCTTTTATACATCAATTATTAAAAAGCAAAGACATTACTTTGCCAACAAAGGTCTATCGGGTCAAGGCTATAGTTTTTCGAGTTGTCATGTATGGATGTGAGAGTTGGACTGTGAAGGAAGCTGAGTGCTGAAAAATTGATGCTGTGGTGTTGGAGAAGCCTCTTGAGAGTTCCTTGGACTGCAAGGAGATCCAACCAGTCCATCCTGAAGGAGATAAGTCCTGGATGTTCATTGGAAGGACTGATGCTGAAGCTGAAACTCCAGTACTTTGGCCACCTCATGTGAAGAGTTGACTAATTGGAAAAGACCCTGATGCTGGGAGGGATTGGGGGCAGGAGGAGAAGTGGACGACAGAGGATGAGATGGCTGGATGGCGTCACTGACTCGATGGGCATGAGTTTGAGTAAACTCCAGGAGTTGTTGATGGACATATAGGCCTGGCATGCTGCATTTCATGGGGTCTCAAAGAGTTGGACATGACTGAGTGACTGAACTGAACTGAACTGATACATCAATCATATATTCTTTAATAAAAGATAATTTAACTTATTTCTTCCTAAACTGTCCTTTAATTTCTTTTCTTACTTAAATTCCCTAACTAAAACTTCCAATAAAATGTTGTACATGAGTTGTATAGGTGAACGTTCTTGTCTTAATCTTGATTCAGGGAAACAGCTTTCAATCTTCCACCACTGAGCATTTTATTTTTTAATAATTTTCTTATATTAATATGTTGAGAACATTTCTTACTATGTTTATGATATTAAGAATTTTTGTCATGAATGAGTGTCAACTTTTGTCAAATGCTTTTTATGCATCACCTTAAATACTTGTGTTTTTTTCTCCATTCTGCTAATTCTGTATTATTTCATTGATTAGTTTTTATATGTTGACCCTCTTTCTGTGTTCTACAAATTAATCCCACTTGGACACAGGATATGAAACTTTTAATGTTTCTGAACTAGTTTTTCTAGTAATTTTTTATTGTCTTGGCATTAATATTGAACAAGGATATTGATCTCAACTTTTCTTGTAGTGCCTGTCTTGCTTTAGTATTAGGGTAAATCTGGCCTCATCGATTGAGTTAACACTTTTTCCCTCTTCAAGTTTTTGGAAGAATTTCAGAATAATTAATATTAAGTTTCCTTTATATATTTGGCATGCTGTGGTCCATGGGGTCTCAAAGAGTCGAACGCAAGTGGGAAACTGAACAACAACAACATATATTTGGCATCATTCATCTGTTTAGCTATCTGGTTCTAGACTTTTATTATTATTTATTGAAGCTCCTTGCTAGTTATACATCTATTTCAGATTTTCTATTCATAATCCAGTCTTGATAGGTTGTATGTTTTGAAATATTTGTCCCTTTGATATAGGTTATCCAAATAATTGAGATGCAATTGTCCAAAGAATTATTTTATAATCTGTTTTATTTTTTTTTTCAAATTGGTGGTGATAACACCACCTTAATTTTTAATTTCAGCTAATGATTTTTCTATCATTTTTCTTATTCAACCTAGCTAACATTTTGAAAATTTTATTGATCCTTTCAAAAAACAATATGCTGTTTTGTTGATTTTTTTTTGTTATTTTCCATTACGTATCTATTATTACCTTCTGCTAGATTTGAGTTTGTGTGTATATGTGCTACTTATTCAATAGTGTCTGACTCTTCATGACACCATGGAGTCCTCTGTCCATGGAATTTTCTAGATAAGAATACAGGAACAGATTGACATTTCATACTCTAGGGGATCTTCCCAACCCAGGGATTGAACCCACATCTCCTACACTGGCAGGTGGAATTTTTACCACTAAGCCACAGATGTGAGTTTAGTTTTGACTTTCTCACCACTAATTCCTTAGTCAGTTTGGACTGCTATTTTAGAATACCATGTCTAGGTGGCTTATAAGCAGTATCAAATTATTTCTTGCAGTACTGAAGGTTATGAAGTCCAAAATCAAGTTGTGGGCCAGTTCCAATGCCTGAAAAGAATCAGTTTCATAACTCATCAAGAGCTCTATTTTTTCAATGTTTCTTTGCATGATAGAATGGATGAGTAAGCTCTGTAGGATCTCTTTTAGAAGGACACTGATTCAATTCATGAGGACTTTGTTTCTTGAACTTATTGTTGTTCAGTCGTTGAGTCATATTTTACCCTCTTGTGGATTCAATGTACTACTCTATGTAAAATAGTCAGTGAGAATTTTATGTGACTCAGGGAACTCAAACTGGGGTTCTGTGAAAACCTGGAGGGGTGGGGTGGGGTGGGAGGGACGTTTAAGCAAAAGGTCACATATGTATACTTATGGATGATTTATGTTGATGTATGGCGGAAACCAAGATAATATTGTAAAGCCAGTATCATTAAATTAAAAATAAACAACTTAAAAATTAAAAAAAAATGTATCTAGGAATTTCTCTGCGGATGTTATGAATAGGGTCAGTTCAGTTTTAGATAGTTCCCTGATGCAGGCTATACTACTTCTCAAGATCTATAGGCCCCTACCAATGCTTGCTGCTGCTGCTGCTAAGTCACTCAGTCGTGTCCAACTCTTAGCGACCCCATAGATGGCAGCCAACCAGGCTTCTCAACCCATGGGATTTTCCAGGCAAGAGTATTGGAGTGGGTTGCCATTGCCTTCTCTGCTACCAATGCTTCAGTTCAGTTCAGTTCAGTTCAGTCACCCAGTCGTGTCTGACTCTTTGCGACCCCATGAATCACAACATGCCAGGCCTCCCTGTCCATCACCAACTCCCGGAGTTTACTCAAACTCATGTCCATTGAGTCAGTGATGCCATCCAGCCATCTTATCCTCTCTCATCCCCTTCTCCTGCCCCTAATCCCTCCCAACATCAGGGTCTTTTCCAATGAGTCAACTCTTCGCATGAGGTGGCCAAAGCACTGAAGTTTCAGCTTCAGCATCAGTCCTTCCAATGAACACCCAGGACTGATTTCCTTTAGGATGCACTGGTTGGATATCCTTGCAGTCCAAGGAACTCTCAAGAGACTTCTCCAACACCACAGTCCAAAAGCATCAATTTTTAGGCACTCAGCTTTCTTCACAGTCCAACTCTCACATCCATACATGACCACTGGAAAAACCATAGCCTTGACTAGATGGACCTTTGTTGGCAAAGTACTGTCTCTGCTTTTTAATATGCTATCTAGGTTGGTCATAACTTTCCTTCCAGGGAGTAAGCATCTTTTAATTTCATGGCTGCAATCACCATCTACCAATGCTTAATCAATATTAAATACATGGTTTTAATCTGTTACACCTGTCACTTCCAGAGTGGTTCCCTCTTTTTTGTTTATTTTGCCTTCCTCTGTTTGCAAGTCTTTTCAGTATCTAATTTCCACCCTGACACAAGGGGGTGAAGGTGGTCACTTATTTACACTCACTTGTTCCACTATATTGTGGGGAGAGAGGAACACTGCAAAAATATATCACTAGCTTGAGTGGGGAATGCTCTGCAGTGTATGGACCACACTGGGTTTGCCCCAGCTCAGGACAGTTTGTGATTTCCAGGTCTACACTGCTCTGGCTTCAGGTTGCTCTGCAAGGGTACTGTCGAAAGTGGGCCCTGCATTTGGTGTACTTCCCAGGTCTAAGCTGCTCAGGTTCCAGTTCTTGGGTTAAATAATTAGGAATAAATCTACCTGAAGAAATGAAATACCTATATACCTGTTAAAAAATGAAACTAGAACACTTTCTAACACCATATACAAAAATAAACTCAAAATGGATTAAAGATCTAAATGTAAGACTAGAAGTTATACAAATTCTAGAGGAAAACATAGGCCAAACACTCTCTGACATAAATCACAGCAGGATCCTCTATGACCCACATCCCAGAGTAATGGAAATAAAGGCAAAAATAAACAAATGGGACCTAATTAAACTTAAAAGCTTTTGCACAACAAAGGAAATTCTAAGCAAGGTGAAAAGACAGCCTTCAGAATGGGAGAAAATAATAGCAAATGAAGCATCTAACAAAGTATTAATCTAAAAAATATACAAGGAGCACAATTCCAGAAAAATAAACGGCCCAATCAAAAAACTGGGCCAAAGAACTAAACGACATTTCTCCAAAGAGGACATACAGATGGCTAACAAACACATGAAAAGATGCTCAGTATCACTCATTATCAGAGAAATGCAAATCAAAACCACAATGAGGTACCATCTCATGCCAGTCAGAATGGTTTCTATCCAAAAGTCTACAAACAATAAATGCTAGAAAGGGTGTGGAGGAAAGGGAACATTCTTACACTGTTGGTGGGAATGCAAACCAGTACAGCCACTATGGAGAACAGTGTGGAGATTCCTTAAAAAAAAAAACTGGAAATAGAACTGCCATATGACCCAGCAATCACACTCCTGGGCACTGAGGGAACCAGATATGAAATAGACATGTGCACCCCAATGTTCATCACAGCACTGTATACAATAGCTAGGACATGGAAGCAACCTAGATGTCCATCAGCAGACGAATGTATAAGGAAGCTATTGTACATATACACAATGGAATATTACTCAGCCATTAAAAAAGAATGCATTTGAGTCAGTTCTAATGAGGTGGATGAAACTGGAACCTATTATTCAGAGTGAAGTAAATCAGAAATAAAAACACCAATATAATATATTAATGCATATATAGGGAATTTAGAAAGATGGTAATGATGACCCTATATGTGAGACAGCAAAAAAAAAAAAGATATAAAGAACAGACTTTTGGACTCTTTGGGAGAAAGTGAAGGTGTGATAATTTGAGAGAATAGCATTGAAACATGTATATTACCATATGTCAAATAGACCACCAGTCCAAGTACAATATATGAAATAGGCCACTCAAAGCTGGTGCACTGGGACAACCCTGAGGGATGGGTTGGGGAGAGAGGTGGGAGGGGGACTCAGGATGGGTGACACATGTACACCCATAACTGATTCATGTCAATATATGGCAAAAACCACTACAATATTGTAAAATATTTAGCCTCCAATTAAAATAAATTAATTAATTTCAAATAAATTAATACTTTAAAAAATAAATTCCCATATGTTTTTTTTCTATAACCCTTTTTTGATTGAGAGTGTCATTTAATTTCCACATACCTGTGTATTTTCAAATTTACCTCATCATTAGAGCTTCATTCTAATTTGAAAAAGTTTCTTTTTACATATTCAAGATTTAAACATATTAATACTTGTTTTGTGACCTAATATGTGATGTATTCTGGAGAATAATTTCGATGCACTTGAGAAAAATATGTATTCTGCTGTTGCTGAATGAAGCGACTATATATGTCTCCTTGTTTTATGTGGTTTATAATATCCTGTTATTCTCTTTTATTTGGTGCTTAAAATTATGAATCAAATTGCAAAGCCTTGACACACAGATAATTGTTCAAACATAATTCTAGACACTCTGCTAATTTTTAATAATATAACAATTAAATAAAAAGTTTTTAATAAAGCAGATTAAACTCCAAATGTGGATGGATCTCATCCAATCTGTCAAAGTCCTTAACAGAATAAGATATATCTATCCAGAGCAAAAAGAAATTCTGTCATCACACTGCCTTTGGTATTAAGCATTGATTTTGTTTCTCTGTAGAGCATAGCATGTTATGATTCCATTTGTAATTTTTTGAGAAATCTTCAAACTGTTTTCACAGTGGGTGAACCAACTTAAATTTCCACAAACAGGTTACAATGGTTCCCTTTACTCCACATTCTCATGAACTTGTTATGTCTTTTATTATGACAATTCTAAATGATATGAGTTCATATCTCACTAAGCTTTTGATTTGAATTTTTGTGATGATTAGCAATATTGTACACCTCTTCATGAATATGTTGGCCATTAGGATGTCTTATTTGGAGAAATGTCTATTAAGTTTCTCTACATATTTTTAATCAGGTTTTTAATGGGTTATATGAGTTATTTGTGTGTTTTATATATTAATAATTGTTAAAATCAAAATTCAATAAAGGCAAAACTTGAAAATTCCCTAAGCAGACAAAATCTATTCAGTAATACAAGCAAAACTTGATTTAGTTTGCAAAACGAACATGACCTGGTTAATTTCTTGTTTATACCTCTGGAAATTATAACCAAATCTTGAAGTTTTACAAAATTAGTATGGCTTATTCACTTATCAATTCCCTATCATTTTAGAAAAAAATAATATTATGATCAATCACTGTAAAGAATACTGTCATTACTCTCTCACTGTATAAGCTGCTTCATAAGGATATACACTTTAACCTAATTTTACATTTTGGTTTGAGTGCTCCTGGCTTAGAAACTGTCTTTTTGGTGTTTGCATGACAAATTTTAGTAATTAGCACTTTGGTGATTCTTTAGTATACTTATATTATTTACAAACTTTGACATTCTGGGTCATCAGAAGTGGGATCCAAAAGAGACCCCCAATGATTCCAAGTCCACTGAGCAAACAAATCCTGCTACCCAAAGGGATCATTGAGCTCACTGACCCTGGACTCTAAGTGTAAGTCTATCTTAGATGTGAGCTCTTCTCTCTTTGGATTTTGAGCTCTCAGATTGCCAGGAGAAATATCAATAACCTCAGATATACAGATGACACCACCCTTATGGTTGAAAGTGAAGAGAAACTAAAAGGCTTTTTGATGAAAGTGAAAGAGGAGAGTGAAAAAGTTGGCTTAAAGCTCAACATTCAGAAAACTAAGATCATGGCTTCTGGTCCCATCACTCCATAGGAAATAGATGGGGGAAACAGTGGAAACAGTGTCAGACTTTATTAATTTATTTTTGGGGGACTCCAAAATCAATGCAGATGGTGATTGCAGCCATGAAATTAAAAGACGGTTACTCCTTGAAAGGAAAGTTATGACCAACCTAGATAACATATTAAAAAGCAGAAACATTACTTTGCCGTCAAAGGTCCATCTAATCAAGGCTATGGTATTTTCCAGCAGTCATGTATGGATGTGAGAGTTGGACTGTGAAGAAAGCTGATCACTGAAAAATTGATGCTTTTGAACTGTGGTGTTAGAGAAGACTCTTGAGAGTTCAAGAGTCCTGGACTTCAAGGAGATCCAACCAGTCCATCCTGAAGGAGATAAGTCCTGGATGTTCATTGGAAGGACTGATGCTGAAGCTGAAACTCCAATACTTTGGCCACCGCATACGAAGAGTTGACTCATTGGAAAAGACTCTGTTGCTGGGAGGGATTGGGGGCAGGAGGAGAAGGGGACAACAGAGGATAAGATGGCTGGATCGCATCACTGACTCTATGGGCATGAGTTTGAGTGGACTCCGGGAGTTGTTGATGAACAGGGAGGCCTGGTGTGCTTTGATTCATGGGGTCATAGAGTCAGACACGACTGAGCGACTGAACTGAACTGTATTTTCTTTGTTAAAAGTTCTTGGTAAGTCTCCCTATTCTGTTCAAAAAGGGGCAAATATGTGATTCCTTTCATTTACGAAGAGCTGTTGAAAAAGATGACCACTAATAGTTAAGATGCCTTAGGAAATCTAAAGGAAAATATGGTTTCTTGTTGGTCTGAATAGAATCCCTTGGCTTTTTGGGAAATGGATGGAATTTTGGAATTGTAGTAGCCACTTTAGGGAAATATTTTATGATTTCTTTCCTTCTACTAATTTTAGGGTTCTTCATTTCTTCTTTTTCTAACTATTTTGTGTGTAAAGTTAGGTTATTTACTAAATATTTCTCATTTCTTGATGCAAACTCGTATTGCAATGAAACTTTAATTTAGGTAAGTCCACCTTAATTGGTAACAATGAAAGAGAATTACCAAACTCCACAGAGACAATGGAATGCATGCTTGGCTATTATGCATGAGTTTTTGATAGAAGAAAAAAAAAACTTACACAGCTCTAAAAGAATCCTTGCAGCATTCAAGTAAAAAGAAAAAAATCAATCAAACAAACAATAAAAAAGCTTTAATAAAAATTTTTAATGTCTGAGCCAACTGAGAGACAGCCTTAACTTAGGTGATGTGCCAGAATCACTTTGGGAGCAACTATTATTTTGAGTTTTGTAATTGACACATGGCTGCAATTTTAACAGAAAAGCTAACAAATCTCTGTGTGTGTCAATATCTTTATGTATGTCTACATATGCATATTAAAGTGCTATCATTTTACCTCAGATAGCATTGCCATAATTAATTTTTAAAGAGTTTTATTTAATTAGCTTCAAGAAAATTAAGTGTTTATATAAATTAGGTATACTCTCAGAAATATAGAAACTAACCCAAGTGTTTTATCATGTTAATATAATCTGGGATAAACTTTGATAAATGAGAGATAATTTAAGTTTGTTGCCTTAATAAAAGCAAAAATGGAGGAGCCAAGATGGCGGAGGAATAGGACAGGGAGACCACTTTCTCCCCTACAAATTCATCGAAAGAGCTGTTGAACGCTGAGAAAATTTCACAGAACAACTTATGATCACTAGCAGAAGACATCAGGCGCCCAGAAAAGCAACCCATTGTCTCCGAAGGGAGGTAGGACAAAATATAAAAGATAAAAAGAGAGATAAAAGAGCTAGGGACAGAGACCCGTCCCGGGAAGGGACTCTTAATAGAGGAAGTTTCCAGTCACCAGGAAACCCTCGCACTGGCGGGTCTGGGGGAAGTTTTCGAATCCGGGGGGCAACCTAACTGGGAGGAAAAATTAAATAGGGCCCACAGATTATGTGCCTAAAAGCAACTCCCAGCAGAAAAGTACCCCAGACGCCCACACCCGCCTCCAACAAGTGGGGGCAGAATGGAGAGCAGCGGGCTGCATTGCTTAGGGTAACGACCGGCCAAAGGCCCTGAGAGCAATCGGAGGGAGCTCTTTTAAACTGTGGGATAGCAAGGGAGAAAATTAACCTTCCTGAACACACTGCTGGCGGTTCGCAAAACAAAGGGACTGAGAAACTCCAGAGAGGAGCCGCCCCGTCCCCACTGGAGGTAGGAGGCAGGGGGGAGGGGAAAGGGGCAAACTCAGCCCCAGAGAAGCCACCCCCTCCCACACTGCAAACAGGCCTCCAGTTTCTATCTAAAGACTTCCTGAGGTTCTGGATGGTCGACATCCACCGCCGGGAGGGTCGTGGCTAGAGGCCAGCTCCTGGGAACAAACACAAGCCGCAGGCACCCGACCGGCAGTGCATGCTGGGGCCGTGGAGGGAAAAGGCGCACCGCACCCAGGGAGAGTGCACCCAAGCCCCTGGCTGCCAGAGCCACTCAGGCCAGGGAAGGCACAAAACGCAGGCAAAACTGAATCTGCACTTTTGTGGAGTACCCGGAAACTGGAACTGCCCTCAAAGCAGGGCCCGCTCCATATAGAGCAGCCAGGAGCCTGAGCAGTGTAGATGGAGAAAGCACAGACACCCATGAGTGGGCAAACCCAGTGTGGCCGGAACACGGTGAGGGCTATCCACACAGAGCGGTATCTGTCTGCAGCGCCCTGCCCTCCCTGTAGCAGGACTGAACTGAACTAGCGAACCTAAATAAGAGATCACCTCTGCCCACCTCTGTCAGGGTGGAAATTAGACACCTAAGAGATGGCAAACAGAAGCCAAATAAACAAAGGGAACTGCTTCACAAAGGACCAGTGCAACAGTTGAAAATCCCTGAAGGTAATACTGACTACACCAGAAGGGGCCTATAGATATCGAGAAGTGTAAGCTGGAAAGAGGCGCTATCTGAAATTGAACTGAACCTACACTGACCACAACAGCTCCAGAGAAATTCCTAGATATATATGTGTGTGTGTATATATATATATATATATATATATATATATATATATATATTTAATTAAAATTTTTTTTCTTTCCTTTTTCTAAAATCTTTTCTCTTTTATTTTCTTTTAAAATTCCCTATTACTCCCCCATGACTCCTCAACTTTCATTTTCATATATTTTTATGATTTTTTTAATTACGGAAGAAATTTTTTTCTTTTTTTTCTTTTTATTGTTTTTCTCTCATATTTCCTTTTAAACTCCTCAAATACTCCTCTATTATTCCTTAATTTTCATTTTCATTTCACTATAACCTTGCAAAAAAAATAGAGAGAAGCCCTATTTTTAAACCAAACTTCATATATATTTCTAATTTTTTTTCTGTTTTTGTTTTTGTTTGTAAATATTGTATTTTAAAGAGTCTAACCTCTATGCAAGATTCTTAATTTTTGTTTTTCAGAATGTGATATAAATTTTGGACATTTAAGAATCCAATATTCAGTTCCCATTTCTATTCAGGAGTGTGTTGATTACTGTCTCCCACTTTTGACTCTCTGTTTTCTACCTCAGAACACCTCTACTTCCTCCTTTCCCCTTCTCTTCCCAATCCAATTCTGTGAATCTTTGTGGGTGTCTGGGCTATGGAGAACACTTTGGGAACAAATAACTGCATAGATCGGTCTCTCTCCTCTTGAGTCCCCCTTTTTCTCCTCCTTCTCAACTCTATCTCCTTCCTTCCTCTCCTATTCTTCATGTAACTCTGTGAACCTCTCTGGTTGTCCCTCTTGGTGGAGAATCTTTTCACCATTAACCTAGAAGTTTTATTATTAGTGTTGTATAGTTGGAGAAGTCTTGAGACTATTGGAAGAATAAAACTGAAATCCAGAGGCAGGAGACTTAAGCCCCAAACCTGAGAAAACCAGAAAACTCCTGACTACACAGAATATTAAGGAATAAGAGGCCATCCAAAAGCCTCCATACCTACACCAAAACCAACCACCATGCAAGAGCCAATAAGCTCAAGAACAAGACATACCACATAAATTCTTTAGCAATGCAGGAACATAGACCTGAGTGTCAACATACAGGCTGCCCAAAGTCACACCTAACACATAGACCCATCACAAAACTCATTACTGGACACTCCATTGCACTCCAGAGAGAAGAAATCCATTTCCACACACCAGAACACTGAAACAAGCTTCCCTAACCAGGAAACCTTGAAAAACCAATCGTCCAACCCCACCCACTGGGTAAAACGTCCCCAATAAAAAGGAACCACAGACCACCAGAATGCAGAAAGCCCACTCCAGACACAACAATCTAAACAAGATGAAAAGGCAGAGAAATACCCAACAAGTAAAGGAATATGAAAAATGCCCACCAAATCAAACAAAAGAGGAGGAGATAGGGAATCTACCTGAAAAAGAATTTAGAATATTAATAATAAAAATCATACAAAATCTTGAAAAAAATGGAGTTACATATAAATAGCCTGGAGACAAAGATTGAGAAGATGCAAGAAATGTTTAACAAGGACCTAGAAGAAATAAAAAAGAGACAATTAATAATGAATAATGCAATAAATGAGATAAAAACCACTCTGGAGGGAACGATGAGTAGAATAACGGAGGCAGGATAAGTGAGGTAGAAGATAAAATGGTGTAAATAAATGAAGCAGAGAGGAAAAAAGAAAAAAGAATCAAAAGAAAGGAGGACAACCTCAGGGACCTCTAGGACAATGTGAAACGCCCCAACATTCGAAGCATAGGAGTCCCAGAAGAAGAAGACAAAAAGAAAGGTCATGATAAAATACTGGAGGAGATAATACCTGAAAACTTCCCTAAAATGGGGAAGGAAATAGCCACCCAAGTCCAAGAAACCCAGAGAGTCCCAAACAGGAAAAACCCAAGACAGATATTAAATTAACAAAGATCAAACACAAAGAACAAATATTAAAAGCAGCAAGGGAGAAACAAGAAATAACAAACAAAGGGATTCCCATAAGGATAACAGCTTATCTTTCAATAGAAACCCTTCAGGCCAGAAGGGAATGGCAGGACATACTTAGAGTAATGAAAAAGAATAACCTACAACCTAGATTACTGTACCCAGTAAGGATCTCATTCAGATATGAAGGAGAATTCAGAAGTTTACAGACAAGCAAAAGCTGAGAGAATTCAGCACCACCAAACCAGCTCTTCAACAAATGCTAAAGGATCTTCTCTAGACAGGAAGTGCAGAAAGGTTGTATAAACATGAACCCCAAACAACAAAATAAATGGCAATGGGACCATACCTATCAATAATTAACTTAAATGTAAATGGGTTGAATGCCCTAACCAAAAGACAAAGGCTGGCTGAATGGATACAAAAACAAGACCCCTATATATGCTGTCTACAAGAGACCCACCTCAAATCAAGGAACACATACAGACTAAAAGTGAAGGGCTGGAAACAAATATTTCATGCAAATGGAGACCAAAAGAAAGCAGGAGTCACAATATTCATATCAGATAAAATAGACTTTCAAAAAAAGTCTGTGAAAAGAGACAAAGAAGAACACTACATAATGATCAAAGGATCAGTCCAAGAAGAAGATATAACAAATTATAAATATATATGCACCCAACAGAGGAGCACCACAATATGTAAGGCAAATGCTAACGAGTATGAAAGAGGAAATTAATAGTAACACAATAATAGTGGGAGACTTTAATACCCCACTCACAACTATGGATAAATCAACTAAACAGAAAATTAACAAGGAAACACAAACTTTAAAGGACACAATGGACCAGGTAGACCTACTTGACATCTATAGGACGTTTCACCCCAAAACAGTCAACTTCACCTTTTTCTCAAGTGCACACGAAACTTTCTCCAGAATAGATCACATCCTGGGCCATAAATCTAGTCTTGGTAAATGCAAAAAAAAAATTAAATCATTCCAGTCATCTTTTCTGACCACAGTGCAGTAAGATTAGATCTCAATTACAGGAAAAAAAATATTAAAAACTCCAACATACAGAGGTTAAATAACATGCTTCTGAATAACAAACAAATCATAGAAGAAATCAAAAAAGAAATCAAAATGTACATAGAAATGAATGAAAATGAAAACACAGCAACCCAAAACCTATGGGACACTGTAAAAGCAGTGCTAAGGGGAAGATTCATAGCATTACAGGCCTACCTCAAGAAACAAGAAAAAAGTCAAATAAATAACCTAACTCTACACCTAAAGCAACTAGAGAAGGAAGAACTGAAGAACCCCAGGCTTAGTAGAAGGAACGAAATCTTAAAAATTAGGACAGAAATAAATGCAAAATAAACTAAAGAGACCATAGCAAAAATCAACAAAGCTAAAAGCTGTTTTTTTTTGAAAAAATAAACAAAATTGACACACCATTAGCAAGACTCATTAAGAAACAAAGGGAGAAGAACTAAATTAACAAAATTAGACATGAAAATGGAGAGATCACAACAGACAACACTGAGATACAAAGGATCATAAGAGACTACTACCAGCAGCTCTATGCCAATAAAATGGACAACTTGGAAGAAATGGACAAGTTCTTAGAGAAGTATAACTTTCCAAAACTGAACCAGGAAGAAATAGAAGATCTTAACAAACCCATCACAAGCAAGGAAATCGAAACTCTAATCAGAAATCTTCCAGCAAAAAAAGCCAAGGACCAGATGGCTTCACAACTGAATTCTACCAAAAATTTAGAGAAGAGCTAACACCTATCTTACTCAAACTCTTCCAGAAAATTGCAGAGGAAGGTAAACTTCCAAACTCATTCTATGAGGCCACCATCACCCTAATGCCAAAACCAGACAAAGATGCCTCAAAAAAAGAAAACAACAGGCCAATATCACTGATGAACATAGATGCAAAAATCCTTTAACAAAATTCTAGCAAACGGAATCCAACAACATATTAAAAAAATCATACAGCATGACCAAGTGGGCTTTATCCCAGGAATGCAAGGATTCTTTAATATCTGCAAATCAATCAATGTAATACACCACATTAACAAATTGAAAGAAAACCATATGATTATCTCAATAGATACATAAAAAGCCTTTGACAAAATTCAACATCCATTTATGATTAAAACTCTCCAGAAAGCAGGAATAGAAGGAACGTACCTCAACATAATAAAAGCTATATATGACAAACCCACAGCAAGCACCACCCTCAATGGTGAAAAATTGAAAGCATTTCCCGTGAAATCAGGAATAAGACAAGGGTGCCAACTCTCACCACTCCTATTCAACATAGTTTTGGAAGTGTTGGCCACAGCAATCAGGCCAGAAAAAGAAGTAAAATGAATCCAGATAGGAAAAGAAGAAGTGAAACTCTCTCCGTTTGCAGATGACATGATTCTTTACATAGAAAACCCTAAAGACTTTACCAGAAAATTACTAGAGCTAATCAACGATTATAGTAAAGTTGCAGGATATAAAATTAACACACAGAAATACCTTGCATTCCTATACACTAACAATGAGAAAACAGAAAGAGAAATTAAGGAAACAATACCATTCACCATTGCAACAAAAAGAATAAAATACTGAGGAGTATATCTACCTAAAGAAACAAAAGACTTCTACATAGAAAACTATAAATCAGTGATGAAAGAAATCAAAGAGGACACAAACAGATGGAGAAATATACTGTGTTCTTGGATTGGAAGAATCAATATTGTCAAAATGGCTATACTACCCAAAGCAATTTATAGATTCAATGCAATCCCTATCAAGCTACCAACAGTATTTTTCACAGAACTAGAAAGAATAACTTCTTATGGAAAAACAAAAAACCTCGAATAGCCAAAGTAATCTTGAGAAAGAAGAATGGAACTGGAGAAATCAACCTGCCTGACTTCAGACTATACTACAAAGCCACAGTCAGCAAGACAGTATGTTATGGGCACAAAGACAGAAATATAGATCAATGGAACAGAATAGAAAGCCCAGAGATAAGTCCACGAACCTATGGACAACTTATCTTTGACAAAGGAGGCAAGGATATACAATGGAAAAAGAACAACCTCTTTAACAAGTGGTGCTGGGAAAACTGGTCAACCACCTGTAAAAGAATGAATCTAGAACACTTTGTAACACCATACACAAAAATAAACTCAAAATGGATTAAAGATCTAAATGTAAGACCAGAAAGTATAAAACTCCTAGAGGAGAACACAGGCAAAATACTCTCCGACATAATTCACAGCAGGATTTTCTATGACCCACATCCAAGAATATTAGAAACAAAAGCAAAAATAAACAAATCGAACCTAATGAAACTTAAAAGCTTTTGCACAACAAAGGAAACCATAATCAAGGTGAAAAACAGCCCTCAGATTGGGAGAAAATAATAGCAAATGAAGCAACAGACAAAGTATTAATCTCAAAAATATACAAGCAACTCCTCCAGCTCAACTCCAGAAAAATAAATGACCCAATCAAAAATGGACCAAAGAACTAAACAAATATTTCTCCGAAGAAGACATACAGATGGCTAAAAACATATGAAAAGATGCTCAACATCACTCATATCAGAGAAATGCAAATCAAAACCACAGTGAGGTACCATTACACGCCAGTCAGGATGGCTGCTATCCAAAAGTCTACAAGCAATAAATGACGGAGAGGGTGTGGAGAAAAGGGAACCCTATTACACTGTTGAATGCAAACTAGTACAGCCACTATGGAAAACAGTGTGGAGATTTCTTAAAAAACTGGAAATAGAACTGCCATATGACCCAGCAATCCCACTTCTGGGCATACACACTGAGGAAACCAGATCTGAAAGAGACACGTACACCCCAGTGTTCATCACAGCACTGTTTATAATAGCCAGGACATGGAAGCAACCTGAATGCCCATCAGCAGATGAATGGATAAGGAAGCCATGGTACATATACACCATGGAATATTACTCAGTCATTAAAAATAATTCATTTGAATCAGTTCTAATCAGGTGGATTAAACTGGAGCCCATTATACAGAGTGAAGTAAGCCAGAAAGATAAAGGCCATTACACTATACTAACACATATATATGGAATTTAGAAAGATGGTAACAATAACCCTATATGCAAATCAGAAAAAGAGACACAGATGTACAGAACAGAGTTTTGGACTCTGTGGGAGAAGGCGAGGGTGGGATGTTTCAAGAGAACAGCATTGAAACATGTATATTATCTAGGGTGAAACAGTTCACCAGCCCAGGTTGGATGCATGAGACAAGTGCTCGGACCTGGTGCAATGGGAAGACCCAGAGGGATCGGGTAGAGAGGGAGGTGGGAGTGGGGACCGGGATGGGGAATACATGTAAATCCATGGCTAATTCATGTCAATGTGTGACAAAAACCACTACAATATTGTAAAGTAATTAGCCTCCAACTAATAAAAATAAATGAAAAAATAATAATAAAAGCAAAAATGTCATGAAAAATTTTCAGCAAAGTAATAATTCAAGATTATAGCTAGCTGTTTGATGTCTAAATGAAGAATAATTATTAAAAGCCAGTTAGCTAAATAAATGTAAATACTATAAATGTTTAAAATAAGGTAAATTAAAAAATTATATTCATTGAATATCTAAACTATTTCCAAATAAGGAAAACATTAAATGCCAAACAATTGTACCACTTTGGGATTTTTAACTTATAGAGAGATAAAAGATATCTTAATCTACTAAAAATACACTTGTGTAACAGAGATATGTACTTTGAAATAATATACTTGCAAAATTATGAAATATATTTATAAATTTAATAATTTACTAAAAATGTTGATATATGGTAGCCATTTCACAAGGCCATGCTTCTAGCTTTAACCAAAAAGCAAATATTGTTTACTATCAGTTATATTCCCTGGTAGCTTAGCTGGTAAAGAATCTGTCTGCATGGCAGGAGACCCTGGCTCGATTCCTAGGTGGGAAGATCTGCTGGAGAAGAGATAGGCTACTCACACCAGGATTCTTGGTTTTTCCTGGTGGCTCAACTGGTAAAGAATCTGCCTGCCATATGGGAGACCTGGGTTTGATCCCTGGGTTGGGAAGATTTCTTGGAGTAAGGAAAGACTACCCACTCCAGTATTCTGGCCTGGAGAATTCCATGGACTGAATAACCCATGTGGTTCCAAAGAATCAAACACAACTGAGAGACTTTCAATTTCACTACTTTCATAATTTGGAAATAATATGTAAAAACAAAATTACTAAAATAAGGGTAAAATAAAACAACTGTATATGAAAAGTAGATAAGGAAAATAGAATGCATGGTTTGAGGAAAAGGAATGTTGAGAAATGAATATGATATGTCATCAAGCTGACTAAGAGTGGAATAAATTTATTTAAGTTTAGAAAAACTTTTAATGTCAAAAGTATAATGTGCAAACTTTGAATTTCAATTTCTCTGTTAAAGTCAGAAGAAATCATAAACATGTGTGGCCAAGACAGAAAAGTAGAAAGAGCCTGAGCTCACCTCCTTCCCCATGAACACATTAAAATTACAAATATTTACAAAGTAAATATTTAGGAGAATAGCAAGAAGACTAACAGAAAATATTTCCAGTTATAGGAACCACAATGAGATAGACAAAAGAAGGCAGAGACAAGTATAGTCAAGAATAGACTTCCAGATAAGAGACTCACAAACTGGAGATTAATCACAATTGCAGAGATTCTTTCTAAGGAATGACAGTTTGGAAATCCATATCATGTTCTCTAGACCTGTCTAAGGACCTGCAACATAAATATGAGCAAGCAGAATGCTTACCTTTGAAGATAAGTGAGGCTTATATATAGACAATAAGAGGATTTTAGGAAACAGATGGTCTATTCTTAATGGACATATGAAAAATCTCACATGCCCTGAGTCCTAGTGAAGAAGTAGTAATTTAAAAGAAGCCTTTGTCAGACCCATTTGCTGATCTTGGAGAGCCTCCTAGATAGGCAGAAAGCAACTGAAAGTTCTTATGGTGACATAGTAGATGGCCAAAGCCATGTTGGAGAGCTCATTCTACCACAAGAAAAACTGAGTAGGAAAAATGACCTCTTTTACTCCTGCCACTAGTCTTTAAAACAGGGGCTGACACCAACCACGAGCCCCCAAAGACCCACAGTTAGCTGCCCCAAAACTAGGCCTTGCCCACAAGCAAATTGACACTAACAGTTTGCCATGTTGACCTCACAACTAACAGTCCCATGAATTGACCATTCCCACCAGAAGGCCAACACCAACCTCATCCCTGCCAAACTACAAAGCCAGATACCCTAGGACATAGCTGCATGCACCAGTAGGCCGGCACCAGCCTAAATCCAGAGAGTCCCCGAATCCAGCTGCTTGAGGACCCTGCCCTACCAATCATCAGGCCAACACCAATGCTGGGACCCACATAAGCAATGCAGTCAACTAGGCCAGGATCAACTTTCACCCACTAAAAAAAGAGTCCCAGCCCCAGGATTCCCTGGGCTGTTCACCCATCTCTGCTGGGACACAGGCCCATCCACCATTAACCAACCTCCAGTGCTTGAACCCTATGTACCCCACAGGCAGCCATACCAGGACCCAGTCACAGTCTTAAGCAGGCTTGCAGCCATTGAAAAAGGCAGTGCTTGGTAGCCAATATGACGAGGGACCAATTCTAACTACTAGTACAACAATATTAGTCAAAGTCTGCCAGAACAGTAGAACCTAAGCGAGCCACATGAGCATACCACTGGAGTATATAGCTCAGGATAGCAGAAATGAGCATATGACTGGGTCCATTAGGACATCTGATATTATAAGCAAACAATGAAAAGAAATAAAGGAAAACAATAAAATGGGAAAGACTAGAGATCTCTTCAAGGAAACTACAGATACCAAGGGCATATTTTATGCAAAAGAAGGGCAGGATAAAAGGTAGAAATGGTGTGGACCTAACAGTAGCAGAAGATATTAAGAAGAAGTGGCAAGAATGCATAGAAAAACTATATGCAAAAAATCTTAATGACCCAGATAGTCATGAAGATGTGATCTTTGGCCAAGAGCCAGACATCCTGGAGTGTGAAGTCAAGTGGGATTTAGGAAACATCAAAACAAACAAAGCTAGTGGAGGTGATGGAATTACAGATGAGGTAATGAAAATTCTTAAAAATGATGCTGTTAAAGTGCTGCACTCAATATGCTAGCAAATTTGGAAAACTCAGCAGTGGCCACAGGACTAGAAAAAGGTCAGTTTTAATTTTAATCTCAAAGAAGGGCAATGCCCCCCAAATGCCCAAACTAATGTACAATTGCAATCATTTCACATGCTAGCAAGATAATGCTCAAAAGCCTTCCATCTAGGCTTCAACAGTATGTGAACCAAGAAATTCCAGATGAACAAACTGGATTTAGAAAAGGCAGAGGAGCCAGAAATCAAATTGCCAACATCCATTGGCCACCTAATGTGAAAAGCTGACTCATTTGAAAAGACCCTGATGTTGCGGAAGATTGAATGCAGGAGAAGAAGGGGATGATAGAGGATAAGATGGTTAGATGGCATCACCGACTCAATGGACATGAATTTGGGTAAACTCCGGGAGTTGGTGATGGACAGGGAGGCCTGACGTGCTGCGGTTCATGGGGTCACAAAGAGTCAGACACAACTGAGCAACTGGACTGAACTGAACTGATTGGATCATGAGTTTTCCTAATACCACAGTCAGTAAAGAATCTTCCTGCAATGTAAGAGACCCAGGTTCACTCCCTGGGATGGGAAGATGCCCTAGAGGAGGAAATGGCAACCCACTCCAGTATTCTTGCCTGGAGAATTCCATGGACAGAATAGCCTGGCAGGCTACAGTCAATGGGATTCACAAGAGTTGGACACTACTGAGAGACTAAACCACCATTGGATCACAGAAAAGCAAGACAATTCCAGAAAAAAAATAAACTCTACATCTGCTTCATTGACTACGCTAAAGCCTTTGCTTGTGTGAATCACAAAAAATTGTGGAAATTTTTCTTTTTCTAAATTAATTAATTTATTTTAATTGGAGGCTATTTACTTTATAATATTGTAGTGGTTTTTGCCATACATTGACATGAATCAACGATGGGTGTACATGTGTTCTCCATCCTGAAACCCCCTCACACCTCCCTCCCCATCCCATCCATCTGGGTCATCCCTATGCATTAGCCTTGAGCACCCTGTCTCATATATCAAACCTGTACAGGTGATGTTTTATATATGATAATATACATGTTTCAATGCTATTCTCTCAAAACCTCCAAACCTCGCCTTCTCCCACAGAGTCCAAAAGACTGTTCTTTACATCTGTGTCTCTTTTGCTGTCTCGCATATAGGGTCATCGTTACCATCTTTCTAAATTTCATATATATGCATTAATATACTCGAAAAAGGCGATGGAAACCCAATCCAGTACTCTTGCCTGGAAAATCCCATGGACAGAGGCCCCTAGTAGGCTGCAGTCCATGGGGACTTGAAGAGTCAGACATGACAGAGCAACTTCACTTTCACTTTTCACTTTCATGCATTGGAGAAGGAAATGGCAACCCACTCAAGTGTTCTTGCCTGGAGAAACCCAGGGATAGCAGAGCCTGGTGGGTTGCTGTCTATGGGGTCGCACAGAGACAGACATGACTGAAGTGACTTAGCAGCAGCAGCAGCAGCAACAACAACATTAATATACTGTATTGGTGTTTTTCTTCCTGACTTACTTCACTCAGAATAATAGTCTCCAGTTTCATCCACCTCATTGTAACTGATTCAAATGCATTCTTTTTAATGGCTGAGTAATATTCCATTGTGTATATGTACTACAGCTTTCTTATCCATTCATCTGCTGATGGACATATAAGTTGCTTCCATGTTCTGGCTTTTGTAAACAGTGCTGTGATGAATATTGTGACACATGTGTCTCTTTCAATTCTGGTTTCCCTGGTGTGTATGCCCAGCAATGGGATTGCTGGTTTGCATGGCAGTTCTATTTCCAGTTTTTTTTTTTTTTTTTTTTTTTAAGAATCTCCAAACTGTTCTCCTTAGTGGCTATACTAATTTGCATTTCCACCCACAGTGTAAGAGGGTTCCCTTTTCTCCACACCCTCTCCAGAATTTATTGCTTGTAAATTTTTTCATAGCACCCATTCTGACCTACATAAGGTAGTACCTCAGTGTGGTTTTGATTTGCATTTCTCTGATAATGAGTTATGTTGAGCATCTTTTCATGTATCTGTTAAAGAGATTGTCTTTTCTCCATTATATATTATTGCCTCTTTTATCAATGATAAGGTGTCAATAGGTGTGTGGATTTATCTCTGGGCTTTCTATGTTGTTCCATTGATCTATATTTCTGTCTTTGTGCCAGGACCATACTATCTTGATGAGTGTAGCTTGGTAGTATAGTCAGAACTCAGGAGGTCGATTCCTCCAGTTTCATTCTTCTTTCTCAAGATTGCTTTGGCTATTCGGGGTTTTTTGTATTTCCATACAAATTGTGAAATTATTTGTTCTAGTTCTTTGAAAAACACCATTGGTAGCTTGACAGGGATTGTGCTGAATGTATAGATTGCTTTGGGTAGTATACTTATTTTGACTATATCGATTCTTCAGAACCATGAACATGTTATATTTCTCCATCTATTTGTGTCATCTTTGAATTCTTTCATCAGTGTTTTATGGTTTTCTATATATAGGTCTTTTTCTTCTTTAGGTAGATTTATTCCTAAGTATTTTCTTTTTTACATTGTAATGGAGAATGGAATTATTTCCTTAATTTCTCTTTTTCTGTTTTCTCATTGTTAGTGTATAAGAACGCAAGGGATTTCTGGGTGTTGATTTTATATCCTGCAACTTTACTATCTTCATTGATTAGCTCTAGTAATTTTCTGGTGGAGTCTATAGGGTTTTCTATGTAGAGGATCATATCATCTGCAAACAGTGAGAGTTTTACTTCTTTTCCAATCTGTACTCTCTTTTTTTTTCTTCTCTGATTGCTGTGGTTAAAACTTGCAAAACTCGGTTAAATAGTAGTGGTGAGTGTGGGCACCCTTGTCTTGTTCCTGGCTTTAGGGAAAATGCTTTCAGTTATTCACCATTGAGGATAACGTTTTCTGTGGGTTTATCATATATAGTTTTTATCATGTTGAGCTATGTTCCCTCTATTCCTGCTTTCTGGAAGTATTTTATCATAAGTGGATGTTGAATTTTGTCAAAGGCTTTATCTGCATCTATTGAGATAATCCTATGCTTTTTATCTTTTTATTTGCTAATGTGGAACATCACATTGATTGATTTGCAAATATTGATGACTCCTTGCATCCCTGGTTTAAAGCCCACTTGGTCATGGTGTATCATCTTTTCAATACAAGTTTGGATTGTGTTTGCTAGAATTTTGTTTAGAATTTTTACATCTATGTTCATCAGTGATATTGGCATGTAGCTTTCTTTCTTTCTTTCTATTTGGCATCTTTGTCTGGTTTTGGCATTAAGGTGATGGTGGCCTCAAAGAATGATTTTGGAAGTTTACCTTCCTCTGCACTTTTCTGAAAGAGTTTGAGTAGGATAGGTGTTAGCTAATCTCTAAATTTTGTAGAATTCAGCTGTGAAGCCTGCTTGTCCTGGGCTTTTGTTTGCTGGAATATTTCTGACTAGTTTTGATTTCCATTCTTGTGATGGGTGTGTTAAAATTTTCTGTTTCTTCCTCATTCAGTTTTGGAAATTTATATTTTTCTAATAATTCGTCCATTTCTTCCAAGTTGTCCATTTTATTGGCATGTAGTTGCTGAGAGTAGTCTCTTATGATCTTCTGTATTACTGTGTTGTCTGGTGTGACTTTGCCATATTTATTTTTAATTTTGTTGATTTGCTTCTTCTCCCTTTGTTTCTTGATGAGTCTGGCTAATATTTTGTCGATTTTATTTATCTTCTCAGAAAACCAGCTTTTAGCTTTGTTAATTTTTGCTGTGGTCTCTTGTTTATTTTGTATTTGTTTCTGCCCTAATTTTTAAGGTTTCTTCCACTTAACACTGCTTTTACTGAATCCCATAGGTTTGGGGTTGCTGTGTTTTTACTTTCACTCGTTTCTATGCATGTTTTGATTTATTTTTTAATTTCCTCTGTGATTTGTTGGTTATTCAGCAGTGTGTTGCTCAGCCTCCATATGTTGGCATTTTTAATAGTTTTTCTCCTGTAATTGACATCTAATCTTACTACATTGTGGTCAGAAAAGATGCTTGGAATGATTTCAGTTTTTTTTTTTTTTTTTAATTTACCAAGGCTAAATTTATGGCCCAGGATGTTATCTATCCTGTAGAAGGTTCCATGTGCACTTGAGAAAAAGGTGAAATTCATTGTTTTGGGGTGAAATGTCCTATAGATATCAATTATGTTTAACTGGTCCATTGTATCATTTAAAGTTTGTGTTTCCTTGTTAATTTTCTGTTTAGTTGATCTATCCATGGGTGTGAGTAGGGTATTAAAGTATCTCACTATTATTGTGCTATTGTTACTTCCCCCTTTCATACTTGTTAGCATTTGCCTTACACATTGTGGTGCTCCTATGTTGGGTGCATATATATTTATAATTGTTATATCTTCTTGATATAACAATTCTTGTTATATCTTCTTGATCCTTTGGATCAAAGGATCCTTCTTGATCCTTTGATCATTATGTAGTGTCCTTCTTTGTCTCTTTTCACAGCCTTTATTTCAAAGTCTATCTTAACTAATATGAGTATTCTACTCCTGCTTTCCTTTGGTTTCCATTTGCTTGAAATATCATTTTCCAGGCCTTCTATTTCAGTCTGTATGTGTCCCGTGTTTTGAGGTGGGTCTCTTGTAGACAGCATATTTAGGGGTCTTGATTTTGTATCCATTCAGCCAGTCTTTGTCTTTTGGTTGGGACATTCAATCCATTTATATTTAAGGCAATTATTGATAAGTATGATACCTTTGCCATTAACTTTGTTGTTTTGAGTTTGAGTTTATACACCTTTTCTGTGTTTCTTGTCTAGGGAAAAACCTTTATTATTTGTTGAAGAGCTCGTCTGGTGGTGCTGAATTCTCTCAGCTTTTGCTTGTCTGTAAAGCTTCTGACTTCTCCTTATATTTGAATGAGATCCTTGCTGGGTACAGTATCTGGGCTGTAGGTTCTTCTCTTTCATCACTTTAAGTATGTCCTGCCATTCCCTTCTGTCCTGAAGAGTTTCTGTTGAAAGATCAGCTGTTATCCTTATGGGAATCCCCTTGTATGTTATTTGTTGTTTTTTTTTTTTTCCTTTCCCTTGCTGCTTTTAATATTTGCTCTCTGTGTTTGATCTTCGTTGAATTGATTAATATGTGTCTTTGGGATTTTTGCCTTTGGTTTGTCCTGTTTGGGACCCTCTGGGTTTCTTGGACTTGGGTGGCTATTTCCTTTCCAGTTTTAGGGAAGTTTTCAACTATTATCTCCTCAAGTATTTTCTCATGGCCTTTTTTGTCTTCTTCCTCTGGGACTCCTATGATTCGAATATTGGGGCGTTTGGCATTTTCTCAGAGGTGTCTGTGGTTGCCCTCATTTTTTTTCTTTTTTTTTTCTTTTTTTTTTTTTTGGTCTCTGCTTCATTTTTTTCCCCAGCATTCTATCTTTCACCTCACTTATCCTGTCTTCTGCCTCTGTTATTCTACTCTTGGTTCACTCCAGAGTGTTTTTGATCTCAGTTATTGCCTTATTAATTATTGATTGATTCTTTTTTACTTTCTTCTAGGTCCTTGTTAAACATTTCTTGCATCTCCACAATCCTTGTCTCCAGACTATTTATCTGTAACCCCATTTTGTTTTCAACATTTTGGATCATTTTTTATTATCATTATTCTGAATTGTTTTTTAGGTAGATTCCAAATCTCTCTCTCTCTCTCTCTTTTTTTTTTTTTTTTTTTTTTT
>CM035303.1:67928210-67985988 GCA_020226075.1 Hydropotes inermis | reverse complement strand
TGGTTGCCCTCATTTTTTTTCTTTTTTTTTTCTTTTTTTTTTTTTTGTTCTTTCTTTTTTTTTTTTTTTTTTTTTTTTTTTGGTTTGGTGGGCATTTATCATGTTTTTTTGTTTTGTTTTGTTTTTACCTGCTGAATATTTCTCTGCATTTTCATCTTATTTATACTGCTGTGTTTGGGGTGACCTTTCTGTATTCTGGGAGTTTGTGGTTCCTCTATATTGTGGAAATTCCTCACTGTGGGTGAAGTTGGACGAGTGGCTTGTCAAGTCTTCTTGGTTAGGGAAGTATGCCTAGGTATTCTGGTGGGGGAAGCTGTATCTCTTCTCTCTGAAATGCAGTGAAGTGTCCAGTAGTGAGTTTTGAGGTGTCAGTGGGTTTAGTGTGATTTTTGGCCGCCTGTATTTTAATGCTTAGGGTTATGTGCCTGTGTTGTTGGCTAATTAGCTTGGTATGTCTTGCTCTGTAGCTTGTTGGCTCTTGGGTGGAGCTTGGTTTCAGTGTAGATGTGGAGGCTTTTTGATGTGCTTTTGTTGATTAATTGTCCCTAGAGTCAGGAGTTTTCTGATGTTCTCAAGTTTTGAATGCAAACCTCCTGCCTCTGACTTTCAGTCTTATTCTTACAGTAGCCTCAAGACTTCTTCATCCATTCAGATCTGGTGATAAAACATCTAGGTTAATGGTGAAAAGATTCTCCACAGTGAACGACACTCAGAGAGATTCACAGAGTTACATGAAGAAGGGAAGAGGGAGGGGGGAGAGAGGTGTTCAGAAGGAGAGGAGGGGGAATCAAAAAGGGAGAGAGCAATCTAGCCAGTAATCAGTTCCCTATGTGCTCTGCATAGTCTGAGACATTCAGAGTTTCACATACTTACATAGAGAAGAGAAGAGGGAGTAAGGAGATAGAGGTGACCAGGAGAAGAGGGGGAGTCAAAAGGAGAGAGACAGGTCTAGCCAGTAGTCAGTTCCCTACGTGTTCTCCACAACCCAGAATACCCAGAGAGATTCACAGAGTTGGGAAGAGAAGAGAAGTGGGAAGGAGGAAATAGAGGTGACCTGGGGGAGAAAAAGGATAGTCAAAAAAGGCAGAGGGCAATCAAGCCAGTTATCAGACTCCTAAGTAAAAATTGGTACTGAAGATTGGATTCTTAAAGGTACAAAATTTATAACAAATATCCAAAAGCAAAGATGAAAAATCTAGAGTATAGACTTTCAAAAATGCAAAGTTAAAAAAAAAAACAGAACAAAGTCACAAATACACACACACACACTCACACACACATGCATATGTATATATGTATATATATACATATACCATGTATATATATGCCATATATATATATATATATATGTGTGTGTGTGTGTGTGTGTGTGTGTGTGTGTGAAATTTGCTTTAAAAATAAGGTTTTTTTGCAGGGTAATAGTAGGTTATAGAAATGAAAATTAAAGGAGTAATAAAGAATACAAAAATAAAAAAATGATAATAGTAAAGATGTATCTAAGAATTTCTTTGGAGCTATTGAGGGCAGTGTGGGGTCAGTTCAATTTCAGATAGTCCCTTGTTCCAGCTTATACTTCTTCACAAAGTCTATAGGCCCCTTCCAACATTTAGTCAATGATAACTACAGTGTTTTAATCTGTTGCACCTGTCTCTAAAGCAGTTCCATCTTGTTTATTTTGGCTTCCTCTGTTTGAAAGTCTCTTTAGTGCCTAATTTCCACCCTGACACAAGTGGGCAGAGATGGCCACTTATTAAAGCTCTCTTGTTCAGTTGTGCTGTGGGGAGGGAGGAACACTGTAAACAAATATCACTGGCATGTGTGGGGAGTGCTCACAGTGTCTGGGCCACACTGGGTTTTCCCTCACTCATGGACTGTGTCTACACTGCTCAGGTTCTGTGCTGCTCTGCATGGGAATTGTCTAAAGCAGGCCCTGGCTTGCATGAACTTCACAGGTCTAAGCCACTCGGGTTCAGGTTCTTGGGTACTCCACAAAGGCACAGACTCAGATGGGCCTACGTTCTGTGCCCTTCCCCAGTCTGAGCAGCTCAGGCAACCACGTGTTTGGTGAGTACACTCTCCCCAGGTGGACAGTGCATTTTATCTCTCTCTCTTTCTCTTTTCTCTCCCTCTCTGGCTATCCCTCAGTTTGGGTTGCTATCTCATGTTAGCTCCCTCAGATTTTCCTCAGGGCATTCAGTCCTGGTCCTTACCCTAAACAATGAAGCCAGTGCCTCCCTGTTCAGCCCCCGCTTGCTGGTGGCAGATGTGAGTGTCTGTGCTACTTCTCCACTGAGAGTTGCAGTTAGGTGCATAATTAGGATTATTTTTTCCCTCCCAGTTATGTTGCCTTATGAGAATCCAAAACTCCCCACAGACCCACCAGTGAGAGGGTTTCCTGGCATTTGGAAACTTCTCCTTCACAACTCCTTCCCTGGGATGGGTCTTCATCGCTAACTCTTTTGTCTCTCTTTTTATCTTTTATATTTTGTCCTACCTCCTTTTGAAGAACAGACTGCCTTTGTGGGTGCCTGCTGTCCTCTTCCAGCATTCAGAAGTTGTTTTGTGGAATTTGCTCAGCATTGAAATTATCTTTTGATGCGTTGGTGGGAAGAAAGTGGTCTCCCTGTACTATTCCTCCACCATCTTAGGCTGTGGAAAATTCTTTTTTTTTTTTTTTCATTTATTTTTATTAGTTGGAGGCTAATTACTTTACAATATTGTAGTGGTTTTTGTCATACATTGACATGAATAAGCCATGGATTTACATGTATTCCCTATCCTGATCCCCCCCCCCCACCTCCCTGTCTACCCAATCCCTCTGGGTCTTCCCAGTACACCAGGCCTGAGCATTTGTCTCATGCATCCAACCTGGGCTGGTGATCTGTTTCACCCTAGATACTATACATGTTTCAATGCTGTTCTCTCGAAACATCCCACCCTCGCCTTCTCCCACAGAGTCCAAAAGTCTGTTATGTACATCTGTGTCTCTTTTTCTGTTTTGCATATAGAATTATCATTACCATCTTCCTAAATTCCAAATATATGCATTAGTATACTGTATTGGTCTTTATCTTTCTGGCTTACTTCACTCTGTATAATGGGCTCCAGTTTCATCCATCTCATTAGAACTGGTTCAAATGAATTCTTGTTAATGGCTGAGTAATATTCCATGGTGTATATGTACCACAGCTTCCTTATCCATTCTTCTGCTGATGGGCATCTAGGTTGCTTCCATGTCCTGGCTATTATAAACAGTGCTCTGATGAACATTGAGGTGCACGTGTCTCTTTCAGATATTATTTCCTCCGTGTATATGCCCAGAAGTGGGAAAGAGGTGGGAATATATGACCACCTTACCTGCCTCCTGAGAAACCTGTAACTGGGTCAAGAAACAACAGTTAGAACTGAACATGGAACAATGGACTGATTCCAAATTGGGAAAGGAGTACAACAAGGCTGTATATTGTTACCCTGTTTATTTAACTTATATGCAGAGTACATCCTGTGAAATGCCAGGCTGGTGAAGCACAATCTGGAATGAAGATTGGCAAGAGAAATATCAATAACCTCAAATATTGAGATGATACCACCCTTATGGCAGAAAGCAGAGGAACCAAGGAGCCTCTTGATGAAAATGAAAGAGAAGAGTGAAAAATTTAGCTTAAATCTCAATAATCAAAATACTAAGATCAGAACATCCAGTCCTATCACTTCATGGCAAATAGATAGAAACAATGGGAACAGTGACAGGCTTTATTTCAGGGTCTCCAAAATCACTGCACATGGTGATTATAGCCATGAATTTAAAAGACCCTTGCACCTTGGAAGAAAAACTATGACACCCTAGAGAAGATATTAAAAAAGCTGAGACATTACTTTGCCAATAAAGGTCTGTATAGTGAAAGCTATGGCTTTTCCTTTACTCATGGACAGATGTGAGAGTTGAACCACAAAGAAGGCTGAGCACTGATGAATTGATGCTTTTGAGCTATGGTGTTGAATAAGACCCTTGAGAGTCCTTTGGACTGCAATGATCAAATCAGTCAATCCTAAAGAAAATCAACCCTGAATATGCATTGGAAGGACTGATGTTTAAGCTGAACCTCCAATATTTTGGCTACTTATTGTGAAGAGCTGACTCATTGGAAAAGACCCTGATGTTGGGAAAGATTGAGGACAGGAGGAGAAGGGGAAGGCAGAGATGAGATGGTTGGATGGCATCACCTGCTCAGTGGATGTGAATCTGAGCAAATTTCTGGAGATGGTGAAGGACAGGAAAGCTGGTGTGTTGCAGTCCATGGGTCATAAAGAGTTGCACACAAGGAGCAACTGAGCAGTAAGTAGAAAAATGTATGTGTCAATTCCAGTCTATTTATCCCTCCCCTCTTACACCTCAGTAATTTTAAGATTATTTTCTACATATGTAACTATTTTGGTATTGTAGATAAGTTCATATGTAGCCTTTTTTAAAGATACCACATATAAGCACCATCTTATGGTATTCATTTTTGGCTAACTTACTTTACTTAACCTTCAAACCTGTTAGTGAAAGTGAAAACTTGCTCAATCATGTCCAACTCTTTGCAACTTCATGGGTTGTAGACCACCAGGCTCCTCTCTTCATGGAATTCTCCAGGCAAGAATATTAGAATGGTTTGCCATTTCCTTCTCCATGGGATCTTCCCGACCCAGAGAATGAACCTGGGCCTCCTGCACTGTAGGTCGATTCATTACCACCTCAGCCACCAGGGAAAATCATCCAAATCTGTGTTAGTCACTCAGTCGTGTCTGACTCTTTGTGACCCCATAGACTGTAGTCCATCAGGCTTCCCTGTCCGTGAAGTTCTTCATGCAAGAATACTGGATCGGGTTGCCATTTCCTTCTCCAGGGGATTTTCCCAACCCAGGAATTGAACCTGGGTATCCCACACTGCAGGCAGACTCTTTACTGACTGAGTCACCAGGGCAGATCCAAAACTGTGGATCCATCCAAATTGCTACAAATGGCATCCTTTTTGTTCTTCTTATAGCTGAATAAAATTTCACTATACACACACACATATATGTATATATAAGTAATATCTTCTTTAAAATAAAATATTTTCTTAATATATAATATCTTCTTTATCCATTCTTCTGTTGGTGGACTTTTAGATTGTTTCCATGTCCTGATTACTGTGAATCATGTTAGAATGAATATTAGAGAGCATGTTATCATTTTGAATTATTGTTTCCTTTGGATATATGTCCAGGGATGGGATTACTGTATCACATAGTAGCTATATTTTCAATATTTTAAGGAACATCCATAATGTTCTCCATAGTGATTATACCAGATTGCATTCCCACCAAACGTGTAAGAGGGTACACTTTGGGAGATATGTTGGTCTTTTTCTTTTTTTTTTTAATGTGAATATAATTACAGTGTTGTGTTAGTTTCTGCTGTACAACATCATGAACGAATCAACCATGTGCAAATATATATCCCCTCCTCTTGAGCCTCTTTCTCAACCCACATTCCACTTATCTAGGTCAGCTCAGAACACCAAGCTGAGCCCCCTGTGCTATACAACAGCTTCCTAATAGCTATCTATTTGACACATGGGAGCATATATATGCCAATGCTAATCTCTCAGTTGTGCCTCCCTTACTTCCCCCGACCCGCAATGTCCACAAGTCTGTTATCTACATCTGTGCCTCTATTCCTGCTCTGCAAGTAGATTCAACAGTATCATTTTTCTAGATTCCATATTATAAGCACTCATATGCAATATTTGTTTTTCTCTTTCTGATTTACTTCACTCTCTATGACAGGCTCTGCAATCACTTTAATTGACTCAGTTTCATTTCTTATGGCTTGGTTATATTCCATTGAGCAGTAGTTTGAGCATTCTTTGGGATTGCTCTCACACACTAGTAAAGTAATGCTCAAAATTCTCCAAGCCAGGCTTCAGCAATATGTGAACTGTGAACTTCCAGATGTTCAAGCTGGTTTTAGAAAAGGGAAAGGAACCAGAGATCAAATTGGCAATATCCACTGGATCACTGAAAAAGCAAGGGGCTTCCAGAAAAACATCTATTTCTGCTTTATTGACTATGACAAAGCTTTTGACTGTGTGGATCACAATAAACTGTGGAAACTTCTGAAGGAGATGGGAATACCAGACCACCTGACCTGCCTCTTGAGAAACTTGTATGCAGGTCAGGAAGCCACAGTTAAAACTGGACATGGAACAACGGACTGGCTCTGAATAGGAAAAGGAGTACGTCAAGGCTGTATATCGTTACCCTGCTTATTTAACTTATATGCAGAGTACATCATGAGAAACACTGGGCTGGAAAAAGCACAAACTGGAATCAAGATTGCCGGGAGAAATATCAATAACCTCAGATATGCAGATGACACCACCCTTATGGCAGAAAGTGAAGAGGAACTAAAAAGTATCTTGATGAAAGTGAAAGAGGAGAATGAATAAGTTGGCTTAAAGCTCAACATTCATAAAGCTAAGATCATGGCATCTGGTCCCATCACCTCATGGGAAATAGATGGGGAGACAGTGGAAACAGTATCAGACTTTATTTTTTTGGGCTCCAAAATCACTGCAGATGGTGACTGCAGCAATGAAATTAAAAGACACTTACTCCTTGGAAGGAAAGTTATGACCATTCTAGACAGCATATTAAAAAGCAGAGACATTACTTTGCCAACAATGGTCCATCTAGTCTAGGCTATGGTTTTTCCAATGGTCATGTATGGACATGAGAGTTGGAGTGTGAAGAAAGCTGAGTGCCAAAAAACTGATGCTTTTGAACTGTGGTGTTGGAGAAGACTCTTGGGAGTCCCTTGGACTGCAAGGAGATCCAACCAGTCCATCCTGAAGGAGATATGTCCTGGATGTTCATTGGAAGGATTGATGCTGAAGCTGAAACTCCAATACTTTGGCCACCTCATGCGAAGTGTTGACTCACTGGAAAAGACCCTGATGCTGGGAGGGATTGAGGGCAGGAGGAAAAGGGGATGACAGAAGATGAGATGGCTGGATGGCATCACTGACTTGAAGGGCATGAGTTTGAGTAAACTCCAGGAGTTGTTGATGGACAGGGAGGCCTGGCATGCTGCGATTCATGGGGTCACAAACAGTCACACACGACTGAGCAACTGAACTGAACTGAACTGAATATGCCATTTAATGTATGTACCATATCTTCTTTGTCCATTCATCTGTCCATGGATTTCTAGGCTGCTTCCATGTTCTGACTTTTTAAGTAGTGCTACAGTGAATATTGGTTTCCATGTGTCTTTTTAAGTTATGGTTTTCTAAGGGTATACACCTAATAGTGGGATTGCTGGATCATATGGCAGCTCTATGTTCAATTTTTAAAGGAACTTCATTACTGTTCTCCAAAATGGCTGGACCAATTTACATTCCCACAGTGTAAGAGGGATCCCTTTCCTTCACATTTTCTCTAGTATGTGTTGCTTGTAGATTCTTAAAGATGGCCACTATTGTCAGTGTAAGATGATACTTTGTTGTTTTTATTTGCAGTTATCTAATAATTAGTGATATTGAACATTGTTTCAAGTATCTTTTGGTCATCAGTATGTCTTCTTTGGAGAAATATCTGTTTAGATCTTAAACTCATTTTTCGACTGCATTATTTATTTTTTGATATTGAGCTCCATAAACTATTTGTATATTTTTAAGAGTAATCCTTTGTCTTCCCTTGTATTGTAAGAAGAAGATGTTTTCTATGACCAGTGTGTTCTCTTGGCAAAACTCTATTAGACTTTGCCCCGCTTCATTGTGTACTCAAAGGCCAAATTTGCCTGCTACTCCAGGTATTCCTTGACTTCATATTTTTAAAATTCCAGTCTCCCATATTTAAAAGGACGTCTTTTTTGAGTGTTACTTCTAGAAGGTCTTGTAGGTCTTCATAGAATTGTTCAACGTCAGCTTATTACTCAGCGTTACTGCTCTGGGCATAGACTTGGATTAATATGATATTGAAAGGTTTGCCTTAGATACAGACTCAGCACTGGCCACAGGACTGTAAAAGGTCAGTTTTCACTCCAATCCCAAAGAAAACAATACCAAAGAATGCTCCAACTACACCACAATTGCACAAAATATAAATAACCTCAGATATGACGATGACACCAACTTTATGGCAGAAACCAAAGAAGAATTAAAGAGCCTCTTGGTGAAAGTGAAAGAAGAGAGTGAAAAAGTTGACTCAAAACTCTGCATTCAGAAAACTGAGGTCATGACATCTAGTCCTATCACTACATGGTAAATAGTTGAGGAAACACTGGAAACAGTGACATATTTTATGTATGCATTTATTTATTTATTTATTTTTGGCTCTGAAATCACTGCAGATGGTGACTGCAGCCATGAGATTAAAAGACACTTGCTATATGCAAAACAGAAAAAGAGACACAGATGTATAGAACAGACTTTTGGAATCTGTGGGAGAAGGCGAGGGTGGGATGTTTCAAGAGAACAGCATCAAAACATGTATATTTTCTAGGGTGAAACAGATAACGAGCCCAGGTTGGATGCATGAGACAAGTGCTGGGGCCTGGTGCACTGGGAAGACCCAGAGGGATCGGGTGGAGAGGGAGGTGGGGGGGGGGATCGGGATGGGAAATACATGTAAATCCAAGGCTGATTCATGTCAATATATGACAAAAACCACTACAATATTGTAAAGTAATTATCCTCCAACTAATAAAAATAAATGAAAAAAATAAAAATAAAAGACACTTGCTCCTTGGAAGAAAAGTTTTGATCAATTTAGACAGCATGTTAAAAAGAAGAAATATTACTTTGCCAACAAAGGTCCATCTAGTCAAAGCTATGGTTTTTCCAGTAGTTTGATGTGAGAGTTGGACTCTAAAGAAAGTTGAGCACCCAAAAAATGAAGTGCTTCAGTGACTCAGTTGAAGTGACCCTGATGCTGGGAAAGATTGAAGGTGGGAAGAGAAGGGGATGACAGGGGATGAGATGGTTGGATGGCATCTCTTACTCAACGGACATGAGTTTGAGTAAACTCCGGGAGTTGGTGATGGACAGGGAATCCTGGCATGCTGTAGTCCATGGGGTCGCAAAGAGCAGGACGTTGTTTGAACCATTTCTCCCATTCTGAGCATTGCATTTTCATCTCATTATAGTTCACGTTGCAGTGCACAATTTTTAAGTTTAATTAGGTCACAATTGTTTGTTTTTGTTTTATATTTATTATTATAGGAAATGGATCCAGAAATACCTTGCTCTGATTTATGTAAAAAATGTATTTTCTAAGTTTTCCTCTAATAATTTTAAAGTTTCTGGTCTTACATTAATGTCTTTAATCTATTTTTAGTTTATTTTTGTGTATGGTGTTTGCCAGTGTTCTAATTTCATTCTTGTACATGAACCTGTCCAGCTTTCCCAGCACCACTTATTGTAGAGACTAGTTTTCCTCCTTTTCCTCCACTGTATATTCTTGACTCCTTTATTATAGATCAGTTGACCATAGGAGCATGGGCTTACCACTGGACTTTCTATTCTGTACCACTGGTTTATATTTCTGTTTTTGTGCCAGGACCACCCAGTTTTGATTACTTTAGCACTGTAGTATAATTTGAAGTGTGGGAGCTTGCTTTCCAATGTTCCGTTTTGCTTCATCATGATTGCTTTGGCTATTCGGAGCTTTCTCTGTTTCCATAAAAACTGTAAAATGTTTATTCTAATTTTGTGAATAATGTCATTGGCATTTAATAGGCATTGCACTAAATATTGTGTTGATTGCTTTGGGTAGTATATTCATTTTCGCTACATTGGTTTTTCTAACCCATGAAGAATGTTCTGTGGGCACTAGAGAAAAAAGTGAAGTCTGCTGCATTTAGGTGGAATGCCATGTAAATATAAAATACATTTATCTCATCTACTGTGTCATTTCAGGTTTGTGTTTTCTTATTTAATTTCTGTCTGGATGATTTGTCCATTAGTGTAAGAAGGATAATGAAGCCCCCAACTATTTTTGTATTACTGTCAGTTTCTCATTTTATGGTTGTTAGCATTTGCCTTATGTGTTAAGTTGCTCCTTATTTTGGTGCATAAATATTTATAATTATTATATCTTCTTCTTTATTTGGTTCCTTGATTATTATGTAGTGTTCTTCCTTATTTTTCATAAGTCTTTATTTTAAAATCTATTGTATCTGATTTGAATTTTGTTACTCCAGTTTTCTTTTCATTTCCATTTGCATGGATTATCTTTTTCCATTCCCTCGCTTTCAGTCTGTTTGTGCCTCTAGGTCTGAAGTGGGTCTCTTGTTGATAGCATATATAGGGGTTTTGTTTTGTATCCATTCAGTCAGTCCATGTCTTTTGGTTGGACCAATTAATCCATTTACATTTAAGGTAATTATTGATATGTACTTCTGGCTAAAGAATCTGCCTGCAATGTGGGACACCTGGGTTCCATCCCTGGGTTGGGAAGATCCCCTGGAGAAGGAAAAGGCTACTCCACTCCAGTATTCTGGCTTAGAGAATTCCATGGACAGTATAGTCCATGGGGTCCCAAAGAGTCAGACACGACTGAACAACTTTCACTTTATTTCACTTTTCATGTTTTTAGTGGCATTTTCTTAGTTATTTTGGGTTTGTTTTTGTGGATCTTTTCCTTTTGTTCTATTTTCTGCCTAGGGAATTTCTTTAGGTTTTGTTACATAGCTGGTGTTTTTGTGATGAATTTTCTTAGCTTTTGCTTGTCTGTAAAACTTTTGATTTCTCTGTCAAATCTGAATTTGATCCTTGTTGGGTAAAGTAATATGGGTGGTAGGTTCTTCCTTTTCATCTCTTTAAATGTTTCCTTCCACTCCCTTCTGGCCTGCAGAGTTTCTGTTGAATAATCAACTGATAGCCTTATGGGGATTCCCCTGTATATTATTTTCTGCTTTTCCCTTGTTACTTTTAATATTTGTTTCTTTATATTTATTTTTTTTTTTACTTTGATTAATATGTGTCTTGGTGTGTTTCTCCTGGGATTTATGCTATATGGGACTCTCTGCACTTCCCATACTTGGGTAGCTATTTCCTTAACAATTTTAGGGAAGTTTTTGACTCTAATCTCTTCAAATATTTTCTCCAACCCTTTCTGTTACTCTTCTGCGATCCCTATAATTTAGATGTTTGTTCATTTAATATTGTCCCAGAGGTGTCTTAAATTGTTCTCCATTCTTTTCAGTTTTTTTTTTTTTATTCTGCTCATTGGCAGTTTTTTCCATCATTCAATTTTCCAGATCACTTATCTGTTCTTCTGTCTCAGTTATTCTGCTATTGATTCCTTCTAGAATATTTTTAATTTAAGTTATTGTGCTGCTTGTCACTGTTTGTTTATTCTTAAGTTCTAGATGCTTATTAAATGTTTCTTGCATTTTCTCCATTCTGTTTTTACAATTTGGGAACAATTTTTACTCTCGTTACTCTGAATTCTTTTTCAAATAGATTGGCTATTTCCTCTTCTGTAACATATTAATTTTTGTTACCTCTCTCTCTCTCTCTCTTTTTTTTTTTTTTGATGATTAAGAATGAGTTTCTGTCTTACTAGTTCTTTGGCCTGAGGTTTCCAGCAATGGAGCTTGCATACAGTTGGGTAGAACCAGGTCTTGGTGTTGAGATGTGGACCTCTGGAATAACTCACTCTATTAATATTCTCTGGCGCCTGAGGTTCTCTGTTATTCCATTGGTGTGGACTCATCACTCCCACCACAGGAGCTGAAACCAGATCTCTGGCCAGTGAACTCTGATCTCACAAACTGTAAGGTGTGGGAAAAGAGAGAGAGAGAGAGAGAGAGAGAGAGAGAAACAGATCAATAACAAATAATAATAATAAAAATTTAGAAAACTAACATATTTTGGAAAACATAAGAAATGGTATGAAGCAAGCACTAGAGGGTAAAATGGAACTCTATTAGCAAAGAAAAAAATATATTAAAAGAGAGCAAAACAATAACAAAGAATAAAATATAAAATATATTTAGAAAACTAACAGAAATAATAAAAACAAGTAAGAATATATAAGAAACAACCGTTGGTGGATAAAACCAAACTCTACTAGCAAAGAGGAAATCAACAACAACAACAAAACACAGTGGCTGTTGGGGATGGGGCTTATGTTGAGAAGGGCTTAGGCAGTCCTGGGGTTTAGGCAAAGGTTTAGGTTGGAGTGGGTCCTGATTCAGGATCCACTTTGCCAGGAAAAAACTCTAATTTGGGGTGTGGGGTGGAGCCCAGGCTCAGCTCAGCCAAGGGGACCTCTGGAGTTCCTCCAACATCAGGGTGTGGAGAATCAGACCCAGGATCCCAGCAGTCACTTTCAGTCCAAGTGGGCAAAGGACCACCGGGTGGGTTCCCTGTTCTTGAAACCCCAAGGAATCTTCCCCTGCCTACTCTGGCTCTTTCTCTTCTCACATCCTTTTATACCCACAGGACATATGCAAGCAGAGAGGGCCTTTGAAGACAAAGAGGGCCCTCTAAGGAAGGGGGATTCTGGAGTGTTGAGGGGGCCCTGGAGGTCGGAGAGTATTCCAGAGGGTGAAGGGGGCCACCAAATACAGAAAATCCAACCTGGGGTCTAAGGAGGTTCCTTGAGGCCAAGTGGGTGGGGGAACACCTGGAGGGTCCCAGCTCCTTTGATTCCTTAGAGTCCCTCTTCCTCCCTACCAATCTCCTACCAGTCTCTCCAGGTGACTAAATTGTTCCCCTCTCATTTCCCAGCCACCCGTCAGTCACACAGGTCTTGTCTGGCCTCTACTTCTCCTCCCTCCCCTGTTCTCTACTATATTCTACATGGTCATTTTGGAGTTCCTCCTGGATTTTGAAGGTCCCCCACCAGCATCTGGTGAGTATCCTGTGTGGGAAGACATGGACTCTACGTCTTCCCTCCTAATCATCTTGGCACTGAGACCTAATTTCATCTTTTAATTATGACTTTTTTTTTTCTTGGTTCATTATGGTCCTTGGAATTTTCAATTGATTCTTTCATATTTTTATATTTGTTTATGAAATCCAATTGATTTACAGTGTGATATTAGTTTCAAGTGTACAATATAGTGATTCAATATTTTATAGGTTATACTTCATCTAAAATATAAAATACTGTCTCTACTCCATTCATTGTACAATATATTCTTGTGGCTTACTTACTTTATACATACTAGTTCATACCTCTTAATCTTCTAACTTGATGCTTTCACATTTGCAATAGCAGATACCTCCTCAGATCTTTATTAGTTGTCTTCATGTGGGATGTATTATTTGTTGGTCCTGTTTTGTTTTGGATTTCCATGGACTTTATATCAATACACTTGTTCCACTGCTCTTGTGGTATTGGGTTGGTAAAAAAAAAAAAGAAATAATAATAATTATTATTTTTTCTATAAGATGGCTTGAGTAGTGCTTAGTTGTCTTTAACTTCATTAAAAACAATTTTTCTTAGATTGCATTGTGACATCTGTAATATGAGTGAATTTTTTTTAAAAAATCAAAATTTGTGAATTTTTGTATAGCCATTTGAGATGGAATTTGAGATGGAATAAAAAAGCAACATACTTGGCATATACACTTTATTATTTCAAGAAGATTAAAAACACATCTGAAGCACACACACACACACAAAAGATTTGTGCAGTGTACGTAAAATGTCTTGTAACTGATTTAACATGTTGAAAGTGGTTTATGAGATTTTATACTTAAGATTTCTTGCTGAACAATTCCAAGGTTGGGTAAAGCAGTTGAAGTTTATAGCAATCTAATGGAGACATTAACTGAGAAAAATCAATGTTATACCATTCAGGAGATAGTTGACACACTCAAGATATCCAAATTGAGAACTAAAAGTCATTTTCAACAGCTTGGTTACGTTATTCACTTTGATGTTTGGGTTCCACATAAGTTAAGCAAAAAATAAATCTTATTGATCATGTTTCTACATGTGATTCTCTACTTAAATGTAATGAAAATATTCTGTTTTTAAAACAAATTATAGTTGGCAGTGTAAAGTGGATATTATACAGTTATTTGGAATTGAAGAGATTGGGGGCAAGTGAAATGAACAACCACACATCACATCAAAAGCCAGTCTTCATGTAAAGGAGGTAATGTTGTGTACATGGTATGATTGAAAGGGAGTCCTCTATTATGAACTCCTTCTGGAAAACAAATAAACAAACCACCAAAACAACAACAACAAAAACTAATTCCAGCAAGTATCACTCTCAATTAGACCAAATGAAAGCAGTGCTCAATTCAAAACATTGGATCTAGTCAACAGAAAATGCATGATCTTCCATCAGGATAACACAAGACCCTGTGTTTCTTTGATGACTGGGTAAAAACTGTGACAGTTTCACTGGGAAGTTCTGTTTCATCCACTGTATTCACCAGAAATTACACCTTCAGATTTCTATTTATTTCAGTCTTTTTTTTTTTTAATTTATTTATTTTTAGTTGCTTTGCAACATTGCCTTGATTTCTGCAATGCATCCGCAAGAGTTAGCTGTAGGTATAGATATGTCCCCTCCCTTTTAAAACTCACTCCCACCTTCCACAATTCTCACCCCTCTAGATTGTTACATAGCCTCAGTTTGAGTTCCCTGAGTCATACAGAAAATTTCCATTGATTATCTATTTTATATATGATGGTGTATATGCATCCATGCTACTCTTTCCATGCATCCTATCCACTCCTCTTCCCTCTATCCATGTCCATAAGTCTTTTCTCTATGTTCTACTTCTCCATTACTGACTGGCAAATAGGTTAATCAGTACCATCTTTCTACATTCCATATATATGTGTTAATATGCAATATTTGCTTTTCTCTTTCTGACTTACTTCATTCTGTATAACACAAAATTATTTTAGCAGGAAAAAAATCAGTTACCTGGAAGAATGCAAAAGTCACCTGGGGCAGTTCTTCTTCGCTCAAAAAGATAAAGAGTTTTGGGAAGATGTAATTATGAAGCTGCCTGAAAAATGACATAAGGTGGTGAAACAAAATAGTGAATGAAATGTTCAGTAAAGTTCTTGGTGAAAATGAAAAGTGTGTCTTTTATTTTTACTTAAAACTGAAGGGACTTTTTGTTTAAATCAATAGAACTCTTAAGCTTTCGTGTCTTCTGTTTCTCACAACTCATCATGCTAGTTGCTGGAAATATCTCTTTGTTTTCCAGAAATGGCTTTAGAGCACAAGTTTGTGGATTTTTCCCTTTCCCACAGATCCTGATCAGTCTTTCTAGTAGCATTCAACTTATAAGAGCTTGCCCCTTGATACCACACTTGAGAATGTGTAATGGGAGATACTCAAAGAGTGGGAGTAAATGTGGTTTTACAACTCGGGACACTAAAGGTGTCTGACAGCCCAGTAGAGAGGTGTTCAGTTGAGATTTTACCAGAGGCTTGTGAATGGACTTCATACTGAAATACTGAGCACAGTCAACACAAACTCTACTTTTAAATGTCCTCTGACATCAGTATCTCTCTTTCCTAGCCTCTTCCCTCCCCAGTCATGAGGTTCCTCCCTCAGTATTTTGGGTGCTTTGGAAGACAATTGTGTTTATATTTAGCAGTGTCCCACACAATTGAGGAAGTTCAGTATTTAGTCATTCTCCTTGTTCCTGTAGAAGAAGTCACTGGTGACGATTTTTGCCACAAGCTCTGTTGCCTTTTGGCTAGGAACAGTGCTGGCAAAATTACTATTCCCCTCTTCAATGTGTCCATACTTCTTTTTTTTTCCTTCCTTTTACTCCAACAATAAGCTTGAATATCCCCTCAGAAGTGCTGGTTTTCTACAAAGTTTACTCTTGTCCATGTTTTTTTTCTCCAAGCCAGAATTTTCCAGGTTTTTCCTGGGTGACCCTGAGGTTTGCTAGATTCTGCTGGTTTTGCAGCCCATACCTAAGTCAGTTTTCCCCTCAATAAATGCAAAGGTGGGTGTGGTTCTTCCTAGGTCTCTTGGCATATGCTAATGTCTCCCACTATTCCCACAAAGTCACATTTATTTGTGGATTACTTTTTTTTTTTTTTTTTAAGGGGAAGGAAGTTCTAAATATAAGAATCTCTTACTCTGCCATGATTCTAATGTCACTCCTCTCTGGTTGTTCTATCCATTATTTAGAATAGAGTTTGGAAATCTCCAACAAACATTGAAAGTATCAAAACTGTTATATTTGCTTCCTATACTTTGGAACTCTGATATTTATTTCATATATGTTTACAATTGTTATAACTTTTTGGATGAATTGTTTTTTATCAATGTGCACTCTTCTTTATCACTTACACCACTTTTTACATAAAGTTTATTTTGTCTGTTATTATATAACCTGTCTGTCAGGAAGCGTTTAACAAGAGGCTTCCTGTGTGCTGTTTTGGATCTGTCAGGAACCTTCTGGCCCTTCAGGAATTAAAATGAGAGGAATAGCTTTCCCGGGGCTGAGGAATCCAGGCATTTCTCATTATGGTGATTAGTGCCCTCTTCCTTTTTATGAGCCAAATGGTAAAAGGTGATTGTTTGTAACGCTCTCTTTGATAGGGACCATCTTATGTTTTGTAAGTCTGGAATTTTAATCTTTATCTTTGCTGAGAATAACTACAGTATATATGCCCATGCCATGTTGATTAAAACACTTTTGTTCCTTCAGAGCTTTGGTCCCTGTGTCTTTCTTTCTTTCTTTCTCTCTCTCTCTCTTTCTTTCTCTCTTTCTTTATATTCTTCCTGTCTTTCTCTCTCTATTTCTGGTTAATTCTTTGGAGCACAGAGGCCCACTGAGCTCACTTTCTTGCCCGGGCTTCTAAGACCCTCTCACGAAGGCTCACTGTGCCTTCACCCACTCGAGAGGGCGCCTGGTGCCTACGTGCAGCAGCGCGAGCCCTAAGAACAGGACTCTATTGGCTTTCTGTGTAAACCAGGGGATATGAGCCTCTTTCTCTCTCTAACTCTCCAGACCACCAGGTTCCGGTCCATTAAAGGGCCAACAAGTGCTATCAGCCTCTTTCTCTTTCTTACTTTCTTATCATCAACTCTGGACCACCAGGTTCTGGTCCATTAAAGGACCAACACCTGTCCAAATTCTTTTGGTTAATATTTGCATGAAATTCCCTTTTCTATGTTTTCACTTTTAATTTATTTGTTCTTACAAGTAAACTTAAGCTCTTGTCTACTGCATATATTTTGATTATGTGCTTTTCATCTTTTCTGCTGTTCTGTTCCATTTGATATGATAGTTTATTCCATGTGCTTTTAGGGAAATTATTGATGAGAAGAAAATTACTTTGGATATTTTGTTACTTTTTCCTTTTTGGTCTCATTGATTTTTATCTGTCTTTTCTTCATGATTTCATTTTGTATTTAGTTGAATTTTGCAGTGACATATTTTATCCTCCTCTCACTTTTCTTTTCTGTATATTCTATAGATGTTTTCTTTGACATCACCATGAGAATTATGTATATCTTAAAATTATAAGTCAATATCAACTTATGTTCAATCCTGTAAAAAAATCTATTTCTATATAATCTTACCTCTGTTTTATGCTATTTTTGCCACAACTACATAATTATATTAATATCTTATGTACACAATGATAAATATTTAGGTTTAAGGTGGCTTGTCATTTAAAAATCATAGAAAAGCTAAAGAGGGATTACAAATAAAAATAATAATCATTTGGTTTTATATTTGCCTGCATATTTATATTTACAGGAGATGTTTATATCTTCACATGACCAGGTTAAGGAAGATTAAGATATTCCTCCTTTTGTGAGCATGGAAGTTACCTAGATTTAGTTTTCTCAATCCCCCCATACATATAGACTCATTTAAGTGTCTTGATTTCCCACAAACTTTCACCCAGCTCTTCTTTAGATCTTATGTGGTCTATTTTATTTTTCATTTATAATATCTTTCTCCAGTCATTGGTGAGTCTGTACAACTTGCTGTTTTTGCAAGCATTGTCAATGAGTATTCCATAACTGAGATTTGAGTTAAGCAATTTTCCTTCAGTTTCAAGGCTAAGCACAAAAAATATTCATCAAACTTCCTACTGTTTTCTAGGTGGCTTTTATTGATTGGACATTTATTTAGTTTCTATACAGTTGTAATGTGTTCCAGTGCTTCGATAAGGATACTTCGCACAGCTTCTGGTAATTACCTGACATTTCTATTAGTGACAAATGTATCAGAGTTTCTGTCTGCCATTTTGTTGAAATTAACACCTAACCAACTGACTTTCCACAAGTGTGTTAAAACCATTCAGTGGGGAAAATTCAGTTCAGCTCAGTTCAGTTCAGTTGCTCAGTCATGTCCAACTTTTTGTGACCCCGTTGACTGCAGCACTCCAGGCCTCCCTGTTCAATAGCAACTCCCGGAGATTACTCAAACTCATGCCCGTTGAGTTGGTGATCCCATCTATCCATCTCATTCTCTGCCATCCCCATCTCTTCCTGCCTTGAACATTTCCCAGCATCAGGGTCATTTCAAATGAGTCAGTTCCTCACATGAGTTGGCCAAAATATCGGAGTTTCACTTTCAGAATCAGCCCTTCCAAAGAATATTCAGGACTGATTTCCTTTAGGATTGACTGGTTGGCTCTCCTTGCAGTCCAAGGAACTCTCAAGAGTCTTCTCCAACACCACAGTTCAAAAGCATCAGTTCTTCAACAATCAGCTTTCTTTATGGTCCAACTGTCACATCCATACATGACTACAGGAAAAAACATAACTTTGACTAGATGGACCTTTGTTGGCAAAATAATGTCTCTGCTTTTTAATATGCTGTTTAAGTTGGTCATAACTTTTCTTCTAAGGAGCAAGTGTCTCTTAATTCCATGGCTGCAGTCACCATCTACAGTGACTTTGGAGACCCCCAAAATAAAGTCTATCACTGTTTCCTCTGTTTCCCCATCTATTTGCCATAAAGTGATGGGGACAGATACCTTGATCTTAGTTTTCTGAATGTTGAACTTTAAGCCAACTTTTTCACTCTCCTCTTTAAATTTCATCACAAGGCTCCTTAGTCCTTCTTCACTTTCTGCCATAAGAGTGGTGTCATCTGCATATCTGAGGTTATTGATATTTCTCTTGGCAATCTTGATTCCAGCTTATGTTTTATGCAGTCCAGCATTTCTCATGATGTACTCCGCATGTAAATTAAATAAGCAGGACGACAATATGCAGCCTTGATGTACTCCTTTCCCAATTTGGAACCAGTCTGTTGTTCCTTGTCCAGTTCTAACTGTTGTCTCTTGACCTGCATGCAGATTTCTCAGGAGCAGGTCAGGTGGTTTGGTATTCCCATCACTTGAAGAATGTTCCACAGTTTGTTGTGATCCACATAATCCAAGGCTTTGGCAAAATCAATAAAGCGGAAGTAGACATTTTTCTGGAACTCTCTTGCTTTTTCAATGATTCAACGGATGTTGGCAAGTTGACCTCTGGTTCCTTTGCCTTTTTCTAAACCCAGCTTGCACATCTGGAAGTTCATGATTCATGTACTGTTGAAGCCTGGCATGGAGAATTTTGAACAATATTTTTCTGGCATGTGAGATGAGTGCAATTATGTGGTAGTTAGAATGTCCTTTGGAATTGACTTTCTTTGGGATTGAAATGAAAACTGACCTTTTCCAGTCCTGTGGCCACTGCTGTTTTCCAAATTTGCTGGGATATTGGGTGCAACAATTTAATAGTATCACCTTTTAGGATCTGAAATAGCTCAACAGAAATTCCATCACCTCCACTAGCTTTGTTTGTTTTGATGTTTCCTAAGTCCCACTTGACTTCACATTCCACAATGTCTGGCTCTAGGTGAGTGATTACACCATTGTGGTTATCTGGGTCATGAATATCTTTTTTGTAAAATTCTGTATATTCTTGCCACCTCTTCTCAATATCTTCTGCTTTTGTTAAGTCCATACCATTTCTGTCCTTTATTGTGTCCATCTTTGCATGAAATGACCCCTTGGTATTGCTAATTTTCTTGAAGAGATCTCTAGTCTTTCCCATTCTATTGTTTTCCTCTTTTACTTTGCATTGATCACTGAGGAAGGCTTTCTTATCTCTCCTTGCTATTCTTTGGAACCCTGTATTCAAATGGGTATACCTTTCCTTTTCTCTTTTGTCTTTTGCTTTTCTTCTTTTCTCAGCTATTTGTAAAGCTCTATCAGACCATCCTTTTGCCTTTTTGCATTTCTTTTTCTTGCAGATGGTCTCAATCTCTGCCTCCTGTACAATGTCAAGAAACTGTCTATAGTTCTTCAGGCACTCTGTCTATAAGATCTGATCCCTTGTATCTATTTCTCACTTCCAGTGTATAATCATATGGGATTTTCTTTAGGTCATACCTCAATAGTCTAGTGGTTTTCCCTACTTTCTTCCCTTTATGTCTGAATGTGGCAATAAGGAGTTCATGATCTGAGCCACAGTCAGTTCCTGGTCTTTTTTTTTTTTTTCTGACTGTAGAGAGCTTCTCTATCTTTGGCTGCAAAGGATATAATCAATCTGGTTTCAGTATTGACCATCTGGTGATTTCCATGTGTAGAGTCTTCTCTTGTGTTTTTGGAAGAGGGTGTTTATTATGACCTGTGCATTCTCTTGGCAAAAATCTACTAGCTTTTGCCCTGCTTCATTCTGAATGCCAAGGCAAAATTTTCCTGTTACTCCAGGTATTTCTTGACTTCCTACTTTTGTATTTCAGTCCCTTATAATGAAAAAGACATCTTCTTTGGGAGTTAATTCTAGAAGGTCTTGTAGGTGTTCATAGCACCATTCTACTTCAGCTTTTTCAGCATTACTTGTCAGGGCAGGGATTGGATTACTGTGAAATTGAAAAGTTTGCCTTGGAAATGAAGACACCAGTACCAGCACCCAGGAGAAAGGAGCAGTGATCTCACAAGAGACTGACCCAGAATTGCCAGTGAGTGTCCAGAAGTCTCCAGTCTAGGCATGGGTCGGTAGTGGCATGCTGTAGGTTTAGGGGCACTGAGTGTAGCAGTGTGTGCATGGGTCCTTTTGGAGGAGGTCCAGTTATCTTCATTACCTCAACATAGTTTGGTCCCAGGTAAATAACAGGGAGGGACACAGCCCTACCTATCAATGAAAAATTGGATTCGAAATTTACTGAGCATGGCCCTGCCCATCAGAACAAGACCTAGTTTCCCCCTCAGTCTCTCCCATCAGGAAGCTTCCATAACCCCCTTATCTTTCTCCATCAGAGGGCAGGCAGTCAGAAAACCACAATCACAGAAAACTAACCAATCTGATCTTATGGAACACAGCCTTATTTAACTCACTGAAACTATGAGCCATGACATGTAGGACCACCCAAGATAGACGGGTCATGGTGGAGAATTCTGATAAAATGTTGTCCACTGGAGAAGGGAATGGCAAATCACTTCAGTATTCTTGCCTTGAGAACCCCATGAATAGTATGAAAAGGCAAAAAGATAAGGCCCTGAAAGATGAACTCCCCAGGCTGGTAGGTGCCCAATATGCTGATGGGGATCAGTGGAGAAGTAGCTCCAGAAAGAATAAAGAAACGGAGCCAAAGCAAAAACAACACCCTACTGTGGATGTGACTGGTGATGGAAGTAAATCCAATGTTGTGATATTGCAAAGTAACCTGGAATGTTAAGTCCATGAATCAAGGAAAATTGGACGTGGTTAAACAGGCATTGGCAAATGTGAATGTCGACGTTTTAGGAATCAGCGAACTAAAATGGACTGGAATGGGTGAATTTAATGCGCTTGACCATTATATCTTCTACTCTTGGCAACAATCCATTAGAATAAATGGAATACCCTTCAGAGTCAACAAAAGAGGGAAAACATGCAGAACTTGGGGGAAAATTAGCCTCTTCAAAAAGTAGTGTCAGGTACTGGTGGTATATTTGTGAGCATAGTTGTTTTCCAAAAAAACTGTGTCAGGTCAACTAGATATAAATTTGAAAATAATAAATTGGCTCTCTAGCTTGCATTGCAAATTAACTCAAAATGTATCTGTGAAGTAAATGTAAGAGACAAACCAGGAAACTGCTATAAGTAAATATAAGGATACATCTTCATGAACTTGTGTAGGAAATGGATTCTTAGATATAAGATCAAATGCATAAACAATAAAATATAAAATATATATATACAGATTTATCAAATTTAAGCTTTTTTTTTTTTGCATGTAGAGCATTATTACAAAAACAGAAGGAAATTTCCTAATAATCCAATAGATAAGATGTGGCACTTTTACTGGGCACAAGTTCACTCTCTGGTGGGTTAACTTAGATCCCATAAGCAACGTTTTGTAGCCAAAAATATAAAATAAAAATGTTTAAAAATGGAAAAGAAGACAATTTATAGAATTAATAAAAATATTTTCACATCATAATCTGATAATGATTTAATTTTGTTAATATATAAATAACTCACAGCTCAACTAAAATGATAAGCAATATTTTCAAGTTATGAGAAAATGACTTGAATAAACATTTCTATAAATAAGGTATACAAATGATCAGCACACACTTTAAAAACTACTCAACATAATTTGTTATTAGGAAAATCAAAATAACAATGAGATTCTTCTTCATACCCATTAAGTTGTCTATACCTTAAGAAAGAAAAAAAAAAGAACAAATGTTGATGAGAATGGAGAAATTGGAACCCTCATACATTGCTTTTGTGAATGTAAAATCGTGTGGTCACTGTGGAAAATTATTTGATGGCTCCTCAAAAAGTTAAACATTATACAACCCAGGACTTATATTCCTAGGTATATGCCCTAAAGAATTAAAGAGTGCCTCAATCATTGCAGCATTATTCACAATGGCCAAATTGTGGAAAGAACTCAACTGTTCATCAAGAAAAGAATAGATAAATAAAAAGGGGGTGTGTACCTAATGTTATGGAATATTATTTGGCTATAAAAAGAAGTCAAATTCCTATACATGTTGCAGTGTGGATAAACCTTGAAAACACCATGATAAGTGAAATAACCAAGACATGAAAGAAAAGAACATTGCATGATTCCATTTATATGAAATATTTATATTAAATACATAGAGACAGAGTGTTGATTTGATATTACCAGAAGTTAGGAAAGGAGGAAAATGAAAACCTATTTGTTAATGGGTACAAAATTTCTATTTGGGATGATGTAAATAGTTTAGTTATTTGTTATGACTCTAATTAATGCCACTAAATGTTATGCTGAAAATGACTGAAAAGATGTGATGTATTTTACATATTTTAGTATGATAAAAAGTCTAGTGTCAGCATTTATTCTTTTAATCTTCTGTTTCCTTTTTATTTCATATTTCTTATCATAATCCAATCTAGCCTTGCACATGCATTCTTAATGATAATGTCTGTTTTGCTGATTAAAGAATTTCAAATAAATAAAGCAATATATAGGAAAGACCTTTGATCATTATGCTCTCTAAATGCAAATTGCCAACATTTAAAAGCATAAGAAAAACAGAGAAAACCACAATACAAGATATAACAGAAGTTTTATTTTTATCTCCATTCATCCATTCAGTCATTCTTTTCTTTTTGGTCTCTATTCTGGACACTTTGGGAACATGCAAAAGAAATAGAAACTTAAATCCTGTGTTTTGAAAAGCTTTTGAAAATCAATTAGCTACAAGTGATTCCACAGTTATATAGGTTATTCAAATAATGTTTTTTTTTTAATTTCTAAAATGTACTTATTTTTAATTGGAGAATAACTATTTTACAATATTGTGTTTATTTCTGTCATAAATTAACATTAATCAGCCATAGATATACATATCTTTTCTATTTCTTGAAATTCCCTCACATGTCGCACACCATCTCACCCCCTAAGTGGCCTCAGAGCACCCAACTTGAGTTCATACAGCAAATTCCCATTGGATACCTAATTTTACCCAAGCAGTGCATACATTTCAATGCTATTTTCTAAATTTGTCCAACCATCTCCTTCCCTTAGTGTGTCCATAAGTCTTTTCTCTATGTCTGTATCTTCACTGTTGCCCTGCAAACAGGTTCATCAGTACCATCTTCCTAGATTCCACATATATGCATTGATATACAATGTTTGTTTTTTTTTTTCTTTCCAACTTACTTCACTCTGTATAAATATAGGCTCTAGGTTGATCCACTTCATTTGAACTGACTCAGAAGTGCTTCTTTATGGCTGAGTAATAATCTATTGTATATATGAACCACGATTTCATTATCCATTCATCTGTCAATGGACATTTAGGCTGCTTCCATGTCCTAGCTAGTGTAAATAGTGCTGCAATGAACATCGAGATACATGTGTCTTTTTCAAATATAGTTTCCTCAGGGTATATGCCTAGAAGTGCAATTTTTGGGTCATATGGTAGTTTTAGATTATATGGTAGTTGACTACAAGATGGCAGTGTAGAAGGACATGCACTCATCATTTCCAGGAGAACTCCAAAATTACAGCTGAGTGCGGAACAACTGTCCACAGGAGAAAGTTGGATCCATCAATAAAGATACCCCATGCTCAAGGGCAAAGGAGAAGCCCAAGCAAGATGCTAGGAGGGGCAAAATCACATTTGGAATCAAACTTCCTAACCTCTAGAGATGCTCAGAGGGCTCAAACAAATATTGTGTGCACCAGAACCCAAACACCCCACAGAGACTGAAACAGAACTGTGCTTGAGTGTCTCCAGTGGAGGTACAGGTCTTCAGTGGCTTGGTATGCCAAAAGCTCTCTGGGAGGTCACCATAGAGGTCACCTCTATGGAGGTCACCCCACCATAGAGCCACCAGAACTTACATAGGACTGGAAACAGACTTTTGGGGGGCACAAACAAAACCCTGTGTGCCCTATGACCCAGAAGAAAGGAGCAGTGACCCCACAAGAGACTGACTCAGGTTTGCCCATGAGTGTCCAGGAGTCTCTGTTGTAGGTGTGGATTGCCTGCTGCAGGGTCAGGGGCACTGAGTGCAGCAGTGCCTTCATGTGACATTTTGAAAGATGTAAAAAACCATTATCTTCATTACCTTCACCAAAGTTTGGCCTCAGGTGAAGCAACAGGGAAGGAACACAGCTCTACTCATTAACAGAAAATTGGATTAAAAATTTACTGAGCAAGATCCCACCCATCAGAACAAAACCCAGTTTCCAAACAGTCAGTCTCTCCCATCAGGAAGCTCCCATAAGCCTTTGTCCTTATCCATCAGAGGGAAGGTAGAATGAAAACCACAATCACGGAAAACAAATCAAACTGAACATGGACCACAGTCTTCTCTCAATCAAAGAAACTATGAGCCATGCCATGTAGGGCCACCAAAGATGGACAGGTAATGATGGAGAGCTCTGAGAAAATGTGGTCCACTGGAGAAGGGATTGGCAAACCACTTCAGGATTTCTGCCTTGAGAACCCCATGAACAGTATGAAAAGGCAAAAATATAGGACCCTGAAAGAAGAACTCCCCAGGTTGGTAGGTGCTCAATATGTTGATGAAGATAGGTGGAGAAATAACTCCAGAGACAATGAAGAAACGTAGCCAAAGAGAAAGAACACCCCATTGTGGATGTGACTGGTGATGTAAGTCAAGTCCCATGCTGTAAAGAGTAACATTGCATAGGAACCTGGAATGTTAGGTCCGTGAATCAAGGTAAACTGGAAGTGGTCAAACAGGAGATGGCAAGTGTGAAAGTTGACACTTTAGGAATCAGCGAACTAAAATAGACTGAAATGGGTGAATTTAACTCAGGTGACATTACATCTAAGACTTTAGGTGAGAATCCATTAGAAGAAATAGAGTATTAAAAAAAAAGAGTCTGAAATGCAGTCAGTCAAGTTCAGTCACTCAGTCATGTCTGACTGTTAGTGACCCCATGAACCACAGCACGCCAGGCCTCCCTGTCCATTGCCAACAACCGAAGTTTACCCAAACTCATTTCCATTGAGGTGGTGATGCCATGCAACCATCTCATCCTCTGTTGTCCCCTTCTCCTCCTGCCCTAAATCCCTAAAAGACATCAGGGTCTTTTCAAATGGATCAGCTTTTCCTATCAGGTGATCAAAGTACTGGAGTTTTAGCTTCAAGGTCAGTTCTTCCAATGAACAACCAACACTGATCTCCTTTAAGATGGACTGGTTGGATCTCTTGGCAGTCCAAGGGACTCTCAAGAGTCCTCTCCAACACCACAGTTCAAAATCATCAATTCTTCAGCGCTCAGCTTTCTTTATTTTTATTTTATTTTTATTTTTATTTGTAGTGAATTTTGTCATACATTGAAATGAAACAGCCATGGGTTTACATGTGTTCCCCATCCCGATCCCCCCTCCCACCTCCCTCTCCACCCGCTCCCTCTAGGTCTTCCCAGTGCACCAGGTCCGAGCGCTTGTCTCATGCATCCAACCTTGGCTGGTGATCTGTTTCACCCTAGATTATATACATCTTTCGATGCTGTTCTCTTGAACCATCCCACCCTCCCCTTCTCCCACAGAGCCTAAAAGACTGTTCTAAAAATCTGTGTCTTTTTTTTCTGTTCTGCATATAAGGTTATCATTAACATCTTTCTAAATTCCATATATATGTGTTAGTATATTGTAATGGTCTTTATCTTTCTGGCTTACTTCACTCTGTATAATGGGCTCCAGTTTCATCCATCTCATTAGAACTGATTCAAATGAATTCTTTTTAATGGCTGAGTAATATTCCATAGTGTATATGTACCACAGCTTCCTTATCCATTCATCTGCTGATGGGCATCTAGGTTGCTTCCATGTCCTGGCTATGATAAACAGTGCTGCGATGAACATTGGGGTGCACGTGTCTCTTTCAGATCTGGTTTCCTTGGTGTGTATGCCCAGGAGTGGGATTGCTGGGTCATATGGAAGTTGTATTTCCAGTTTTGTTAAGAAATCTCCATACTGTTTTCCATAGTGGCTGTACTAGTTTGCATTCCCACCAACAGTGTAAGAGGGTTCCCTTTTCTCCACACCCTCTCCAGCATTTATTGCTTGTAGACATTTGGATAGCAGCCATCCTGACTGGCGTGTAATGGTACCTCATTGTGGTTTTTATTTGCATTTCTCTGATAATGAGTGATGTTGAGCATCTTTTCATGTGTTTCTTAGCCATCTGTATGTCTTCCTTGGAGAAGTGTCTGTTTAGCTCTTTGGCCTATTTTTTGATTGGATCATTTATTTTTCTGGAGTTGAGCTGGAGGAGTTGCTTGTATATTTTTGAGATTAATCCTTTGTCTATTGCTTCATTTGCTATTATTTTCTCCCAATCTGAGGGCTGTCTTTTCACCTTGCTTATAGTTTCCTTTGCTGTGCAAAAGCTTTTAAGTTTCATTAGGTCCCATTTGTTTATTTTTGCTTTTGTTTCTAATATTCTGGGATGTGGGTCATAGAGGATTCTGCTGTGATTTATGTCGGAGAGTGTTTTGCCTATGTTCAGCTTTCTTTATAGTCCAACTCTCACATCCATACATGACCACTGGAAAAACCATAGCCTTGACTAGACAGACCTTTGTTGGCAAAGTAATGTCTCTGCTTTTTAACATGCTGTCTATGTTGATCATAACTTTCCTTCCAAGGAGTAAGCATCTTAATTTCATGGCTGCAATCACCATCAGCAGTGATTAGGGAGCCTAAAAAACTAAAGTTAGCCACTGTTTTCCCATCTCTTGGTCATGACGTAACGGGACCAGATGCCATGATCTTAGCTTTATGAATGTTGAGTTTTAAACCAAATTTTTCATTCTCCTCTTTCACTTTCATCAAGAGACTCTTTAGTTCTTCTTCACTTTCTGCCATAAGGATGGTGTCACCTGCATATCTGAGGATACTGATGATTCTGCTGGCAATCTTGATCCAAGCCTGTGCTTCATCCAGCCCAGCATTTCTCATGATGCACTCTGCATATAAGTTAAGCAAGCAGGGTGACAATATACAGCCTTGATGTACTCCTTTTCCTATTTGAAACCAGTCTGTTGTTCCATGTCCAGTTCTAACTGTTGCTTCCTGACCTGCATACATGTTTCACAAGAGGCAGGTCAGGTGGTCTGGTATTCCCATCTCTTTAAGAACGTTCCAAAGTTTATTGTGATCCACACAGTCAAAGGCTTTGGCATAATCAATAAAGCAAAAGTAGATGTTTTTCTGTAACTCTCTTGCTTTTTCAATGATCCATCAGATTTTGGCAATTTGATCTCTGGTTCCTCTCCCTTTTCTAAAACCCGCTTGAACATCTGGAATTTCATGGTTCTCATATTGATGAAGCCTGGCTTGGAGAATTTTGACCCTTATTTTACTCATGTGTGAGATGAGTGCAATTGTGCTATAGTTTGAGCATTCTTTGGCATTGCCTTTCTTTGGGATTGGAATGAACACTGAACTTTTCCAGTCCTGTCGCCAGTGCTGAGTTTTCCAAATTTGCTGGCATGTTGAGTGCAATACTTTCACAGGATCATATTTTAGGATTTGAAATAGCTCAACTGGTATTCCATCACATCCACTAGCTTTGTTCATAGTGACACTTCCTAAGGCCCACTTGACTTCACATTCCAGGATGTCTGGCTCTAGGTGAGTGATCACACTATCATGGTTATGTGGGTTGTGAAGATCTTTTTTTGTATAGTCCTTCTGTGTATTCTTGCCACCTCTTCTTAATATCTTCTGCTTTTATTAGGTGTATACAATTTCTGTCCTTTATTGAGCCCATCTTTGCATGAAATTTTCCTTTGGAATCTCTAATTTTATTGACGAGATCTCTAGTCTTTCCCATTATATTATTTTCCTCTGTTACTTTGCATTGACCACTGAGGAAAGCTTTCTTATCTCTCCTTGCTATTCTTTGGAACTCTGCATTCAAATGTGTATATCTTTCTTTTTCTCCTTTGCTTTTTGCTTCCTTTCTTTTCACAGCTCTTTGTAAGGCCTCTTCAGAGAGCCATTATTGCTGTTTTGCATTTATTTTTCTTGGGGATGGTCTTGATCCCTGCCTTGTGTACAATGTCATGAACCTCTGTACATAGTTCATCCGGCACTCTGTCTATCAGATCTAGTCCTTTAAATATATTTCTCACTTCCACTGTATGATCATAGTTAAAAGAGTCTAAAATGCAGTACTTGAATGCAATCTCAAGAACTGCAGCATTCAGAGGCAGAATGATCTCTGTTCATTTCTAAAGCAAACCATTCAATATTACAGTGATCCAAGTCTATGCTGCAACCAGTAATGCTGAAGAACCTGCAGTTGAACAGTTCTATGAAGACCTAAAAGACCTTCTAAAACTCACACCTGAAAAAGATGTCTTTTTCATTATAGGGGACTGGAATGCAAGTGAAAGAAGTCAAGATATACCTGAAGTAACAGGAAAACTTCACCTTGGGGTATGACATTAATCAGGGGAAAGGCTAACAGAGTTTTGCCAAGAGATTGCACTTGTCATAACAAAGACGCACTTCAAACAACACAAGAGAAAGCTCTACACATGGGCATTACCAGATATTCAATAGCAACATCAGTTTCATTATATTCTTTGCAGCCAAATATAGAAAAGTTCTTTACTGTCATCAAAAACAAGACTGGAGCTGACTGTGGCTCAGATCATGGACTCCTTATTGCCACATTCAGACGTAAATGGGAAAAAGTAGGGAAAACCACTAGACTTTTGAGGTATGATCGAAATCAAATCCCATATGATTATACAGTGGAAGTGAGAAATAGATTCAAGGGATTAGATTCAATAGAGAGAGTGCCGGAATAACTATGGGCAGAGGTTCACGACATTGTCCAGGAGGCATTTATTGAGGCCATCCTCAAGAAAAGAAATGCAAAAAAGCAAAATGGTGGTCTGTTAGGGCCTTACAAATAGCTGAGAAAAGAAGAGAAGGAAAAGTCAAAGGGGAAAAGGAAAGATATACCCATTTGAAAACAGAGTTCCAAAGAATAGCAGGGAGAGATAAGAAAGCCTTCCTCAGTGGTCAATGCAAAGAAACAGTGGAATACAGTAAAATGGGACAGACTAAAGATCTCTTCAAGAAAATTAGAGATTCCAAGGGAAAATTTCATCCTAAGATGGGCACAATAACCGACAGAAATTGTATGGACCTAACAGAAGCAGAAGATATTAAGTAGAGGTGGCAAGAATACACAGAAGAACTGTACAAAAAAACCTTTATGACCCAGATAACCACGATGATGTGATCACTCACCTAGAGCCAGACATCCTGGAATGTGAAGTCAAGTGGGACTTAGAAAACATCAAAACAAAGAAAGCTAGTGGAGGTGATGGAATTCCTGTTGAGCTATTTCAGATCCTAAAAGGTGATGCTATTAAAGTGTTGCTCTCAATATGCCAGCAAATTTGGAAGACTCAGCAGTGGCCACAGGACTGGAAAAAGTCAGTGTTCATTCCAATCTCAAAGAAAGCTAATGCCAAAGGACATTCTAACTACCACATAATTGCACTCATCTCATATGCTAGAAAATAATGCTCAAAACCTTCCAAGCCAGGCTTCAACATTACGTGAACCATGAACTTCCAGATGTGAAAGCTGGACTTAGAAAAGGCAGAGGAACCAGAGTTGAACTTGCCAACATTCGTTGGATCATTGAAAAAGCACGAGAGTTCCAGAAAATCATCTATTTCTGCTTTATTGACTATGTCAAAGCCTTTGACTATGTGGATCACTACAAACTGTGGAACATTCAAGAGATGGGAATACTAGGCCACTGGACCTGGCTCCTGAGAAATGTGCGTGTAGGCCAAGAAGCAACAGTTAGAACTGGACATGGGACCACAGACTGGTTCCAAACTGGGAAATGAGTATGTCAAGGCTGCATATTGTTATTCTGCTTATTTAACTTATTTACATAGTACATCATGAGAAATGCTGGGCTGGATGAACCACAAGCTGGAATCAAGATTGCCAAAAGAAATATCAATAACCTCAGATATTCAGATGAAGCCACCCTTATGACACAAAACAAAGATCATGACATCTGTGGAGACAGGGTGTGGAGAAAAGGGAACCCAAGAGGGTTCCTTTCATGGCAATTGATGGGGAAACAGTGACAGACTTTAGATTTTTGGGCTTCAAAATCACTGGAGACGGTGACCACCTCCATGAAATTAAAAGACATTTGCTCCTTGGAAGAAAAGTTATAACCAAATTAGACACCATATTGAAAAGCAGACACATTACTTTGCCAAAAAAATTATATCTAAGCAAAACTATTATTTTTCTAGAAGTCATGTGTGGATGTCAGAGTTGGGGTATAAAGAATGCTGAACGCTGAAAGATTGATGCTTTTGAACTGTGGTGCTGGAGAATATTCTTGAGAGTCCCTTGAACTGCAAGGAGATCAAGCCAGTCAGTACTAAAGGACTGTCTTGAATAACTTTGGAAGGACTGATGCCGAAGATGAAACTCCAAAACTTTGGCCACCTTATGTGAAGAACTGATTCACTAGAAAAGATCCAGATGTTGGGAAAATTGAAGGTGCTAGAAGAAGGGTACGGTAAAGAATGTGATGGCTGAATGGCATCATTGACTAGATGGATATGAGCTTGAGTAAACTCCCTGTTTTGTTGATAGACAGGGAAACCTGGCCTGCTGCAGACCATGGGATTGCAAGCAATTGGTCATGACTGTGTGACTGAACTGATCTGAACCTGATGGTTGCTTTGCTCCTACTTTTTTTTTTTTAAGAATCTGCATAGTGTTCTCCATAATATCTGTATCAATTTACATTCCTACCAACAGTGCAAAAGGGTTCCCTTTACTCCACACCCTGTCTAGCATTTATTGTTTATAGATATGATTTTTTTATTTTCTTAAATTATGTATTTTAATTGAAAGCTAATTGCTTTATAATATTGTAGTGGTTTTTGTCATACATAGACATGAATGAGCCATGGGTGTACATGTGTCCCCCATCCTGAACTCCCCCCCAACCTCCCTCCCTATTACATCCCTCATGGTTGTCCCAGTGCACTGGCTTTGAGTACCCTTTTCATGCATTGGACTTGGACTGGTGATCTATTTCACATATGGTAATATACATGCTTCAATGTTATTCTCACAATTCATCCCACCCTCACCTTCTCCCACAGAGTCCAAAAAACCTGTTTTTTATATCTGTGTCTCTTTTGCTATCTAACATATAGGTATTTTGATGAGGATTATTTTGACTGCTGTAAGACCTCATTGTAAACCTCATTGTAGGTTTGATTTGCATTTCTCAAACAATGAGTGATGTTGAGCAACTTTTCATGTGCTCAGTAGCCCTTGTGTGTCTTCTTTGGAGAAATGTCTGTTTAGTTCTTCTGCCCACTTTTTGATTGAGTTGTTTGTTTTCCTGGTATTGTGCTACATGAGCTGCTTGTATATTTCAGAGATTAATCCACTGTCAGTTTCTTCATTTGCTATTATTTTCTCTCATTCTGCTGGTTGTCTTTTCATCTTGTTTATAGTTTCGTTCACTGAGCAAAATAATTTGAATTTAATTAAGTCCACTTTGTTTATTTTTATTTCCATTGCTCTAGGAGGTGGGTCATAGAGGAACTTGCTGTGATTTATGCCAAAAAGTGTTCTACTTATGTTTTCCTCTAAGAGATTTATAGATTCTGGTCTTAGATTTAGGTCTTTAATTCGTTTGACTTTATTTTTTGTATGATATAAGGAAATGTCAGGAAATTTGGAAAACTCAGTAACAGCCATAGTACTGGGAAAGGTCAGTTTTCATCCCAATCCCCAAGAAGGGCAGTACCAAAGAATGCTCAAGTTAGTGAACAATTGCATTCATTTAGCATGCTAGTAAGGTTATGCTAAAAATCCTTCAAGCTAGGCTTCAGTAGCACATGAACCAAGTACTTCCAGATGTGCAAGCTGAGCTGAGAAAAGGCAGAACAAGAGACCAAATTGCCAGCATTCATTAGATCATAGACAATGCAAGGGGATTGCAGAAGAACATCTACTTCTGCTTCATTAACTATGCAAAAGCCTTTGACTGTGTGGATCACATCAAACTGTAATTTTTTTTAAAAGATGGGAATACCAGACCATCTTACTTACCTGCCTCTTGAGAAACCTGTATATAGGTCAAGAAGTGCAACAGTTAGAACCAGACATGGAACAAATGACTGCTTCAAAATTGGGAATGGAGTACAACAAGGAAGTCACCCTGCTTATTTAATTTATATACAGACTACATCATGCTAAATGACAGTCTGGGTGAATCACAAGTTGGAATCAAGATTGCTAGAAAAATTGCAATAACGTCAGATATGCAAATATTACCACTCTAATTGCAGAAAGTGAAGAGGAACTAAAGAGCCTTTTGATGGGCATGATAAAGGGTAACAAAGGAGAATTAAGAAGTTGGCTTAAAGCTCATAATTTAAAAAGCTAAGATCATGGCATATGGTACTATCACTTCATGGCAAATAGAAGGGGAAAAAGGGGAAGCAGTAACAAATTTTCTTTTCTTTTTTTATTTTTCTTTTTTTTCAGATTTTATTTTCTTGTGCCCCCAAATCACTGCTGACTGTGTTTGTGGCCATGGAATTAAAAGACCCTTGCTCCTTTGAAGGAAAGATATGGCAAATCTAGACAGAACATTTGCCAACAGACTTCTATTTGCCAACAGAAGTCTGTATAATCAAAGTTATGGTTTTTCCAGTAGTCATGTAAGGTTGTGAGAGCTTGACCATTAAAAAAAAAAAGGCTGAGCACTAAAGAATAAATTCTCTCAAAATTGTGGTGCTGGAGGAGACTCTTGAGAGTCCCTTGTACAACAAGGAGATCAAACAAGTCAACCCTAAAGGAAATCAACTTTTAATACCCATTAGAAGGATTGATGCTGAAGCTGAAACTCCAATACTTTGGCCACCTGATGTAAAGAGCTGACTCATTTGAAAACACCCTGATGCTGGAAAATATTGAAGGCAAAAGGAGAAGGAGGTGACAGAGGATGAGAGTTTTACATAGCATCACTGACTCAATAGACAAGAATTTGGGGAAAAAAATCTCTGGGAGATAGTGAAGGACAGGGAAGTCTGGCATGCTGCAGTCCATTGGATCACAAAGTGCTAGAAACAACTGAACACACACATACACATGAAGCGTTTTCTTTTCATTCTTTTACATGTAGCTGTTTAGATTTCCCAGCACCAATTTTTGAAGAGACTATCCTTACTCCATTAGGTATTCTTGACTTCTTTGTCAAAGGTAAGGTGTCCATAGGTGTGTGGGTTTAGATCTGTGTTTTCTGTCTTGTTCCCTTGGCCTGTATTTCTGTTTTTGTGCCAATACCTTACTATCTTGATGACTGTAGCTTTGTAGTATTGTATGAAGTCAGGAAGCTCGCTTCTTACAGAGCTCCATTCTTCTTTCTCAAGATGGCTATCTGGGACCTTTTGTGTTTCCACACAGATTGTGAAAATTTGTGTTCTACTTATCAAAAATACCACTGGTAGCTTGATAGAGGTTGCCTTGAATCTGTAGATTGCTTTGGATAGTATAGTCATTTGTATGATGTTGATTCTTCCAACCCAAGAATATGGTATACCTCCCCATCTGTGTTGTATTTGATTTCCTTCATTAATGTGTTATAGTGTTCTGCATAGAGGTCTTTTATCTTTTTAGCTATGTTTATTCCTAGATATTTTATTCTTTTTGTTGAAATGTTGTATGGGATTGGTTACTTAATTTTTATTTCTGACTTTTCATTGTTAGTGAATTTCTGTGTATTAATTTTATATCCTGTGGCTTTACTCATTGATTAGCTTTAGTAGTTTTCTGTTAGTGTCTTTAGGCTTTTTTTAATGTACAGTATCAGGTCATCTGCAGCTAGTGAGAGTTTTACTTATTTTCCATTTGAGATTCTTTTCATTTGTTTTTATTTTCTGATTCTTATTGTTTGGACTTCCAAAACTATGTTGCATAATGATCCTGAGAGTGGGCATCATTGTCTTGTTCCTTATCTCAGAGGAAATGCTTTCCATTTTCCATTATTAAGAATAATGTTTGTTCTGCCATTGTCATATACAGCCTTTATTTTGTTGAGATACATTCCTTCTATGCCTGTTTTCTGTTTGCTTGTTTTTTATTCATTAATGGGCATTAAATCTTGTTAAAAGTTTTTCTGTATCTATTGTGATGATCCTATGGTTTTTAACTGTCCTACAAGGAACAAGAGAAGCATCAAATAAACAAGCTTACCTTACACCCAAAGCAACTAGCAAGAGAGTTCCAGAAAAAAAAAAAGCATATATTTCTGCTTTATTAAATATGCCAAAGCCTTTGACTGTGTGGATCACAATAAACTTTGGAAAATTATTCAAGAGATGGGAATACCAGACCACCTGACCTGCCTCTTGAGAAACATGTATGTGGGTCAGGAGGCAACAGTTAGAACTGGACATGGCAACAGCAGACTGGTTCCAAATAGGAAAAGGAGTATATCAAGGCTGTATATTTTCACCCTGCTTGTTTAACTTATATGCAGAGTACATCATGGGAAATGCTGGGCTGGATGAAGCACAGGCTGTAATCAAGATTGCCAGGAGAAACATCAGTAACCTCAGATATGCAGGTGACACCATCCTTATGGCAGAAAGTGAAGAAGAACTAAAGAGTCTCTTGATGAAAGTGAAAGAGTTGGTCTAAAGCTCAGCATTCATGAAACTAAGATCATGTCATCCAGTCCCATTACTTCATGGTCAATAGATGGGTAAACAGTGGAAACAGTGGCTGACTTTGTTTTTCTGGGCTCCAAAATCACTGCAGATGGTGATTGCAGCCATGAAATTTAAAGATGCTTACTCCTTGGAAGGAAAGTTATGATCAACCTAGACAGCATATTGAAAAGCAGAGATATCACTTTGCTAACAATGGTCCATCTAGTCTAGGCTATGGTTTTTCCAGAGATCATCTATGGATGTTAAGGTTGGACTATAAAGAAAGTTGAGTGCAGAAGAATTGGTGCTTTTGAACTGTGGTGTTGAAGAAGACTTTTGATAGTCCCTTGGAGTGCAAGGAGATCCAACCAGTCCATCCTAAAGGGGATGAGTCCTGGGTGTTCATTGGTAGGATTGATGTTGAAGTTGAAACTCCAATATTTTGGCCACCTAATGCGAAGAGCTGACTCACTGGAAAAGACCCTGATGCTGGGAAAGATTGAGGACAGGAGGAGAAGGGGACAACAGAGGATGAGATGGTTGGATGGCATCACCGACTCAATGGAAATGGGTTTGGATGGACTCTGGGAGTTGGTGATGGACAGGGAGGCCTGGTGTGGATTGGTTCATGGGGCCACAAAGAGTCGGACATGACTGAGTGACTGAACTGACTGAAACCAACTAGAAAAATAACAACAACAACACCAAAAATAAGTTAGTACAGGGAAAGAAATCATAAAGATCAGAGCAGAAATAATTGAAAAATAAATGAAGGACACAATAGCAAACATCAATAAAACTAGAGGCTGTTTCTTTGAGAAGATAAACAAAATTGGCAAACCTTTATCCAGACTCATTAAGAAAGAAAGGGTGAAGACTAAAATCAATAAAATTAGAAGTAAAATGGAAGTTATAGCTGACATCACAGAAATGCAAAAGATCATAAGAGACTACCACAAGTAGCTATAATCCAATAAATTGGACAAACTAGAATAAATGGGCAAAATCTTAGAAAATTATAACCTTCCAAAACTGAAGCAGGAAGAAATAGAATATATGAACAGGCCAATCACAAGGACAGAAATTGTAAATTGTTATAAAATATTTCCTACAAGCAGAAACCCAGGGCAAAATGGGTTGACAGGTGAATTCAATCAAAAGTTTAGAAAATAGATAATACCTATCTTGCTCAAACTCTTCCAGAAAATTGCAGAGGAAGAAAAACTCCCAAATTAATTCTACAAAGCCATCACCACTCTGATAGCAAAACCAGACAAAGATAACACATACACACAAAAATTACAGACCAATATCACTGATAAGCATAAATGCAAATATCCTCAATGAAGTTCTAGCAAATGGAATAGATGAACACATTTAGAAAAAAGTCATACATCATAAAAATGTGGGCTTTATTGCAGCAAAGCAAGTATTCTTCAATATATTCTTTGTCCAATTTTAGATCCTATTTTTCTGAGATTTTTGTGCACACCAATTAAAATTTATTTGTTTTCCTTCTATTATTCTGTCTTTTGTCAAATTTATTATTAATTCATCCACAAAAACATAAGTGTGTGTGTGGGGGGGGAGAGAAATTTCCCCCTACCCAACATTTGGCAAGTCAGCAGGGAACTATTGGACCCTGCTTTCTGCCTAGAATCATCTGCAACTAAGATATTTTATGACATTTAGCAAAGTCTGGCAGAATATATTGAGACTTCCCTGGTGGCTTAGACAGTAAAAGCATCTGCCTACAATGTGGGAGACCTGGGTTTGATCCCTGGGTTGGGAAAATCCCCTGGAGAAGGAAATGGCAACCCATTCCAGTATTCCTGCCTGGAAAATCCCATAGACAGAGGAGCCTGGTAGGCTACAGTCCATGGGAGTGGCAAAGAGTCAGACATGACTGAGTGACTTCACTTTCAGACTCTTTTTGGCAGAAAATAAGATTCCTTACCATATAAGCCTGCCTGCAAGATCTAGTGGGAGAAAGTGGTAAGGATCATAATACTTTTGGTCTAGTTTCTTGAACTAGCAACCCTTGGAGATTATTTTCCTTCCAGTGATCCCCAATGCTTTTTTATTGTCTCTTTCTTTTGTTTTGTTTATCATTGAAGAAGAACCATAGGGTATATTTCAGACATAGGCCCTGTAAGTCTGTTGCTGAGGTGGTCTCACAGACTACTGAGTTAATAATTATCACCAGACCAGTATTTATTTAGGTAAACCTTGCTGCAAATTCTGTGTGTAAAATCCAAAAGAGTTTTTTTTTTTTTCTTTCTTTCACCTTGTTCTGTGTTCTCAGAACTTGGCTTTGTATCTAGTGAGAATATTCTCTCTTTTCTTAACTATCCAGAAGGTGCATTTATTGGGCTATATCTAGTGGCTAGTTGAATAGATCGGGTTTCCGAGACACGAAGTTACAAGTAACACTCTCTTTGGCCATACCAGCTTTCAGGAAATGTTTTCGTAAGGGATTCCAGTCCATAAGGGACCTTTGTCACCTCAACATAAATTGCTTACTTGTACTGGTAAAGTTCCACTCCAGAAACACCTACTCAGGGGCATAAATTTGTAGATTTATGCCTGGGGGGACTGCACTTTATTGTGGAACACCAGAAACCCTATTTCCACTACATTATTGTTAATATCTGCAGTAAAAAAAATGTAGGAAAAATGGTTCATTAGAGGTTGGTCATGTCCCTGGTCTTGAGTGAATCCCTGGAATGGACCACTAATAGAGGGTCCTTGGTTTTGCATAGGAAATAATTCAAGAGCAAACTATAGTAAAGTAAAACAGGTTTATTTAGAGATATACACACTCCATAGACAGAGTATGGGCTGTCTCAGAAGGTACAAGGCAGCTCTAGAGCATGGGGTTGTCTAGCAAAATCAGAGTGGCCCTGAAGTATGGGGATGGTTAGTTGTCATGTGCTGAGTAATCTCATAGGCTAATGAGTGAAGGAATATTCTAACTATCTTGGAGAAAGGATAATAATTTAAAACTTCCCTAGCATGGGAAAGCAAATAGTCATCTAAATCCAAGTAGTACAGGGGGTCTTATATTGAGTGAAGCCAAGGAAGAATATCCTGAGACATGTTAATAAAATAGGCAAAAATTAAAGACAAAGAAAAAATGTTAAAAGCAGGAAAAAAATTATGAGGGAATCCCTAGAAGGTTATCACCTGATTTCTTTTTAAAGCACAAACTCTACATGCCAGAAGAGAGTGGCATTATACATTTAAAGTGATGAAAGAGAAAAAAATGTACAACCAAGAATATTCTACCCAGCAAGTTTCTCATTCAGATTTGAGGGAGAATCAAAAACTTTAGAGACAATAAAAGGTAAACAAAATGAACTTTACAAGAAATGCTAAAAGAAAATCTTTAGGTGGAAAACTCAAGAGAAGAGAAAGGGAGAAAATACCTACAAAAAGAAACAAAACAATTAAGACAATGGCAATAAGAATATACATATGGATAATTATCTTAAATGTAAATAAATTAAATACTTCAACCAAAAGAAGTAGACTGGCTGAATGAATAAGGGCCTTTGTTGACAAGGTCCAACATATATATATGCAGACACACACAAACACGTGCACGCATACACAACAGAGATTGTCCAACTCTTTGCAACCCCATGGACTGTAACCCTCCAGGCTCCTCTGTTCATCAGATTTTCTAGGCAAGAATACAGGAATAGGGTGCCATTTCCCACACACACACACACACACAAACACACACACACATATGTATAAAACAAGAAAACACACTTCAGACCTAGGGACACATCAAGACTGAAAATGAGGAGATGGAAGAAGATATTCCATGTAAAAGGAAATCAAAGAAAGCTGGAGTAGCAATATTCATATCTGACAAAATAGATTTTCAAATAAATACTGTTAGAAGAGGCATGGAAGGATACTGCATAATGAAGTAGGGGTAGATCCAAGAGGGGAAAAAAAAATATTTGTGAATACATGCACCCAACATAGAACAACCTCCGTATGTAATGAAATGATAAAAAACACATAGGGGGGATGAAAAGTAACTCAATAATAATGTCAGATTTTAACAACTCAAATACACCAAAGGACAGATCATCCAGACAGAAAACTAATAAGAAAACACAAACCTAAAATTACACATTAGAACAGATAGACTTAGATGACATTTATAGGACATTTAATCCAAAGGCATTAGAATAAACTTATGAAGTGCACATGGAACATTATCCAGAATATATCACATCTTGGATCACAAATCAAGCCTGGATAAGTTTAAGAAAATGCAAGTCACATTTAACATCTTTTCTAACAATTCTATCAGATTAGATAACAATTACAAGGGCAAAAAAAAAAAGCCTGTAAAAAATACAAATACATAGAGCCTAAACAATTAAAAAGCAGAGACATTACTTTGCCAACAAAGGTCCCTCTAGTCAAGGCTATGCTTTTTCCAGTAGTCACGTATGGATGTGAGAATTGGACTGTGAAGAAAGCTGAGAACCGAAAAATTGATGCTTTTTAACTGTGGTGTTGGAGAAGACTCTTGAGAGTACCTTGGACTGCAAGGAGATACAACCAGTCCATCCTAAACGAAATCAGTCCTGGGTGTTCATTGGAAGGACTGATGCTGAAGCTGAAACTCCAATACTTTGGCCACCTCATGCAAAGAGTTAACTCATTGGAAAAGACCCTGATGCTGGGAGGGATCAGGGGCAGGAGAAGGGGATGACAGAGGATGAGATGGCTGGATGGCATCACCGACTCGATGGGCATGAGTTTGAGTAAACTCCGGAAGTTGATGATGGACAGGGAGTCCTGGCGTGCTGCAATTCATGGGGTTGCAAAGAGTCGGACACGACTGAGGGACTGAACTGAACTGAACTGAAACAGTATGTTACTAAATAACAAAAGAATCACTGAAGAAATCAAAGAGGAAATAAAAATATACCTCAAAACAAATGACAATGAAAGAACAATAATTCAAAACCTATAGGATACAGCAAAAGCAGTTCTAACAGAAATTTACAGAAATAAAATCTTAGCTTAAGAGAAAAGTCTCAAAAACCTAATCTTATATCTAAAGAAACTATAGAAAGAAGGAAAAATAAAACTCAAAATTAGTAGAAGGAAGGAAATCATAAAGATCAAAGCAAGAATGAAGGAAATAGAGACAAGTAAAAAAAATACAGCAAAGATCAATAAAACTCAAAGCTGGTTCTTTTAGTGAAAAATTGCACAAAATTTTGTGAGTAAATACACAAAACTGATATGCTTCTCAACAGATTTATCAAGAAAAAAGGCAGCAGATTAAAATCAATAAAATTTGAAATGAAAAAGAAATTGCAAAGGACATCACAGAAATGCAAACGGTTATAAAAGATATCACCAATAAAATGCAACTATCACCAATAAAATGGACAATCTAGAAGAAATGGACAAATTCTTAGAAAAGTACAGTCTGCGGAGATTGAACAAGGAATAAATAGAAAATATGAATACAAGCATCACAAGTAATGAAATTGAAACTGTGCTTTAAAATCTTTCAACAAAAAGAAACCAGATATCAAATGGCTTCACAAGCAGATTCTGTCACACATTTACTGTTTTGAAATTCTTCCTATAAAGTGCAGAGGAAGGAACACTCACAAGCTCATTCTACAAAACTACCATTACCCTGATATTAATACCAGACAAAGATATCACATAAAAGAAAACTGCAAGTCAAAATCATTGATGAATATAAGTACAAATATGTTCAGCAAAATACCAACACCAAGAGCATATTAAAAGGATCACACACCATGATCCCTAGGATCTATCCCAGGGATGCATGAATTTTTTTATACTGACAAATCAGTGTGATATACCACATTATCAAATTGAAGAATAAAATTATATAATTACCTCAATAGCTGCGGAACAAGCTTTTGTAAGATTTAACAACCATTTATTACTTTTGAAAATTGTCCAGAAACACCAGCATAATAAAATTACAGTGAAAATCATAGTCAATGGTGAAAAGCTGAAATCATTTCCTTTAAGATCAAGAACAAGACAAGAATGGGCTATTCTCACCAATTGTATTCCACATAAATTTGAAAGTCCTAGCTATACTAATCAGAGAAGGAAAAAAAAATGGAATTTAATTGGAAAAGAAGAAGAAAATGTCATTGTTTGCACATGGCATAATGCTATACATAGAAAACCCTAAAAATGTTACCAGGAAACAGCTAGAACTTATTGATGAATTTGGTAAAGTTGCAGGATGCAAAATTGATACACAGAAATCCTTGAATCTCTATACACTAATAGCAAAAAGATCAAGAAAGGTTAAAATATTTAGGAATAAACCTACCTACAGAGGCAAAAATAAGATACTTGGAAAACCATAAGATATTGTTGAAAGAAAGGAAAAATACAAAAACATGGAGAAATGTACCATTGTCCTGGACTGGAGGAAATCAGTATTGTGAAAATGACTATATTACTCAGTACAATCTACAGATTCAATGCAATCCTTAGTAAACAACCAAACACATTTTGCAGAGTTAAAACATTTATTTTTTATGATTCGTTGTTACTGTTTTTCAGTCACCATGTGATATCTGACTCTTTGGGATCCCATGAACTATAGCACAACAGGTTACCCTGTCTTTCACTATCTCCCAGACTTTTCTCAAACTCATGCCATTGAGTTGGTGATGCCATCCAATCATCTCAGCCTCATCATCCCCTTCTCCTCTTACCCTCAACCTTTCTAGCATCGGGGATTTTTACAGTGAATCATCTCTTCACATTATGTGGCCAAAGTATTGGTGCTTCAACATCAGTCCTTCCAAAGAATATTCAGGTTTGATTTTCTTTAGGATTGATTGGTTTGATTTCCTTGCCATCAAAGGGATTCTCAGGTGTATTCTCCAGCACCACAACTCAAAAGCATCAATTCCTTGGTGTTCACCCTTCTTTATGATCTAACATTCACATCCATACATGACTACTGGAAAAATCACATATTTATTATGTGGACCTTTGTTGGCCAAGTGATGTCTCTGCTTTTTAATACACTGCCTAGGTAGGCCATAACTTCTCTTTTCTTCCAAGGAGGAAGCACTTTTAAATTTAATGGTTGCAGTCACCCTCCACGGTGATTATGGAGACCACAGTGATTTTGGAACCAAATAAAAATTCTGTCACAGTTTCCACTTTTTCTCCCATCTGTTTGTCATGGAATGATGGGACCAGATGTTGTGATCTTAGTTTTTGGAATGTTGAGTTTTAAGCCACTTTTTTCACTGTCCTCTTTCACCCAGACTTCCCTGGTGGCTCAGATGGTAAGGAGTCAATCTCTGCATAAGGAATATTCCCTGGAGAAGGAAATGACAACCCGCCCCAGTATTCTTGCTTGGAAAATCCCATGGATGGAGGAGCCTGACATGCTACAGTACATGGGGTTGCAAAGACTCAGACTGACTGACTGACTATGCTTTTTTTTCTTTCTTTCACCCTCATCAAGAGGTTTTTTTTTTAATTCCTCTTTGCTTTCTGCCATTAGAGTGGTATTAGAATCATATCTGAGATTGCTGATATTTTTCCTGGATATCTTGATTCCAGCTTGTGCATCATTCAGCCTGGAATTTTGCATGATGTACTCTGCAGAAGTTAAATAGGCAGAGTATCAGTATACAACCTTGGTGTACTCCTTTCCCAATTTCAAATCAGTTTGTTGTTCCATGTCCAGTTCTAACTGTTGCTTCTTGATTTGTTCACAGGTTTCTCAGGAGGCAGGTAAGCTGATCCGATATTCCCATGTTTAAGAATTTTCCACAGTTTGTTGTGATCCACATAATCAAAGGCTTTAGCATAGTCAGTGGAGCAGAAGTACATGTACTTTATGAAATTTCCTCTTTCTCTATGATCAAACGGCTGTTAGCAATTTGATCTCTAGTTCTTCTGCCTTTTCTAAATCTAGCTTGTACATCTGGAAATTATTGGCTTACATACTACTAAAGTCTAGCTTTTGGTACTTTGAACATTATCATACTAGTATGTGAAATGAGTGCAATTGTACAGTAGTTTGAACATTCTTTCACATTGCCTTTCTTTGGGGTTGGAATGAAAACTGACCTTTTCTAGTCCTGCATCTACTGCTGAGTTTTCTAAATTTGCTGACATATTGAGAGCAGCACTTTGTCACCATCTTCCTTTAGGATTTGAAATAGCTCAAATGGAATTCCATCACCTCCACTAGCTTTGTTCGTAGTGATGCTTCCTAATGTCCACTTGACTTCATACTCCAGGATATCTGTCTCTAGGTGAGTGACCACACAATCGTGATTATCTGGGTCATTAAGACCTTTTTTTGTATATTTCTTCTGTGTATTCTTGCCATCTCTTCTTAATTACTTCTGATATTTTTTAGGTGCTTACTATTTCTGCCCTTTATTGTGCCCATCTTTTCATGAGAACATAAAAGACCACAAATAGTCAAGGCAATGTTGTTAAAGAAAAGCAAAGCTGGGAAAATTAGGTTTCTTGACTTTAGAAAATATTATAAAACTACAGTAATCAAAACAGTATGGCACTGACACAAAAACCAGAAATATAGATCAATGGAAAAGGATTGGAAGCCAAGAGATAAACCCATGCACCTATAATCAGCTTACCAATGATAAAGGGGGAAAGAATATACAATAGAGGAAAGATGTTTTTTTAATTTCAATAAGTGGTGCTGGTAGTGTTGGACAGCAACATGTAAATCACTGAAATTAGAATACTCACTTACACCACACAGAGAAATGAATTAAAAATGAATTGAAGAGCTAAATATAAAGCTGAATACTATAAAACCCCTACACAAAAACATAGGCATAATACTGACATGAATTGCAGCAAGGTATTTTTTGATCCACCTCCTAGAGTGATGAAAATAAAAAGTAAAGTAAGAAAAAACTTGAAAGCTTTTGCACAATAAAGAAAGCCATACACAATATGAAAAGACTACCCTCAGTATGGGAGAAAATGTTTGCCAATGAAGTAACCAACAAGGGATTAGCCTCCAAAATATACAAAGATTTTATATAGCTCAATATCAAAAAACAAAGAACCCAATCAATAAATGGGTGGCAAATCTAAATAAGCATTTCTCCAAAGAAGACATTCAGCTGGGTAAAAATCACATGAAAAGATGTTCAACATCACTAATTATTAAGTAAAAAGTAAAATGAGAAAAAAAAAGTAAAATGAGTTATAACCTCACAGTAGTAAGAATGACCATCATCAAAATTCTACAAATGATAGATGCTGGAAAGAGTATGGAGACAAGGGAATCTTTTGACACTGTTGGTCTGTTGATGATAATGTATATTAGTGAAACCATTATGGAGAACAGAATGGAGATTTCTTTAAAAACTAAGAATGGAGCTACCATATGATCCAACCATCACATTTCTTGGCATGCACCTGGAGAAAACAATACTTTGAAAGTTGCATTCACTTCAATATTCATTCAGCAGTATTTACAATAGTCAGGACATGGAAGCAGTCTTAAATGTTCATCTAAAGAAGAATGGATTAATAAGATGGGGTATACTATACTATGGAGTATATACTATGGAGTATATATACACACATATATATGATGGAATCTTACTCAGCCATAAAAAGAACAAAATGATTCCATTTCCAGCAACATTAATGGATCTAGAGATTGTCATACTGAGTGAAGTATATCAAACTAAGAAAGACAAATACCATATGATATCATTTATGTTTGCAATCTAAAACAAGGGTACAAATGAACTTTTGATGAAGCAAAAATAAACTTAAAGATGTAAAAAGGAAATTTATGGTTAGGAGAACATTGGCAGTAAGGAAGATTTGAATTAACACATGCACCCTACTATATATAAAATAGATAACTAATAAGCATCTACTGTACTGCATATATAACTCTACTAATTACTTACTCTGTAATATCACATATGGGAAAATAAATTTAAAAAGAGTGGATATATGTATATGTTTACCTGATTCATTTTGCTGTAAACTGAAACTAACACAGCATTGTAAATTAACTATACTCCAATAATTTTTTAAAGGCAAGATGGCAAGCAATAACTATATATTTTAAAAAAAGCAGTAGGGACTGTAGGAAACTGAAGACCATTGCTTAGTTCTTTTTGGTTCCCAAACAAATCCTGTTTTTAGTTTTTGTTTCTGTGTTTTTTCTGCACTCATTCAACCATCATAGTGCATTTAAGATGATTCAACTTGCAATTAGATTTTGGTGGCAAGATTCCTGTAAAATTATGAGAACGGTCTACTGTTGATGTCTAAATTGTAAGTCCATAATCCTGGAAAATAAATAATTTTATTCCCAGAGGCCTCAGATCTTTCCTTTCTGGACTGTTTAACACCTTCCACTGGACTTCATCTAACTGCCATTTAATAGGAGTTATTATAATGTTATTGTTATTGTATGCATGTTTTAAAACCTTTTTTTGCTGCAAGGCTGATGCTCTCACAGGGGCAAAAACTATTAGAAAATGTGTTTTACACTGGGGGTGTACCTTCCACAATCTCCAGTATGCAAAGCATTCACTTCATGAGGCAAATAATATGGGCCTTAACAAAACTTTTCAAACTTCTCAGAATTATCACTGTAATAGGTACATTAACATAAATCATCAGACAACATTGACAGAACAAGTGGAAAAATTGAACTCAAATAGAATAATAATTACTTACATAGAATTGAATAAACTAATGAATAAGATTGTAATTTTTATGACATAATCAAAATATTAATTTTTATATTTTTTCCACATACAAAAATGCTTTTCTAAGACTTATAGAAATTTAAAGAAAGATCAATTATACCTTTGTAATCTAAATTAAAACACTTATACTTTTGTCTCTACTTGATCTCTCCATAATTCAGAAACACTCAGTAAGTAATCTTATTTTCTTAGCAATATAGATATTTGCATAGAATCAAGGAAAATCTGGTGTCTTTATAACAGGATACAATTGGAAACATTGGCTATATTACCAAAGCTTTGGCCGGAATGTCATATTTGAGAGAGACATGATAACAGATATGAACAAAGAGCTAAAGAAACTTTGTTTAACTTGATGGAACCAATAATGTCTCTTGGAAGAAATGGTTGCTACAGGGTTCCCAGCAACTTTATCAGGTGAGTAAGGAAGGTCATTTCCTGTTAAACATAGGAATCTCTGAATATTTGGGAAACCTTGAGAAGAAAGGGATCCACCCATATGTACAAATATCATAGGCAAAATCTGATGGCAAGTGTGTGGCTTGGCTTCTTAGCCTCAAGAGACTCTCGCAAATTTACTCTGTATGTTCTTTGTAAACAGTTCCAGCAAAGCAGATTTTAAAGAGCCTATATGGTCAGTTTCTATTCTTTCTGGACTTACATAAGTAATCAGGTAAATTTATTGAATCTAGACTTATTTTGTGAATAAATTAGTCTTAATTTGGTTATCTTTGGTAGAAATGAGAGTAATTTTGGAGGGAACATTATTTCCTAATAAAAAAACTATAATACACACTTGCGATTATTAATTTTAGTTCTATTAATTTTCCTTGAGGTTTTGTTATTTACCTAAAACCTGAACTGGATCCTTCGTTTTTTTTCCCGCTAGTTTCCTCCTCTACCTGGCTACACCTATGTAACATTTTCTATTTTCTCCCACCATTTTGGTCAGAATCATTGACAACTAAAACTTTCCTTTTCGTGAATTCCTGCAAGCTGAAGCTGGATGACTTGATATAAACTTCAAAGGAATTGCCACAATAACTCATATTCAAACAATCTTCCTGTCTATTGATGAAAAAACACTCAGAACACTTACCTGAACCGTTGACGATATCATCAGATATTTCAAAACAGGGTTGACTCTGATATTTAGAAATATTTTTTTTTTAAGCTTTTTATCTCCTAGTGGAATACAGCTGACTAACAATAGTGTGATTGTTTCAGGTGGAGAGCAAAGTGGCTCAAATATATATATATATATATATATATATATATATAATTTATATAAATTTATATAAATATATATACAAATTTATAAATATATACATATATATGTATATATATATACACACATGTGTCCATTCTCCCCAAAATTCCCCTCTCATCGAGGCTGCCAAGTAACATGAGCAGAGTTTCCAAGGCTATATAAAAGTCCTTGTGGGTTATCCATTTCAAATATAGCCATTTGTATATTCTTGATTGATTGTCCCTTGGGCTCAGATACTGGTTTAAAATCTACTCTCATCATTAAAATTTGCTTTTCCTGAGTTCCCATGGAAATACCTCTGATTGCTGACACCATTGGCCTACTTGTAGGAGCCCATCACCTCCTGAAATGTGATATAAATATTTACCTGGACTGACCTGTTCTCAGAACCAAGAAACTGATTCAGTGAAGTGGTTGCCGTTGTTCAGTTTCTAAGTTGTGTCTGATTCTTTATGACCCCATGAACTGCAGCATGCCAGGCTTCCCTGTCTTTCACCATCTCCTGGAGTTTGCTCAAACTCATGAATATCCAATCATCTCATCCTCTGTTGCCCCTTCTCCTTTTGCCCTCAACCTTTCTAGCATCAGGGTTTTTTTTCCAGTGAGTTGGCTCTTCACATCAGGTGGCCAAAGTATTGGAGCTTCAGATCAATGTCAACCCTTCCAATGAATATTCAGAGTTGATTTCTTTTAGGATTGGCTGGTTTGATCTCCTTGCTGACCAAGGGACTCTCAAGTCTTCTCCAAGACTCTACTAACTCAGTTTCTGTTTTCACAGACACCAGATCAGCTTTTAAAAGTGAAACTTCCTGGGAACATGAAGGGAATTGTTGGGGCAAAAGATGGGTCACCCTAAAATGTGCCTCAATTGCATATTGATTATTTTGAATTAAAATTACTTAAGAATTTGTCAATGCAAGAGGAATACATCCTGTTGTCTGTCTCCCTGAAAGCAGGGAACAGATCTCCTATAAAAGCTGCATTCCAGGTTTTTAAAGGTAGAAGGACACCTTACTTCCAAAGACAGGACATTCATGTCAAAGAGCTTATATAAGCAAACCTCCTTACTTCTTTCATTTCCTACCCAAGATTAAACTCTGTTCAGATTCTTCATTTCTGGAGTACCTAAAATCTAAATTTATCTCTCTCTCTTTTTTTATCCTGTCTTTTCCTCACAAATATATTGTTTCTTCAGTCTAAAAAGTATAAAAGCTGTCTGCTTTGAAAATTTCTTTGTTCCTATTTCTGTGAGATTTTCGTGTGTATTAATTAAAATTTCTTTCTGTTATACTCTTCTGTATCATGTCAGTTTTATTATTAGTCCAGCCACACTAACTCTTGAGGGTTAAAAGGGCACATCTCCCCCTACATGATACAACCCAGGAAAATAGCCAGGGTAAATCAATGTGCATAGATTTGTCTGATCTATGAACTGATCAGATGTGGTGATTTGTCTCTGGTCCATTAAGAAATGACTGAAGAGTTTTCCAATATAGTTGATTGCCACTGCTGTCTATAAACTAAAAATACTGGATTTCATCTAATATTTTTGAAAGTTAGCATCAAGAGGAACAATACCAAAATGTATTTTGGTCTAGTTCTGATACCTCCCAATGCTCAATCTCCAATCCTGAAACGAATTCTAGTTCTACATTTTTAAGTAACTTCTAAGGTATTTTCACCTTCTTTCTATTTTTCATGTGATCATCATCATCTTTCTGTCATCCAAATTCAATACCAACCACTAGTCAGCTATGAACAGTACTATGGATTCCATCTTCACCTGAGTGTTGAAATCCATCCCTTCCTCTCCATTTTCGCTCTTTCTCCCCTTACCCAGACTCACATTACTTTTCATATGCATAATTGCTATCTTCTAAGTAGTCTTTTGGCCTCCAGTCTATGATATAACTTTCTAACAAATCAACACTACTGAATACTTGACTCGGTTATGTTTACTCCGTTTTTAACTAATTTTTTTTTTCCTGTGAGTATTCCTGATTATAAACAAAGACAAATTCTTATTAGAGCTTTCGCTTCTCTGTTTAATATAAACAAACCCTGATTTTTCAGTTTTATCTTCCACCACTGTCCTTCAGTTTCCTTCCACTCAAGCTAAATTGGAGTACTTGCTATTTCCAGAACATCCCTTATGACAACATATTCCTCTTCCAATTCAACAGCCTCTTCCACATTTCCTTTATCTAAGTCCTCTCAACTGTTTGAAATTTGGATCAAATGCCACTTTTTTCATGTTATTCTTCTATAACATAGAGTAATTTCTCTCATGTTTGAATTCCCAGAAATCTCTTGTATTTTTGTTCTTACTTCTCTTGTGTAATATATTATTGATATTTTTCATTGTATTAGTTATTTGTATTATTGCTTCATTTTATTCTGCTATTAGAACACAATCTTGAAGCAAGTATATTGAATTGTTCTTATAAGGGTATATTTCACATCAAAACTTAGTTTTTTTCATTTATTTAAATCTTAGGAAATGCAGTTTATTAATTATTTTATTATTTATCCTATTTTATGTACTTATAAAGTATTTCAAATATGTATGCTTCTCTGTGTTGAGGTTTAATTGATATCTATCGAAAAAGTTTCTTGATTGAAACATAATGATAAATCAGACACAAATTGCTAAAAGTTTGCTTGTTCTCTTACTTTGCATACTCCCCTACTTTAAAAACTTTGCCAATTTCTTTATCCAATAAAATATTTATTCAATAAGTGAAAATAACTTGAATAGCAAATAGGATTACAAATACAAAATACCCATAAAAAGGAATGCATTTGAGTTATTTCTAATGAGGTGAATGAACCTAGAACCTACTATATGGAGTGAAGTAAGTCTGAAAGAGAAAGCTATATATAGTATTCTAACACATATATACGAAATCTAGAAAAATGGTTCTGAATAATTTATTTACAGGGCAGCAATGAAGAAATAGACATAGAGAATAAACTTACGGACATGGAGAGAGGGGAGGAGAGGGGAGGTATATGGAAAGAGTAACATGGAAACTTGCATTACCATATGAAAATAGATAGCCAACGGGAATTTGCTGTATGGCTCAGGAAACTCAAACAGGGGCTCTGTATCAACCTAGAGAGATGGGAAGGAAGTTCAAAAGGGAGGGTATATATTATATGTATACCTATGGTCGATTCATGTTGAAGCTTGACAGAAAGCAACAAAATTTACAAAAGTCTGTAAAGCAATTATCCTTCAATTAAAAATTATTTAAAAAGCAAATACAAAATCCCCTTTTTCTCAAAAAATATCATTTTTCTTAGAAATCTGAGTAAAGAATATGAAACTTTAATTTCAACTGTCAATTTATATACTATTCCATTTCCCACCCGAACCATCCAGTGTTATGACAATATGTCAAGATCTTATTATCATAAATCATTCCAATAATAAAATGATAAAATGCACGTGGCTTTCTTGATCTTCAACGGAAGATAAAACTTTCATTTATGATATTTTTCCTGGTCAAGTGCATACTTCATAATATTTTCATAGCTGTGCTTCTACTTCAATGAAAGTCGAAAATCTTACCTTATAATTTCTACTTTTCAATTGTTTTCTCTATTTTGCACAGTGAAATATAACTAAGCTCTCCTCATTTTCATGTGCCTAATATTCAACACCTATTTACATTTCATTGCAGTGTGACAGGAGGAAAAATGCAGTCAGATATAAAAGGGCCAAGCCACATTGTCAAGCAAAAATGATTTATTTATTTATTTATTTTAAATGAAAGGGAGAAGAAATAGAATGAAAAGACAACATATCTCTTCTTCCTAAAACAAGCAGAATTCTACAAGTTAACACTTTAAAGAAATAAACTAGTGTAAATATTCATCTACTAAAAGCACAGTCTTATTTTAAATTTTAATCCCTTGGAAACCCAGAGAACTGTGTTTATAATAAGAGAATAGCAGACAGACTTGCCCTTCACTGGAGGGCATGTCATATAGTTCTCTCTTGTTCTGCAAAGCCATCAGGCTGGCAGTAGTGACAGATGAACAGCTTACCATTAATTTTCTCTCTTTCATGCCTTCAATCCAAATGGTGCATATTCTCCACAGGGAAGCTTCAAGGTCTTTGCCTTTATTTCTCTTGCATACTTACACAGACTTATAAATCAAGTGTAGATAAGAAGAGAGGGCAAATATCAATCTTTATTTTATTTTATTTTTTCCTCTTAGTCTGGGCCCACTGGCACACTACTGAGCTTTGACTGAAAGGTTCTTCAAATTGTCCTGTGATTCATAGTCAAGGGAGTTCTCAGAGGACTAAACGACAAAGGAAATCTGAGAGAGAACTTGTATATCTTGGCTTATAAATTAGAAGCTTTGTGATTGCAGTGTTTTAAACAATTTGTTACTGAAATTATGTGTCTAAGATGTTATCATCGTGGTAGAAAAAGTCTAGAATATAAAGCCATTTGCATTGCTTAGCATAACTAAGAGAACCACAATCTGTAAAATGTTTCTTTAGTTTTATTCTTCTCCTTCATCATAAGAAGCTAGTTTCTTCATAAAACTTGAAAAATTATATGAAAACAGACCCTCTGTTGTGATTGCTTTGCTTTCTTTGAATTGGTATGTTTTATAATAGTATTATGAGTGAAGTGTTTCATAGAATATGTTTGAAGTTTATGGTTTGATATACAGAAGTTTAGCAAATGACTGTTAATCACTTGTGTATATTTTTCAAATTGAGCATTGTACCTTGTATATTGAAAATGCTTATATACTTTGATGCTAAAATATTCTGTAGTACTAACTGATTTTTAGTGATGGTTGTGTTTTACTAATATTTCAGGTGGTTGAAATTGTCTGTGTATTTTTAGTTTCCTCTGAAGAAATTACACTCTGTTGCATTTGAAAGAAAGATTTTCACAGCTTTGTTAGTATATTAAAAATAAGGAATGTATTGCTGGAGAAAAATGCGAGAAAATTCTTTTAACTTATAACCAATTAATTTTGTACTAAAAGTATATTCAAAGCCACTGGGTGATACAATATGATTTCAAGCTTGCAAAAGCTGATATTATAATTGTTGACAAATTGTAATATCACTTTCTTTCTAAGCATTAAGTTTGAATGCTATTAAGTGACTGCAATGTTGGTATTCAAGGCTGCCTGCTGACCTTTTGCAGGTGACATATATAGGGATTCAGAGCTACTCTATCTTCTATCCCCTTTTTATTTAAGGCTGCAGGCCCCATCTATAAATTACAACTGATGACAAAAGTGGAAGCTAACAGTGGCAAAATTAGGCCCAAAGGCAAAATAATTATATATACAGCCTTCAGCAGTGAGGGAGAGAGCCATCAATCAGTCCCCAATTATTCACTAGTTAATCAGCTCTGCCCTTCCTTTATTGAAGGGTTACAGTGTAATTAAGTTGGCAGCACCCTTTTAATTCATCAAACATACAACACATGGTGGTGTCTGCTGCAATTGGGGGACAGCACCTTTGTGAGTTTGACCCCTAGCACTCCTGCTGTAGATGTGGAAATCTTCAGAGGTAAGAGAATATTTATGGGGCAGCATGGCACTGAGGTGGTGGTAGTGTCTATGCTTAAAACAACTAAGAGGATGGAATATTTGAGTGCATTCAAATGTATAATACTAACCTGAAATATGCAAATGAATGTACATGACTGTGCATACATATGGATATATGTGTAAATATAAACTATGTGACAATAAAGAATTAATTTCTAACACTCAAAAGAACACTGACACCTTCAGAATGCAAGCTGTGGGAGGACACACTCTTACTTCAATAGGCAATCAATTGCACACACCATTTTGGAAGGGTATTTTGTAAACTTTCTCTCAGAGAAAATTCATGTGGTGCATCAGAAAATGAGATAAGTAACATTATGGTCACATATACTTGGTGTTTTATTTTGTTTTAATTTTTGTCCCTGAAAATGTTGCTACTCTGACTGCTTTTTTTTTTTTCAAAGTAAGTTTAATCTGTTTCCAAAAGTGTCTTCCAAAACTTATTCCTATTGAGAATATTTTACAACATTATCTAACAACTTCTAATGATTACAATGGTTATGTTATTTGCTGTCCAAATGAAGCCTTTTCCTTTATGAACTATGAAGAGAATGACATTTGGATACCAAGATGTGATGTAGTTTTTTCACAGTTACCATCAGTTCAGTTCAGTTCAGTCGCTCAGTTGTGCCCGACTTTTTGCGACCACATGAATAGCAGCATGCCAGGACTCCCTGTCCATCACCAACTCCTGGAATTTACTCAAACTCATGCCCATGGAGTCAGTGATGCCATCCAGCTACCTCATCCTCTGTCGTCCCCTTCTCCTCCTGCCCTCAGTCTCTCCCATTATCAGGGTGTTTTGCAATGAGTCAGCTTTTTGCATCAGGTGGCCAAAGTATTGGAGTTTCAGCTTCAGCATCAGTCCTTCTAATGAACACCCAGGACTGATCTCTTTTAGGATGGACTGGTTGGATCTCCTTGCAGTCCAAGGGACTCTCAAGAGTCTTCTCCAACCCCACAGTTCAAAAGCATCAATTTTTCAGCACTCAGCTTTCTTCACAGTCCAACTCTCACATCCATACATGACCACTGGAAAAACTATAACCTTGACAGAGGGACCTTTGTTGACAAAGTAATGTCTCTGCTTTTTAATATGCTATCTAGATTGGTCATAAGTTTCCTATAGTCTTAGATTATTTTATCATCTGGTTCAAAAGTTGAAAGCGAACACTATTTATAAAGTGAAGTTCACAGGTATTTTATTTCATACAGTCTCCTAAAATCTTTATTTTAATAACTGTGGCCCACTCATAACTTAGAACCTAAAAATATTATCTATGAAAATTAATTCAATATGAATTAATTCAATTTCATTATGAATTTCATTCAATTTCAATATGAATTAATTCATATTGAAATTAATTCAAATTGAATTAATTCAATTTCATTAATTCAATGAAATATCAGGAAAACATAGGTGTCTAATGTTACTAAATACACACAAAACATGCACTTGCACACACACAATAGGGAAATACTTTTTTTCCATTTATTTTTATTAGTTGGAGGCTAATTACATTTTTGCAGTGTTTTTTGCCATACATTGACATGAATCAGCCATGGATTTACATGTGTTCCCCATCCCAATACCCCCTCCTGCTTCCCTCCCCATCCCATCCCTCTGGGTCTTAGGAAAATACTTAAACTTGCTGATAGAACAGCTAAGATACATAGTTTAAATTATGCATGACAAAGTACACATGAAACATGAAAATTTTAGTATTTTAAAACCAATAATCATTTGTTTTAGAGATACTCTTCTAAAGTCCTCACTTTGTATTAATATTCAATTTGGGTATTGATACTTGACTGTTCATGATTTTTATTAGCATACTTTGCATTTTATTAATGAACTTTACATTCTAGGATTGAAGACAAGAATGTGGTGTCTCCTCACTCCCTGGTCTTAGCATGATAGCTTGTACATATTAGGGAAGCTAAAATCTTTCTCTGAATGGATGAGTGTAAGCAATGCATATAAAACAACTGGTTCAGCAGCTACTAATAATAACCTAAGGATTCACTTAGATTGTTGATTATGTTGCTGATGTATACAATCCAAAAATCATTAAACTTCAAAGATCTACAAAGTTAATTATGCAAGAGGAAGAGTTAGAAAATAAGTGCTCATTTTTTTCTGTCCAAAAAATGTGTTACATTTTTATTTCAAAATTTAAATTAAAAATGAAAATTTCAATCCTAAATAAAAGAACATGCCTTTGTCCCTATGATTGACTTTAATTTTTCCTATGTGGCCAATAAGAGTTCTATTTTTTCCAGGTTTTTGCTATTGATTTCATGTATCCATTTCCTAATATTTTCATAGATATATAAGTTAAGTCTACAGGCACTTAGTTATTATTTCAAATAAAAAAATGCTATATGGTCCTTATTTTCAGCGTATTTAGGTAATTATTTCTGATATCTTCATCTTCTGTATCCTACATTTTCCTGTTCTTTCAGTTGCCTTTTATGATTCATAGTTGTTTTACTTATTTCTGTACAATGGCAGATATTTTTTAAATAAACATTGAGTCTTTTACTTTTAGAATAAAAAAAAAAGTTGCAGTTCTCATTTACTGGGCAATATTTCCCCTGATATTTTTCTTAGTCCTCACAGTTCCAGGAAACACTTTCCCTAATATTTTTCACAAGTTGCATCTTATTTCTGGTTTTCACTTTTTGATTACACTGGCCTTCACTGAATTTCATAGCAGGTAAGACTGATGGTCCTACTTAGTAGTTTATTTTTTATTTCCATTTATTTTAGCTACCTGTCTCTTCCTGAATGGAGTCCAGTTGACACATCATTTTCAAGTCCTTTTCACATTAATATTTTTAATATGCTGCTCAAATATATGTGAAGAGAGATGCATTGCCTCTCTTTTTAATATGTCAATTGCCATATGTGATTGAGTCTATAGTTAGAACCTGTATAAAACTTTTTCCTAAACTCTGTATAGAAACATTTCCATTTTTTGTATATAATATTAAATATTTCCATCTTTTTTCTAGAAAGTAGACCTCATGAGTTCAACATGATTTATAAAACCTTGTAAGGTTGATTTAACACTATGTGAATATACTAGACAATAACAACAATGACAAAATAGCTCCATAAATTGGAGAGCTTGAATACAAGGATAACTCATGAAAATATATTAAATTATTATTTATTTTTTCCTGGGTAATTCAAAATAGGTCTGAAATTCTTCTTTGAGCAGTTTCTATTGGAGGCCACAGTTTGTTGCCTTACTTGGCAGTTGAAGCAGAGTGAGGCTAAATTTACCTTTTTATATAACCTTATAAGAAGCTCAGTCCATATTTCAAATGAATTTAGCAAGATGAATAGTTGTTTATAAATGAACATTAATGGGGACATGATCTACCAGATATCTGCCAAATATCATGATTTATTCATTAACATCAGCTCCTTTGCAATTTTGATTTGCCAGATTCAAAAGAAGCTCCAGAACACCCTCCTCACCATACCTCAAAATATTTCATGATTCATTTAATGCTCAAATTAAACTCTAAAATTGGTTGTCATGCAGAGTAAAATAAGCAAAAGAGATGAGTCTCCTGAATGAAATAAAATGATGACACACTATGCTAAGAGTGAAACAGGTATTGATATGAGAGAAGCAAAGAAGCATATATGCCACTGCTTAGGTCAGATCTACCCAAAAGAAGTGAAGGGAAAAAATTTATGTAATCTGCTTTTGTTTTTTCAGATAGGAGAGAGAAGAGAGCTTTTATACACTTTTATGATAAAATTTGTAATATCCCAAGAGAAAAATATGTATTATTCAGGAAGAAAAATCTGTCTTCCCTTTAAAGGTTTAAATTGAGAGTTAGGATGTTCTTTCTTTGCTAGATACTTCCAAATGCCTGGTTTGATATTAACCTTAGAGGAACAATTTTGGCAGCTCTTGGCCAAGAGACCAACGACTTGGCTCAGAAGATTTTTGTATAATTAAATAATTAAGCTTGGAAAATAATTTGGGAGATGGACACTGAAAGCTGTTAGTATTTATATGAATACTCTCATATTCATAGAGCACTCTCATATTCTTGCCTGGAAAACTCCATGTACAGATGCCTGGTAGGCTACTATCTATGGAGTCGCAAAGAATTGGGCATGACTGAACCACTGAACATGCATGTTTTCTTAAATTCAGAAGTACAAAAGAATCATGCATTATTCAATTAAAAAATATATATACATATATATTATATATTATGTATATATAATATATATGTAATATATTATATATACATAATATATATATACATAATATATATATACTATATATATATACTGTATTGGTGTATATATATATTGTATATATATATATATATATATACTATATATATATATAATATATATATATATATATATATATATATATATA
>CM035303.1:67862402-67928110 GCA_020226075.1 Hydropotes inermis | reverse complement strand
GCTCAGATGGTAAAGTGTCTGCCTGCAATGCGGGAGACCTGGGTTTGAACACTGGCTATGTTAATATTTGAGTTCCGAATGTGTTGTAAAGCAGCAGAGGTAACTCACAACATCAACAACACACTTGACCCAGGAACTTCTAACGAACATACAGTGCAGTGATGGTCAAAAAGTTTTGCAAAGGAGATGAGAGTCTTGAAATTGGGAAGCATAGTGACTGGGCATTGGAACTTGTCAATAACCATTTGAGAGTATCATTGAAGCTGATCCTCTTACAACTACATGAGAAGTTGCCAAAGAACTCAAAGTTAACCATTCTATGGTTGTTTGGCACTTAAAGCAAATTGGAAAGGTGAAAAAGTTCCATAAGTTCCTCATTAGCTTACCGAAAATCAAAAATAGTTAATCATTTAGAAGTGTTGCCTTCTCTTATTCTATGCAATGACAGTGAACAATTTCTTGATCAGATTTTGACTTGCAAGAAAAATGGATTTTATACACCAACCAGTGATGACCAGCTCAATGGTTGGACCGAGAAGAATCTCCAAAGCACTCCCCAAAGGCGAAATTTCACCAAAAGAAAAGGTCATGGTCACTGTTTGGTGGTTTGCTGTCTGTCTGATCCAATACAGCTTTCTGAATTCTGGGGAAATCATTACATCTAAGAAGTATGCTCAGCAAATCAATGAGAATCACTGAAAACTGCAAGGCCTGCAACTAGATTTGGTCAACAGAATGGGCCCAATTCTTCTCCATGACTATGCCCTACCACATGTTGCACAACCAACACTTCAAAAGTGGAACAAATTGGGCTATGAAGTTTTGCCTCATTTGCCATATTCGCCGGACCTCTCACCAAGCAACTACCACTTCTTCAGTCATCTTGACAAATTTTTGCAGGGGAAATATTTCCACAACCAGCAGGAGGCAGAAAATGCTTTCCAATAGTTCATCAAATCCTGAAGCATGGAATTTTATGTTACAGGAATAAACTAATTCATTTCTCACTGGCAAACTTTTTGATTGTAATGGTTCCTATTTTGATTACTAAAGATGTGTTTAAGCCTAGTTATAATAATATGAAATCCATGATCCAAACTGCAATTACTTTTTCAGCTTCATAAATATATACATTCTTCAGGCTTCTCTGCTTCTAAGATTATAGGATGCAAGTGTATCCTTTCTGAGGTCTTAGAAGAAAATGGGCTTTCATATTTTGATTGTCCTTGAATGGAGAAAGAGATTCTGTATTATTTACCTCAGACTAGATGGGAGAGTCCAACTGTTCACAAATATGGGTGATATTATCTGTAAAATCCAATAAATTAATAATTAAAACACTCATATAAATCTCTATTCTGGGACTTCCCTGGAGGCTCCATGGTAGAGAATCCACCTGCCAATGCAGGAGTCACAGGTTCAATCCCTGGGTCTGAAAGATCTCTTGGGGAAGGAAAGGGGAACCATTACAGTACTCTTGCCTGGGAAGTCCCATGGACAGGGGAGTCTGGCAGGCTATGATCCATGGAGTTGGAGAGAACCCAGCAACTAAAACAACAACAACAAATACCCCATCCTAAGCCTCATTTAACCAGCAATAATCTTAGGAGACAGATATTATTGGCTCCGTTTTACAGGTGAATCTATCAAGTCATACCAATGTTAAATCATTATTTCAAGTTTACATAGCTAACATGGAATAGTAAAGATTTGAAACAAGGCAACTAAGTTCCATAATCAGTTTTAAGCACTACACTGTTACCAAGGTTCTCTACTTCTTTTTGAAGGTCTTGGACTAGGTCCAGATCTTCTGGGCTTCCCTAGTAACTCAGTGGTAAAGAATCCGACTGCCAGTGCAGGAGATACAGGTTCCATCCCTGATCTGGAAGGATCCCACATGCCATAAATCAACTAAGCCCGTGTGCCACAACTATTGAGACTGTGCTCTAGAACTCAGGATCTGCAACTACAGAGCCCATGCACTGCAACTACTGAAGCCCATGCCCCCTACAGCCTGTGCTCTGCAACAAGAGAAGCCCATGCACAACAATGAGAAGCCTACGCACTGCAACTAGAGCTTAACCCCCACTCACCACAACTAGAGAAAAGCCAAGGCAACAATGAAGACCCAGCACAGCCAAATATATAGATATATATTCCTTTGATTTTATGATGAAAAATATCATTGGAAGTTTCTTTCATTTTAATGTCAAAATAAAACTATGCTAAAACCTTTGGGTTTATTTTCAAGCATAATTTTAACCAATTGTACCTCAAACTTAATATGCATTCATCTATGTAATTTATATGCATATATAGTGCATATTATAGATATATGTTAATATCTTAAAAAGAAATTTCTACAGAGATAAAAGATAGTCAATAATCTTCTGCAAAGATTGAGCTAATGAGCTAAACCTCTGTGTGATCTTTACAAACTCTATGTGGGTGGACTTATAAAGTCCATCTCTCTAATGGCACTGAGGAAAGAATTTTTCTTGTTGTTATACTGCCCTGGCATAATAAAGGAAAAGTCATGTTTTCCAAAAATATATGACTTAGCAACTAAACCACCACTACATTATCAGTTTACTTGTATAATTGCAATCAGTATGGGATATTTTTTAGTAGTGGCACAATGAAAATGTGATCATTCTGATTAGCCAATATGTAAAAATATATAATTTCAGTTAACATTTCAGTACTGTAGTTAAGGAAATAATTTATATAAAGGTGCTTGGTCAATAGCAAAATTTTAGAGTATTTTTTCATACCTAGAATAATATTTATAATTATTTTTAATTGAAGGATAATTGTTTTACAATGATCGGTTGGATTCTGCTGTACAACAAAGTGAATCAGCTCAAAGTATATGTATATAAAATCCCTCTTAACCACTACAATATAAAAATAAATAAATAAATAAAATAAAACAAACAGTGGTTTAGAGGTAAAGGTTCATAATGATAAAAGAGATATTCCATGATGAATATATGATAATTATAATCATATGCACTTAAAAAAAAATCCCCCTTGTTCCTCCCTCCCAACAACCCCCATCCCATCCGTTTATGTCATCACAGAGAATGAGGCTGAGCTCCCTATATTATACAGCAGTTTCCCACTAGCTATTTTACATATGGTAGTGTATATATGGAATGTGACTTTCTCAGTTAGTCTCACCCTCTCCTTCCTGCACTGTGTCCACAAATATGTTCTCTACATCTGTGTCTCTATTCGTACCATGAAAATAGGTTCATCAGTAACATTTTTCTTTATTCCATGTACATACATTAATATATGATATTGCTTTTTCCCTTTCTAACTTACTTCAGTCTGTATAACAGGTTTTAGGTCCATCCACCTCATTTCAACTTACTCATTTGTTCCTTTTTATGGCTGAATAATGCTCCATTGTATATATGTACCACAGCTTATTTATCCTTTCATCTGTTGATGGACATTTAGGTTGTCCCCAAGTCCTAGCTATTGCAAATAGTACTGTAATGAACACTGCAGTACATGTGTCTTTATGAATTATGGTTTTCTCAGGGTATGTGCCCAGTAGTGGGATTGCTGGGTCATATGGAAGTTTTACTCTCAGTTTTTTAGGAAATTTCTATTCTGTTCTCCATAATAGCTGTAACAATTTATATTCCCACTGACAGTGCAAGAGGTTTCCCTTTTCTTCACATCCTCTCCAGTATTTACTGTTTGAAGATTTCTTTGATGATTGCCATTTGGACTAGTGTGAGGTGATACCTCATTATAGTTTTGATTTTCATTTTTTTTTTTAATAAAGAGCAATGTTGAGCACATTTTCTTGTTTGTAGCCATCTGTACTGTTTCTTTGGAGATATGTCTGTTTAGGTCTCCTAATTTTAAAAAAATTATTTATTTATTTTAATTGGAGGCTAGTTGTTTTACAATATTGTGGTGGTTTTTGCCATACATCGACATGAATCAGCCACAAGTATGTCTGCTAATTTTTTATTGGATTGTTTTTCTGATATTGAGTGACATAAACTGCTTATATATTTTTGAGGTTAATCCTTTGTCTGTTGCTTGATTTGCAATTATTTTCTCCCATATGGAGAGTTATCTTTTTATCTTCTTTATAGCTTCTTTTGCTATGCAAGATCATTAATGTTTAATCAGGTTCCATTTATTTTTTGTTTTCATTTCCATTACTCTAGAGGTGGGTCAAAGAGGATCTTGATGCAATTTATGTCCACAAGTGTTCTGCCTATGTGTTCCTCTAAGAATTTTACAGTTTCAGGCTTACATTTAGATCCTTAATCCATCTTGAGTTTATGTTTGTGTATGGTGTTAGAAAGTAGTCTATTTTCATTCTTTTGCATGTAGCTGTCTGGTTTTCTCAGTACCACTTATTGAAGAGACTGTCTTTTCATCATTGTATGTTCTTGCCTTCTTTATCAAAGATTTGGTGTGTGAGTTTTTTTCTCTAGGCTTTATATCCTGTTGTATTAATCTGTATTTCTGTTTTTCTGTCAGTATCGTACTATCCTGATTACTGTAGCTTTGGAGCATAGTCAGAAGAAAAGAAGGTTGATTATTCCAGGTTCATTTATCTTTCTCAACATTGCTTTGGCTATTCATGATCTTTTCTATTTTCATACAAATTGTAAAATAAATTGTTCTATTTCTGTGAAGAATGGCATTGGTAATTTCATAGGGATTGCATTGAATCTGTAGATTGTTTGGACATTATAGTCATTGTACAATATTGATTCTCACAACCCAACAAAATGCTGTATCTGTTCATCTGCTTATGTTATCTTTGATTTATTTCATCATTGTCAGATAGCTTTCTGAATACATATATTTTGTGTTTTTAGGTAGGTTTATTCCTAGGTATTTTATTCGTTTTTATTACAATGGTGAATGAGATTGCTTCCTTATCTTCCTGAATTTTTGTTTTTAGTATGTAGGAATGCAAAGACTTTCTGCTTATCAATTTTGTTTCCTGCAATTTTATTAAATTCACGGGCTAGCCCTAGTAAACTCTGGTGATATTTTCAGAGTTTTATATGTGTATTATCAGGCTTCCCTGGTGGATCAGTAATAAAGAATCTGCCTGCAAATGCAGAAGTTGACTCACCACCTGGGTCAAAAAGATCCTTTGGTAAAGAAAACGCCAAACTGCTTCAGTATTTTTGCCTGGGAAATCCCAGGGATGGGGGAGCCTGCAGAGCTACAGTTTGTGGTGGCAAAAAAGAGTCAGACATGACATAGCAACTAAAACCACAACCAATGTGTCGTATGACTTCATTTGCATACAGTGAGAGTTTTCGTTCTACTTTTCCAATCTGGATTCCTTTCATTTCTTTTCTGATTGCCATGGCTAGCATTCCAAAACTATGTTGAATAATAATAGCAAGAGTGGGCAACCTTGTCTTATTCCTGATCTTAGAGGGAATGCTTTCAGTATTTTCACCATTGAGAGTAATATTTGCTGTGGGTTTGTCATATATGACATTTATTAGGTTGAAGAAGGGTCCTTCTATGCCCATTTTCTATAGAGCTTTGTGTCTCTGTGTGTGTGTGTTTTCTTTTTTGGGGGGGGCATAAATGACTGTTGAATTTTGTCCAAAGCTTTCTCTGTATCTACTGAGATTATCTTATGGTTTTTATATGTCAATTTTTCAATATGATATGCCATATTAATTGATTTATGTATATTTAAGAATCCTTGCATTCCTGGGAAAAAACCCTACTTGATCATGGTGTATGATCCTTTTAATGTGTTTTAGAATTATTTTTCTTAGAATTTCTTATGATTTTTGCATCTACTTTCATCAGGGATATTGGCTGGTAATTTTTCTTTTTTCATATCTTTGTCTAGTTTTAGTGTCAGGGTGATAGTGGCCTTATAGAATGAGTTTTGGAGTGTTCTTCAATCTGCAATTTTTTTTAACAGATTAAGAAGGATAGGTGTTAGCTCATCTCTAACTATTTGATAGAATTAGCCTGTGAACCCATTTGGCCCTGGGCTTTTCTGTGTTGGAAGATGTTTGATCACTGTTTTGATTTAATTCTTGTTATTGGTTTCCTCATAATTTCTATTCCTTCCTGGTTCAGTCTTGAAAGGTTGTACTTTTCTAGGAATTTGCCCATCTTTTACACGTTGTCCATTTTATTGGCATATGTTGCCTGCAGTCATCTGTTGTGATCCTTTGTATTTTTGCAGTGTTGCTCATTACTTCTTCTTCTCATTTCTAATTTTACTGACGGGTTGTCTTTTTTTCTTGATGAGTCTGATTAATACTTTGACAATTTTATTTCTCTTCTCAGAAAAACAGCTTTTAGATTTTTGGTCTTTGTTATTCTTTTCATTTCTTTTGATTTATTTCTGCTCTGCTTTTTTAAATTTCTTTTCTTTTTTTTCCCCTAGCTTTGTGAATGGGTTTTCATTTTCTTTCTAGTTGCTTTAGCTGTAATGTTAAGTTGTTAAATTTATGTTTTTTTTCATTGCTTAATTTACAGTTGTATTGCCATAAACTTTCATCTTAGAATTGCCCTTGGTGCATCCCACAGATTTTGAGTCATGGTGTTTTCATGTCATGTGTTTCTGGTTATGTTGTAACTTCCTCTTTCCTTAATTCTGTGGTAACCTGGTTATTTAGAATTGTGTAGTTCGGTTTTTGTATTATTTTGCAATTTTTTTGTAACTGATATCTAATCTCACAGTGTTGTGGACAGAAATGATGACTGATACTATTTCAATTTTCTTAAATGCACTGGTCATAGAAAACACCCTCTTCCAATAACAAAAGAGAGGACTATACACATGGACATCTTCAGATGGTCAACACCAAAATCACACTGATTATATTCTTTGCATCAAAAGATGGGGAAGCTCTATACAGTCAGCAAAAGCAAGACCAGGAGCTGACTGTGGCTCATATCAAAAACTCCTTACTGCTAAATTGAGACTGAAATTGAAAACAGTAGAGAAAACCACTAGACTATTCAGGTATGACCTAAAGCAAATCCCTTATGACTATACAGTGGAAGTGAGAAATAGATTTAAGGGACTAGATCTGATAGACAGAGTGCCTGATGAACTATGGACGGAGGTTTGTGACATTGTACAGGAGACAGGAATCAAGATCATCCTCAAGAAAAAGAAATGCAAAAAAAGCCTAATGGCTTTCTGAGGAGGCCTTACAAATAGCTGTGAAAAGAAGGGAAGTGAAAAGGAAAGAGGAAAAGGAAAGATATACCCCTTTGAATGCAGAGTTCCAAAGAATAGCCAGGAGAGATAAGGAAGCCTTCCTCAGTGATCAATGCAAAGAAATAGAGGAAAACAATAGAATGAGAAAGACTAGAGATCTCTTCAAGAAAATTAGAGATACTAAGGGAACATTTCATGCAAAGATGAGCTCAATAAAGGACAGAAATGGTAGGGACCTAACAGAAGCAGAAGACATTAAGAAGAGGTGGCAAGAATACACAGAAGAATTATACAAAAAAGATCTTCAAGACCCAGATAATCATGATGGGGTGATCACTCACCTAGAGCCAAACATCATGGAGTGTGAAGTCAAGTGGGCCTTAGGAAGCATCACTATGCACAAAGTGTTGGAACTCCAGTTGAGCTATTTCAAATCCTAAAAGATGATGCTGTGAAAGTGCTGCACTCAATATGCCAGCAAATTTGGAAAACTCAGCAGTGGCCACAGGACTGGAAAAGGTCCGTTTTCATTCCAATCCCAAAGGCAATCCCAAAGAATGCTCAAACTACCTCACAGTTGCACACATCTCACACGTAAAGTAATGCTCAAAATTATCCAAGCCAGGTTTCAGCTATACATGAACTATGAACTTCCAGATGTGAAAGCTGGATTTAGAAAAGGCAGAGGAACCAGAGATCAAATTGCCAACATCCAATGGATAATTGAAAAAGCAAGAGAATTCCAGAGAAACATCTATTTTTGCTTTATTGCTTATGCCAAAGCCTTTGTGTGGATCACAACAAACTGTGGAAAATTCTTCAACAGATGGGAGTACCAAACCACCTGACCTACCTCTTGAGACACCTGTTTGCAGATCAGGAAGTAGCAGTTAGGACTGGACATGGAACAACAGCCTGGTTCCAAATAGGAAAAGGAGTACATCAAGGCTGTATTTTGTCAACCTACCTATTTAACTTATATTCAGGGTAAATCATGAGAAACCCTGGGCTGGAAGAAGCACAAGCTGGAATGAAGGTTGCCGGGAGAAATATCAATAACTTCAGAAATGCAGATGACACCAACCTTATGCCATAAAGTGAAGAACTAAAGAGCCTCTTGATGAAAGTGAAAGAGGAGAGTGAAGTTGGCTTAAAGCTCAACATTCATAAAACTAAGATCACGGCATCTGGTCCCATCACTTCATGGCAAATAGATGGGGAAACAGTGGCTGAATTGATTTTTATCAGCTCCCAAATCACTGCATATGGTGATTGCAGCCATGAAATTAAAAGAAGCTTACCCCTTGGATGGAAAGTTATGACCAACCTAGATAAAATATTAAAAAACAGAGGCATTACTTTTTCAACAAAGGTCCATCTAGTCAAGGCTATGGTTTTTCCAGTGGTCATGTATGGATGTGAGAATTGGATTATAAAGAAAACTAAGTACTGAAGAACTGATGCTTTTGAACTGTGGTGTTGGAGAAGACTCTTGAGAATCCCTTGGATTGCAAGGAGATCCAAACAGTCCATCCTAAGGGAGATTAGTCCTGGGTTTTCATTGGAAGGACTGATGCTAAAGCTGAAACTCCAATACTTTGGCCACCTGATGTGAAGAGATGACTCATTGGAAAAAAACTCTGATGCTGGGAAATTATGGAGAGCCAGAGGAGAATGGGACGACAGAGGATGAGATGGTTGGATAGCATCACCGACTCAATGGACATGAATTTGGTTAGACTCCGGGAATTGGTGATGGATAGGGAGGCCTGGCGTGTGGGGGTTCATGGGGTCACAAAAAGTCAGACACAGCTGAGCGACTGAACTGAACTGAACTGAAATGTACTGAGGATTGCTTTGTTATCTAATATGTGATCTATTCTGAGGAATGTTCTGTGTGTACTTGTGAAAAAAAAAAGTGCATTCTGTTGTTTTTGGATTGTATGTCTTATTGATATCAATTAGGTCCTTGTGTTATGATTTGTCATTGAGGCTTTTGTTTCATTCTTAATTTTATATCTGGGTTATCTGTCCACTGGTGTAAGTAGTATGTTTAAATCTCCCACTATTCTTGTGTTACTGTTAATTTTCTCATTTATGTCTGCTAGCATTTACCTTGTGAAATGAGGTGTTCCTATATTGGGTGCATAGATATTTACAATTTTTATGTTCTCTTCCTGAATTGAGCCCTTGAACATTATATTGTGATCTTGCTCATCTCTAGTAATATTCTTTATTTAAAGTCTATTTTATCTGATATAAGATTTGCTACTCTAGCTTTCTTTTGATATCCATTTGCATGGAATATCTTTTCCCATCCCCTCACTTTAATTCCATAACTGTCCCTTGAAGTGGGTCTCTTGTAGACAACATAAACACAGGTCTTATGTTTGTATCCATTCAGCCAGTTGGTGTCTTTTGGTTGGAATATTTGATCTATTTACATTTAAAGTAATTATTGATATATATTTTCTTATTGGCAGTATCTCAATTGTTTTCAGTTAGTTTTTGAAGATCTGTTCCTTCTCTTGTGTTTCCTGCCTAGAGAATTCCCTTTAGAATTTGTTGTAAAGCTGATTTGGTAGTGCTGAATTTTCTTAACTTTTGCTTCTTTGTAAAGATTTTTATTTACCCATCAATTTTCAATAAGGTCCGTCTACTAGAAAATCCTGCTTTTAGGTTTTTCCCTTTCATTACTTCAAATATATCCTGCCACTTCATTACAACCTGCAGTTTCTGCTGAAAGAGCAACTCAACTTTATAGGCATTCCCTTGTATTTTACTTCTTGTTTTTCCCTCACTTCTTCTACTATATTTTTGTGTGTGTTTAATTTTTGTTAGTTTGGTTAATATGTGTCATGGTGTATTTCTCTTTTGGTTTATCCTGTATGGGACTCTTAGTGCTTCCTGAATTGGACCGCCATTTCCTTTCCCAATTTAGGAAAGTTTTCAAGTATAATCTTTTCAAATGATTTCTCAGGCATTCCCTCTTCTTCTGGGAACCCTATAATTCAAACATTGATGTGTTAAATATTGTCTTAGAGGTCTCTGAGTCTACAATTCTATTCAGTCTGTTTTTCTTTCTTATTTCACACTGTAGTAGTTATTCAAACAATTCTGTCCTCCAGCTCACTTATTCATTCTTCTGCCTCAGTTATGCTGCTACTGACTACCTCCTTCAGAGTATTTTTAATTTCAGTAATTGTGCTATTCATTACTGTTGATTTATCATTTGTTTCTTCTAGGTCCTTGCTAAATGTGTTAAATAATTCTTGCATTTTTCCCTTTCTATTTTTGAGATTTTGGATCATCTTTACTATCATTTATTCTGAATTTCTTTTTTGGCTCTTTTGTCTATTTCCTCTTCATTTATTTATTTTTTTCTTTTAAGTTTTTATCTTTTTGTTTCATCTGCACAATACTTTTTTCTGTCTTTTCATTTGGTTTAACTCAGTATGTCTCTTTTCTCCAGAATATTAGGTCATAGTTCTTCTTGCTTCTGGTCTATGCCTCCATTGGTTGAGGTTGGTTCAGTAGCTTGTACAGGTTTCTTGCTGGGAGGGACTTGTCCCTGCACTTTGGCGGGTAGAAATGAGTTTTCTTGCTCTGATTTTTGTTGTTATTCAGTCACTAAGTCTAGTCTGACTCTTAGGGACCCCACATAACAGGTTCCCCTGTCATTCATTATCTCCTGGAATTTGTACAGATTCATGTTCATTGAGTTGATGATGCTATCTAATCATCTCATATTCTGCCACCTGCTTCTCCTTTTGCCTTCAATTTCCCCAAGAATGGGCTATTTTCCAATGAACTGTAGTGGCTTTTTGCATCAGGTGGGAAAAGTATTGAAGTTTCAGCCTCTGCATCAGTCCCTTCCAATGAATATTCAGGGTTGATTTCCATTAGGATTACCTCTGATGGGCAGGGCCATTCAAGGTTGTGCATTTTGGTGTGTCTGTGGGCAGCCTGTCTTCTCATGGCTGGGTTTGTGTTGCCTTCTTATTTGTTATTTGGGTGATGTTTCTAGCACTTGGTGCTACAGGCAGTTGGGTGGTGTTAACATTTTATTTAGGTAGAGGCCTTGGGGGGAATTATCACTTATTAATACTGCCTGGGATCAGGAGTGCTTTGGTGGCCTAGCATCCTGGACTCAGGGCTCCCACCGCAGAGGCTCAGATCTGACTTCCAATCAGGGAATCAAGACTCCACAACCCATTTGTCATGGCAATAAAGAGGATTTTAAAAACAAAAACAAAATAAATCTAGACAAATATTAAAAGAAAAATCAGATAATAGAAACAACAAGAAAGGAACACACACAGGGAACCAAAACAAACCTAAGAAAACAAAGTACAAGACAGTAACCCATAAAAAAATAAAAAAGAAACCAGAAATAATCAACCAATTAAAATAGAAATAACTAAAACACAAAACAAACAAGTCAAAGCAGTGTGTCAATTGAGAAATAAGATGAAGCAACAACAACAGCAACAACAAAAAGACAAAATTGTTGAAAAAATAGAAAAGCAGTTATAAGTATACAGCTTTTTTAAAAAGCTGTATATATTAAAGAAAAATAACAAAACAAGCAAAGAAACAAACAAAAACAGAACAGCAGATAGCCAAAGCAGAAGTAGAAACATATAAAAAAGAAATGGAATATGAGTAAAAATTCCCTAAAAGCCTAAATAGAAAAAAAAAAATAGAGAAATAACTAACAGAATGAATCAAAACAGAAAAAAATATAGCAATAAATGTTTTCCTAGGATCTCAGCTGTAAATGTCCTTTCCTTTGCTCTGAACTACAGCCAGCTTATATATACCTCCCTAGGGGTATACGTCCAATGCTGAAAAGAGCTGGTCTCTGGACATGGTGTGATGACAGCTCAGACTCTAATCTTGATGTGTTCCCATGTGTGCTTGCCTCCAATGTCCACAGCTGCCAGAGACAGAGCATCTTCTTTTGTGGGAACTGTCATTGTCTGTTTGTATATTCTATAGACACAGACTCCATTTAGTTGAATGTGTGGATTTTGTAGTTGATGGAAAGCCTTTTTTTTTTTTTTTTTTTCCTCTTCCTTAGTCACTCTGCCTCTGGAGCTCAATTGTGGTTTTATCCCCACCTCTGAATATGGGCCATCCACAGGTGTCTGCTCCTGAGGTTCCGGAGGACCTGGGGACACCCAAGTGAGTATAGGGTGAAGAGATAGTGTGGCTGCTTGGATCATGGGGACACTTCTCTGTGCATCTGGTGCACAGAGAAGCCAGTGGCCATTGGCACAAGACATATGGTTCTATTAGAAATCTGTTATGGCCTCTGGCAGATGGTGCCTAGAGGGCCACCCTGGCCGTTCTATCTTTAACGCTCAGTACATCAGACACTCAAAAGGCAGCACTGGCTAAGGTCTTTCTCCATTGTTAACCTGCAAGTGCTGGCATGTGAGTTGGGAAGAGCGAGTCTACAAGAGTGGTTCCACATGCTATGTGTGACTGAGCAGTAGCACCCTGCTTCCATGGCCACCTGGTTTTCCTCCAAAGATCTTCCCTGTTGTGTATTTCGTTGTTCCCATTCCCTCAAGCTTTCTCTCCATAGCCAACAGCAGTCCTTGCTCAGGGATTATTCTCCAATCCCCACACACCAGTTCCCAGCCACCATGCACACTGATGGATATACATCGCTGTCTGAGGCTTCCCTGGTGGCTCAGGCAGAAAAGAATCTACCTGCAATGCAGGAGACTCAGGTTCAGTCCTGTGTCAGGAAGATCTCTGGGAGGAGGAAATAGCAACCCACTGCTTCAGTTCCTCCACTGCCAGTGCCAGGTCAAATCGTGCTTACTCTGTTCCTCCTTCTCCCTTCTTTCTTTTATTATACCCAGTTATGCATGCATTCATATCATCCTTTCCTGTAATTGAGACTTCTGCTAGTATTTATTCAGTGTTGTGAAAATTGTTGCATCTATACATGTATTCTTGAAGCATCTATGAAGAGAGATGAACTCCACATCCACCATCTCCTACTCCATCTTTTTCTCCTTAGGCTTTTTTTTAAGTGACATTTATTCAATTATAAGGAGAGCAAAAATGGAATTGCACATCTATTGTTCTTGTAGTTGTTGATTTTTAATTTATTTATTTTAAATCAAGAGGCTAATTATTTTACAATATTGTAGTGGGTTTTGCCATACATTGACATGAATCAGCCATGGGTGTACATGTGTTCCCCATCCTGAACCCCCCTCCCACCTCCCTCCCCAACCCATCCCTCTGGGTCATCCCAGTGTACCAACTTTGAGCACCCTGTCTCATGTATCGAACCTGGACTGGAGATCTAGTTCACATATGATAATATACATGTATAAATGCCATTCTCTCAAATCATCCCAACCACGCCTTCTCCCACAGAGTCCAAAAGACTATTCTATACATCTGTGTCTCTTTTGATATCTCACATATAAGGTAATTTTTACCATCTTTCTAAATTCCATGTGTATGCATTAATATACTGTATTGGTGTTTTTCTTTCTGGCTTACTTCACTCTGCATAATAGGCTCCAGTTTCATCCACCTCATTAGAACTGATTCAAATTTATTCATTTTAATGGCTGAGTAATATTCCATTGTGTATACCACAGCCTTCTTATCCATTCATCTGCTGATGGACATCTAGGTTGCTTCCATGTCCTGGCTATTGTAAACAGTGATGTGATGAACATTGGGGTACACGGGTCTCTTTCAATTCTGGTTTACTTGGTGTGTGTGCCCAGCAGTGGGATTGCTGGGTCATATGGCAGTTCTATTTCCAGTTTTTTAAGGAATCTCCACCTTGTTCTCCATAGTGGCTATACTAGTTTGCATTCCCACCAAGAATGTAAGAGGGTTCCCTTTTCTCCATACAATCCCCAGCATTTATTATTATTATTATTATTTTTTAGGCTTTTGGATAGCAGCCATTCTGACTGGCATGAGACGGTACCTCATTATGGTTTTGATTGGCATTTTTCTGATAATGAGTGATGTTGAGCATCTTTTCATGTGTTTGTTAGCCATCTCTATGTCTTGTTTGGAGAAATGTCTGTTTAGTTATTTGGCCCATTTTTTGACTAGGTCATTTATTTTTCTAGAATTGAGCTACAGGAGTTGCTTGTATATTTTAAGAGATTAATACTATGTCAGTTGCTTCGCTTGCTATTGTTTTCTCCCATTCTGAAGGCTGTCTTTTCACCTTGCTTAAAGTTTCCCTCGTGGCGCAAAAGCTTTTAAGTTTAATTAGGTCCCATTTGTTTATTTTTATTTTTATTTCTATTACCCTAGAAGGTGGGTCATAGGGGATTCTGCTGTGGTGTATGTCAGAGAGTGTTTTGCCTATGTTTTCCACTAGGACTTTTATAGTTTCTGGTCATAAGTTTAGATCTTTAATCCATTTTGAGTTTATTTTAGTGGATGGTGTTAGAAAGTATACTCATTTCATTCTTTTACAGGTGGTTGACCAGTTTTCCCAGCAGCACTTGTTAAAGAGATTGTCTTTTCTCCACTGTATATTCTTGCCTCCTTTGTCAAAGATAAGGTGTCCATAGGTGTGTGGATTTATCTCTGGGCTTTCTATTTTGTTCCATTGATGTATGTTTCTGTCTTTGTGTCAGTACTATACTGTCTTGATGATTGTAGCTTTGTAGTATAGCCAGAAGTCAGGAAAGTTGATTCCTCCAGCACCAGTCTTCTTTCTCAAGATTGCTTTGGCTATTCAGGCTTCTTTGTATTTCCATACAAATTTTGAAATTATTTGTTCTAGTTCTGTGAAAAACAGCGTTGGTAGCTTGATAGGGATTGCACTGAATCTATAGATTGCTTTGAGTCGTATATTCATTTTCACTATATTGATTCTTCCAATCCATGAACTTGATATATTTCTCCATCTACTTGTGTCCTCTTTGATTTCCTTCATGAGAAATATATATAGGTCTATATATAGGTCTTTCTATATATAGGTCTTTTGTTTCTTTAGGTAGATACATTCCTAAGTATGTAATTCTTTTCATTGCATTGGTGAATGAAATTGTTTCCTTAATTTCTCTTTATGTTTTCTCATTGTTAGTGTATAAGAATGCAAGGGATTCCTTTTTCTTAATTTTATATCCTGAAAGTTTACTATATTCATTGACTAGCTCCTGTAATTTTTTGGTGAAGTCTTTAGGGTTTTCAATATAGAGGATCATGTCATCTGCAAACAGTGAAAGTTTTACTACTTCTTTTCCAATCTGGATTCTTTTATTTCTTTTTCTGCTCTGACTGCTGTGGCCAAAACTTCCAAAATTATGTTTAATAATAGTGGTGAGAGTGGGAAGCCTTGTGTTGGTCCTGACTTTAGGGGAAATCCTTTCAAGTTTTCACCATTGAGGATAATGTTTGCTGTGGGTTTGCTATATATAGTTTTTTTTTTTTATGTTGAGGTATTTTCCTTCTATTCCTGCTTTCTGGAGGTTTTTTTAAATCATAAGTGGATGTTGAATTTTTACAAAGGCTATCTCTGTTGAGATAATCATATGGTTTTTATCTTTCAATTTGTTAATGTGGTGTATTACATTGATTGATTTGCAGATATTGAAGACTCCTGCTTCCCTGGGATAAAGCCCACTTCGTCATGATGTATGATCTTTTAAATATGTTTTTGGATTCTGTTTGATAGAATTGTGTTAAGGATTTTTGTATCTGTGTTCATCAGTTATATTAGTTTTCCTTTTTTGTGGAATCTTATTCTGGTTTTATTGTTAGGGTGATGGTGGCCTCATAGAATGAGTTTGGAAGTTTGCCTTCCTCTGCATTTTCTGGAAGAGTTTGAGTAAGATAGGTGTTAGCTCTTCTCTAATTTTTTTGGTAGAAATCAGCTGTGAAGCCGTTGGGTCCTGGGCTTTTGTTTGCTGGAAGATTTCTGATTACAGCTTCAATTTCCATGCTTGTGATAGGTCTATTAAGATTTTCTTTCTTCATCATACATTTTTGGAAAGTTACGATTTTCTAAGAAATTTTCCATTTCTTCCACGTTGTCCATATTATTGGCATATAGTTGCTGACAGTGGTCTCTTATGATCCTTTGTATTTCTCTGTTGTCTGTTGTGATTTCTCTATTTTCATTTCTAATATTGTTGATCTGATTCTTCTCCCTTTGGTTCTTGATGAGTCTGGCTAATGGTTTGTCAATTTTATTTATCTTCTCAAAGAACCAGCTTTTAGCTTTGGTGATTTTTGCTATTGTCTGTGTGTGTGTGTGTTGTGTGCGTGTTTATTTCTGCCATAATTTTTTAAGATTTCTTTCCATCTACTAACCCTGGGGTTCTTCATTTCTTCCTTTTCTAGTTGCTTTAGGTGTAGACTTAGGTTATTTATTTGACTTTTTTCTTGTTTCTTGAGGTAAGCCTGTATTGGTATGAACCTTCCCCTTAGCACTGCTTTTACAGTGTCCCATAAGTTTAGGCTTATTCTATTTTCGTTTTCATTTGTTTCTATGCATATTTTTTTAATTTCTTCTGTGATTTGTTGGTTATTCAGAAGCGTGTTGTTCAGCCTCCATATGCTGGAATTTGTAATAGTTTTTCTCCTGTAGTTGACATCTAATCTTGGTGCATTTTGGACAGAAAAGATGCTTGGAATGATTTCATTTTTTTTTTTTTTTTAATTTACCAAGGCTAGGTTTGTGGCCCAGGATGTGGTCTATCCTGCAGAAGGTCCCATGTGCACTTGAGGAAAAGGTGAAATTCATTGTTTTGGGGTGAAATGTCCTATAGATATCAATTAGGTTTAACTGGTCCATTGTACCATTTAAAGTTTGTGTTTCCTTTTTAATTTTCTGTTTATTTGATCTATCCATAGGTGTGAGTGGGATATAAAAGTCTCACACTATTATTGAGTTATTATTAATTTCCGCTTGCATACTTGTTAGCATTTTCCTTACACATTGTGGTGCTCCTATGTTGGGTGCATATATATTTATAATTGTTATATCTTCTTCTTGGATTGATCCTTTGAACGTTATGTAGTGTCCTTCTTTGTTTTATTTCACACCCTTTATTTTAAAGTCTATTTTATCTGATATGAGTATTGCCCCTCCTGCTTTCTTTTGGTCCCTATTTGCATGAAATATCTTTTTCCAGCCATTCACTTTCAGTCTGTATGTGTCCCTTGTTTGGAGGTGGGTCTCTTGTAGACAGCATATTTAGGGGCCTTGTCTTTGTATCCATTCAGCCAGTCTTTGTCTTTTGGTTGGGGCATTCAACCCATTTACATTTAAGGTAATTATTGATAAGTATGATCTCATTGTCATTTACTTTGCTGTTTGGGGTTCGAGTTTATACACCCTTTCTGAGTTTCCTATCTAGAGAAGATCCTTTAGCATTTGTTGGAGAGCTGGTTTGGTGGTGCTGAATTCTCAGCTTTTGCTTGTCTGTAAAGCTCTTGATTTCTCCTTCATATTTGAATAAGATCCTTGCTGGGTACAGTAATCTGGGTTTGAGGTTTTTCTCTTTCATTACTTTAATTATATCCTGCCATTCCCTTCTGGCCTGAAGAGTTTCTATTGAAAGATCAGCTGTTATCCTTATAGAATCCCATTGTGTTGTGTTTGCTATTTTTTCCCTTGCTGCTTTTAATATTTGTTCTTTGTGTTTGATTGTTGTTAATTTAATTAATATGTATCCTGGGGTGTTTCACCTTGGGCTTATCCTGTTTGGGACTCTCTGGGTTTCTTGGACTTGGGTGACTATTTCCTTCCTCATTTTAGGAAGTTTTCAACTATTATCTCCTCAAGTATTTTCTCGTGGCCTTTCCTTTTGTCTTCTTCTTCTGGGACTCCTATGATTCGAATGTTGAGGCATTTAACAAAGTCTCAGAGGTCTCTGAGGTTGTCCTCATTTCTTTTCTTTTCTCTTTCCTTTTTCACTCTCTGTTTCATTTATTTCAACCATTGTATCTTCTACTTCACTTATCCTATCTTCTGCCTCCATTATTCCACTGTTGTTTTCCTCCAGAGTGTTTCTGATCTCATTTATTGCATTATTCATTATTGACTGACTCTTCTTTATTTCTTCTAGGTCCTTGTTAACTAGGTTGCCATTTCCTTCTCCAATGCATGAAAGTGAAAAGTGAAAGTGAAGTTGCTCAGTCATGTCTGACTCTTCACGAGCCCATGGACTGCAGCCTACCAGGCTCCTCCATTCATTGGAATTTCCAGGCAAGAGTACTGGAGTGGGGTGAACAAATACCAAAAGCAAAGAATAAAAATCTCGAGTAGTGGCTAAACTCTCAAAAATACAATATTAAAAAAAAAAAAAACAAAGTCACAAAATTTATAAAATATATATATGAAGTTTACTTTAAAGATAAAGTCTTTTTTTTGCAAGGTATTAGTAGGTTATAAAAATGAAAATTAAAGGAGTAATAGAGGACTCACAAGTAAAAATAAAAATTAAAATTTAAAAAAGATAATAGTAAAATATATCTAGAAATTACTCTGGAGCTGATGCAGGCAGTATGGGGTCAGTTCAATTTCAGAGACCTCCTTGATCCAGCTTATACTTCTCAAGATCTATAGGCCCCTTCCAATGTATTCCATGCTACCTACAGGGTTTTAATCTGTCACACCTGTCACTTTCAAAGTGGTTCCCTCTGTTTATTTTAACTTCTTCTGTTTGCTGGTCTCTTCAGTGTCTAATTTCCACCCTGACAGAAGGAGGCAAAGGTGGTCACTTATTTAGGCTCACTTGTTCAGTCGTGCTCTGGGGAGGGAGGAACACTGCAAACAAATATCATTGGCATGTGTGGGGAGTACTCAGTGTCTCTGCCCTTCCCAGGTTCGAGCAACTCAGGCAACCAGGTGCTTGGCTAGCACAGTCTCCCCAGGTGTGTGGTGTGTCTTATCACATCCTTGGTAGAGGATGCCTCTCTGGGGCTGAGATTGTCCCTTTCCAGCTCTCACTGCCCGCCACCTGCCTCTCTGTCTCCTGTGGGGGATGGGCCGGTCTGTAGCTGGCTAGCTCTCCTCTGGTATTCACTCAGTCCTTTGTACTATGAGTGGGCATGGCAGAGCCTTAGGTTAGGGCTTTTTGTGGGATGGCTCTCTCTCTCTTCTCTCTCTCTCTCTGGCTATCCGAAAGTTTGGGTTGCTATCTCATATTAGTTCCCTCAGATTGCCCTCAGGACATTCACGCCCGGTTCTTACCTAACCAATGCAGTCCACGCCTCCTTGTTCAGCCCATGCTTGCTGGTTTTGGATGCGAGCACTGGGAGTTGCCATTAGGCAGGTTATCTGTGGGTTTTATTTATGTATTCATTTATTTTTCCTCCCAGTTATGTTGCCCTCTGAAATTCCAAAACTCCCCACAGACCCGCCAGTGAGAGGCTTTCCTGGTGGTTGGAAACTTCTCCTAAGACTCCCTTCTTGGATGGATCTCCATCCCTACCTCTTTTGTCTCTCTTTTATCTTTTATACTTTGTCCTAACTCCTTTTGAAGACAATGGGTGCCCAATGTCCTCTGCCAGCATTCAGAAGTTGTTTTGCGGAATTTGCACAGCCTTCAAATATTTTTTCGATGAATTTGTGGGGGAGAAATTGGTCTCCCCATCCTATTCCTCTGCCATCTTAGGAACGCCCCCCTTCTCAGGCTTTTTATTTAAGATTTTTTTTTTTTTTACTTTTAACTGTCTCCAGTTTTCCATATTTAGTACTAGCAGAATGAAGTATTTAAATATCAGATTTGCATATATTAAAATACTTCTTGGGATGGGACAACTATCCCATGTTGGCTTCCCAGGTGGTGCAGTGGTAAAGTATCCACCTAGCAGTGCAGAAGAGGGAAGAGACATGGGTTCATTCCTTGAGTCAGGAGGATCCCTTGGATTAGGAAATGTCAGTCCACTATAGTAAGCTTGCCTGGAAAATTCCATGGAAAGAGGAGGTTGGATATCAAATATTAAATATTAAATATATTTATTATACAAATACAATTATAATATATTATATATAATATAATATATAATATAGCATATATTATATATTATATTAATATTATATCATATTAATATTATATTATTAATATTATATTAATATAATAATATTAATATAATTATTGATATATTATATAATGTTATATTAATATTTTAATATAATATTAAATAATATAAATGTTATATATATATATTTATATATAGTTGTTGCTGTTCGGTCACTAAGTCATGTCCAACTATCTGTGAACCCATGGACTGTAATACACCATGATTCCCTGTCCTTCACTACCTCCCAGAGTTTGCTCAAACTCATGTCCATTGAGTCTGTGATTCCATCCAAAAATCTCATTCTTTATCATCATCTTCTCTTTCTACCCTCAATATTTCCCAGCATTAGAGTGTTTTCCAGTGAGTTGGTTCTTCTCATCAGGTGGCCAAAATATTGGAGCTGCAGCTTCAGGATCAAACCTTCCAGTAAATTCTCAGTGTTGATTTCCTTTAGGTTTGGCTGGTTTGATCTCCTTGCAGTCTGAGGGTCTCTTAAGAGCCTTCTCCAGCACCACTTTTTTTTATGCTTAAATATAACCATAATTTATTTATTTAACTTAATTAACTTATTTTAATTTGAGGATAATTGATTTACAGTATTGTGGTGGTTTTTGCCATACATTGACATAAATCAGCCATGGGTGCACATGTCTGGCACCACAATTTGAAAGCATCAATTCGTTGGTGCTCAGCCATCTTTATAGTCCAACACTCTCATCTGCACACGACTACCAGAAAAATCATAGCTTTGACTATGTTGGCGAAATGTTGGACTTTGTTGGCAAAATGATGTCTCTGTTTTTTAAAATACTGTCTAGGCCTGTCATAGCTTTCTTTCCTAGGAACAAGCATCTTTTGGTTTCATAACTGCAGTCAGTTTCCCCAGTGCTTTTGGATCCCAAGAAAATGAAATCTGTCAGAGATTTCACTTTTTAAGTAGTGGGACCAGAAGCCATGATCTTAGTTTTATCTATGTTTCACACCAGCTTTTTTCACTCTCCTCTTTCACCTTCATCAATTGGCTGTTTAGTTCCTCTTAATTTCATGCCACTAAAGTGATATCATCTGCATATCTGAGGTTTTTTAACATTTCTCTCAGAAATCTTAATTTCAGCTTGTGATTCATCCAGCCCAATATTTCACATACTATCTTGTGCATATAAGTTAAGTAAGCAAGATGACAATATACAGCCTTGATGAACTCTTTTCTCAATTTTGAACCAGTCTGTTTTTCCATGTCTGGTGCTGTTGCTCCTTGATATGCATACAAGTTTATCAGCAGACAGGTAAAATGGACTTGTGTTCTAATATCTTTAAGAATTTTCCACAGTTTGTAGTGATCCACACAGTCAAAGGATTTAGTGTAGTCAATGATGCAAAAATAGATATCTTTTTTTCTAAAATTCTCTTTTTCTATGATACAATAAATGTTGGCAATTTGATTTCTGGTTGCTCTGCTTTTACTAAATACAGTTTGTATGCCTAGAAATTCTTGATTCAAGTACTGATACTGTCTAGCTTGAATAATTTTGAGCATTACCTTAATAGCATGTGAAATGAGGGCAGTTGTGTGGTAGTTTAAACATCTTTGGCATTACCTTTCTTTGGAGTTGAGGTGAAAACTGACTTTTTCCAGTCTGTGGCCACAGTTGAGTTTTCCAAGTTTGCTGACATATTGAGTGTAGCACTTTAACAACACCATCTTTTAAGAATGTAAATAGCTCAATGGGAATTTCATCACCTCCACCAGCTTTTTTCTTTTTTTTTTTTTTGGTAGTAATGCAGCCTAAGTCATACTTGATTTCACACTCCAAGATGTCTGGCTCTAGGTGGGTGACCACACCATCATGGTTATCCCAGTCATTAGCATCTTGTTTATACAGTTTTTCTGTGTATTCTTGCCATTTCTTCTGCTTCTGTTAAGTCCTTGCCATTTCTGTCATTTATTGTGCCCATCTTTGCATGAAATATTCCCTTAGTATCTGCAATTTTCTTGATGAGATCTTTAGTATTTCACATTCTATTGTTTTACTCTACTGTTTGCATAATATATATGTATATATATGTATGCATGCTAAGTCACTTCAGTCGTGTCCAACTCTTTGTGACCTTTTGGACTGTAGCCTACCAGGCTCCTTTATCTGTGGGATTCTCCAGGCAAGAATACTGGAGTGGGTTGCCATGCCCCCCTCCAGGGGATCTTCCTGACCCAGGAATCGAACCTGTATCTATTACATCTACCTGCATTGGCAGGTGGGTTCATTACCACTAATGCCACCTGGGAAGATACACACACACACACACACACACACACACACACACACATATACACATACAGCTTATTTATCCATTCAGTTCATTCATTTATCAATTAACAATTAAGCTGTTTCCGTGTCTTGGTTATTATAAATAATGCTGCTATGAACATGGCTGTCCAGATACCTTTTTGATTTAGTGTTTTTATTTATTTAATTTGAATATATCATATAAGTAGAATTTATGGATCAGATGACATTTCTTTTTTTATGTTTGTGAGAAGTATATATACTGTTTTCTTAGTGACTGTACTAATTTACAATCCCATAAATACTGGGGTTAGGGTAGGGACATATCTTTTGAGGGTCATCAGTCCACTGACATTAGGAAGCCTGTGACTTCATGACCTCCATAACGTCCCCTTCAAGTCAAATATCCTGCAATTCTAAATAGGAAAACTTGTTCATTTCATTTTGCTTTTATAATTTAATTTATTTATTTTTGGTTGCACTGGGTCTCTGTTGCTGCACACTGGATTTCTCTAGTTGCAACAAGTAGGGGTTACCCTTTGTTCTGGTGTGAGAGCTTCTCATTGTGGTGGCTTCTCTGGTTGGGAGCATTAGGCTCTAGGCACGTCGGCTCAGTAGTTGTGGCACATGGCTTAGTGGCACATGGGATCCTCCTAGACCATGATTTGAACCCATGTCCCCAGCACTAGCAGGTGGATTCTTAACCACAGGGCCACCAGGGAGGTACCAACTGTGTTCATTTTACTAGCACTCTTAATGTACAAATCAGAGTGTTTGGGCCTGCTCAGATATCAGTGTCCTCTGAATGCCAAGAGTGAGGGGAGACCAGAGAGGAACAGAGTATATCAATGCAAGTGTTAAATTTGAAGAAAAAGTAAATGGAGGAGGAAGGTGGGGGCGAGACTAAAATAAACACGAGAGGCAGTAGAAGCCAAAGAAATCCTAATAAGGAAACAATCTATGGTTTCCATCTGAGTCAGTGTGAGCCTCTCGCAGCACTTCTCTAAAAGGCACATGATTCACCCAAGGATATGGTTAGCATGCATACAGTCTAGGATGGTCTGTGATGCTGCATGTCTAATAAGCTCCCAAGTGATGCTGATGTTGCTAATCCATGGGCCACACTGAGTAGCAAGGGCTTAGACTGGGTAGAGGCAACAAGAAGGTATAAAAGACATTAATTGGATTGGGTACTGCAATGTGGGAGCCCAGGGTTGAATCCATGGGTTGGGAGGATCCCCTGGAGAAGGAAATGGCAACACACTCTAGCATGGTATTCTTACCTGGAGAATCCCATGGATGGAGGAACCTGGTGGGCTACAGTTTATGGGGTCACAAAGAGTTGGACACAACTGAGCAACTAACACAAAAATAGTGCAGAAGTGCTCTGTTTTCTTTAAAGCCATGCCAGCATTGTCATTTATTTCCTTTTTTATATGAATCATTCTAACAGCATGAGGTGATATCTCACTGTTGTTTTGATTTGAATTTTCTTAATGACTAGTGATGTTGAGCATCTCTACTCTACTTTGAAGAAATGGCTTTCCATTTCTCTTGCCATTTCAACAATTATATCTATTTATTTATTTTTGACTGTGCTCGGTCTTAGTTAGGGCTTCCCTCATAGCTCAGTTGGTAAAGAATCTGCCTGCAGTGCAGGAGACCCAGGTTAAATTTCTGGGTCAGGAAGATCTTCTGGAAAAGGAAATGGCAACTACTTATTTGCAGCATGAAGAATCATTGTTGCAGCACAGGGATTTTTCTCTAGTTGTGGTGTGCAAGCTTAGTTTCCCTGCACCATATGGGTTCTTAGTTCCTCAATCAGGGATTGAACTTGTGTCCTATGCATTGGAAGACAGATTCTTAATCACTGGGCCATGAGAAAAGTCCTTTTTTTTTGGTTTGTTTTTAACTAACTTTTTGGAATTACATGAGATATTTTTACATTTTAGGAATGAATCACTTATCAAATATATTGTTTTCAAATATTATTTCCCATTCTGTCAATTGCTTTTTCCTCCCACTTTGATCATTTCTTTTCTTTGTGCAGAAATTTTTAGTTTTGTCTCTTTCCGTTCATTTATTTTTAAATGTTTATGCTTAGGTTTTAGTTGCCATATCTAGCAGATTATTGTCAAGATTCATTACAAGATTTTGCTGATTCTTTCTTCAGGGGTTTCCTGTTTTCACGTCTTACATTTAAGCCTTTTAATCCATTTTAGTTAATTTTTGAGTAGTGTAAGCCAAGGATATAGTTTCACATTTTTAACACATGAATATCCAATTTTACCATACCCTCTATTGAAGAGATTATCTTTGCTCCATTAAGTATTCTTGACTTCCTATGTATATATAATAAGAATTAGTTTACTATATATGCTTGGGCTTATTTCTGGGCTTTCACTTCTGTTCCTTTGGTCATTTTGTTAGTTTTCATGCCAGAATTATACTATTTTGGTTAGTATGGCTTTATAATATACCTTGAGAAAAGGAAGTGTGATGTCTCACTTTGTTCTTCCTCAGGATTTGTTTTAGCTATTCAAGGTCTTTTGTAGTTTCTTGTGAATTGTAAGTTTTTTTTTAAACTTCGGTAAAAAACGTCATTGGAATCTTGACTGGAATTGCACTGACTCTATTAATGCCTGTAGGTAGTGTGAACATTATAACAATATTAATTATAATCCAGGAAACAGTATAACTTTCATTTGCTTCCATCTTATTGAATTTCCTTCATCAATGACTTTTTGTTTTCATAGTAGAGATCTTTGAAAGCTTTGGTTAAATATATTCCTAATTATTTTCATTATTTTTGATGCCATTGTCAATGAGATTAAAAAAATTGTATAGCTTACTGTTTGTATATGAAAACTTGTCTGATTTTGTATGTTGGTCTTGTATCCTGTAACTTCACTGAATTTGTTGATAAAATTCACAGTCACTTGGTGTAGTATTTATGGTTTTACATATATTAATACAATCATGCTACTTGCAAATAAAGAAAACTTTACTTTTTTTTTCTCAGTTCTTATGTATTTTATTTCTTTTTATTGCCTGATTTCTCTATCAAGGACTCCCACTACTCTGTTGAATAAGACTTTAAAAAGTAGATACCCTTGTCTTATTACCAATATGAAAAGGAACGTTTTAAAAATTTCACTACTAAATATATTAACATTGGTTTACTATGTATGATATTCATTGTGTTGAGATACATTTTTTTCTATACCTAATTCATTTAGATTGTTTTTCACAAACAGATGTTTAAATTGTGTAAAATGTTTTTTTCTCTGTTGATATGACCTTATTATTTTTTAATCCTATTAAAGTGACAATGTTTCACAAAGACTGGTTTGCATATATTGAAACATGCTTGCATTCCATTTGATCTCATATGATCATGGTGAATGATTTTTCTAATAAGCTGCTGAATTTACTTTTTTGCTAATTTTTTTGAGAACTTTTGCATCTATATTTATCAAGGATATTGGTGTGTATATTTGTTCTCTGGTTCTGTCCTTTTCTGACTTGGTATCAGGGTGATGCTGGTCTCATGAAATTACCCTGGAAAAGTTATTTCATCTTTGATTTTTTGGAAGAGTTTGAGAATAATTGGCATCAAGTCTAAATATTTGGTAAATATTACCAGAAAAAGACTTTTAATTCTGTGCTTTCTTAGCAAAAATTTTAATTACTGATTCAATTTCATTATTAAAAATTGGTATATTCTGACTGACTACATACAATTTTCTTATCCTAGTTTGTCCATTTTGTTGGCATATAGTTCATACTAGCCTCTTATGATTCTTTGCATTCCTGTGGTATTAGTTGCAATATCTCCTAGTAATTTCTAATTTTAATTTGGAAACTTTCTTTTATTCCTTGGCTCCTCTAAATAAATATTTGAAAATATTGTTTAGCTTTTCAAAGCATCAACCCTGAGGTTTGTTAGTCTTTTTATTGTTTTCTACTATTTCATTTATTTCTGTTATAACCTTTATTATTTCCTTCCTTCTGATAACTTTGGGCTCATTTTTTTTTCTCTTTTCTGAGCCCATTTTCTTGGAATCCAAAATCACCGTGCCCAGTGACTGTATCCATGAAATTAAAAGATGCTTGCTGTTTTATAAGAAAGCTATTACAAATCTAGACAGCATATTAAAATGTAGAGAGGTACAGAGAGAACAGTATGGCAAAGGAGTAGGTGGAAGTGGAGTACATCTCTCTTCATGGATACATCAGGAATACACCTTCAAACACAGAAGTGCATGCAGAACACCAGCTGAGTGTGGACAGGAGTACCTGACCAGTGGAAAATAATATATAGAACCATGCAAAACTCTGTAGGATGAAGGAACTAGGGGGAGAAACAGGAGAGTTAGTAGGACTGGACCTGCCCTCCACTGGTGGGGGAAATGAAGCAGGGGACCAAAATTCACATTGGGGTGATTGTCTGAGTTAGAGCAGAAACATTTAAGGCTGAGAGTGAAATAGTTGATCTGTGGCAGCCTAAATGGAATAAATAATCAGACAGTCCTTGCTGTAGGCATACATACCTCAGAGAGGGGTGCAAGTCCCTTGGAAGGTGCAACAGCTGGGAGCTGGAGTTTAAGGATTATGGAGCAATCCCAGAGCCAGGGCTGCTGTTGACTACAGAGACAGGGATCAAGGGGATGTGATGGAAGATATTGTTATGGGAAATGCCTGTGGAGGAAAGCTGCGCAGCCATGGAAGCAAGGCAATATTGCTCAGTCACACGTAGGGGGTAAGTCACATGTAAACCATCACCATATCCTCTCTCTCCCCATGCATCGGCAGCTGAACAGGAGAAAGACTGGCCCATCAAAAGCCTGATGCACTGAGCTACAGAGTAGGACTCCACCCAGGGTGCCCCTTAGAGTGATTAACATGCTGATCGACAGAGTAGGACCCCAACCAGGGGGGACCCCTTTATGTGCCTGATGTGCTGAATAGCAGAGAAGGACCCCAGGCAAGGAAGCCTTCTAAGTGCCTGAATGGGCAGAGCCATGGAGAAAGACAGGTCAAAGAAGCCTTCTGATCTCCAGCTGCAAGAGACTAGAAAAAAGACTCTGATAGGGCTGTAACTCCTGCAGCAGAATCAGTCCATGTCCCTGCACACTTGGCCCTGCCAGGGTCCCCAATACCCAAGAAGCTGCATTACCTTCATGCTCAAATCTCACCGGGAAGAGCTTCCATAGGCAAAAAGAAAAAAGAAAGAAAGAAAAGAAAATCCTTGCATATATGCAAGCAGGATCACTTCAGTAGTATCTGACTCTTTGTGACACTGTAGACTGTGGCCTGCCAGGCTTCTCCATCAGGGACGGAGGTTCTCTAGGCAAGAATACTGGAACATATTGGCCAATACTGGTTGCCATACCCTTCTAGAGAACTATATTTCCTGCTGGTCTAACTGCCAACTCCCCTGAGTACCTGGTGCTGCCAGAAGCCCTGCAATCCAATCATCTGCATCTGCACCATCTCCACGCCTGGCCTTCACAGGGGAAAACCCAAGTCCTCTAGGGCAGCCTCAGGAGCAAATCTCATAGGACAATCCACATGCAGAATTGGAAATAAAACCACAATTGAAACCCAAGGGCTATGTGGCTAAGGAAGAAGATACAAAACATTCCCACCAGCTGTACAAACTACAGATTAAATCCACATGATCAACCAGGCAGATTCCATGTCTACAGAATATATAAAAGTTTATTGGCTGTCCATGTAATTCTCCAAGCAAGAATACTGGAATGGGTTGACATTTCCTTCTCCAAAAGGTCATTGAGAGCTCCCAGAAAAGAAAACACACTGGTTCTGATAGCTGTAGACACTGGGGACAAGGACACACAGGAGTAGGAGTAGATTAGAATCTGAGATACCCCCACAGCAGGTCCAGAGATCAGCACAGTGCTGGTATTCTTATGCTTTGACTTGTTCTGTATATTTTTGTTGTTGTTGTTGTTGTTTGTTTTGTTGTTTTTTTCTTCCACCCTTGTCCCCCACCCCAATACCATTCCATTGTACCTGTTGATTTTATTGGCATTATGAAATCTAATTAAACTTTGGAGCTTTTGTTTTTCTCTTTCAGTCACCTTTTAAAATAATAGTTATAATCCTCTGCTTCTATCTTGCCTCTTTTGCAATTCTGTGGAGTTTTCCTTTTTTTCCCCCTCTTTATAATTTTAATTTTTTAAACCTATTATTATTTTTCTACATTTATTCCTTTGTGTACTTTTCCTAATGTTCTTTTCCCCTTACAGTTAATCTTTAATGTATATGAATCTTCTTTATCTATCTATATTTAATTTTGCACACCTGTTCTGATTTTCTTTATTTTCCTCTTAAGATATTTGTTAATGTTATTTTCATTGCTTTATTCACCAATTGCCATATTTAGTTTTGTCTTCCAGTTGGTGTTTTAGTTAGTTTTGTTCTTAACTAGTAAATAAAATTTTTGATTTCCTTTGTTTTTTCTGGGTCAATCTGAATTTTATTTTTGTTGGACTGTTTTAACTTTTCTCTTGAGTGAATATGTATGTGTGCATTATTCCATTATATAAGTTATCATTTGCCTTATTTTGTAACTGCCATTTGTCTGGGGTTCATCATTGGTTTCTCCTTTTTGGACATTTGTTTTAATCTCACTTAATGCTATGACAAATCACTTGTGGAATCTTCCTTCCTGCCCAGATATCAACCCCTCACCCTCTGGAATTGGAGCAGTGACTCCAAGACCCTACCCTAGAGTACCAGAGAACTAACATGAGAGTGTATCAAATAGTGAGAATTACACAAAGGAAACCGCTTGAATACACGACCTGTTACCACCAAACCACCAGTAGCATCCTGTGCAGGACTCCTCATCCAAACAATAAAGAAAAAAAATACAAACCCTATCATCAACAGACAGGAATACCACCTCACTCAGCCTTGCCCATCAGAGGAAAAACAAGAGGGATCAGTTGGAGAGGGAGGTGGGAGGGGGGATCGGGATGGGGAACACATGTAAATCCATGGCTGATTCATTTCAATGTATGACAAAACCCACTACAATATTATAAAGTAATTAGCTGCTAACTAAAAACAAACAAACAAACAAAGAAAAAACAAAAAAAAAGCACAACTCTGCATAAATCTCATCCCAGGTGACTCAATGGGAAATAATCTGCCTGCAATACAGAAGACCTGAGTTTGATTCCTGGGTCAGGAAAATCCACTGGTGAAGGGAACGGCAATCCACTCCAGTATTCTTGCCTTGTAAATCCCCTAGAGTGAGGAGTTGGGAGGGCTATAGTCCACGGGGTTGCAAAGAGTCAGACATGACTGAGCATGAGCCACCAGCACACGAAGCTTACACAAAACTCTGGACCAACCTTATGAGGGAGGAAACCAAAAGGAAGAAAGAATTCAACATTGAAGCCTGAGAAAAGGAGACCTCAAACACAATAAGTTTAAAAAAAATAATGAAAAGGCAGAGAAATACTAAGCAAATGAAGGAACAAACCAGAAAAACAGAAATCCAACTAAATGAAGAGGAAAGAGGTAAACTACCTGAAAAAGAATTCAGAATAATGATAGTAAAGATGATAATATAACTTTGAAAACAAAATGGAAAAAAAATGCAAGAATCACTTTAAAAAGATCCAAAAGAGTTAAAGAATAAATACATAGAAAGGAACAACATAATTACTGCAATTAAAATTATTCTAGAAGGAATCAATAACAGAATATCTGAAGCAGAACGAATCAGTGGACTAGAAGATAAACTAGTGGAAATAACTTCTGAAGAGCAGAATAAAGTACAAAGAATGAAAAGAACTGTCTCAGAGAGCTCTGGGACAATCTCATATGAAACAACAATTGAATTATAGGTGTCACAGAAGAAGAGAAAAAGAAAGGGTGTGAGAAAATGTTTTGGGGTTTGTTAATTTATTTATTTTAATTGGAGGCTAATTACTTTAAAACTTTGTAGTGGTTTTTGCAATACACTGACATAAGTCAGCCATGAGTGTACATGTCTACCCCATCCTGAAACCACTCTTATCTCCCTCCCCATCCCATCCCTCAGGGTTGTCCCATTGCATTGGATTTGAGTGCCTTGTTTCATGCATCAAACTTGGACTGGTGATCTATTTCACATACGGTAATATAAGTGATTCAATGTTATTCTCTCAAATCATCCCATCTTCACCTTCTCCCACAGAGTCCGAGTCTGTTATTTATATCTGTGTCTCCTTTTCTGTCTCGCATATAGGGTCATCATTACCATCTTTCTAAATTCCATATATATGCATTAATATACTATATATTTTTTTCCTGACTTACTTCACTCTGAATAATAGGATCCAGTTTCATCCACCTCATTGGAGCTGATGCAAATGCATTATTTTTAATAGCTGAGAAATATTACATTGTGTTTGTGTACCACTGCTTTCTTATCCATTCGTCTGCCTATGGACATCCAGGTTGTTTCCATGACCTAGCTATTGTAAACGGTGCTGCAATGAATATTGGGGTACAGGTGTTTCTTTTAATTCTGATTTCTTTGGTGTGCATGTCCAGCAGTGGGATGGCTGGATCATATCAGAGCTCTATTTATAGATTTTTTTTTTTTTTTTAGGAATCTCCACACTGTTCTCCATAGTGGCTATACTAGTTTGTATTTTCACCAACAGTGTAAGAGGGTTCCTTTTTCTCTACACCTTTTCCAAAATTTATTGTTTGTAGACATTTTGATAGCAGCCATGCTGACCAGCATAAGATGGTACCTCATTGTGGCTTTGATTTGCATTTCTATGATAATGAGTGATGTGAAGGATCTTTTCATGTGTTTGTTAGCCATCTGCATGTCTTCTTTGGAGAAATGTCTGTTTACATCTTTGGCCCATTTTTTTTTGTTGGATCATTTATTTTTCTGGTACTGAGTTGTATGACACCCTTGTATATTTTTGAGATTAATCCTATGTCAGTTGCTTCGCTTGCTATTATCTTCTCCCATTCTGAAGGCTGTCTTTTCACTTTTTTTATAGTTTCATTCATGGTTCAAAAGCTTTTAAGTTTAATTAGGTCCCATGTGTTTATTTTTATTTTCATTTCCATTACTCTGGAAAGTGGGTCACAGAGGATTCTGCTGTGATTTATGTCAGAGAGTGTTTTGCCTATGTTTTCTACTAGGAGTTTTATAGTTTCTGGTCTTGTGTTTAGATCTTTAATCCATTTTGAGTTTATTTTTGTGGATGGTGTTAGAAATTGTTCTAGTTTCATTATTTTACAAGTGGCTAATCAGTTTTCCCAGCACCACTTGTTAAAGAGATTGCCTTTTCTCCTTTGTATATTCTTGCCTCCTTTGTAAAAAATAAGGTGACCATAGGGACGTGGATCAATATTCAATCTCTGGGTTTTCTCCTTTGTTCCATTGATCTATATTTCTGTCTTTGTGCCAGTACCATACTGTCTTGATGACTGTAGCTTTGTAGTAGAACCTGAAATCTGGCAGGTTGATTCCTCCAGTTCCATTCTTTCTCAAGAATGCTTTGGCTATTCGAGGTTTTGTTTTGTTTTGTTTGTTTGTTTGTTTTGTGAAATTATTTGTTACAGTTCTGTGAAAAATTCCGTTGGTACCTTGATAGGGATTGCATTGAATCTATAGATTGCTTTGGGTAATATACTCAGTTTCACTTTATTGAGTCTTCTGATCCATGAACATGGAATATTTCTCCATCTATTTGTGTCCTCTTTGATTTCTTTCTTCACTGTTTTATATTTTTCTATATATAGGTCATTTGTTTCTTTACTAGATTTCTCCCTAAGTATTTTATTTTTGTCCAATGGTGAATAGAATTGCTTTCTTAATCTCTCTGTTTTCTCATTGTTAGTGTACAGGAATGCCAGGCGTTTATTTGTGTTAGTTTTATATCCTGCAGCTTTACTATATTCATTGATTAGCTCTAGTAATTTTCTGTTGGTGTCTTTAGAGTTTTCTATGTAGAAGATCATACCATCTAAACAATGAAAGTTTTGCTTCTTCTTTTCCAATATGGATAACTTTTATTTCTTTTTCTTCTCTCATTGCTGTGACCAAAACGTCCAAAACTCTGCTGAATAGTAGTGATGACAGTGGGAACCCTTGTCTTGTTCCTGACTTTATGGGAAACAATTTCAATTTTTCACCATTGAGGATAATGTTTGCTGTGGGTTTATTATATATGGCTTTTGTCATGTTAAGATATGTTCCTACTATTCCTGCTTTCTGGAGAGTTTTTAATATAAATGGATGTTGAATTTTGACAAAGGCTTTCTTGACATCTATTGAGATAATCATATATTTTTTTCTTTCAATTTGTTAATGTGTATCATGTTGATTGATTTTCAGATATTGAAGAATCCTCGCATCCTTGGGATAAATCCCACTTGGTCATGATGGATGATCTTTTAAATATGATTTTGGATTCTGTTTGGTGGAATTGTGTTAAGGAATTTTGAATCTATGTTCATCAGTGATATTGGCCTGTAGTTTTCTTTTTTTGTGGCATCTTTGTCTGGTTTTGATATTAGGGGGATGGTCGCCTCATAGAATGAGTGTGGAAGTTTCCTTTCCTCTGCAATTTTCTGGAAGAGTTTGAGTAGGATAAGTGTTAGCTCTTCTCTAATTTTTTTTGTAGAATTCAGCTTCAAAGCCATCTTCTCTTTGGCTTTTGTTTGAAGATTTTTTATTACAGTTTTGATTTCTGTGCTTGTGATGGGTCACTTAAGATTTTCTATTTCTTCCTGGTTCAGTTTTGGATGGTTATACCTTTCTAAGAATTCATATATTTCGTCCAAGTTGTCTGTTTTCTTGTCATATAATTTCTAATAGTAGTCTGTTGTGGTCCTTTGTATTTCTATGTTGTCTATTTTGGTTTTTCCATTTTCATTTCTAATTTTATTAATTTGATTCTTCTCACTTTTTTCCTTGATGAGTCTGGCTAATGGTTTGTTCATTTTGTTTATCTGCTCAAAAAACAGCTTTTAGTTTTGTTGGTCTTTGCTATGGTCTCCTTTGTTTCTTTTTCATTTATTTTTGCACTATTTCTTTATGATTTTTTTCCTTCTGATGACCCTGAGGTTCTTCATTTCTTCTTTTTCTAGTTGCTTTAGATGTAAAATTGGGTTATTTTTGTTTAATTTTTATGTTCTTTTTTCTTGAGGTAAGCTTGTTTTGCTTTGAATCTTCCCCTTAACACCACTTTTACTGAATCCCATAGGTTTTGGGTTGAAAATTTTTGAAGAGATTATAGTTGGAAATTTCCCCAAAATAGAAAATGAAACAGTAAATGAAGTCCAAGAGGCACAAAAGTCCCATACAGGGTAAATTCAAGGAAAAACATGTCAACATATATAATAATCAAAATAAGAAAGTCTAAACACAAAGAAAGAGTATTGAAAGGAGGAAGGGATAAACAACAAGTAACATACATGGGAAACCCCATACCCTTTTTTTTTTCCCATACCCTTAAGAACTGATCTTTCAGCACAAACTCTGCAGGCCAGAAGGGAGTGGTAGGATATATTTAAAGTACTGAAAGGGAAATATCTATAAACAAGATTACTGTGCCTGGCAAGGCTCTCATTCAAAACTGATGGATAAATAAAAAGCTTTTCAGATAAGCAAAAGTTAAGAGAATTCAGTACCATCAAACCAGCTTTACAACAAATGTTAAAGGGACTTATATAGTCAAGAAATACAAGAGAAGAAAAAAGATCTACAAAATCAACCCCAAACAATTAAGAAAATGGCAATAGGAATATATATATATATATATATATATATGTATATATACATATATACATATGTATACATATACATATACATATACATATATACATATATATATATACATATGTATACACATACATATGTATATATGTATATATGTATATATATATATATATACACACACACACACACTTTAAATTACTTTAAATGTTAATGGATTAAATGTTCCAATGAAAAAGACAGACTGACTGGATGGATACAAAACCATGACCCATATATATGCTGTCTATAAGAAACGCACATCAGACCTCAAGACACATAGAGACTAAAAGTGACAGGATGGAAAAGTATATTCCATTCAAATGGAAGCTTAAGAAAGCTGGAGTAGCAATCCACATATCAGACAAAATAGATCTTAAAATAAAGAATATTACAAGAGATAAGGATGGACACTACGTGGTGATCAGCATATCAATCCAAGAGAAAGACAGAGCAATTGCAATTATCTATACACTCAAAATAGGAACACCTCAATACATAAGACAAACATTTACAAATATTTATAAACATAACATGAGAAATTGACAGTAACTTTAACATCCCATTCACACCAATGGACAGGTCATTAAAACAGAAAATTAATAAAGAAACACAAGTTTTAAATTATACATTAGATAAGGTAGATCTTATTGATAGCTTCAGGGATTTCAATGAAAATGTGGAAGAATACACTTTCTTCTCAAGTGCACATGGAACATTCTCCAGGATAGACCACATCGTGGGTCACAAATGGAACCTCAGTAAATTTAAGAAAATGAAAATTTTATCAAGCATTTTCTCCACCCATAAAACTGTGAGACTAGATATCAACTACAGGGAAAAAAAAAAATGTAAGAAACACAAGCACGTGGAGATTAAGCAACACGTTTCTAAATAGCCAACAGGTTACTGAGGAATTAATAGGCAAATAAAAAAATTCTAGAAACAAATGACAATGAAAACATGAAAACTCTAAAACCATGTGATGCAGTAAAAGCAGTTCTAAGTGGGAAGTCTATAGAAATAGAATTCTTCCCCCAAGAAACAAGAAAACATCAAATAGACAACTTACTTTACACCTAAAACAACTGGAAAAAGAACAACAAAAAATCCCTAAAACTACTAGAAGGAAAGCAATCATAAAGTTCTAATCAGAAATAAATGAAACAGAAATGAATGTAAAAATAGTAAAGATTAATAAAACTAAAAGCTGGTACTTTGAGAAGATACACAAAATTGACAAACCTTTATCCAGACTCATCAAGAAAAAATGAGAGAAGAAACAACTCAGCACAATTTGAAATGAAAAAGGAGAGGTTACAAGAGACAATGCAGTAATAAAAAGGATTGTAAGATACTACGATGAACAACTGTATGGCAATAAGATGGTTAACCTGTAAAAACTGGACCGCTCCTTACTAAAGTTCAACCTTACAAAACTGAACCAAGAATAGAAATTATGAAAAACCCAATTACAATCATTGAAATTGAAACTGTGATCAGAAAGCACCCCAAAAACAAAAGTCCATGATGAGATAGCTTCACAGGAGAATTCTATCAAACATTTAGAGAAGAACTAATGCCTATGCTTTTACAACTCTTTAAAAAAATGGCAAAGGAAGAACACTTCCTAACTCATTCTACGAGGTCACCATCACCATGATACCAAAACCAAACAAAGACAACACACAAAAAGAAAACTACAAGCCCATATAATTGATGAACATAGATGCAAAATTCCTCAACAAAATTATAGCAAACAGAATTCAGCAACACATCAAAAAGCTCAAACAGGATGATCAAGTTGGGTTTATTCCAGGGATGCAAGGATTCTTCAATATGTGCAAATCAATCAATGTGATGCACCATATTGACAAAATGAAAGATAGAAATCAGATGATGATCTCAATAGATGCAGAAAAAGCCTTTAACAAAAAACTCAGCACTCATTTATGATTAAAATTCTTCAAAACATGGGCATAGAAGGAACTTTGCTCAGCATAGTAAGGGCCATATATGATAAGCCTAAAGAAAACATTATTCTCAATGGTGAAAACCTGAAAGCATTCCCTATAAGATCAGGAACAAGACAAAGGTGTTCACTTTCAACACAATTATTCAACATAGTTTTTTAAGTCCTAGCTACAGCAACCAGAGAAGAAAAAGAAATAAAAGGAATGGAGACTGGAAAAGAAACAAAGCTGTTACTTTTTGCAGATGACAGGATACTGTACATAGAAAATCCCTAAAGATAATATCAGAAAATTATTAGAGTTATTCAGTGAATTAAGGAAAGTTGCAGGATACAAAATCAATACACAGAAATGACTTGCATTTCTATATACTAACAATGAAAAATCAGAAAGAAACATTAATGAATCAATCTCATTCACCATTGCAACAAAAAACAAATATCTAGGAAGAATCTTACATAAGGAGACAAAGAACTGTACACAGAAAAGTATAAGACACTAATGAAAGAAAACAAAGATGGCATAAACAGAGGATATATATTCCATGTTCCTGTGTAGGAAGAATCAATATTGTAAAAATGACTATATTACCAAACATATTCTGCAGATTCAATGTGATCCCTATCGAATTACAAATGACATTTTTCACAGAACTAGAACAAAAAATTTCACAATTCATATGGAAACACAAAAGACCTCAAATAACCAAAGCAGTCTTGAGAAAGAAGAATGAAACTGTAGGAATCAGTCTGCTGACTCCAGATTATACTACATAGCTACAGTCATCAAGACAGTATGATACTGGCACAAAAACAGAGATATAGACCAATGGAGCAATATAGAAAGCCCAGAAATAATCCCATGCACCTATGGGTACCTTATTTTTGACAAAAGAGTCAAGAATATACAGTTGGGCAATGACAGCCTCTTCAATAAATGGTGCTGGGAAAACTGGACAGCTACATGTAAAAGAATGAACTTAAAACACTTCCTAACTCCATACACAAAAATCAACTAAAATGGATTAAATATCTAAATGTAAGACCAGAAACTATAAAACTCTTAGAGGAAAACATTGGCGGAACACTGAATGACATAAGTCAAACCAAGATCCTCTATGGCTCACGTCCTAGATCAATGTAAATAAAAACAAAAGTAAACAGGTGGGACCTGATTAAACTTAAAAGCTTTCGCATAGCAAAGGAAAGTATACCCTAGGTGAAAAGACAACTCTCAGAATGGGAGAAAATAATAGCAACTGGAACAACTGACAAAGGGCTAATTTCCAAAATACACCAGCAGCTCATACAACTCTATGCCAGAAAAACAAACAACCCAACCAAAATGTGGAAAGAAGACCTAAAAAGACATTTCTCCAGACAAGACATACAGATTTCTAACAAAAGCTTGAAAAGATGCTCAACATCACTCATTATTAGAGATACGCAAATCAAAACTACAATGAGATATCACCTCACCCTGGTCAGAATGGCCATTGTCAAAAAGTCTACAAGCAATGAGGTGAGGGTGTGGAGAAAAGGGAACACTCTTGCGCTATTGGTGGGAATGTAAATTTATACAGACCCTATGAAAGACAATATGGAGATTCGCTAAAAAAACAAACAAACGAACAAAAATCACTAGGAATACAACCACCATATGACTCAGCAATCCCACTCAAAAGCATACACCCTGAGGAAACCAAAATTCAACAAGGTGCATGTATCCTATTGTTTATTGCAGCAATATTTACAATAGCTAGAACATGGAAGCAACCTAGATGTCCATTGATGGATGAATGGTTAAAAAAGTTGTGGTACATATACACACTGGAATATTACATAGCCATAAAAAGAACACATTTGAGTCAGTTCTGATGAGGTGGATGAACCTAGAACCTACTATACAGGGTGAAGTGAGTCAGAAAGAGTAAGATAAATATCATATTCTGACACTTATACATGGAATCTAGAAAAATGGTACTGAAAATTTTATTTACAGGGCAGCAATGGAGAAACAGACATAGAGAATCGACTTATGGACCATGGGAAAGGGGAGGAAAGGGTGAGATGAATGGAAAGAGTAACATGGAAACGTACACTACCATACGTAAAATAGATGGCCAATGGCAATTTTCTCTATGGCTCAAGAAACTCAAACAGGGGCTCTGTATCAGTCTAGAGAGTTGGGATTGGAAGGGAGATGGGAGGGAGATTCAAAGGGGAGGGGATATATGTATACCTATGGCTGATTCATGTTGAAGGTTTGTTTTTTTTTTCCATTTATTTTTATTAATTGGAGCACTGGGAAGATCTTGTTGAGGTTTGACAGAAAACAACCAAATTCTGTAAAGCAACTATTCGTCAATTAAAGATAAATAAATAAAAATTTTAAAAAGTATAGAGACATCACTTTGCTAATAAAGGTCTGCATAGTCAAATTATAGTTTTCTCTGTAGTCATGTATAGATGTGAATGTTGGACTATAAAGAAGGCTGAGCACCACACAAATGACGCTTTTTAATTGTGCTGGAGAAAACCCTGAAGTGTCCACTAGTCAAGAAGATAAAATCAGTCAATGCTAAAGGAAATCAACCCCAAATATTCAGTGGATAGACTGGTGCTGAAGCTTAAGCTCCAATATTTTGGCCACCTGATGCAAAGAGCAGACCCATTGGAAATAAATCCTGATGCTGGGAAAGACTGAGGACAGGAAGACTAAGTGGTGACAGAGAATGATGAAATGACTGGATGGCAACACTGACTCAATGAACATGAGTTTGAGCAAACCCTAGGAGATGGTGAAGGACTGTAAAGCCTGGCATGCTACAGTACATGGGGTTGCAAAGAGTTGGACACAACGTAGTGACTGAAAAACAATATTCAAGTTCTTCAAGGTGTAGTGTTAAGATGTTTAATTGGGATTTAAACTTAATTTTAAATGCTAGTGTTGGTGTTGACATTTATGATAATAACTTCCCTGTTAGGACTGCTTTGATTCATCCCATAAGTTTTGGTATGCTTTATTTCCATTTTTGTTAGTTTCAAAATAGTTTTCAAGTTTTCTTCTTAATTTTCTTTAAAAATTATTTTATTGAAGTGTAGTTAATTTACATGTGTTGATTTCTGCTGTAGAGAAAAGTGATTCAGTTTTATGCACATATATATGTATGTATTCATTCTTTTCCTTTATGTTTTTTCACAAGGTGTTGAATATAGCTCTCTGTGCTACACAGTAGGATCTTATTGCTTATCCATTCTATACATAAAAGTTTGTATCTGCTATTTCTGAATCCCCAATCCATCCCTCACCCATGCCCCCTTTCCCTTGGCAACCAAAATTTGCTCTGTATGTCTGTGAGTCTGTTTCTGTTTCATATTATATCACTTACACGTGAAATATAAAATACAGCACAAATGAATTTGTTTTCAATTTCCTATTTGATATATTGGTACTTCAGAAGAGTGTCATTTAATTTTTATGCATTCATGAATTTTCCAACTTTCTTCTTTTTTGTTTTGTAGTTTCATGCCATTGTGGTCAGAGAAAAACCCTTACAATGTTAGTCTTCATGCATTTGGTAAAGCTTCTTTTGTGGCCTAATTTATGGTTTGCACTAGAAAATTTTCCATCTACACTTAAGAAAAATGAATATTCTGTTTTTGTTGGATATAACTTTCTACATATATCTCATAGGTATACTTGGTTTCTACATTTGTTCAAATCTATTAATCTCTTTGTTTATTGATTCTCTACCTGGAAAACCTAGCCATTGTTGAGACGAAGGAGTAAAGCCCACAATCATTATTATATTGCTGATTGTCCTTTTCTCTCTGTTCACTTTATTTAAAATAACTTTAGTTGTTCCTAAGTTAGGAACAGAAGCATTTATAATTGTTATATCTTCTTATAATGACCTTCTTTTCTCTTTTAGACACTTTAAAGCTTACTTTTTCTGATATAACATACTTAGCTCTGCTTCTTTGGGGCTACTATTTGCTTGACATATCTTTTTCTATCTTTTCACCCTGGAAAAGGAAACAGCAACTCATTCCAGTATTCTTGCCTGGGAAATTCCATTGACAAATGAGCCTAATAGGGCTACAATCCTTGGAGTCACAAATTTAGGCACGACTTAGCTACTAAATCACCACCACCATGACTGTCAGTCTATGTTATTAAGGCTAAAGCTAGTGTGGTGTAGGAAGCATACTGTTGGATCTTATTTCTTCTTTTTAATCAATTCAAACAATCTTTGTTTTCTGACTCCAGAATTTAAAACTTGTGTGTCTAAAATAATTATTAATAAGTAAGGATTTGCTATTGCCACTTTTTTCATTGTTCTCTAATTGCTTTGTAAACTCATTCTTTCTTGTTCCTTAACATGCCATCTTTTGTTGTGCTTTCATTTCTTTTTTCTTAGTATTCATTGTCTTTAATCAATAACTTTTGTGTAATTGCAACAGGCTTTTACCTTGTGTTTACCATGAAACTTACATAAAATATCTTAACATTATGACACTATTTTAAACTAGTAACAACTTAACAAGAAGCACAAGCTGGAATCATGATTTCTGGGAGAAATATCAATAACCTCAGATATGCAGATGATACCACCATTATGGCAGAAAGTGAAGAGGAGCTAAGAAGCCTCTTGATGAAAGTGAAAGAAGAGAGTGAAGAAGTTGGCTTAAAGCTCAACATTTAGAAAGCTAAGATTATGGCATCTGGTCCCATCACTTCATGGGAAATAGATGGGAAAACAGTGGAAATAGTGTCAGACTTTATTTTTGGGGCTCCAAAATCACTGCAGATGGTGATTACAGCCATGAAATTAAAAGACATTTACTCATTAGAAGGAAAGTTATGACCAACCTAGATAGCATATTAAAAAGCAGAGGCATTACATTGCCAACAGATGTCCGTCTAGTCAAGGCTATGGTTTTTCTAGTCATCATGTATGGATGTAAGAATTGGACTGTGAAGAAAGCTGAGAACTGAAAAATTGATGTTTTTGAGCTGTGGTGTTGGAGAAGACTCTTGAGAGTCCCTTGGACTGCAAGGAGATCCAACCAGTCCATCCTACAGGAGATCAGTCCTGGGTGTTAATTGGAAGGACTGATGCTGAAACTGAAACTCCAATACTTTGGCTACCTCATGCAAAGTGTTGACTCATTGGAAAAGTCCCTGATGCTGGGAGGGATTGGGGGCAGGAGGAGAAGGGGACGAGAGAGGATGAGATGGCTGGATGGCATCACCAACTCGATGGGCATGACTGAGTAAACTCCGGGAGTTGGTGATGGACAGGGAGGCATGGCATGCTGCGATTGATGGGGTTGCAAAGAGTCGGACACGACTGAACTGAGCTTCAATATAATTCTTAAAATTTATGTTTTTTCTACCTCATTCCCTCACATTTTATGTTTTTGTTGTTCATCCGCTCAGTCGTTTCTGACTCTTTGTGACCTCATGGACTGCAACATGCCAGTTTTCCCTGCCCTTCACAATTTCTGGAGCTTGCTCAAACTCATATTCATTGAGTCAGTGGTGCCATCCAACCATCTTATCCTCTGTCGTCCCCTTCTCCTCCAGCCTTCTAACTTTCCCAGCATCAGGGTGGTTTCCAATGAGTCAAATCTTTGCATTAATTAGCCAAAGTACTGAAGCTTCAGCTTCAGCATCAGCATCAATCCTTCCAATGAATATTCAAGACTGATTTCCTTTAGGATTTACTGGTTTGAGCTCCTTGCTCTTCAAGGGACTCTCAAGAGTCTTCTCCAACACCAAAGTCCAAAAGCATTAATTCTTTGGTGTTCAGCCTTCTTTATGGTCCAACTCTCACATCCATACATGACTACTGGAAAAGCCATAGTGTTGACTACACGGACCTTTGTCAGAAAAGTAATGTCTCTGCTTTTTGATATGCTGTCTGGTTGGTCATAGCTTTTCTTCCAATGAGCTGCAGTCACCATCTGCAGTGATTTTGGAGCCTAAGAAAATAAAGTCTCTCACTGTTTCCATTGTTTCCCTACCTATTTGCCATAACATTTTAGGTTATCCACGTTATAATTTGCATAATGCATAACTGAAAACAGATTATTATAATTGTGCTTATTTTTACTATTTTTGAAACTTTTAAGGCAGTTTTAAGTGAACTATACATTCTTATTACCATATTACAAAATCTGACTTTTAATTTATATTTAAAATTACCAGTGAGTTTTGTATTGCCTTTTTTTATGATGTTATTTAGCATTATTTTTGATAGAAAGAACTTGATTTAGCATTTTTTTTCTTTCTGGTAGGTTAGATCTACTAATGATGAATTTCCTCAACTTTTGTTTACCAAAAACAGTCTCTATCCTTTCTTTATTTCCTAAGGACAGCTTCACCAGGTAGAACATTCTTAGATGACAGATTTTAATTCATTCAATAATTTCAGTATATTAATCCACTTATGTTTAAACTGAAAAAGTTATCTTGATAACTCCATTTCTAGTTTTATTGGGATTTTCTTGTATGTAACCTCCTTTTTTTTTTCTTTTCTTTGTTCTTTTGAAAATTGCTTTTGATTTTTTTTTTTTAATTTTTGACAATTTAATTTTAATGTGTCTTGGTACAGCCTTCTCTGTATTCAAGCTATCTGGAGTTCTTTGGACCTTGGAGTGTCTGTCATTCCAGATTGTGAAAGTTTTCAGCCATTATTGCTTTGGTTTCCCCTTTTTTTTTCTTTAGATTCAGTTATTGCAGTTCTGTTAATAACAAGGTGGAGAAATAGGTGGACATGCACTCATATTCTCCTGTGAGAACACCAAAATCTAAACTAACTGTTGAATAACCATTGACAGGAGGATGCTGGAACCCACCAAATTAAAAAAAAAAAAAAAACAGATATCCCACATCCAAGGACAAAGGAGAAGCTGCAACAAGATGGTAGGAGGGAACAAACATGTTAAAATAAAATCCCACACCTGCCAGAGTAGGTGACCCACAAATTGGAGAACAATAATATGAAAGAATTTCTCACACTTTTGCAAAGGCTCTAGGCTCCACATCAAATTTTCCAACCTCTGGATCCAGGAAATATACTGGGAATGATGAGAGAATCTGACTTTAAAGGTCAACGTCATTTGGTTTCAGAACATACATAGGACTGGAGGAAACGGACACTTGTAGGACAGAAACAAACCTTTGTGTGCAACAAGACCCAGGGGAATGGAGCAGGGACCCCACAGAAGACTGAGTCAGACCTGCTTATGAATGTTTGAGGTTCTTCTGTAGAGGTGTGGGTCAACAGAGTCCTGCTGGAGGGGAGGAGCACCAGTACCAACAGTCCTGGGAAGTCTGTATTGGCATAAGTTCTCTTTCAGTGAACCAATAGCCCTACCATAGAACTTGTCGACTCCAGTACTGGGTTGCCTCAGGAAAACAACTAACAAGAAGGGAGCAGAGTCCCACACATCAGCAGGCAATTGAAATAAAGATTAACTGAGCAAAGTTCTGCCCATCAGAGTGAGACGCAGGTTCCACATAGCCAGTCTCTTCCATCAGGAAGCTTGAATAAGCCTCTAATCCTCATCCTTCAGAAGGCAGACAGAAAAATCAAAAACTACAGTCCCACAGGCTTAAGAATGAAAATCCCAATCAGAATACTGACCAAAATGATCACTTGGATCAAAGCTTTTTCAGGGCAAAAGAATTTTCATAACTCAGTGAAGCTATGTCAAAATGTGGTCCATCAGAGAAGGAAGTTGCAAACCACCCTAGTATTCTTGCCTCAAGAACCTCATAAATAGTGGAACATTCTTAGATAAACATTAGTAGAACAATAGTAGAACATTCAGCTCAGATCAGTCGCTCAGTCTTTTCTGACTCTTTGCGACTCCATGAACAGCAGCATGCCAGGACTCCCCGTTTATCACCAACTCCCAGAGTCCACCCAAACCCATGTCCATTGAGCCGGTGATGCCATCCAATCATCTCATCCTCTGTCATCCCCTTCTCCTCCTGCCCTCAATCTTTCCCAGCATCAGGGTCTTTTCCAGTGAGTCAACTCTTTGCATCAGGTGGCCAAAATATTGGAATTTCAGCTTCAACATCAGTCCTTCCAATGAACACCCAGGACTCATCCCCTTTAGGATGGACTGGTTGGATCTCCTTGCAGTCCAAGGAACTCTCAAAAGTCTTCTCCAACACCACAGCTCAAAGACATAAACTTTTTGGCACTCAGCTTTCTTTATAGTCCAACTCTCACATCCATACATGACTACTGGAAAAACCATAGCATTGACTAGGTGGACCTTTTTTGACAAAGTGATGTCTCAGCTTTTTAATATGCTGTCTATGTTGGTCATAACCTTCTTTCCAAGGAGTAAGAGTCTTTTAATTTCATGGCTGCAATCACCATAAATAGTTTGAAAGGCAAAAATTATGTCAATGGAAGATGAGTCCTCCAGGTCAGGAGGTGTGCAATATGCTACTGGGGAAGAGCAGAAAAATAGCTCCAGAAAGAGAGCTGGTCCAGAGTGGAAAAGGTACTCAGTTATGCATGCATCTGGTAGTGAAAGTAAAGTACAATAATGTTAGGGAAAATATTGCATAGGAACTTTGAATGTTAAGTATGTATCAATGTAAACTGGACCTGGTCAAGCAGGAGATGGCAAGGCTGAATATCTACATTTTAGGAATCAGTGAACTAAAATGGATGGGTGAAGTTAATTATTATATCTACTACTGTGGGGAAGAATCACTTAGAAGAAACGAAGTGGCCCTCATAGTCAACAGAAGAGTTTGAAATGCAATACTTGGTGCAATCTAAAAAATGACAGAATGATCTTGTTTTGTTTTCATGGTGAAATCCAGGCTTAACTTGAGGAAAGTGGGGAAAACCACTAAGCCATTCAGGTATGCCCTAAATCAAACCCCTTTTGATTATACAGTAAAGGTAATGAATAAATAGGATTAGATTGGAAAAACAGAGTGTCTGAAGAAAAATGGACAGAGATTTGTAACATTTTAGAAGAGGCTGTGACCAAAACCATCTCCAAGAAAAAGAAAAGAATGCAGAGTGGTTGTCTGGGGAGGTCTTAAAAATAAGTGGGAAAAGAAGAGAAGCAAAAAGAAAGGTAAAGATATACACAATCAAGTGCATATCTCCAGAGAATAGCAAGGAGAGATAACAAAACTTTCTTATGTGAACAATGCAAAGAAATAGAGTAAATCTGTAGAATGGGAAAGACACGTACATGTCTTACTCTTAAAGAAAATGGGAGACATCAAGGGAAAATTTCATGCAAGGATGGACACAATAAAGGATAGAAATGGCAAGGACCTAACAGAAGCAGAAGAGTTTAAGAGGTGGCAAGAATACACAGAAGAATTATACAGAAAATGTCTTAAGGGTTGAGATAACCACTATGGTGTGATCACTTACCTAAATTCAGACATCCTGGAGTGTGTAGTCAAGTGGAACTTAGGAAGCTTTACTACATACAAAGCTAGTGGAGGTGATGGAATTCCAGCTGAGCTATTTACAATCCTAAAAGATGATGCTTCTAAAGGGCTGCACTCAATATGTAAGCAAATTGGAAAACCCAGCCATGGCTACAGGACTGAAAAATGTCAGTTTTCATTCCAACCCCAAAGAAAGTAAATGCTAAAGAATGTTCAAACTACCATAATATTGCATGTATTTCACATGCTAGCAAGGTAACACTCAAAATCTTTCAAGCTAGGTTTCAACAGTATGTGAGCTGAGCACTTCCAGAAGCACAAGCTGGATTTTGAAAAGACAGAGGAACCAAAGATCAAATTTCCAACATCCACTGCATCATAGAGAAAGCAAGGGAGTTCCAGAATAATGTCTATTTCTGTTTCATGAACTAGGCTAAAGCCTTTGACTGTGTGGATCACGTAAATCTGTGGAAAATTCTTAAAGAGATGGGGATACCAGACTACCTTACTTTTCCCCTGAGAAACCTATATGCAAGTTAAGAAGCATGTGCACCTAGAAGCAGAAAAGGGGACTGGTTAAAAATTGATAAATCAAGGTCATATATTGTCCTGCTGCTCATTTAACTTCTATGCAGAGCATATCATGCAAACTGCCGAGCTGAACATATTGGAGTCAAGATTACTGGGAGATATGTCAAAAAGCTCAAATATGCAGATGATACCACTCTAATGGCAGAAAGTGAGAAACTAAAGACCCTCTTGATGAGGGCAAAAGAGGAGAGTGAAAAACCTGGCTTATGACTCAGTATTCAAAACCTAAGATCACGGCATCTAATCCCATCACTTCATGGCTAATAGATGGGGGGAAAGTAGAAACAGTGACAGATTTTATTTTCTTGGGCTCCAATGTAACTGTATACAATGACTGCAGCCATGAAGTTAAAAGACACTTGCTGTTTTCAAGGAAAGTTATGACAAACAAAGATAGCATATTAAAAGTCAGAGATATCACTTTCCTAACAGAAGCCCATATAGTCAAAAGTATGGTTTTCCCAGTAGTCATGTACTTATATGAAAGTTGGACCATAACAAAGGCTGAGCATCAAATAATTGATGCTTTCATATGGTGCTGGAGAAGACTCATGGGATTCCCTTGGACAGCAAGGAAATCAAACCAGTCAGTCCTAGAGGAAATTAACCAGAATATTCATTGGAAGGACTAGTGCTGGTGCTGAAGCACCAATATTTGTCCACCTGATGAAAAGAGTCATCTCATTGGAAAAGGCCCTGTTGCTGGGAAAGATTGAGGGCAAGAGGAGAAGGTGGCAACAGAGGATGAGATGGTTGGATGGCATCATCAACACCATGTACATGAGTTTGAACAAACTCTGGTAGATAGTGAAAGATAGGTAATCCTAGAGTGCTGTAGTCCCTACAGTCACAAAGAGTTGGACACGTCTTAGTGACAGAATAGCAACACCAACTTTTCTTTTGTGATGTTGTTCTACTTGGAGGTTCATAATTCTCTATCTCTTACAATAGTATCTGTATTTGAATATGTGGTCTCTTCCACAATTTGCAGGTTTTCTTTGACAGAGTGTTTTTCAGCAATCAACTCAGTCTGTGTTTTGAATGTGTCTTCTGCTTACCATTGGCCAGGTGGAGCTCGATTTCATTTTTAGCTAAGCAACAGTTTTAGCTTAGTTGTACCAAAGCTGTTTAGTTTAGGTTGGTGGTTGTAGGTTGTGCCACTGTATGAGAATATCTTGATAGGACTGTTGGCTTTGTTCCCTGCTCAAATGACTCTGATGTATGGCCTTCATGATTTTCTAGATTTGCTGGACAGGCTTCCTATTCATTTGGGACTGTGCATTATATTCAGCAATAGATGACACTGTATATTACCTTCCCATAGCTGGTAGGCAGAAAAATGAAATGCAGCACCTGGACAGCTTATATTTGTGGGCTCAAAGCAGGAAAAGGTGTACACTGAATATCCTGGTCAGGTAAGGCCACTGATTTTGCTTTGCAAACAGGCGGGTATACCAGCTATGTTCTCTATTCAGTTGCCACTATAAATAAAACAGTTTGATGGACTCTGCGGCTTCCTCTGTGCCCCACTAAGTTTCCGCCTTAGGGCAATCTAAATATTGTATTCAACAATAAATGGGGCAATTGATTAGCTTTCCTTTCTGGGCATAGTTGCACAAGCAGCTCCAAGCCAACTTAGTCTGCACATTCCTGGGTCACACAGGATCATTGGCTTTGCTCTCAGAGGAATCTTCTCTACTCTCATCTCAAGACTCAAGAGTTCCTGGATTATGCAGTTTCCAGGTGTTCTCACCTGCTCTTCCTTACACATCAATCTAAGGTCTATGTTTCACAGTGCGTGAGGTTATGACTCAGGTTCCTCCTTGGGCAGGGCTGGAAAAGCTCACTTCACAAAAGCCTCCTATTTTTCCAAACAGGCTGACTCTTGGTGACAGGCCAGGAGCTGTGATCTGCAGTGGGTTCAGCTTTTTGCTTAGTTTTGGGTTTTGTTGTTGTTGTTCGATCATTAAGTCTTTTCTCACTCTTTGTGACCTCATGGACTGAAACATGCCAGGCTACTCTCTCCTCCACTATTCTCCTAGAGCTTGCTCAAATTCATATCCATTGAGTTGGTGATGCTAACCTCTTTTTCTGCTGCCTCATTGTCATTTTGCCTTCAATCTATCCCAGCATCAGAGTATTTTCAGCGAGTCTGCTCTTCACACCAGGGGCCCAAAGAAATGGAGCTTCAGCAACAGTCCTTCCAATAAATATTCAACATTGATTTACTCTAGGATTGGCCAGTTTGAGGGAGATTTGCAGTTCAAGGGACTCGCAAAAGTCTTCTCTGGCTCCACAATTCAAAAACATCAATTATTTGTTCTCAGCCTTCTTTATGGTCCAATTCTCACATCCATACATGACTACTGGAAAAAAACATAGCTTTGATTGTACAGACATTGTTGGCAAAGTGATGTCTCTTCTTTTTAATATGCAATCTAGATTTGTCAAAGCTTTTTTCCCCCAAGGAACAAGTGTCTTTTAATTTCATTGCTGCAGTTGCTATCTCCAGTGATATTGGAGCCCAGGGAAATGAAATTTTCCACTGCTTCCACTTTCCTTACCCCATTTGCCATGAAGTGATGGGACCAGATGTAATGGTTGGGAGCCACTTGTTGGGAGTTATACTTTCACTCTGCAGGTAGGAACTCAGTCTGCCAAGATCCATGAGCTTGTTGTTGGAATATCTTTCTCCATCACAATCAGATTCACAGTGATTAAGCCCTACAGATTTCCATATAATCTTCATTGAGTATAACCACATTACAGATTTGCACTAATTGATCCACAATACTAGAGTGCTGTATTTCAAGTCTGGGCTCTATTCTTAAAGGAGAAACAATTGGCTCAGGGAAGACTTCTCAGCATGGCTCTGCCATCCTGCTGGAAGGGAGTTTCAGTCAGCACGGAGTCATTTTTCTTATTTTTGGAATGCAGGTTCTCTTGGTATCAGTGCTGTCTTGCCCATAAATAGTTGTTAGTTTTTCTTCTTGTGAGGGAACGGCCTATCTCCTATAGCCAGGAACAACATGTGTCACCATCTTGGTGACATCAATCCTGAAACTGTTGCATTATTAACTTTTCTCTGGAAAGAGCAGATTTTGTAGTGGTGCCACTGTATAGCTCCTCAAGAGTTAATGATTGTCAATCTGCCTTCATTTATGTCTGCTGCAAGACCTACTAGTAGTACCCCATATTCTGTTTGTTTTCGCTAACTAACTCATCAAAATGTCTGACGAACTGATTTTTATCAAAAGTGCAGGATCAACTCAACTGAAGAAAATAAAGTTGTCAGTAAATGGTACTGGAACAACTCAACATTTATAGGTTACAAAATGATCCTTAACTTAAATATAACACTTTCTACAAATATTAACTCAAAATGCATCAAAGACTGAAATACAAATAGCAAAAATTTCACACTTTTCAATAAAACATCAGAGAAAAATGTTCAGAATCTAGGCCTTGATAAAGTATTCTTGTATGCAAGTATGGCTCACAATAATAATAATAATAATAATAGCAATAAATTGGACTCCATCTATATAAAAATTTCACTCTTTGAAAGACACTGTTAATAAAATGAACATTATAAGTTGTAGTTTGGGTGCAAATATTTGAGGACCACATAGTCATCAAAGAATTAAGATCTAGAATATGCAAAGAACTATCAAAACTTACATCTGGGTGACTAATCGACACATGAAAAGATGCTCAACATCATTAATTACTAAATAAATGCACATCAAAGCTACAGTGAATTATCACCTCAAACCAGTCAGAATGGCTATCATAAAAAAGTGTACAAATAATAAGTGCCAGAGAGGGTGTGGAAGGAAGGAAACCCTTCTGCACTGTTGGGAATATAAATTGGTACAACCACTATGGAGAACAATATATGGTTACTTAAAAAACTAAAAATAGGACTACCATATGATCCTGCAGTCAAACTCTTGGGCATATATCTGGATAAAATCATAACTCTAAAAGATATATGCACCCCAATGTTCATAATAGCACTATTTATGATGGAGAAGACATGGAAGAATCCTAAATGTCTATCTACAGATGAAGAGATACAGAGATGTGGTATATATATAGACAATGGGATATTACTCTGCTATTAAAAAGTAATGAAATAATGCCATTTGCAGCAACATGTATAAACCTAAGGATTGTAATACTGAATGAAGTAAATTGGATAGAAAAAGACAAATATCATATGACATCACTCATATGTGGAATCTAAGAAAAATAATACAAACGAACTTACTTACAAAGTAAGAATAGACTCACAGACATAGAAAACAAATTTATGGTTACCAAAGGGGAAGTGTTAGATGGGACAAACTAGAAATTTGGGCGTAACATATACTTACTACTAAATATAAAATTTACAAGCAACAAAGCCTTACAATATATGTATACATATATATGTACATGTATAACTGAGTCACTTGGCTGTACATCTGAAACTAACACAACATGGTAAATCAGTTATACTTCAGTGGGAAAAAAGTACAGTAGTGAAAAAACACAGCAGTTAAAGGAAAGAAATTATAATCCAATTAAAAATAGGTAAAATCAAAGAAAAGACAATTCACTGAAGGGGATATAAAGATGGTAAGTAAGCACAATTTTTAAAAATGAACATGAAGAAAATGTGAATTAAAACTACAATGACATATCACTGCAAACTTTTTTTTTCATTTATTTTTATTAGTTGGAGGCTAATTACTTTACAATATTATAGTGGTTTTTGTCATACATTGACATGGACCTGGTGCACTGCAAACTTTTTAAATTCAGCAAATAAAAAAAATGTTGTCAAGATGAAATGTCATGTATGTGAAGAAATTGGACCACTCATAGGTTTCTACTTAGGAGGTAAAATTGTACATTTTACTTCGGAATATACCACTTTAGAAAACAGCTGGAGAGTTTCTAATAAAACTAAGCATGAAATTCTAATGCATCTAGCAATTGTACTCATGAACATTTATTCCATAGGCAAGATAACCTATATTCACATAAAATATCCACATGAATATAGAAAGAAAACAGCTTCCTCCATATGAGTTATTACAACAGCATGTTAATCAGTAATGTTGTAAAAATGTTTTAAAATGGGATGGCAACCATATAAAACATATTAGTGAATTCCCTCCCAGCAACAAAAATTCTTTTTCAGAGAACCATTGTTTTACATTATTATTTTATTTTTCAGGTGTCCAGTGTTATGTTGTGACATCTTTATATACTACAAAGTTATCTCCTAAAGACTAATTACCATTTGTGCTAAGTTCTTTCAGTCATGTCCGATGCTTTGTGACCCTATGGATTGCAACCTGCCAGGCTCCTGTGTCCCTGGGATTCTCCTGGCAAGAATACTGGAGTGGATTGCCATTACCTCCTCCAGGGGATCTTCCCAACTCAGAGACTGAATCCTTTTATGTCTCCTGACTTGGCAACTGGGTTTGTTATTGGTGTTATTGTTGCTGTTTGTTTGTTTTTTACCATAGTGCCACCTGGGAAGACCACTTACCATTTATAACCATCCAATATATCCATTTTGTCCACCGCCCAACCAACTTCCCCTTTGGTAATCCCCTATGTCCTCTGTACCTGAGTATTTTTGTTTATTTCTTTTGTTTATTATTTTTAAGTCTGCAAATGAATGAAATAATATATTTAGTTTTTTTTCTCTTCTGACTTTTTCAACTTAGCATATTATGCTCAAGGTCCATCCATGTTTTCTCAAATGGCAATATTTCATTATTTTATAGCTGAGTTGTCTTCCATTGTATGTATAAAATGCATCTTTTTAATTATTTACCCTCAAATGAACACAGGTTCTTTCCATATCTTGGATATTGCAAACAATGCTGTAATGAACACAGGAGTGAGTATATCTTTTTAAATTAGTGTTTTTGTATTTTGTGTAAAAATACACAGAAGTGGAGTGGCTGGATTATACTGGAGTTCTAGTCATAATTTTTGAGGAATATTCATATTATTTTCTATTGTAGATGGATCAGTTTACATTCCTATCAGCAATGCAAAAAGGGTCTCTTTTCACCACAACCTCTCTAACTTTTGCCACTTCTTATCATCTTGATAATAGCCATTTGAACAGATTTGAGATAATGTCTTAATATGGTTATCATTTGCATTTTCCTGATAAGTGATGTTGAAAATATTTAATGTGCTTTTTGACAATCTGTATGTCTTCTTTGGAAAAATGTCTGAGTTATTTATATATTTTTATATTAACATTTTATTGGATAAATGATTTGCAAAAAATCTTCTTCCAGTCAGTGGGATGTTTTTGTTTTTTTAATGATGGTTTCCTTCACTGTGTGGGAAACTTTTACTCTGATATAGTGCAATTTTTTGAATTTTTGCTTTTGTTGCACTTGCCTTTGGAGTCAGTTCCATGAAAATATCACTAAGAATGAAGCCAGTGAAGTTAGAGCCTATGTTTTTAGTTAGTTTGTTTGTTTATATCTTTATAATTTTATCTGTCATTGTAGTATCAATATAATCACATCAAAAATCTGAAAATCAGAAATATAAAAACAAAATCACACATAATCCCTCAATCTAACAATGACTATCATTTGGAGAGAATTAACTCCTACATTTTTTTCATATCATTGCATATGGTTTTGCAGATTGGTTTGTTTTTCAAAACAAGTATAAGATATACATGGTACAAATTTTGAAAACAAAGAGAATGGTATATTAAACAATAAAGCAGGCTTCACTCCAAGCATATATTTAGGCTTCCAGTCTTCATGCTTCCCTTTCAACCACTATTACCAGTTAATTTTCTTCCTTGTGTAGCCTACCAAATAGTTTTGTATGCATACATAAATTTTCTACTCTTCACTGCTAGCACACGATTATCTTTATTTGCAAAGTGTTAATTTACTGTGTATACCGCTTTGTACCTTGCTTTTTTTTAAACATAACTTTCATGTTACTTAGAGATACTTCAACATGTAGTGTCCTTTTTCTGTTCATTTTATTTATAAATATTGAAATATAATTGAATATTGCAACTATATTGCAATGGTATATTAATTTCAGTGTGCAGCAAAGTGATTCAATTATACATATGCATATATTTATTTTTTCAGTTTATTTTCCCATACAAGTTATTACAGAATATTGAGTAGAATTCCCTGTGCTATATAGTAAGTCCTTGTTGATCATCTATTTTATGTATAGTAGTGTATATATGTTAATCCAAAAGACTTTGAAAACAAGCTTAAGGTTACCAAATGGGAAAGGTAGAGGGAATGGATAAATTAGGATTTGGGTGTTAATGCATACAGCTTATGCTTTATTCTATGAACTTTATGGTTTCAGGACTTACATATAAGTGTTAATCCATTTTGAGAAAATTTTTAGTGTGGTTTAAGATAGAGATATAGGTTAATTATTTAGCATGTGGCTGTCCAGGTTTCCATCATCATTTATTGAAGAGACTGTCTTTTCTCCATTGTATATCCCTTGATCTTTTGACATAAATCAATTGTCCACACACATGTGAGTTTATTTCTTGATTCTCAGTTCTGTCCCATTCGTATATATGTCTGCTATTGTGCCAATAACATGCTTTTGTTTAGAATAGCTTTGTAGTATAGCTTGAAATCAGGTAGCGAGATATATCCCGCTAAGTTTTTCTTTCTCCGGATAATTTTATTATTGGAAATACTTTGTGGTCCCATACAACTTTTATAATTATTATTATTATTATTATTTTAGTTCATTAAAATATGGTATGGTATTTTGATAGAAATTCCTTTAAATCTGTAGATGATTTGGGGTAGTATAGACATTTTAGCCGTATTAATTTTTCCAAAACCTGAGCACAGAATATCTTTCCATTCATGCATGTCTTCTTCAATTTTTTGACTATTGTCTTAGAGTTTTAGAGGACAGATCTTTCACCACCTTGGTTAAATATAGTCTTAAGTGTTTCCTTGTTTTGGATTCAATTGTAAATCTGATTATTCTCTTAATTTTACCTTCTCTTAGTTATTACTATATAGAAACACAACATATGTTTACATATTGGTTTTGTATATTGCAACTTGCTGAAGTTATTTATTAGTGCTATCAGTATTTTTGTAGAGGCATTATGATTTTCTCTACATAGTATCATGTCATATGTGAACAGTGACAGCTTCACTTCTTACTTTCTGATTTGAATGACATTTTTATAGCTTAATTTCTAATTTCTGTGGTTAGATCTTCTAATTTTATATTAAATAAAAGTAGTGTAAGTATTCTTGTTTTGTTCCTGATCTGAGAGGAATGCTTTCAGCTCTTCACTGTTGAGCATGATGTTAGCTCTGGATTAGTCATACATTGCCTTGATTATGTTGAGGTGTATTTTCATTACATTTTCTTTGTTGAAAAATTGTTTTATCTTAAGTGAATTTTGATTATTAGCAAGTTCTTCTGTGTCTGTTGACATTGTCATATCATTATTCATTTTGTTAATGCGTTGTATCCCATCTCTATGACACATCCCACTTGATCACGGTGTATGATTACTTTAATGCATTGTTGGATTCAGCTTCATAGTTACTTTGTTAAAGAATTTTTGCATGTATGAGTATCAAAAATATATACTTGTATTTTTTTGGTGTGTGCTGTATATTTCTGTTTTATTCCCCCATTTATTTTTTATTAGTTGGAGGCTGATTACTTTACAATATTGTAGTGGTCAAGATAAAGACCAATACAGTATATTAACAAATATATATTTCTGGTTTTACTATCAGAGTAATAATGTCCCTGTAAAATATATTTGGGAGCAGTCCTTCTTCAAAATTTTTCAACAGTTTGATAAAGATAGATATTAAATCTGTGAGTGTTTTCATAGAACTCATCAGTTAAATCATCTGATCCTGTATTTTTGTTGTTGGAAGGTTTTTGATTAAGTATTCAGTTCCTATGATTCATTGATATATTCAGATTTTCTAAGCTCCATGATTCAAACTTGTATATTTCTAGAAATATGTTCATTTTTTAAGGTTGTCTACTGTTTAGACATAATTATTTTAGCATTATTTTATAATCCTTTGTATTTCTGTAGTATCAGTTTTAACTCCTCCTCTTTCATTATGATTTTACTTGTTTGAGATCTCTCTTTTTCTCTTGTTTACTGTTGCTAAAGATTTCTAATTTTTAAAATATAGTCTCAAAGAATCACATTTTTATTTTATTAGGTTATTTTTCTATTGCCCTTTGACTCTATTTCATGTATTTTCACATTTTTATTTTTTGTACTAATTTTGGAATTTTTTTATACTTAGGTAAAAAAATTATATTGGTAATTTGAGATTATTTTGTTTCTTAATGCAGGCCTGAATTGATATTGACTCCTTTCTTGGAATTACTGCTGTATCCCACAGGTTTGGGTATGTTGTAATTCTGTTTTCATTATCTCTAGGCACTTCTTGATTTTTCCTTTATTTTCTTTGATAATGCATTGATTCTTCAGTATCATGCTGTTTATTCTTAACATTTCTGTTTTTTTTTTCTTTTTTAGCCAAAAAAAAGAGATGTTTGTTATGAATTACATTGCTCTTGTTCAGTTTTCCAGTCGTGTCTCTTTGAAACCCCATGGACTGCAGCAAGTCAGGCCTCTCTGTCCCTCACCATCTCACAAAGTTGGTCCACATTCATGTTCATTGTATCAGTGATGCCATCCAGCCACTTCATCCTCTGATGCCCTCTTCTCCTTCTTCCCTCAATCTTTCCCAGCCTCAGGGACTTTTTCAGTGAGTTGGCTGTTTGCACAATGTGATCAAAATACTGGAGCTTTAGCTTTAACCTCAATCTTTCCAACGAGTGTTCAGAGTTGATTTCCCTTAAGATTGACTGGTCTTATCTCCTTTCTGTCCAAGGGACATTCAGGAGTCTTCTCCAGCACCACAGTTCAAAGGTATCAATTCTTTGGTGCTCTGCCTTCTTTATGGTCCAGCTCTCACAACTGTACATGACCATAGTCTTGATCTATACAGAACTTTGTTGGCAGAATAATGTCTCTACTTTTCAACACGCTGTCTGGGTTTGTCATAGCTTTCCTGCCAAGAAGCAATAATCTTCTGATATTATGGTTGTAGTCCCCATACACAGTGATTTTAGAACCCAAGAAGAAGAAATCTGTCACTACTTCCATGTTTTCCCCTTCAATTTGCCATTAGATAATGGTGTCAGATGCCATGATCTTTGTTTGTTTGCTTGTTTTTAATATTTAGCTTTAGGCTCGTTCTTTCACTCTCCCCCTTTACCCTTATCAAGAGGCTCTTTAGCTCCTCTTCACTTTCTGCCATTAGAGTGATATCATCTGCATATCCACCTATCTTGATTCCAGTTTGTAACTTGTCCAGCACAACATTTCTCATGGTGTATTCAGCATATAGATTAAACAAACAGGGTGACAACAGACAGCCCTGTCATACTCCTTTCTCAATCTTGAACCAATCAGTTGTGTCATACAAAGTTCTAACTGTTGCTTCTTGACCCACATACAGGTTTCTCAGGAGACAGGTAATAAGATGATCTGGTATCCCCAACACTTTAAGAGCTTTCCACAGTTTGTTATGATCCACACTGTCAAAGAATTTAGCTTAGTGGATGAAACAGGTAGATGTATTTTTGGAATCCCCCTGCTTTCTCTATGATTCAGCAAATGTTGGCAACTTGATCTCTGGCTCCTCTTCCTTTTCTAAACTGAGCTTGGACATCTGAAAGTTCTTTGTCTGCATAATGCTGAAGTCTAGCATGCACAATTTTAAGCATGATCCTGCTAGCATGGGGTATGAGTACAATTGTTCAATGGTTAGTACATACTTTAGCACTCCCCTTCTTGGGGATTGGGATGAGGATTGACCTTTTCCAGTCTTGTGGCCACTGCCAGGTCTTCCAGATTCCTGACACATAGAATGCAACACCTTGATGGTATCATCCTTTAGGGTTTTGAATAGTTCTGCTGGAATTACAATGTGTCCACTAGCTTTATTAACAACTGTATTTCCTAAGGCCCCCTTGATTTCACACCCAAGAATATCTGGCTCTGGGTGACTGACCACACCATTGTAGTAACTTGGTTCATAAAGAACTTATTTTTGTATAATTCTTCTATGTATTCTTTCCATCTCTTCTTTATTTATTCAACATTCTACTAGGTCTCTACCATTTCTGTCCTTTATTGTGCCCAGCTTTGTGCAAAATATTCCTTGAGGTTTCCAATTTTCCTAAAGAGATCTTTAGTCATTCCCCTTCTGTTGTTTTCTTCTACTTTTATACACTGTTCATTGAAGAAGGCCTTCTCATCTCTCTGTGCTATTCTTTGGAACTCTGCATTTAGTTGAGCGTACTTTTCCCTTTCTCCTTTGCTCTTCACTTCTCTTCTCTCTTCAACCATTTTTAAAGCCTCCTCAGATAATCCCTTGGACTTATTGCATTTCTTTTTCCTTGGGAATGGTTTTGTTCACTGTCTCCTGTACAATATCATAATAGACAGAGGTCCATAGACCTCTGTCCATAGTTCTTCAGACACAGTGTTAATTAGATTCAATCCCTTTCATGGATCACTGCCTTGTTGTGGAGAAAGGGCTTCACATGATTGATCTGCTTCTAACAGAATCTCAAGAGTCGTGTCCAGCACAATACAAAAGCATCTATTCTTCAGTGCTTGGCATTCTTTATGGTCCAACTCTCACATCTGTACATTTGTACATGACTACTGGGAAAATCGTGGCTTTGACTATAAGGACCTTTGTCGGCTAGGTGGTGCTTATGCTTTTACTATGCTGCCTAGATTTGTTACAACTTTCCTTCTAAAGAGAAAAAGTGCCTTTTAAATTCATTGTTGCAGTCACCATCTGCAGTGATTTTAGAGCCCAAAAAAATGAAATCTGCCACTGTTTCTTCTTTTTCCTCATCTATTTGTCATAAAATGATAGAAATGGATGCCGTGATCTTAGTTTTTTGAACATTAAGTTTCAAGTCAGCTTTTTCACTCACCTCTTTCACCCTCATTAAGAGGCACTTTAGTTCCTCTTCACTTTCAGCCATTAGAATGGTATCATTAGCAAATCTGAAGTTGATATTTCTCCTGGTAATCTTGATTCAAATTTGTGATTCATCCAGCCCAGCATTTGACATGATATACTCAGCATATAAGTTAAATAAGCAGGGTGACAATATACAGACTCGATCTACTCCTTTCCCAATTTTGAACCAGTCTGATTTGAATCCATGTCTGATTTGAACTGGTGCTTCTTGACGTGCATAAAGGTTTCTCAGGAGGCAGTAAGGTGGTCTGGTATTACCATCTCTAAGAATTTTCCTCTGTTTGCTGTGATCCACACAGTCAAAGGCTTTAGCATAATTAGTGAAGTCAAACGCCTTAGCATAATCAGTGAATCAGAAGTAGATTTTTCCCTCGAAATTCCTTCTCCAGATGAAGAAAAAGAGGAGGGCATCCCTGGTTGGAGGAATAGCATAGACATATGAAATAATCATGAAACAAATGATGTTTGCTGTAGTATTTTTCCAGAAGTGAGCACCAGCCAAAAAAAAAAAAAAAAAAAACAGTAGCAGAACCAGAAAAACTAAACAAGGTCCATATCCTGTAAAGTCTGGTATCTTGGATAAATAATTTGGATTTTCACACCATAAACACTGGGGAGTCATCCAAGGATTTTGAGAAAAAAGTGAATAGGGGAAAAATAATATAGTTTGGCCAGGGACTGTTCTGGTTTTTCATACTGAGAGTTTTGTGTCCTGTGGAACCTCTCAGTCTCAAGCAAAGTGGGACAGTTCATTGTCCATTATGGGAATATCAGAATTTTAGCCTTAATGATAGCCAGAATGTGGAGGAGTAAAGAAGATGCTAGAGGCAGTAACTAATAGTGAGAGAACTGCAATTTCAATGTAAATTATCCTTTGCAGTAAAAACATTTGGGTAAAATTAATTATTAGTAACTTTAATGGCCCTCTATCACATAGATTGTGGGTACTGGGGCTTTAAAATGAAATAATATAACTTTATAAGGAATTCTGTTGTTAAAATCATGTTTAACATTGTTGGTAAGTGATTATTTATTTAGTTGTATATTTACTTTTCGGATTTCCACAGTTCTGTTGAAGAGCAAATTAGAAGACTGACTTTCCATGTCTAAAAGTTGTATAAAATATAGTTATATATATTTGAGTAATCTTATAAGATAAAAATCATAAGTACAAAAATATATTTTTATAGAATGTGCTTATATGCAAAATTTGTGCATAAATATTTTTTTGCCTGGTTTTATTATTTTCACTCTCAGTTACAACAATAGTTCTTTGAAAATCAAAATCAAAATATGCGTACAAGTTGACAAGGATAAAATTCAGTAAACTTGGAAATAAGAAAAAAAACTGTGGCAGATTAATTTGTAATTGGGTATGTGGTAAAACTCTGAGCCCTAAATGGCTTCACAGTTTAATGTAATTGCAAAGAAGAAAAAAAAACCTTCAATAGCTACATTCAAAGATATAGCTGTCAGAAGATCTAGAGAGCAAGGCATAGCAACCATATTTTACAGCGAAACTTAAGGACTCTCTATGATGCATATACTAAAAATTGTAATGTAATCCTTATCAATGGTTAAAGGAGTATAGTATTAAAATAAAATTTGCTTCATGATAGTCCCATACCCCCAGAAGAAACTACTACTAACTTCTGGAAAGTTTTCTTCCTTTCTAGAAGGAATGAAATCAAGGAGTTATATTATACACACTATTCAACAAAATAGGGTTTCTTTTCAGCATTCAAGATGAAGGCTATGCTACATTTGACATTTTTCTTTTTCATATTAAATTTTACAGACAGAATATTTAACAAGCTTAAAATAAGAATATACAAAGTCATCAAATCAGTTGTATTTTAGGGGAAATTCCTGTTTTCGTTTTTCCAATCTTACTACTTGAGTGCTAAGCAGCCAAATGGACCAAAGATCTGATCAACTCAAATTACTTTGAAAGGAAGAAACATTATTTTGGCTTCTTTGTGACTGCTTTTAATAACACAGAAATAGCCACAATCACATCATTCATTCATTAAACAAATATCTATTAAATATCTACTGTGTGCCAGGCACTGTCCAAGATGCTGGAGAAAAAAATGTGCATCAATATCAAGAATGATATTGATACTGTACTGCAGGAATAATCATTGTATTTATCATTATGGTCACAAAAAGTTGTTGAACTTCCATTTCCATTTTAAATATTTTGGAGGACTTGTACATTTAATTTAAATAAATTTCTTGAAATTTATTACATTTCTTCTGAAAATTATTTTTTATTATTAATACCAACTTTCACAGTTTTTTAACCTTTCTTCAACAAAGCAAATATTTTATTCAGATTCCCTTAGTTTTACATAATGTCGATTTTTAATTTCTCACTCCCACCCAAGATTCCACATTACATTTAATTTATGACTCTTTAGTCTCCTTTTTATGATGTTTTAATTTTAAAAAATATATTCAAGGAAAAGTCACATAAAATACACAATAATTTCAAAGTGAATGGTTCATTACCATTTAATACATTTGCAATCTTTATAGCCACCACTGTTATCTATTTCCAAAAAAATTTACCAGCGCTCTGAACTAAAATACCTTACTCACAAAGCAGTTCCTTCTAATTTTCCTTTCCCTGTCTGTACCACAAACTAGGAAAGCAACTAATCTGCATCCCATCTATGTGGATGCATGTCTTCTAAAAATTTCACATGAGTGAAATCATATAATATGACTTTGTACATCAAAATATTTCTTACTTAACACATGTTTTAGAGGTTGATTACAATTGCAGCATGTATCAATACTTCATTTCATTTTATGATTGACTGATATTTCATTGCATATGTGTGTATATATATACACACACACATGCAACGTATTTATTTCATTTATTCATTCACAGGTCCTTCTATTTTAAAATATTAAAAATAACACTGTTATAAACACACATATTTATATATTTGCTTGAGATTTGAGCACCTACTTTTAATTCTTTGGGAAATTAAAACCTAGGAGTGGATTGCTGAGTCATATAAAAATTCTTAATTTTTGAAGATCAATATAAAAAGGCAATTTAGGCATTTTATACTCCCATAAGCATTGTAATGTGCAAGACCAGAAAGGAGCAGAGTGATATATTCAAAATACTGAATGAAAAAGAACTGCCAACTGATAAATTATACTCCACATAACTTTCAAAAATGATGAAGATATTAACACTACCAAAGATAAACAAAATCTGAGGTAAAGCATACTACCACTAGACCTGCTTAACAAAAAGTGCTAAAGGGCATTCTTCAAGTTGAAATAAATAAGCACTAAACAGAAACAAAAATGGCATATGGAAAAACAAATCTCACTGGCAAAGTTAAATATATAAATGAATATAGAAACTTTTATATCAATGGTATACATATCACTTTTAACCTGAGCATAAAAGTTAAAAGATAAAATTATTGAGACTAATTACAATGACAAATATTTCTTAATGGATACAAATACAAGGCAGAAGCTTTTTATACTGACCTCAATAACATCAAGTGTATGTGAGTGGGGGGAAGTAAAACTGCAGTGTTTTAATTATGACTGATATCTAATTGCTATCAGCTAAATCATAGAGAAAGGAAGGGAGCTCATGAAAAAGATGAAAAACATCTACTTCTACAAATAATTTCAAATATCTTTTCTGAACACAATAAAGTAAAACTAATATTCAATTAAGAAATAAAATTGGGATACATAAATATACATAAATTGAACAACAACATCTAATCTCAAAGTCAAGGAACACTGTTGCAACTTCTTGTCATCTTCTGTTGCCACAGGCACTCCTCATACATCCGAGCTGTGGCTGCCATGTCCACCTCTCTTCCCAGCCAGAGTGGATTCAGTTCAGTTCAGTCGCTCAGTCATGTATGACTCTTTGTGACCCCATGAATCACAGCACGCCAGGCATCCCTATCCATCATCAACTGCCAGAGTCCACCCAAACCCATGTCTATTGAGTCAGTGACACCATCCAGCCATCTCATCCTCTGCCGTCCCCTTCTCCTCCTGCCCTCAATCTTTACCAGCATCAGGGTCTTTTCAAATGAGTCAGCACTTCACATCAGGTGGCCAAAGTACTGGAGTTTCAGCTTCAACATCAGTCCTTCCAATGATCACCCAGGACTGATCTCCTTTAGGATGGACTGGTTGGATCTCCTTGCAGTCCAAGGGACTCTCAAGACTCTTCTCTGACACCGCAGTTCAAAAACATCAATCCTTAGGTGCTCAGCTTTCTTCACTGTTCAACTCTCACATCCATACATGACTAGTGGAAAAACTGTAGTTATGACTAGACGGACCTTTGTTGGGAAAGTAATAAGTGTGCCCAAATCAGTGAATATTGAGTCCCATGCAGTGCAACAAAAGAAGAATGGAAATCTCTCTATATAGCCATGAGAGGAGCAAATTAAATCCTCAGTCAGCTTGGTAAACTCTGCATCTGTGGAATATCTGAATAGATGTGTTTCCACAATTTAAGGGTAATCTAGCTTTAATAATTGTGGAATTTGGGAGCAAGCACACATAGGAACTAATCTCTGCAGGTGGTGACTACGGTCCTGAAATTAAAAGATGTTTGCTCCTTGGAAGAAAAGCTATAACCAATCTAAAGAGCATATTAAGAAGCAGAGGCATTACTTTTGTCAACAAATGTCCATATAGTCAAAGCTATGTTTTTTCCAGTAGTCATATATGGATGTGAGAGTTGGACTGTGAAGAAAGCTGAGTGTCAAAGAATTGATGCTTTTGAACTGTGGTGTTGGAGAAGACTCTTGAGGGTCCCTTGGACCACAGGGAGATCCAACTAGTCTGTCTTAAAGGAGATCAATCATGGGTGCTCATTGGAGGGACTGATGCTGAAGCTGAAACTTCAATACTTTGGCCACCTGATGTGAAGAAATGATTCACTGGAAAAGACCCTGATTCTGGGAAAGAGTGAAGGCAGGAGGATAATGGGATAACAGGGGATGAGATGGTTGGATGACAACACCAACTAGATAGACCTGAGTTTGAGCAAGGTCTAGGAGTTGGTGACAGACAGGGAAGCCTGGTGTGCTGGGGTCCATGGGGTCACAAAACGTCAGATACGACTGAGCCAGTGAACTGAACTGAACACACAAGAACTGGGCCAGATCAGAGAGTTTTGTTTTGTTTTGTTTTTTCCTTGATCAAAATTACTATTTATTTGGGAAACATGCTGTCTTTTGTTCAGGGCATGAATCTTATTACTGTACATTTGTCTTTGTAAACACAGTGTCAGTATATCTAAGAGTGAGAAATGATTTTGTGTCCACAGTTTCAGATGAACAGATTTTCTTCAGTTTGATGTGTTTTTTTTTAATTTTATTTTTTATTTTCTATTTTTTTTACTTTTATTTTTCATTTATTTATATTAGTTGGAGGCTAATTACTTTACAATATTGTAGTGGGTTTTGTCATACATTGACATGAATCAGCCATGGATTTACAGGCATTCCCCATCCTGATCCCCCCTTCCACCTCCCTTTCTACCTAATCCCTCTGAGTCTTCCCAGTGCACCAGGCCCAAGCACTGTCTCATGCATCCAACCTGGGCTGGTAATCTGTTTCTCTATAGATAATATACATGTTTCAATTCTGTTCTCTCTAAAAATCCCATCCTTGCCTTCTCCCACAGAGTCCAAAAGTCTATTCTGTACGTCTGTGTCTCTTTCTGTTTTGCAAAATAGCATTATCATTACCATCTTTCTAAATTCTATATATATGTGTTAGTATGCTGTAATGTTTTTTCTCTTTCTGGCTTACTTCACTCTGTATAACGGGCTCCAATTTCATCCATCTCATTAGAACTGATTCAAATGAATTCTTTTTAATGGCTGAGTAATATTCCATGGTGTATATGTACCACAGCTTCCTTATCCATTCATTTGCTGATGGGCATCTAGGTTGCTTCCATGTCCTGGTATTATAAACAGTACTCTGATGAACATTGGGGTGCACGTGTCTCTTTCATATCTGGTTTCCTTGGTGTGTATGCCCAGAAATGGGATTGCTGGGTCATATGGCAGTTCTATTTCCAGTATTTTAAGAAATCTCCACACTGTTCTCCATAGAGGCTGTGCTAGTTTGCATTCCCACCAACAGTGTAAGAGGGTTCCCTTTTCTCCACACCCTCTCCAGCAATTATTGCTTGTAGACTTTTGGATTGCAGCCATCCTGAATGGCGTTTAATGGTACCTCATTGTGGTTTTGATTTGCATTTCTCTAATGATGAGTGATGTTGAGCATCTTTTCATGTGTTTGTTAGCCATCTGTATGTCTTCTTTGGAGAAATGTCTGTTTAGTTCTGTGGGCCATTTTTTGATTGTGTCATTTATTTTTCTGCAATTGAGCTGCAGGAGTTGCTTGTATATTTTGAGATTAGTCCTTTGTCTGTTGCTTCGTTTGCAATTATTTTCTCCCAATCTGAAGGCTGTCTTTTCACCTTGCTTATAGTTTCCTTTGTTGTGCAAAAGCCTTTAAGTTTCATTAGGTCCCATTTGTTTATTTTTGCTTTTATTTCCAATATTCTGGGGGGTGGGTCATAGAGGATCCTGCTGTGATTTATGTCAGAGAGGGTTTGGCCTAAGTTCTCTTCTAGGAGTTTCATAGTTTCTGGTCTTATATTTAGATATTTAATCCATTTAAAGTTTATTTTTGTGTCTGGTGTTAGAAAGTGTGCTAGTTTCATTCTTTTACAAGTGGTTAGCCAGTTTTCCCAGCACCACTTGTTAAAGAGGTTGTCTTTTTTCCATTGTATATCCTTGCCTCCACAGCAGGCATTACCCTCAGTGGTGAAAAATTGACAGCATTTCCCCTAAAATCAGGAACAAGACAAGGGTGCCCACTCTCACCACTTCTATTCAACATAGTTTTGGAAGTTTTGGCCACAGCAATCAGAGTAGAAAAAGAAGTAAAAGGAATCCAGATAGGAAAAGAAGAAGTGAAACTCTTGCTGTTTGCAGATGACATGATCCTCTACATAGAAAACCCTAAAGACTCTACCAGAAAATTACTAGAGCTAATCAATGAATATAGTAAAGTTTCAGGATATAAAATTAACACACAGAAATCCCTTGCATTCCTTTACACTAACAATGAAAAAACAGAAAAAGAAATTAAGGAAACAATACCATTCACCATTGCAACAAAAAGAATAAAATACTTAGGAGTATATCTACCTAAAGAAACAAA
>CM035303.1:67640843-67862302 GCA_020226075.1 Hydropotes inermis | reverse complement strand
ACTCTATCAGAAAATTACTAGAGCTAATCAATGAATATAGTAAAGTTTCAGGATATAAAATTAACACACAGAAATCCCTTGCATTCCTTTACACTAACAATGAAAAAACAGAAAAAGAAATTAAGGAAACAATACCATTCACCATTGCAACAAAAAGAATAAAATACTTAGGAGTATATCTACCTAAAGAAACAAAAGACCTATACATAGAAAACTATAAAGCACTGATGAAAGAAATCAAAGAGGATACAAACAGATGGATAAACATACCGTGTTTATGGATTGGAAGAATCAATATTGTCAAAATGGCTATTCTACCCAAAGCAATCTATAGGTTCAATGCAATTCCTATTAAGCTACCAATGGTATTTTTCACAGAACTGGAACACATAATTTCTCAATTTGTATGGAAATACAAAAAAGCTCGAATACTCAAAGCAATCTTGAGAAAGAAGACTGGAACTGGAGGAATCAACCTGCCTGACTTCAGGCTCTACTACAAAGCCACAGTCATCAAGACAATATGGTACTGGCACAAAGACAGAAATATAGATCAATGGAACAGAATAGAAAGCCCAGAGATAAATCCACGAACCTATGGACACCTTATCTTCGACAGATCAGTGTTTAAGCTGGCCCAACAGTAACTGAAAACAGTTTCAGAGATACTTAGATATATTGGAGAACTTCTTAGGGAGGTACGAAGTGGCTCACTATGGGGACAAGTAAACTGACAGCTGAGGCTCCAGGAAATTATTACTATTATTACTTTTATGTTTTGTCTCATTGTGTCTTGTTGTTTTCATTTATTGTTAATTTTAACTTTATTTTTTCTTTACTTTTTAAAATGTTTTTATTGTTTATATGTTGTATTATTTTATTTTCTACTTTGTACTTCTCAGTTTTTTTCTCATATTTCATTATTTTTGTTTTCTTATCTCTTTATTTAGTGTATTTTCTTTTATTCTTATTTTATTTTTTCTATTTTGTATTTTCCCTTTTGTTTTCATTTTCCTTTTTTTGTCTTTTTTTAAAAATTGTTGTTGGTAGTTACTTTTATGCTTTCTTTGTCCTGAATTCTTTAAGTTTTTTTTTCCTGACTTTGAATTATCTGTTTTTGTAAGTTTAGTTTTTTTTTTTTTGCTGTTCTTTTATTCAGTTTCTCCCCCTCCCTTTTTTTTCTCTCTTTTATTCCTTCTGTGTGTTTTTCTATATATATATATATATATATATATATATATACATATATATATATATATATGTATATATGTATATATATATTTTTTTCTTTCTTTTCCATGCCATGCATCTTGTGGGGCCTTCTTTCTCTGGCCAGAGGTTGAGCCTGAGCCTCTGGGGTGGGAGAGAAAAATCCAGGATGATGGACTGTCAGAAAATTCCCTGCCCAAATAAATATTAATTGATTAATATCCTTCCAGAGCTCTCCATCTCAACACAAAGAGACAGTTCCACCCAATGACCAGCAAGTTCCAGTGCTGATTGCTTCATTCCAAACAATGAGTAAGGCAAGAATACAAACCCATCCATTATCAGACAGGCTACTTAAAATCATATTAAGCTCAAAGACACCCCAAAATATACCACCTGATGTGGTCTTGTACATCACAGAAATAAGAATTAGTTTCACCCACTAGAATGCAGATAATATCCCACACACACCAGGAAGCCTACCCAAGAAACTGGACTAATCACACCCTCTGGGAGCAGACATCAGAAGCAAAAGGAATTGTGACACTACATTTTGCAAAAAGGAAACATCAAATAGTAAGTTAAACAAATGAGAAGATAGTTAAATATGTTGCATACAGAGGAACAAGGTAAAAAAAAAACAGATAAAGAGGAAATAGACAGTCTTTCTGAGAAAGATTTCAGAGTGATGGTTAACAAATGTGATTTAGAATATTGAGAATTGAAAGGAGAAAATGCAAGAAATGTTTGACAAGGACATCACAAAATTAAAGAACAAACAAATAGTGGTGAATAAAAAATAATTGAAATTAAAAATACCGTAGAAGGAATCAATGGCAGAATGACTGAGGCAGAACATCAAATAAGTGAAGTGGGAGATAAGCAGAATGGTGAAAAACTGCTGAGGGTCATAATAAAAAATATAAAAATAATTCAGTACAGTGTCAGAGATATCGGGAGCAAAATTAGATGCACCAACATTCAAATTTATGGGGGTCCAAGAAGAAGAAGCATAGAGAGAAGGGGTCTGAAAAAAAATATTTCGACACATTATAGTAGAAAACCTCCCTAATCTGGGAAAGGATATAGTCAATCAATTCCGGGAATTGCAGAGTACCATACAAGATAAACAAAAGGAGAAAGGCTGAGAAAAACCTCAATATACAATGCAATACTAGCAGCCGTAAAGGGGAAATGAACAGTATCTCAATGACAGTGGGGGATTTTAATATTTCACCTACATCAAAAGACAGATTATTCAGACAGAAAGAAAATTAATAAGAAAACACAAACCTTAAATGGCACATTGAAACAGACTTAATTGATATTTATAGCATATTTCATGCAACTACTGCAGTATGCACATTCTTTTCAAGTGCACATGGAGCATTCTATAGGACATATTACATCTTGGGTCACAAATCAAAGCTCAGTAAATTTAACAAATTTGAAATCTTATCAAAAGTATTTTATGACCATAATACTATGAGACTAGATATCAAATACAGGAAAAAACTGTAAAAATTCAAATATATCAAGGCTAAAATTTTATTTTAGGAAATTCCCAAGAGATAAACCCAAAAATCAAAGAGGAAATTAAAAAAAAAAAACACCTAGAAACAAACGACAATAAAAACACAACTACCCAAAACAAAAGGGATGCACCAAAAGTAGTTCTAAGACAGAAGTTTATAGCAGTTCAATCCTAACTAGGGAAATGAAACATTTCAAATAAACATCCTAACCACACACTATCAGGGAATGTTTGATGGGAGGATTCCTACATGCTGTCTCTCATGAGTCCTTTGTCCCTCTTCAAGCGGAACAGTATGCTGCTCCCAGGGACTGAGGTCATTGTGTGAGGCAGGCTTGGGTCCCCTGTAGTAAACATTCTCTTTAGGACAAAACTGCTTAGTCTCGTTCCCTTTTCTTGAGATATGGATTGTGTCCTGACCTTGTGACTAACATTACCCCTTATTCCCTTGGTAACGTTTGCTGTACGTTTGTTTTCTGATCTCTATCATTCCCGAAAGAAGTTTCTTGTACCACAGCCTATATATACTCATAGGAAAATCATTAAAGCAACTTTGCTTCATCAGAGCTTAGGTCCCTGGGTCTTTTTTGTCTCTCTCTTTTTCTGGCTGACTCTCTGGAGCGTGGAGACCTGTCATGCTCGCTTTTCTGCCCGGGCTTCTAAGACCCCCTCGAGAGGGTGCCTGGTACCTTAGTGAGCAATTTAAGTCCTGTGTCAAGGACTTTATTGGTCCTCTGCGTAAACCAAGGGATATCAGGCTCTTTCTCTCTTTCACTTTCTTATTGTCGACTCCGTACCACAAGGTTCTGGTCCATTAAAGGACTGCAACAACACACCTAAAGCAATTCAACAAAGAAGAAAAATAAACCAAAATAAATAGAAAAAAATCATAAAGATCAGAGCAGAAATAACTGAAAGAAAAAGTAAAGGAAACAATAGCACAGGTCAATAAAACTAAAAGCTTGTTCTTTGAGAAGATAAAATTGACAAATTATTAGCCAGACTCATCTAGCAAAAAAAGGGAGAAAACTCAAATTAATACAACTAGAAATGAAGAATAAGTCAAAGGTAACAGAGTAGAAATAAAAGTGATAATAAGAGACTACTACAAGCACCTACATACCAATAAAATGGACAACCTGGAAAAAAAGGGACAAATTATTAGACAAGTACAACCTTCTAAGACTGAACCAGGAAATATAGAAGATATGAACACACCAATCATAAGCACTGAAATTTAAACTATGATAAAACAAAATCTTCCAGCAATCAAAAATCCAGAGACAGAAGGTTTCATAGGTGAGTTTTATCAGGCATTTACAGAAGAGTTAACATCTATCCCTCTGAAACTGTTCCCAAAAATTGCAGAGAAAGGAAAACTTTCAAACAGATTTTGCAAGGTCACTATCACCCTGATACAAAAAGAAAAATATATCATAAAAAAAAGAAAATTACAGGTCAATATCACTAATGAACATAGATGCAAAAATCCTCAATGAAACACTAGCAAACGAAATCCAGCAACATGTTAAAAGATTCACACATGTTGATCAATTAAGGTCTATGTCATGGATGCAAGGATTCTTCAATATACACCAATCAATGTGATATACCACATCAATCTACTGAAGGATAAAATCCATATGACAATCTCAATAGAAGCAGAAAAAAATTCTGACAAAATTTAACAGTCTTTTTTTTTTTTTTGTAATCTCTCCAGAACATGAATTTCCAGGGAGCCTGCCTTAGCAAAATAAAGGCCATATATAACAAACCCACAGTAAACATTATTCTCAATGGTGACAAACTGAAAGCACTTCCTCCAAGATCAGAAACAAGGATGCTTACTTTTACCACTATTATTCAACATCCATTTGTAAATACAAACTTGACAATTAGATAAGTAAAAGAAATAAAAGGAGTAAAACTGTTACTATTTGCAGATGACATATAGTATACCTTGAAAATGAGAAAGGCCCCACTAAACAACAACTAAAACTAACTGGCAAATTTAGTGACATTGCACAATACAAAATTAATGCACAGAAATTGTTTGTGTTCCTATACACTAACAACAAAATTTCAGAAAGAGAAATTAAGGAAACCATCCTGTTCACCATTACAACAAAAAGAATAAATACATAAATCTATCTAAAGAGACAAAAGACCTATATGAACAAAACTGTAAGACACTGATGAAAGAAATCAAAGATGACACAAACATATGGAGATATATACCGTGTTTTTTAACTGGAAGAATCAATATTGTGAAAATGACTCTATTACACAAAGCAATCTACAGCTTTGATGAAATTCTTATCAAATTACCAATAGCAATTTTTCACAGAACTAAAACAATTTGCAATTTCTATGGAAACACAAAAGACCCTGAATAGCCAAAGCAAAGTGGTTCTTGTTGCTTGGTTATTCAATCGTGTCCAACTCTTTGTGACCCCGTGGATTGCAGTACATCAGACTTCCCTGTCCTTCACCATCTCTTGGAGCTTGCTCAAACTCATTTCCATTGAGTCAGTGATACCATCCAAACATCTCATCCTCTGTCAACCAATTCTCCTCCTACCTTTAATCTTTCCCAGCATCAGGGCCTTTTCCAATGAGTTGGCTCTTGGACTTGTGTTCCCGTGGTGTATAGGTGGCCCACAATCCTGAAATCCCCTCCCACTTCCCTCCAGACTCCAGCCCTCTGGGTTGTCCAAGAGCATTGGCTTTGAGTGCCCTGCTTCATGCATCAAATTTGCACTGATCATCTATGTCACATACGGTAATATACATGTTTCAATGCTATTCTCTCAAATTATCCCACCCTTGCCTTCTCCCACATATTTCAAATGTCTGTTCTGTATGTCTGTGTCTCTTTTGCTGTCCTGTATATTAGGGTCATCATTACTGTCTTTCTAAATTACATAGATATGTGTTGCTGTTGCTGCTGCTGCTGTCACTTCAGTTGTGTCTGACTCTGTGCAACCCCATAGACAGCAACCCACCAGGCTCCCCCATCCCTGGGATTTTCCAGGCAAGAGTACTGGAGTGGGGTGCCATTGCCTTCTCCATATATGTGCTAATACACTGTATTTGTGTTTCTCTTTCTTACTTACTTCAGTCTGTATAAGCTCCAGTTTCATCCATCTCATAATATTCATTGCATAAATGTACCACAACTTCTTTATCCATTAGCCTGCTGATGAACATCTAGGTTGCTTCCATGTACACTATTGTAAACAGTGCTGCAGTGAACATTGGAGGACATGTGTCTCTTTCAATTCTGGTTTCCTCAGTGTGTATGCCCAGGAGTGGGATTGCTGGATCATATGGCTCTTCTATTCCCAGTTGTTTAAGGAATCTCCACACCATTCTCCATAGTGGCTGTACTAGTTTGCATTGCCACCAACAGTGTAACATATATATCACCATATGTGAAATAGATTGTGGTCCAGGTTTGATGTGTGAGACAGGGCTCTCAGGGCCAGTGCACTGGGATAACCCTGAATAATTGTATGGGAGGAAGATGGGAGGGGAGTTCAGGATGTGGGACACATGTTACACCCATGGCTGATTCATGTCAATATATGGCAAAAACCACTACAATATTGTAAAGTAATTAGCCTCCAATTAAAATAAATAAATTAGTTTTAAAATGGGTTTTTAAAAAAGATAATAGTAGGCTATAAAATGAAAGTTAAAGGAGTTACAAAGAACTATTTTTAACTAAAAATGATAACAGTAATATATATATATATATATATATATATATATATATATATATATGAATTTCTCTGGACCTGTTGTGGGCACTGTGGGTTCATTTCAGTGTCACATAGTCCCTTGATCTGGCTTCTACTTTTTCTCAAGGTCTATAGGTATCCCTCAAATGCACAGTCCCAGTGTTAATGGCAGGGTTTAATCTGTTGAAACTGTCACTCCCAGAGAGGTCCTCGCCTTCTTTGTTTATTTTAGCTTCCTCTGTTTGCAACTCTCTTTCTAATTTCTACCCTGAACACAAGGGGGTGAATATGGCCTCTTATTTAGGTTCACTTGTTCAGTTGTGTTGTGGAGAAGGGACACTATAAACAAGTACTGCTGGCATGTGTGGGGAGCACTTACAGTGAATGGCCCTCATTGGGTTTGCCACAGCCCAAGGCAGTGCATACTTCTTGGGTCCACACTGCACAGGCCTCAGTGTACTCTGCAAGGACACTGTCTCAAGTGGACTGTGCATTTCATGCACTTCCCAGGTCTAAGACTCTCAGGTTCTCTGGTGCTCCATAGGGGCTCAGACCCAGATGGACTGTTCGTTTTTGTGCCCTTCCCATGTCTGAACAGCTCAAGTGACCAGGTGCTTGGTGATTGCACTGTCCTATGTGGGCCATGTGTCTTATTTACCTCCTGGATCCCGGCTGCTCAGTCTCCTGGGTGTGCTGCAACAACACAGTCCCAAATGTGCCATGTGTCTCTTCTGAGGAGCTGATCTCAGGCTGTGACACTCCTGGCAGATGTCAACCATCCAGGATCCCAGGAAGGGGAGGCTAGATACTGGCAGCCTGCTCACAGTTTGGAGGAAGATCCCCTCAGGGCTGAGATTATAGCAGCCCCTTACCTTTTGGCTCCAGCTTCTGGGAGGCCTGCCTCTTTGCCTCCAGGGATGGAAGGCCCTATGTATCAGGGGACTTGCTCTCCTTTGATATTTGTTCAGTCCTTTGTTCTATGAGCATGACAGGTATCACTGTGAGGCATTAGAGCCTTTTGCAGGATTTTTTTTTTTTTTTTTGGTCTTTTTGGAGAACCCATGGTTTGGGTTGCTATCTCACATTATTTCTCCCAGATTATCCTCAGGACGTTCAGGCCAGGTCCTTACTCTAAGGACTGATATTGCAGCCCCTGCCTCCCTCCCCAGACCCCACTCACAGGTATCTGACACAAGTGTCTGTGCCACTTCCCCATCTCTGAGTGTAATTGCAGTTAGGTGTGTATTCTGTGGGTTTTTTTCTTTTTTCTTTTTCCTTCCATTTATGTTGTCCTCTGAGATTCCAAAACTCCCCACAGACATGACTGTGGGAGGATTTCCTACTGTGTGGAAATTTCTCCTCCTTCATGACTCCATCCCCAGGATGGGTCTCTGTCCCTAAGTATTTTGTCTTTGTTTCTGTCTTTTCTATTTTGTCCTTCTTCCATTTAATACAATTTCTTATATTGAAAAACATCTGTCTTATTATTGATCTCTAATTTTATATGAATTCTGATGATATAGATGCTTGTTGAAGAATGTTTCAGCTGCACTGGAAAGGAATGCAAATTTTGCTGCTGTTTTATGAAATGTTCTGTGTATGTTTCTTGGGTTTACTTGGTTTAATATTTAATTCAAGGTTAATATTTCATTGTTGCTATAGAGGGAGCGGGTGGAGAGGGAGGTGGGAGGGGTGATCGGGATGAGGAACACATGTAAACCCATGGCTGTTTCATTTCAATGTATGACAAAATCCACTACAAATAAAAAATAATAATAATAAAAAAAATCTATCTACTGGTGAAATTGAAATATTAAATTTCCTACTATTGTACTGTGACCTATTTTTCCCTTCCAGTCAGTTAATGTATGTTTTCTGTAATTAACTTCCCCCTGTTCAGTTCAGTTCACTCACTCAGTCATGTCAGTCTCTGCAACCCCATGGACTGAAACACGCCAGGTTTCCCTGTCCGTCATCAACTCCTGGAGCTTGACAAACTCGTGTCCATTGAGCCGGTGATGCCATCCAACCATCTCATACTCTGTTGTCCCCTTTTCCCCCTGCCTCGAATCTTTCACAGCATGACAGTTTTTTGTTTTTTGTTTTTGTTTTTAGCATGACAGTTTTATATTCAAAGAGTTATTTCTTCGCATCAGTGGGCCAAAATATTGGAGCTTTAGGTTCAGAATCAGTTCTTCCAGTGAATATTCAAGACTAATTTCCTGTAGGATTGGCAAGTTTGATCTCTTTGCAGTACAAGGGACTGTCAAGATTCTTCTCTAAAACCACAGTTCAAAATCATCAATTATTTGGTGCTCAACATTTTCTATACTCCGACTCTCACATCCATACATGATTGCTGGAAAAACCATAGCTTTGCCTAGACATACCTTTGTTGGCAATGTAATGTCGCCACTTTTTTAATATGTTATCTAGGTTTGTCATAGCTTTTCTTGAAAGGAGCAAGCATCTTTTAATTTCATGGCTGCAGTCACCATCTACGTGTTTCTGGAGTCCAAGAAAATAAAGTCTCTTATCGTTTCCATTGCTTAACCATCTATTTCACATGAAGTGATGGGACTGGATGTCATGATTTTACTTTTTTGAATGATGACTTTTAAGCCAACATTTTCACTCTTCTCTTTCACTTTCATCAAGAGGCTTTTTAGTTCTTCTTCACTTTCTTCCATAAGGGTGGGGTCAGCTGAGGTTACTGATATCACTCCATGCAGTCTTGTTTCCAGCTTGTACCCCATCCAGCCAGGCATTCTGCGTGATGTAATCTGCTTAGAAGTTAAATAAGCAGGGTGACAATATAGAGCATTTGTACTCCTTCCCGATTTGGAGCCAGTCTATTGTTCCATGACTGGTTCTAACTGTTACTTCTTGACTTGCATACAGGTGTCTCAAGAGGCAGGTAAGGTGGTCTGGTATTCCCATCTCTTGAAGAATTTTCAACAGATGGTCATGATACACACAGTCAAAGGCTCAGAGTAGTCAATGAAACAGAAGTAGATGTTTTTTCTGTAATTTTATTCCTTTTTCTATGATTCAACAAATGTTGGCAATTTGATATCTTGTTCCTCTCTCTTTTCTAAATCCAGCTTGAACATATGGAAGTTCACACTTCATGTACTGCTAAAGCCTGGCTTGGAGAATTTTAAGCATTACTTTGCTAGCATGTGAGATGAGTGCAATTGTGCAGTAGTTTGAACATTCTTTGGCACTGCCTTTCTTTGGGATTAGAATGAAAACTGACCTTTTCCAGTCTTGTGCCAATGCTGAGCTTTATAATGTTGCTGGCATATTGAGTGCAGTACTTTCACAACATCATCTTTTAGGATTTGAAATAGTTCAACTGGAATTCCATCAGCTCCACTATCTTTGTTAGTAGTGATGCTTCCTAAGGCCCACTTGACATCATACTCCAGAATGTCTGGCTCTAGATAAGTGTATAAACCATTGTGATTTGCTGGGCCATTAAGATCTATTTTGGATAGTTCTTCTGTGAATTCTTGCCACCTCTTCTTAATATTTTCTGCTTCTGTAAGGTCCATGCCATTTCTGTCCTTTATTAGACCATCTATGCATAAAATGTTCCCTTCATATCTGTAACTTTTTTGAAGAGATCTCTAGTATTTCCCATTGTATTGTTTTCCTCTAATTTTACATTGTTCATCTAGGAAGACCTTCTAATCTCTCCTTGCTTGTCTTTGGATCTCTGCATTAAGATGGGTATATCTTTCTTTTCTCCTTTGCCTTTCACTTTGCTTCTTTTCTCAGCTATTTGTAAGGCCTCCTCAGACAACCATCTTGGCTTTTTTCATTTATTTTCCTTAGAGCTGGTTTTGATCACTGCCTCCTATACAATGCTATGATCCTTTATCCACAGTTCTTAAGGCACTCTGTCTATCAGATCTAATCCCATGAATCTATTTGTCACTTCTACTGTATAATCATAAGAAATTTGATTTAGGTCAAAACTGAATGGTCTGGTGGTTTTCCCTACTTTATTCAATTTAAGTCTGAATTTGGCAATAAGGAGTTCAAGGTCTGAACCACAGTCAGCTCCTGGTCTCACTTTGGATGACTGTATGGAGTTTAGCCATCTCTTCCTGCAAAGACTATTGACCATTTGATGATGTCCAGGTGTAGCATCTTCTCTTATACTGTTGAAAGAGGGTGTTTGCTATATCCAGTGTGTTCTCTTGTCTCAATTCTGTTAGTCTTTGCCATGATTCATTCAAACTCCAACACCAATCTTGCCTATTACTCCATATATATGTTGACTTCTTTCTTTTGCATTCCAATCCCCTATGATGAAAAGGAACTCTTTTTTTTTTTTTTTTTAGTATTACTTCTAGAGGTATTGTAGATCTTCATAGACCCATTCAACTTCAGACTTCAGCTTCTTTGGTATTAATGGTTGGGGCATAGTATTGGATTACTGTGATAGTGAATGGTTTGCCTTGGACATAGAGATCATTCTGTCATTTTGAGATTGCACCCAAGTCCTGCATTTCAGACTCTTTGTTGACTGAGGGCAACTCCATACCTCCTAAGGGATTCTTGCCCACAGTAGTAGATGCAATGATTATCTGAATTAAATTTGCCCTTTCTGGTCCATTTTAGTTCACTGATTACTAAAATGTCAGTAGTCACTCTTACTATCTCCTGTTTGACCACTTCCAATTTACTTTGATTCATGAACCTGACATTCCAGGTTCCCATGCAGTATTGTTCTTTACAGCATCAGAATTTACTTCCATCACCAGTCACATCCAACTAAATATTGTTTTTACTTTGTCTCAGCATCTTTATTCTTTCTGGAGCTATTTCTCCACTCTTCTCCAGTAGCATATTGGGCGCCTAACTATCTGGGGAGTTTATCTTTCAGTGTCCTATCTTTTTGCTTTTTCATCCTGTTCATGGGTTTCTGAAGGAAAAAACACTGAAGATTTGTTATTCCCTTCCCCAGTGGATCACATTTTGTCAGAACTATCCACCACTACCCTTCTGTCTTGGGTGGCTTTACGTGGCATGGGTCATAGTTTCACTGAGTTAGACAAGGTTGTTACCCATGAGATCTTTTTGGTTAGTTTTCTGTGTTTGTGGTTTACATTCTGTCTGCTCTCTGGTGGATAAGGATAAGAGGATTTTGGAAGATTCCTGATGGGAGGGACTGGCTTTTGGGGAAATCTGGGTCTTGCTCTGATAGATGGGGCCATACTAAATAATTCTGATTTTGATATTGAGCATCAGGTGATGTCCATGCGTAGTGTCTTCTCTTGTGTTGTTGGAAGACAGTGTTTGCTAAGACCAGTGCATTCTCTTGGCAAAACTCTGATAGCCTTTGACCTGCTTTGTTTTGTACTCCAAGGCCAAATTTACCTGTTACTCCTTATCCATTAGAGTAATGGATATAAGTAGGGGATGGAATGTAAAAGTGGGAAGTCCAGGTATCTCTTGACTTCCCACTTTTGCATTCCATCCCCTATAAATAAAAATACATTTTGGGGTGAATTTAGTTCTAAAAGATCTTGTAGGTCTTCATAGAACCATTCAACTTTAATGCCTTCAACATTACTGGCCACGGCATAACTTTGGATTACTGTGATATTGAATTGTTTGCCTGGTGAATGAACAGAGATCATTCTGTCACTTTTGAGATTGCATCTACGTACTGCATTTTGAACTGTTTTGTTGACTATGAGGGCTACTCCATTTCTTCTAATGTATTCTTGCCCACAGTAGTGAATATAATGATCATCTGAGTTAAATTAGCCCATTCCAGTCCATTTAGTTCACTGATTCCTAAAATGTTAATGTTCACTCTTGCTATCTCCTGTTTAACCACTGCCAATTTGCCTTGATTCATGGACCTAACATTCCAGGTTTCTATGCTGTGTTATTCTTTATAGCATTGGACCTTACTTCTATCACCTGTCACACCCACAACTGGGTGTTGTTTTTGTTTTGACACCAACTCTTCATTCTTTCTGGAGATATTTCTCCACTGTTGTCCAGTAGCATATTGGGCACCTACTGACTTGGGGATTGCACCTTTTAGTGTCCTATCATTTTGCTTTTTCAATCTGTTCATGGGGATCTCAAGCAAAAATAATGAAGTGGTTTGCAATTCCCTTCTCCAGTGAACCACAATTTTTCAGAACTCTGTACCATGACCCATACATCTTGGGTGTCCCTACATGGCATGGCTCATAGTTTCACTGAGTTAGACAAGGCTGTGGTCCATGAGATCAGTTTGATTTTTTTTCCTGTGATTGTGATTTTCATTCTGTCTGCCCTCTAATGGATAAGGATGACAGCCTTATGGAAACTTCCTGATGGGAGAGACTAACTGAGGGGGAAACTGGGACTTCTTCTGATGGACCCAGTTGAGCTATTTCAAATCTTGAAAGATGATGTGAAAGTGTTGTACCCAATACGCCAACATCTTTGGAAAGCTCAGCAGTAGCCACAGGACCAGAAAAGGTGAGTTTTCATTCCAATCCCTAAGAAAGACAATGACAAACAATTTTCAAACTACTGCACAATTGCACTCATCTCACATGCTAGCAAAGTATTGCTCAAAATTCTCCAGGCCAGACTTCAACAGTAGGTGAACCATGAATTTCCAGATATTCAAGCTGGATTTGGAGAAGGCAGAGGAATCAGAGATCAACTTGTCAATATCCATTGGATCATTGAAAAAGCAAGAGAGTTCCAGAATAACATCTACTTCTGCTTTATTGACTACACCAAAGTCTTTGTTTGGATCACAAACAACTGTAGAAAATTCTTAAAGAGATGGTAATACCAACGACCTTACCTGCCTCCTGAGAAATCTGTATGTAGGTTAAGAAGCAACTATTAGAACTGAACATGGAAAAACAGACTGGTTCCAAATCAGGAAAGGGGGACATCAAGGCTGTATATTGTCACTGTATATTTTCACCTGCTTATTGAAGTTATATGCAGAGTACATCATGCAAAATATGGGCTGGTTGAAGCACAAGCTTAAAGATCTAAATGTAATACTATAATCTATAATACTGTTAGAGGAAAACATAGGCAGAACATTTGATGATATAAATCTAAGCAAGATCTTCCAAAGCAAACACCTTCTAGAGTAATGGAAATACGAACAAAAGTAAAAAAGTAGGACCTGATTAAACTTAAAAGCTTTTGAACAACAAAGGAAACTATAAACAAGGTGAAAAGACAACCCTCAGAATGGGAGAAAATAATAGCAAATGATACAACTGACAAAGGACTAATTTCCAAAATATACAAGTAGCTCATACAGCTCAATATTAGAAAAACAAACAACCCAATCAAAAAGTGGGAAAATCACCTAAATAGACATTACTTCAAAGAAGATATACAGATGTCTAACAAACACTTGAAAAGATGCTCAACTTCACTCACTATTAAAGAAATGCAAATCAAAACTGCAATAAGGTATCACCTCACATCAGTCAGAAGGACTATCAAATAGTCTACAAACAATAAATGCTGCAGACTTTGTGGAGAAAAGGGAACCCTCTTGCTCTGTTGGTGGGAATGTAAATTGATTCAGTCACTATGGAAGATGGTATCAAGGTTCCTTTAATAAAAAGGAATAAAACCACCATATGACCCAACAATCCCACTCCTAGGCACATACTCTGAGGAAACAAAAATTGAAAAAGAACCATGTATCACATTTTTCATTGCAGTACTGCTTACAATAGCTAGAACATGGAATCAACCTAGATATCTATCAACAGACGAATGGATAAAGAGGTTGTGGTAAATATACCAAGTGGAATATTACTCAACTATAAAAAGGAATGTGTTTGAGTCAGTTCTAGTGAGGTGGATGAATCTAGAGCCTATAATACAGAGTGAAGTAAGTCAGAAAGAGAAAGATAAATATCATATCCTAAATCATATATACAAATCTAGAAATATGGTATTGAAGAGTTTATTTGTAGAACAGAAAAGGAGAAACAGACATAGAGAACAGACTTATCGATATGGGTAGAGAGGAGGTGAGGTAGACATGTGGAGAGAGTAACATGGAAACTTACATTACCGTATGTAAAATACATAGCCAATGGAAATTTGCTGTATATCTCAGGAAACTAAAACAAGGGTTCTGTATCAACCTAGAGGGATGGGATGGGGATGGAAATGGGAGGGAAGTTCAAGAGGGAGGGGATATATGTATACCTATGGCTGATTCACGTTGACATTTGACAGAAAACAAAATTCTGTAAAACAATTATCTTTCAATTGAAAAAAAATAAAGTTTTAAAAATGTTATTCTGCATATATTAAGATGATCATGTTATTTTTTTATCTTTCATTTTGTCAATGTGGTGTATCATGTTGATTGATTTGCAAATACTGAGCCATCCCTTCAACCCTGGAATAAATCCCACTTGTTTGTAGTGTATGATCCATTCACTGCACTGTCATATTCAGTGTGCTTATATTTTGCTGAGAATTTTTACATCTACATTCATCAAGGATATTGAACTGAAATTATTCTAATTAGTTTTGTACTTCTTTGGTTTTGGTATAATGATATTTTGGGCCTTGTAAAATGAGTTGAGAAATGCTCCTTTGTCTTTAATTCTTTTTAAAGAGATTGAGAAAATAGATATTAAGTCTTTAAGTATTTGTGAAAACCAACTAGTGAAGCCATCTGGTCCTGGAATTTTGTTTTGGGGAGGTTTTGATCATTTCAGTCTCTTCATAGTGACCATTATACTCAGATTTTCTGTTTTTTAATGATTAAATCTTGAAAGGTGGTATGCTTCTAGGAATTTCTTTCTTCCTGACTGTCCAATTTGCTGACAAACAGCTGTTCATTGTATTCTCTTTTAAACCTCTGTATTTTTGTTCAATTCATTTTAACTATTCCTTTTTTGTTTCTAATATTATTTTAGCTTTTTACCACTCAGTCTAGCAAAAAAAAAAAAATGTCAGTTGTGTCTTTTTTTATAAAACTTTTAGGCCTTTTAAATCATAAATTATTTCCACTCTGACCTTTATTATTTACTTCCTTGTACTGACTTTGGGCTTTGCATTTTCCCTAGTTATTTTCAATGTAAGGTTAGATTGTTTGATTTTTTCTTGTATCTTGAGTTACGTAGGCCTACATTACTATAAACTTTATATAGTACAATTTTGCTGTAGCCCATAGAATCTGGCATTTTGTATTTCCATTTTTGTTTGTCTCCAGGTATTTTAAAATTTATTTTTGGTCCATGGTTTGTACATTAGCATGTTTTTTAGTCTCCACATTTTTTTTTTTATTTTTCTAGCGTTTCTGAAGTCGATTCCTAGTTTCATACCGTTATAGCCAGAAAACATGTCTAATATTATTTCAAACTTCTTAAGAAGTTCTGTGTCCCAACATATGGTCTACCCTTGAGAATATTCCACATGCACTTGAAAGGAGTGTGCATTATAATGCTTTTGAATAGAATAGTCTGTATAACTCTGGTAAGTTTATCTGTTTAATGTTTCATTTGAAACAGTTTTTTTCCTTATTGATTTTCCATATTGATAACCTATCCTTTGCATAATTTTGATGTTAAATTTCTCTATTATTACTATGCTGTTATCAATTTATCCCTTTAGTTCTGATAATGATTGTTTTGTATGTCTTGGCACTCCTATGTATTAGTAAAAGTTATGCCTTTTTCATGAATTGGCCCTTTTATAATTATATACTATCCATATTGTCTCTTGTCATACATTTTGCCTTGAAGTATCCTCTAATATGAATATGCCTACCTCTATTTCTTTTTGGCTGTCATTTGCTCAGAGCATGGTCTTCCATTACTTCACTTTGAGACTATGTTTATATTTAGAACTGAGTCTCCTGGATGCACTTAGCTGCATTTTTTAAAAATCCATCTAGTCACTTTGCCTTTTTTTATTTTTTAACTGAAATGCATTTGATTTACAGGGCTGGATGATATGGGAGAATGGCATTGAAACTTCTAAATTATCATATGTGAAGTGAATTACCAGTCCAGGTTTGATACATGATACAGGGTGCTCGGGGCTGGTGCACTGGGATGACCCAGATGGATGGAATGGGGAGGTAGGATGGAGGTTCAGGATAGGGAACACACGTACACCCATGGTAGATTCATGTCAATGTATGGCAAAATTAACCTAATATTTTAAAGTAAAAAAATAAATTAATATTTTAATAAAAATAAATAAATAAAATGTCATGACATTTCCTTCTGTCCTGCAGTTTCTGCCTAGAAATCAGTTATAACCTTAGAAGAATTACTTTGTATGTTATTTGTTGCATTTCCCTATTCCTTTTAATATTTTTTCTTTATCTGTACTTTTTATCAATTTGATTAATCTTTATATCAGCATGTTTCTCCTTGTGTTTATTCTGTTTAAGGCTCTTTGCACTTCCTGGACTTGAATAACTCTTCCTTTCCCATGTTAAGGGAGTTTTCAGATATTATTTATATATCTTCAAATATTTTCTCAGATTTTTTCTCTCTCTTCTCCTTCTGAGACCCTTATAATATGAATTTTGTTACATTTAATGTTGTCCCCAATGTCTCTTAGACTGTCCTGATTCCTTTGCATTCTATTTTTCTTTAACCTGTTCCCCAAGAGTGATTGCCAACATTTTATCTTCCACCTCACTTCTCCGCCCTTCTACCTCAGTTATTCTCCTGTTGATTCCTTCAAGTATATTTTTCATTTCAATGTTTGCACTGTTCATCTCTGTGTTTTCTTCAGTTCTTCTAGTTGTGTGTTGTTGTTGTTGTTGTTGTTTTAACATTTCTTTTATCTTCTTGATCTGTGTCTCCATTCTTTTCATGAGGTCCTGGATGTTATTTTCTATCATTACTCTACAGTCTTTTGCAAATAGGTTGCCAATTGCCACCCACTTGGTTGTTCTGGATTTTTTTTCTTCATCTTTTATCTAGGACATATTCCTTTGCTGTTTCTCTGTCAAACTTTCTGTGGCTGCAATTTCCATTCTGAAGTCTATAGGATTGTAACTCTTCTTATTTCTGCTCACTGACACATTGCATGTGAAGCTTTCTAAGAGTATTTTGCAAGCTTTCTGGTGAGAGGAACTGGTTCCTGACTACTGGGGGGTGCAGCTGTGTCTTATCTTTCTGTTGGGCAGGGTCATGTTAAGAAGTGTGTTTGTCAGGGAACTGTTTATTCAATAAGACCTTAAGCATCCCATCTGCTGATGGTTAGGGCTGTGTTCCTGCCCTGTTGGTTGTTTGGCCTGAGGTGTTTCAATACTAGAGCCTATAGGGTGTTGGGTGGGGCCAGGTCATGATAAGGAAATGGTGGTCTTCGTGAGGACTCATACCTGTAAATACTCATCAGAACTGGTGTTGTCATTGTCCATGTCCCTGCAGTGAGCCACAGCTGCCCGCTGCCTCCACAGGAAACACTCCAATACTAGCACATAATTCTAGCCCAGCCTCTTATGAGATCACCTCTTTATTCCTGGCTTCTTGTGTGCATGCAATACTGTGTGTGTGCTCTCCAAGAGTGGAGCTTCTGTTTCCTCCAGTCCTGTGGAATTCCTGTGACTAAACTTTGCAGGCCTTCAAAAGCAGATACACTGGGGACCCCTCAGATTGACAGACTCCTGGGTTTGGACTGATATGAGGATCATAACTTTCAGTCTCGTGGTCTAAACTCTGTGTTATACTTGTTTTCCTAGTTGTGTGTTGCTCAGCTAACATGTATTGCATTTGATGTTGTTGTGATTACACCCCTCCTACCATTATATTCTTTTTTTTTTCTTTGTCTTTGGATTCAGGGTATCTTTTTTGGTAGGTTCAGCATTTTTTTTTTTTTATCAGTGGATGTTCAGTGGTTAATTATGATTTTGCTGTTTTCATAAGAAGTAATGGGCTGACATACTTCCACTTCATCATTTTGTCTCCTCTCCCTGTAGCCCTTTGCATTTCTGGTTCACTTGTTCTGCCAGCTGCAAGCTGGCCTCTTTTAAAAATCACAAGATACCTTACTAAAAGTGCCCAAAGATCTCTGGTACTCTAAAAGAATGGTGAAAAAAGGAGAACACCTCTTCTCCTTCACACTGACATGATATCTGGATTGGAAACTAGAGGCTTTCATAGTACCTGCCTCCATACTTGGATTTAAAAGTTCAGCTCAGAGGGTCTTCTCTTCTAAATATTTTCTGTAAAGGCAACATTCATGTTACCAGAGGCAAGTCTGAGAATCTTTGTTGGGAGGAATACTGATTTCCAGCTCCTTTAGGTTACCAGAGGAACGCATTTCTTTTAATTTATCATTCTTTCTTTATCAATGCTTTTGTGAGTTTTATTAGAAGGTTTCCTGAAAAAGGTCTTTTTGCGTTGAAGTGAATGTTCTCTTTGTTTTATGTACTTGTATATCCAGTCTCTTCCTCAGATTTCAGAAGCTTTAAGCTATTATTTCTTTAAATAAGCTTTTTGCTCTCCTTTTCCTCATTCTTTCATTCTGGCATACCCATTAATCTTATGCTTTCTTTCCAAATGGAGTTGAATAGTTCTTGTATTTTTTTTTATTTTTTTTTTTTAAAATCTTAGTTTTCTTTCCTCTTCTACCCAAATCATTTCTATATTTCTATCCTAGAGCTTGCTAAATCTCTTTCCCATATGTTCTGCTCTAGTTCCAATACTTTTGAGTGCATTTTTCATTTTCTAAATTCTTCACCTCTAAAATGTATGTTTTGTTTTGATTTTTAGCATTTCAATCTGTTTGGTGAAGTATTTTTCCTGTTCATTAATTTTATTCCCAAGTCCATTGTACTATCTTTCTGAGTTTTCTTATAGGTCATTAAGTTTCTACATTGTGGTTTTTTGAATCTCTATCAGTTATGTCACAATCTTCCATATATTTAGGTTGAGGTTTGGATTATGGATAACTGTAATTTTCTACTAGTGTTATTGTTTTTCCTCTTTTTTTTTTCTTTTCCTTCTCCTAGCTCATTTAAGGTAGCAACACCTTTCTTACCTAGGTAACACTTTGTTTACTATAATTCTAACACTTCAATAATTTGGCAATTAGAGACTTTTTTTTTTTTGCTTTATAGTCAATGTTGCTATATCATAAGCATTTGCTTCACTTTTTGCTTTATTCATTTATTTTTAACTGAAAGATAATTACAATATTGTGCTAATTTTGCCATATATCAACATGGATCAGCCATATGTATAATAATGTCCCTTCCCTGTTGAGCCTCCCTCCCATCTCTTAACATATCCCCTGTCTCTAGATTGTCACATAGGCCTGGCTTGAGTTCCCCAAATAATAATATAAATTCCCACACTCTATTTTGCATATGTTAGTGTATATGTCTCCATGCTACTTTCTCTACTCGTACTATCCTCTCCTTCCTACCCGTCTCACATGTCCAAAAATTTGTTCTATATATCTGTATCTCCATTGCTGCCTTACAAATAGGTTCATCAGTACCATCTTTCTATATTCCATATATATGTTTGAATTTATGATATTTATTGTTCTCCTGATTTAATTCACTTTGTATAATAGGCTCTAAGTCCATCTATTGAAATAGAACTGAGTCAAACACATTAATTTTTATGGCTAATATTCTGTTGTATATATGTATCACAGCTTCTTTATCCATTCATCTATCAATGGACATTGAGATTGCATCCATGTCCTAGCTACTGTAAATATTGCTGCAATGAACATTGGGGTACATATGTCTCTTTCAATTCTGGTTTTCTCAGGGTATATGCTCAGAACTGGAATTGTTGGGTCATGTGATAATTTTATTCCTAGTTTTTTTTTAAGGAATCTCCACAGTCCTTTCCATAGTGGCTGTATCAATTTGCATTCCCAACAACAGTACAAGAAGGTTCCCTTTTCTCCACACCGTCTCCAGCATTTGTTTGTAGTTTTTTGATTTTTGGTTTTTTTTTGATGATGGCCATTCTGACTGGTGTCAGTTGATATCTCATTGAATTTTGATTTGCATTTCTCTAGTAATAAGAGATGTTGAGCATATTTTCTTCTATTTATTAACCATCTGTATGTCTTTTGGGGGGAAAAAATGTCTGTTTAGGTCTTTTGCCCACTTTTTATTGAGTTGTTTGTTTTCTGTCTTTGAGTTATGTAAACAGCTTGTATATATTGAAAATCAATCTGCTATCAGTTGCTTTATTTACTATTATTTTCTCCCATTCTGAAGGTTGTCCTATCACCTTGTTTATAGTTTTCTTTGTTGTGCAAAACCTTTTAAGTTTAATTAGGTCCTCTTTCTTTATATTTGGATTTGCTGTTGTTGTTGTTGTTACTCTAAGAGGTGGTTCATAGAGGATCTTTCCATGATTTATGTCCTAGAGGGTCCTGCCTATGTTTTCCTCTAAGACTTTTATACTTTTTGGTCTTGTACTTAGATCTTTAATCCATTGTGAGTTTATCTTTGTGTATGCTGTTAGAAAGTGTTCTAATTTAATTTTTTACATGTAGCTGTAAGTTGTCCTAGCACCAGTTATTGAAGAGACTCTCTTCACCCTATTATGTATTCTTGCCTCCTTTGTCAAAGATAAGATGCCCATAGGGGTGTGGGTTTCTCTCTGGGCTTTCCATCTTATTCCACTGATGCATTTTTCTGTTTTTGTGGCAGAATCATACTGGCTTGTTGACTGTAACTTTGTTATATAGTGTGAATTCAAGGAGGTTGAAACTTCCAGTTCCAATACTCTTTCTCAAGATTGCTTTTGCTATTCGAAATCTTTGTGCTACCGTATGATTTGGGAAAATTTTTGTTCTAGTTCTGTGAAAAATACCACTGGTAAACTGATAGGGATTGCATTGAATCTGTATATTGCTTTGGGTAATATATTCATTTTCACAATATTTATTTTTTCAGTCCAAGGACATGGTACAACTCTCCATCTGTATGTGTCATCTTTGATTTTGTTCATCAGTGACATAGTTTTCTTTATACAGTTGTACTGTCTCCTTAGGCAGGTTTGCTCCTAGATATTTTATTCTTTTTGTTGCAATGTTAAATGATTTTGATTCCTTAATTTTTATTTTTGATTTTTCATTGTTAATGTATAGGAATGCAAGTGACTTCTGTGTATTGATTTAATAGCCTGTGATTTGCTAAACACCAATTACTAATTTTCTGGTAGAATATTTAGGGTTTTCTATGTATAATATCATGTCATCTGAAAACAGTAAAAGTTTTACTTCTTCTTTTCCAATGCTGAATACTTTTATTACTTTTTCTTCTCTGACTGCCATGGATAGGATTTCAAAAGCTATGTTGAATAATAGCGATGAGAGTGGGCATCTTTGTTTTGTTCCCAATCTTAGTAAGAACACTTTCAATTTTGCCCTATTGATAATAATGTTTGCTGTGGGTTTATCATACCTGGCTTTGATTGTGTTGAGGTAGGTTACTTATGGGGACTTCCCTAGTGGCTCAGTGATTAAGAATCTGCCTGCAATGCAGGAGACCTGAGTTCAATCCCTGGGTTGCAAAGATCCCCTGGAGGAGGACATGACAACTTATTCCAGTACTCTTTCTTGGAGAATTCCACGGACAGAGGAGCCTGGTGGGCTACCGCCCATGGGGTTTCATAGAGTAGGACATGACTGAAGCAACTAAGCAGCAGCAGCAAGTTACTTCTAAGTGTATTTTTGAAGTATTATCATAAATGGATAATAATTTTTGTCAAAAGCTTTTTATGCATCTGTTGAGATTATCATATGATTTTTTGTCTTTCAGTTTGTTAATGTGGTATATCACATTGATCAATTTGTGTATATTGAAGAATCCTTGCATTCCTGGGATAAACCCAACTTTATCATAGTATATGATCTTTTTAATTTCTTGTTAAATTCTGTTTGCTAGAATTTCATTGAGGATTTTTTCATCTATGTTCCTCAGTGATATTGGCCTGGGATTTTCTTTGATGTGATGTTTTTTTCTGGTTTGGGTATCAGGGTGATGGTGACCTCATAGAATGAGATTGGAATTGTTCTTCCTCTGCAATTGTTTGAAAGAATTTCAGAAGGATAAGCTTTAGCTTTCCTCTAAACATTTGATAGAATTCACCTTTGAAGGCATCTGACCCTAGGTTTTTGTTTTTAGGGAGAATTTTTATCACAGTTTATATTTCAGTGCATATAATTGTCCTGTTCATAATTTCTATTTCTTCCTGATTCAGTTTTAGAAGGCTGAATTTTTTAAGAATCTGTCCATTTCTTCCAGATTTTCCATTTTATTGGAGTATAGTTGCTTGTAAAATCTCTTATGATCTTTTTATTTCTGCATTATCTATTGTAACCTCCCCTTTTCATTTCTAATTTTGTGGATTTGAGTATTCTCCATTTTTTCTTTATGAGTCTGCCTAGCATCTGTCAATTTTGTTTATCTTCTCTAAGAACAATCTTTTAGTGTTATCAATCTCTACTACTGTTCCTTCGTTTTTTTTCATTTATTTATGCTCTGACCTTTATGATTTTTTTCCTTCTGCTAATTTTGTTTTGTTGCTGTTGTTATTCTTCTTCTTTTTAGTTTTAGTTGTAAATTTAGGTTGTCTAGTCGATATTTTTCTTGTTTCTTGAGGTAGGATTGTATTGCTATGAACTTTCCTCTTAGAACTGCTTTTGTTCCATACCATAGGCTTTGGTTCATCGTGTTTTCATTGTCATTTGTTTCTAGAATTTTTTTTTCCCTGTAATTGATATCTAGTCATATAAAACTGTGGTCAGAAAATATGCTTTATATGATTTAAATTTTATTAAATTTACTGAGTCTTGCTTTGTGACCCAGAGTGTGGTCTAACCTGGAGAATGTACCATGTACAATTGAGAAGAAAGTATATTCTTCTGTATTTGGATGGAACGTCCTGAAGATAGTGCATAGCTCCATCAAGGCTAATATGTCATTTAAGACTTGTGTTTCCTCATTAATTGTCTGTTTTGATTATTTGTCCATTAGTGTATGTGTAGTATTAAACTCCCCTACTATTATTGTGTTACTGTTAGCTTCTTTTATGTCTGTTAATGTTTACTTTACGTATTGTGGTGCTCCTATGTTGGATGCATAAATATTTAAAATTGTTATGTCTTCTTCTTGGGTTGGTCCCTTGAACATTATATAGTATCTTTCCTCATCTCTTCTTAGTTGCTCAGTTGTGTTCGATTCTGTGAACCCATGCACTGTAGCCCGCCAGACTCCTATGTTCATGGAATTCTTCAGGCAAGGATACTGGAGTGGGTTGCATTTCCTTCTCCAAGAGAACTTCCTGACTCAGGGATCAACCCAGGGTTTCATGGATTATAGGTAGATTTTTATCATCTGAGCCACCAGGGAAGCCCTGAGCCAGACCTGCCTTTGAGTGTTTGAGTATCTCCTATGGAGGCATGGGTCGACAGTGACTTGCAGTGGGGACAGGGGTCTTGTTGCAGCAGACCTGGAAGGCAGAGCATATAAGCTCCATTTTAGAGCCACCAAGCAGACAACCCACAAAATGGAGAATAATTGTACCAAAGAAATTCTTACACTATGGCAAAAATTCTACAGCCCACAACAGACTTCCCAACCTAGGGATCAAGCAAGGAGCTGAAAAGCCCCAGGGAATTTGACTTGAAGACCAATGGGATTTGATTACAGAACTTTCATAGGACTGAGGATACAGACTATTGGAGGTAACAATAAAAAACCTTGTGCATACAAGGACCCAGGAGAAAGGAGCAGTGACCCCAGAGACTGAACCAGAGTCTAAGCCAGAGGCATGGATTGACAGTGTCTGTCATGGGGTCAGGGACACTAAATAAAACAGTGCTGGCATAAGCCTTTTGAAAGATGTTGCCATTATCACCATCATTCCTACCACAGTTTGGCCTCAGGCAAAACTACACAGCCTCACCCATCAACAGAAAACTGGATTCAAGATTTACTGAGCATAGCCCTGTCCATCAGAACAAGAAATTGTTGCACATACAACCAGTTCCTCCCATCAGGAAGCTTCCACAAGCCTCATCCTTATCAATCATAGACCAGACAAAATGGAAGCCACAATTACAGAAAAATACCCAAACTGATCACTTGGATCACAGCCTTGTCTAACTCAGTGAAAATAAGAGCCTTGCCATGTAGGGCCACCAAAGAGAGACAGATCATGGTGAAGACTTCTGACAAAACATGATCTGCTGGAGAAGGGAATGGCACACCACTTCAGGGTTCTTGCCTTGAGAACTCCATGAACAGGACGAAAAGGCAAAAAGATATGACACTGAAAGATGAACTCATTAGGTCAGTAGGTGCCCAATATGCTAGTGGAAAAGAGTGGAGAAATAGCTCCAGAAAGAATTAAGAGGCTGAGACAAAGCAAAAACAGTGCCCAGTTGTTGGTGTGACTGCTGATGAAATAAAGTCCAATGCTGTAAATAACAACATTATACAGGAACTTGGAATGTTAGGTTCATGAAACCAGGTAAATTAGAAGTGGGCAAACAGGAAATGGTAAGAGTAAATACTGACATTTTAAGAATAAGTGAACTAAAATGGACCAGAATGGGCAATTTAATTTGAATGACCATTATATCTACTACTGTGGACAAGAATCCCTTAGAAAAAGTGGAGAAGCCCTTATAGTCAACAAAAGAGTCCAAAATGCAGTACTTGGGTGCAATCTCAAAAAAAGCAGAATGATTTATGTTAGTTTCCAAGGCAAACCATTCAGTATCACAGTAATCCAAATCTATGCCCCAACCACTAATGTCAAAGAAGCTGAAGTTGAACAGTTGTATGAAGGCCAGAAGACCTTCTAGAACTAAGACCAAAAAAAGATGTCCTTTTCATCATAGAAAAATTGGAAGTCAAGAAATACATGGAGTAACAGGCAACTTCAGCTTTGGAGTACAAAATGAAGTGGGGCAATGCTAGCAGAGTTTTACCAAGAGAACGCATTGGACATAGAAAACACCCTCTTCCAACAATCCAAGAGATGAGTCTACACATGGCCATCACTAGATGGTCAACACTGATATCAATTTGATTATATTCAATGGTTGTCTGAGAAGGCCTTACAAATAGCTGGAAAAAAAGAGATGTTAAAGACAAAGGAGAAAAGGAAAGATATACCCATCTGAATGCACAGTTCCAAAGAATAGCAAGGAGAGATAAGAAACCTTCCTCAGTGATCAATGCAAAGAAATAGAGGAAAACAATAAAATGGGAAAGAGTGCAGAACTCTTCAAGAAAATTAAAGATACCAAGGGAACATTTCATGCAAAGATGGGCACAATAAAGGACAGAACTGTGTGGACCTAACAGAAGTGGAAAATTTTAAGAAGATGTGGCAAGAGTACACTGAAAAGCTGTACAAAAAAGATCTTAGTTGATCCAGATAACCACGATGCTGTGATCACTCACCTAGAGCCAGATATCCTGGACTGTGAAGTCAAGTGGGCTTTAGGGAACATCACGATGAACACGATGAAGCTAGTGGAGGTGATGGGATTCCAGTCAAACTGTTTCAAGTCCTAAAAGATATGCTGTGAAAGTGTTGCTTTCAATATGCCAGCAAATTTGAAAAAATTCATCAGTGGCCACAGGATTGGAAAAGGTCAGTTTTTGTTCCAATCCCAAAGAAAGGCAATGCCAAGAATGGTCATACTACTGCAGAATCACACTTTTTTCACATGCTAGCAAGGTAATGATCAAAATTCTCCAAGCCAGGCTTCAACAGTATGTGAACTGAGAACTTCCAGATGATGTTCAGGCTAGATTTAGAAAAGGCAGAGGAACCAGAGATTAAATTGCTAGCATCCACTGGATCGTAGAGAAAGCAAGAGAATTCCAGAAAAAAACACAAATTTCTGCTTCATTAACTATGCTAAAACCTTTGACTGTGTGGAACAAAACAAACTGGAAGATTATTAAAGAGATAGGAACACCAGACCACCTTACCTGTTTTTTGAGACACCCGTGTGCATGTCAAGAAGCAACAGTTAGAACCAGACATGGAACAATGGACTGGCTCCAAATTGGAAAAGGAGAATGTCAAGGGTGTATATTATCACCTTGCTTATTTAACTTATATGCACAATACATCATGTGACATGATGGGCTAGATGCAGCACAAATTGGAATCAAGATTGCTGGGAGAAATATCAATAATGTCAGATATGCAGATGACATCATCTTTATGACAGAAAACAAAGAGGAGCTAAAGATCTTGATGAAAGTGAAAGTGGAGAGTGTAAAAGCTGGCTTAAAACTCAACATTCAAAAAATGGATATCATGGCATCTGGTCCCATCAGTTCATGGCCAATAGATGGGAGACAATGAAAACAGTGACAGGCTTTATTTTCTTGGGCTCCAACATCATGCAGATGTTGACAGCAGCCATAAAATTAAAAGAAACTTGTCCCTTGGAAGAAAAGCTATGATCAACCTAGACTTCGTATTAAAAGGCAGAGATATTACTTTGCTGACAAAGTCCCATCTAGTCAAAAGTATGGTTTTCCAGTGGTCATCTACAGATGTGATAGTTGTACCAGAAAGAATACTGAACACTGAAAAATTGATACTTTTGAACTGTGGTTTTGGAGAAGACTCTTGACATCAGATCTCCTTGGACTGCAAGGAGAACAAAGCAGTCAATCCTGAATGAAATCAGGCCTGAATATTCATTGGAAGGACTGATGCTGAAGCTGAATCTCCAATACTTTGGCCACCTGCTGCCAAGAACTGACTCATTTGAAAAAAACTCTGATTCTGGGAAGGATTGAAGGCAGGAGGAAAAGGGCATGACAGAGGATGAGATGTTTGAATAGCATCACCAACTTGATGGAAATGAGTTTGAGCAGGCTCCACGTGTTGGTGATGGACAGGAAGCCTGGAATGCTGTAGTCCATGAGGTCGCAAAGAGTTGGACACAACTGAGAGACTGAACTATGCTTACTTATCTCTTGTAATATCATTTACTTTAAGGGCTATATTGTATGATATGAGGACTGGTATCCATTTTTCTTTTCTTTTCCATTTGCACAGAATCTTTTCTCATCCTCTCACTTTCAGTCTGCATGTGTCTCTAGGCCTAAAGTGGGCCTTTTTTGGACAGCATATATATGGGTCTTGTTTTATACCAAACTGCACAAGGTCAATGTAGAGCAGAATTATACAATGGAAATAAAATACAATTTTTAAAAATTTCTGAAAAGCATAAATAGAGTTATAAGTACTAATAAAATCAACAACCACTGAGGGAAAAAAAAAAAGTGGAAAAAAGATGGGTAAAAAAATCCAGAACCAACTACAGAACAAGTCAAAATTTAAGAGTAATATGAAATGTTTTTCTTGTCTCACCTGTCAGTGTCCTTCCCTTACTGTGAGTCACCGTCCACCTTTGCCTCCCTAGGATGCCCTCCAATACTGCTATGATCTCTGGACCTACTGTGGGGACTCAGACTCTAATCTAGTCTTACTCCTGCATGTTCTTGCTTCCAGTGCCCACAGCTGCAAGAGCTAGTGCATTTTCTTTTTTGGGGAAATTTATTGTCTTTTTATACACAGAGTCTGCCTAGTTGACTGTGTGGATTGAACCTGCAGCTTGCATAGGTGGTGCAAATGTTTTCTCTCTTCTTCCTTAGCCACAATGTCCCGGGGTTTTAATTGTTGTTTTATCTTCACCTCTGCATTTGGGTAGTCCACAAGAGTTTTCTCCTGAGGCTTCCCTATAAGAATTGAATCTGTCCCATTGAGGATCAGGTGTGAAGGTGGCACTGTTGCTTGGATCACAGGAACTCTGGCAGCACCAGGTATCCAGGGGAGCCTGTGGTTATGGATGAAGGAGATATGGTGTTCTTATGGTATTTTTATACTCTCTGGCAGCTCTGTCTCAGTGAGGATTGAGCATAGAGGTGGTGTGGTTGCTTGGATCAAAAGAACTCTAATAATGCCAGGTACACAGAGGTGCCATTGGCCATAATCAGATGAGATATGGCACTATTGCTGTTGTTGTTGTTGTTGTTGTTTTAATAGCTGCTGGAAGCTCTGCCGAATTGAGGACTGATCTTGGAGATGGCACAGCTGCTTGAGTAATGGGGAGCCTGATAGTGCCAAGTGTGCAGGGACACCCACTGCCTCAGCCACAGGAGCTATGATGCTATTAGTATATTTTCTAGCCTCTGGCAACTGGCATTCAAAGGGACTTCCTAGCTGGTCCTTCTCTGTTGCCTGGTGCATTCAGACTTTTCAAAGGGACCCCCTGGCTGGGGTCCTTCTCTATTGCTCAGTGCATTAGGCATTTAAAGGGCCACCCTCTCTGGGTTCTTTCTTTATCATTCAGGTGTTGGTGCTAGCATGTAGGAAGAAAGAGGCTACAGTGATGGCTTCTCTTTCATATGAATCTACCTGTGTATGACTCAGTAGTATTATCTTGCCTTCATGGCTGCCTGGCTTTCCTCCACAGGCATTTCCCACGGAGAATACTTACCTCATATCCCCTTGGGCTGCCTTCTTGTAGTCAACAGTAGACCTTGCCTTGGGATTTCTATCCAATCTTTATGCACTTTTTAGGGGACTTGTGTCCCTGTCCAGGGTATGTAGGGCTGAGGCAAAGATTGTGTGATTCTCGTTTCATTCAGCCTGTCACAGATCAGCTGCTGCACTCTCCAACAACCTCAAATGTTTTTCCTTTGTCCCAAACAATTGCCCGATGTGGGGATCTAACTCCTGCTTCAGTTTCCCCAACCCTTGGATGCAGGTCCTGTCCTACTCATTCTCCTCTTTTTCCCCTCCTTCCTTCAGTCTACTGAGTTTTCTGTGGATTTATGTATTGCTTTCTCATGGTCAGAGACTTCTGCTCACTCTCAGCTGGTGTTCTGCAAGATATTTTGTGCCTGAAGGTATATTCCTGATGTATCTATATAGAGAGATGTACTCCATGTCCACTTACTCCTCTGTGATTCTTGTCTCTTCCCTTTGCTTCCTTTTATGTGGATTTACATTTACTCTGTCTATATTTGAGAATTGTCATGTTTTACTCTCTATCATCTCTGCCAGGGGTATGGCTAATGTCCTTGTAATCACCATTTGTGCCTTCATGGTCACTGGTTGCCTTGATGCTGACAGTGTCTCTGCTGTTGCTGGTGTCATAACTAGAGGAGCTGGGATGGCAGGAGTCTCTACTATATCAGATTGTCTGGGTCAAACACAGTTCCACTATGGCAGGGGGATGGAGAGCAGAGGATGGGACTAGGGGTCATAGATACCTCTATTATATTTGGGGTGTTAGATATGTGCACACTGCTGCCACAGGCAGAGAGGCCAGAATTGCAAGTGCTGTTGAAGCTTGAAGGTTCATGACTGTGGGGTCTTCTACCATAGCTGTCCAGTTCTCTATGGACTTGAGTACTACTGTGGCCAGAAGACTGTAGTCATGTATATTGCCTCCACGCTTTTACCAGGTTCTTTGGTGTTACAGACTGAATCACTGTGGTCTGTGGCCTGGTATTGCAAGCACTGCCTCCTCTGTTTCTTAGTACTGTTTCTATATGTTCTCATCCACACACCTTCGGGTGTACTCTGGCAGTTTGATTTTCTGGGTAGATAAACTTTTATTGAGTTATGAGTCTTTTGGTAGCTGTACACTAAAGGAAAGAGAAAAACAGGCTTTCAAGCTAAGATGATGCTGTCACTATCAATTTGATGGCTTAATTCCTTGACATTTAATGTTATTAATCATATAGTTAGATTTGCATCTGTCATATTGTTTTCTATGTGTCTCAAACAATTTTTGTTCTTTACAATCTTCTTTTGTAAATAGTGAGCATTTTCTCAGGTAATATTTTAATTCCTTTAATAATTTCAATTATATTTTTTATCATAATCTTAGTGTCTTAGTAGTTCCTTTAAGGCTTACAGTATAACATCTCAACATTTCATATTTATACTGACAGACCCAGTGAAATATAAAAACACCACACTTGCAGGCTGCTTTCTATTTTTTTTTTGTGCTATTAAACAAAGTGTCTGTAATGTTTATATATGCTACAAACCCAGCAATACATTGATATAATATATATATATATATATATATATATATATATGTGTGTGTGTGTGTGTATATATATCATTTCTGTGTATTTAAACAAAAAAGGCAAGCAATATGTTTTAGATCTGTTATATTAAATTTCCTATGTAGCCAGTGTGGTTTTTACAATTTTTTCCTCAGAATTTCAGTTACCATCTGGTCTCAATTTTTTTCTCCAATATATTTTTGTTCCCAATTTTATAGTTCATGATGACATTGCCAAATGTATTACATTTCTATAAGTAATAGGCCCAACAGAATGATTATGTTCATATTGCTTTAAGAAATTGCTTTCTTATATCAATCAAGAGCAGAAATGTGTAATTATATGTCTTGGGTAGCTGTCTGAATAACTGGACTTCTCTGGTGATTCAGACAATAAATAATTTGCCTACAATGTGGGAGACCTGGGTGCAATCCTTGGTTTGGGAAAATCCCCTGTGGAAAGGAATGGCTACCCACTTAGTATTATTGTCTGGAGCATTCCATGAAAAGAGGAGCCTGGCCAGTTACTATTTCATGGGGTCACAGAGTCAGACATGACTGAGTGACTAACACACACTTTATTTCTATTTATTTATTGGTAGCTCTTAATAACTGGCTGCTGTCACTTGTTTTCAGGCTGAGGAATTTCATTAGTTGTTTTTTATATGGTGGATCATTTAGCAGAGAATAATCTTTACAAATAAAAAAAAATGTTGTTGTTACTGTTCAGTTGCTAAGTAACATCCAACTCTTTTCAGCTCTATGTCTTGCAGTATGCCAGGCTCTCAAGTCCTTCACTATCTCCGGGAGTTTGCTCAAATTCATGTTCATTGGGTGAGTGATGCCATCTAACCATCTCATCCTCTGCCATCCCCTTCTCCAAAAAGATTGCTTTCAATCTTTCCCAGCATCAGGGTCTTTTCCAATGAGTCGGCTCTTCACATCAGTTGAGTTAAGTATTGGAGCTTCAGCATCAGACCTTGCAATGGATATTCAGAGTTGGTTTCCTTTACAATTGACTGGTTTTATCTCCTTGTGGCCCTGGTGACTCTCAAGAGTCTTTTGCAACTCCACGACTTGAAAGCATCAATTCTTTGACATCCAGTTTTCTTTATGGTCCACCTATCACATCTATACATGACTACTGGAAAAACCATATTTTTGGCTATATGGACTTTTGTCAGCAAAATAATGTTTCTGCTTTTTAATACACTGTCTAGGTTTGACACAGCTTTTCCTTCAAGGAGCATGTGTCTTTTAATTCCATGGCTGCAGCCATGTTCTTCAGTGATTTTGGAGCCCAAGAAAATAAAATATATCACTACTTCAAATATCCCCCCTTCTATTTGCTATGAAGTAATGGGACCAGATGCTTTGATCTTAGTTTTTTGAATGTTGAGTTCTAATCCAACATTTAAGCCAACAAAGTTTTAGGTTTCAATCGTCTCTTTCACCTTCATCAAGAGGCTCTTTAGTTTCTCTTCACTTTCTACCATTAGAGTGGTATCATCTGTGTATCTGAAGTTGTTGATATTCCACCCAGAAATCTTAATTAAATCGGTGATTCATCCAACCTGGCATTTCGCATGATACATTCTGCATATAAGTTAAATAAACAAGCATGACAATATACAGCTTTTTCATACTCCATTCTCAATTTTAAACTGGTCATGGTTCCATGTTCAATTCTAACTGTTAATTCCTGAGCTGCATACAGGTTTCTCAGGAGATAGGTAAGGTCGTCTGGTATTCTCATATCTTCAAGAATTTTCCACAGTTTATTGTGACTCACAGAGTCAAAGGTTTTAGCATAGTCATTGAAGCAGAAGTAGATGTTTTTTCTCTGAAATTTCCTTGATTTCTCTATTATCCAATGAATGTTGGCAATTTGATTTCTGGTTTCTCTGCCTTTTTTTAAAGCCAGCTTACATATCTGGAAGATTTGGTTCACATATTGCTGAAGCCTAGCTTGATGGATTTTGAGCATAATCTTACTAGCATGTAAAATGAGTCCAATTGTATGGTAGCTTGAACATTATTTGGCATTGCCATTTTTTTGGAATATTTAGGTGCGTTTTACTTTACCCTTATTTTTGAAATTTAGTTTTGCTGGATATAAGATTCTTGATGCATATTTTTATTCTTGTTTAATTTTTATAATGAACATTTTAAATATGTAATTCTACTACTTCCCCACCTTTGGTTTCTGCTACCAAGCTAGCTGTTACTCTTATTAATTTTATGTTACTTCATTTGTATATGACAAGTTATTTTTCTTCAAGTTTTTTAGGATGATTTCTTCATTTTTGCTTTTTAATATTTTTGCCACTGTGTCTCTGGGTATAGATCTATTTTTGCTCTCCCCATTTGAGATTGTTGAATGTGTAAATTAATTCTTTAGATTAAGTCTTCTTAGTTTTTGGTTATCTTCTTTTTTTTTATTAGTTGGAGGCTAATCATCTTCTTTTCCATTATCTTTTCTAATACCTTCTCTGTACTCCATCAGAGACCCTTCTTATTTGTGTTGGTGCAGTTAATGGTGCTCATCATTTATCTGAGACTATTTTTTCTTTATTTTTTTTCTGTTTTTCAGATTGTGTGGTCTCTATCAATCTACTTTAAATATTATTGATTATTTTTCTTCTGCAAGATAAAATGTAATGTTGACTTTCTCATAGTAAAGTTTTCATTTTGGTTATTCTACTTTTAAACTCAACATTTTCAATTTAGATCATTTAAATAACCTGTTTCTTTATTTGATATTTTTATATAGCGATATAATGTCTTTATAATTTCATTTAATTGTTTAGGCATTTTAAAAGCTATTTGGGCATACTGATTATAACTATTTTGTTGTTGTTTTTTTACTAAGTTAACCATCTATGGTCTTTCAAATGTGGTTTCTATTACCAGATTTTTTTTTTTTTTGCATGTATGAATCTGACTTTTCTGTTTCTGTGCATTCCCTGGTATTTTGCTGAAAGTTTGATACTTAAAACATATTGCAATCAATTATATACATTCATTTATAGTCCACCACCCCCCCCTTTTTGTGGCTGTTTTTTTTTTTTCTTTCATTTTTCTTCTTTTTTTTTTTCTTGATTCTTTGTGTCTGTCCTTTAACTTGAGTGGAGTAATTTTTTTTTCTCTGACAATATGTAGATTCATGTTATGGCTCATATATATTTCTCAATTTTTAAAAATATTTTATCGTTGTTAATTAGATTTTGCCCCTGCATTGGCATATTTGACCCCCTTGTTAATAAAAGTTGTTCTTAAGATCTATTATTCAGTGAAATTTTTACCATTTACCATCTGGTGTATGTATGGCTTGAAGTTTGTATTCAGGTTGTGTTCAGAAAGTGAATACACTTGTGGTACATAATCATCTAAGCACTAGCAGTTTGCAGATTCTTTGTCTGAACATTTCTGAGAGAGTGATGATTTGAACACATGCTCAGTCTTCTAGATTTCCAGTAGTTATCATAAAATTATATTTGAGACTGGCTTACTAGGAGTTGGACCTGGCTCAGAGTAGTTCAGAATTTAGTCAGATACTGTGTTTCAACTCCTTTCTCCAATGATGGTTCAACCCTGTGCTAATGGGTATGTGATGCTTTAGGAATGTCCTCAAATCTGCCCCATAGTTTGCCTTGATTATTTCTGAGTGTGTGTGCCCAGAATTGACTGTGGTTTCAGGAAGACTTTTCTTGGTTGCTTTCTAAATCTGATTATCTCCATAAAATATTTTTGATGGTCTCTCATTCTATTTGATTCTTGGTTACCAGCTTCTTTTTAATGTTTATCCACCAAGATCTTCATTGATCTTCACCCTTAGGCATGGAGTTTTCCATTTAGCTCCAAATGGTGTCAGTTTCTCTCAGGCAAATAGGCAGTGATCTCCATCCCTATTGCCAGGCTTTATTCATGGCAAACCTTCTGGACCATCTCACAGTATCTGGGATAGCAAACTATTTTTCTGGCTGATATTCCCACTCTTTGTGCAGGTACTGAGGGGAAATTCAAACACATGCTCTTGGCTTGCTCTTACATGTGAAAGCTCCTCCCTATGATTGTTTTATAACATGAGCAACAAGAGTCACAGTAAACTCAGCCTGAAGCAATAAGTGTAGAAAATCCACCATATGAAATGTTGAAGAGACATCCAGATATTTCAGTATTATTGCCAAGAATAGAGTTTTTGTAATACAAGGCTGGGAGAAGATGACAAATGCTTTCAGTCTGCTTCCCCTAAGAGGAAACTGTAGCACAGATATAAATCTGGAGTAAAAAAGGGTCTCTCTCATTGACTGAATACAACTGAGGGAGAAATCCTGTAACATGGAGTTGGTAGGGCAGGGGCTCAAATGCTACAGCCTCTTGCAATTCTTACAGAGATTTAATAGATATTCTTAAATGAATCTTTCTCTTTTTTGCTATATTATATTAGGACAACTTCCAGACATTTAAAATCAATGTTTTTCTTAAATAATTTTCACTAGTAAAATTGTTTTTCTGGGTAGATACTTTATTGAACTTCTCATTCCATAATTACAGGAGTCTCACTACCAATTAATTAGTTCCTTATGATGCTAAATATAGTTTTACTATACCATCAGACAATCATGATGTTAGGTATTTATCCAACTTAGTTGATAACCATGTCTATTTAAAATCTTGCACAAGAAAATTTGGAGCAGTTGGATTTAAAACTGCCAAAAACTGAGAGCAAACAAGTCGTTCTTAATAGGTGAATAAACATAAAACTGCAATTAAAAAAAATGAACTATCAGTCCAGTCAACACAATGGATTAATCTTAAACTCATATGGCTAAGTAAAGTAAGCCAGACTTAAAGGCTGGCTTATCATGTGATTCCATGCATATAACATTCTGGAAAGACAAACCTACAAGTACAAAAACCAGATTAGCGATTTCCAAGAGTCTTAGAAAAGGGAATAATAGTTGGATAAGTGAAGCACGGGGCATTTTTTAGGAAAGTGAAACTATATTGTATGATATTGTGGAGATTGCATAGCATGATGCACTGGTGAGAATCTGTAGAGTTTTAGCACAAAGAGTAAATTAATATATGTAAATTTAAAAAAATTAAATGTTGGCAGGTCATAGAATTGAATGAATATTGCAAAAAGAGTGTCTAACCATATTAAAAATATATAAAACATCCTGATTTAAGGGGATGGGTGAAATGATATTGATCTAGCTAAGTAAGATTAAAGGTAAAACAAACCATGCATGAACACTATACCTTAGTTAGGAATGTAAATTTTCCTAAAAGTATGGGTTAATAATTGTTAAAGGTCTATATATGTGTACTATAATTGAACAACTAAGTAAATGGATGGTGAGTAATGGATGTAAAAGTCAAATCTTTCACTATTGGTGTACAAACCTCAAACAAGCAGAAATAGAAGACTATAATGGTTTATGAGATATTGGATTACAGTAGTAAATGTATGAATTCAGGTTCAATTTAACATATATACAGATGGATACACATACATTTTTATAAATACACCATGCAGGTTAGAAACCCTAGTTAAACAGAGTTGAAATACCAAAAGGGAGAACGCTCACACCCTGTGATTATTACAGAGCTTCATAAGAAGAAAAATTCCTCTTTCCTGGCAAGAACTGAGCTAATAAAAAGCCAGGAACTGTTTGTTTACTATGGCACTCCCAACTTCCTTTCCCTTTTATAAAAGCATTCTTCTTCCCTCACTATGTGGGGACTTACACATAGCTCACCAATGAATTGCAGTTATTTGCTGATCCCCCCAAAAAAAAATCTTTGCTGGAGAAATAACTGTGTTTTATTTGTTTTCAGGTCAGCATTTTAAAGAATTTTAAAGAACTGCAAAGATTGTAAAGAATACACCTGTAATGCAGGAGACCCAGGATCGATCCCTGTTTTGGGAAGATCCCCTGTAGAAGGGAATGGCAACCCACTCCAGTATTCTTGTCTGGAGAATTCCATGGACAGAGGAGCTTGGCAGGCTACAGTCCATGGGGTCACAGAGTCAGATATGCCTGAGGGACTCATGCACACACACAGGAACCATAGAAGACTGACAACAGCTTTACAACTGGTAAGAAAACAGGAGTGGTACCCACAATTGAGCCCATCATCACTTAATGCTTTTCTCACTGACCTTGGAATTTGAAATCTTTATCCTTGATCAAAGTTCACACCCTCTTTTCATTTTAAGCTCTCAAAACTTTATTTTATTTAAAAATTTGTCATTCTTGTTATTTCCTTATTCTGTATGCAAGTACTCATTTGGCACTTTGGCCTGATCTTGAGATCAGACTGTTTCAACTGAAGCCACCTAAAAATGCCTTCAGCCCAATTCATCTGGGAAGATGCTTCTGCTGCTAATAAAACTGCACTTAAAAAAAAAAAGCCTTCAGCCTGTTCTTTTGGATGGGCTGTCATGGGGAGACTAGCTCACAAAAAAAAAGCCTTTGGCTTGGTGCCTTTGGGACCAAGATAGCTTCATAATACTGGCTAGGAACGGTTTGTAAATGTTGGAAATGAGTTATTTTTGTGATAAAGTATTTAAGCTATTTGAAAATTGTTATTTATACTAGTAGAAAAGCTTCTGAGAAAAAAAAAATATACCAGTCATCTAAGCATTTTGAGGGTGCTCCCATATAGGGACTTTGTTCAGTTTTATGTTTAAAATCCACAGTCCTACATCATGTGAATTTCTAATTAAGTTGACTGACCCAACCAAAGGCAAGATAGAATATCATTACCATTATGAGAAACTTTTGAAATCTTCAAACTTAATTTCCTTAAAACTGAATTTGACTGAAATAGCTAAAACATTTCCAAAAGTGAGTGCAATGACTGCTTTTATTGGTATTTTTAGGATTCCCAAAGACATCAAGAATTTAAAATTCCTTCTCTGCAAATTAAGCTTTGAAAATTAACTGAGAAGGCTTTGAGAAGCCTAGAACCAGCAGATGTCAGTCCTTTAAGGAAAAACCCGTAATATCTGAATGCTTCTCCACCAAGTAGGAAAAACAAAGGAAGTGTGCTAAGATGCCAAAGATCTTACTGGAAGGCAGAGGGACAAATTCACTCAAACTCCATAGGGCAGGAAGAGGAAAGAAAGCCAGGTTCAAAGGACTTCATGATTCTTCTCCAAAGTATTTCTAAATAGGCTTAGGATATTCATATGCTTCATTTCCAGAATGTTTCTGCAGAAATTCAGTGGAGTATAGTGAATGAAGAAAGTTGTAAGAGTTTCAGGTATGGAGAAAAATTATTCAGCTACAAACATACAGAGATGAAGCCCTGAGCCTTTGGAGTGTAAGCAATGACTCCAAAACCCTAGTCTACCAGAGAACTAACCCTAGGGAATATCAAATGGTGAGAATCCCCACAAAGGAAACCACTTGAATATAAGACTTGGCGTCACCTAACCAGCAGTAGCACCCTGTGCAGGACACCTCATCCAAACAACAAAGAAAACAAAAACACAAATCCAGTCATCAGCAGACAGGATTACCACCTTACTCAGCCTTGCCTATCAGAGGAAAAACAAAACCAAAAAAAAAAAAAAAGAAGAAGAAGAAGAAGAAGAAAAGCTCAGAACAAAAAACAAAACTTACCCTATATGAAGCTTACACAAACCACTGCACCAACCTTAGGAAAGCAGAAACCAAAATGAAGAAAGAATTCAACCATGAAGCTTGGGAAAAGAAGACCTCAAACAAAATAAGTTAAAAAAATTATGATTTAAAGACAGAGAAATACTGCACAAATAAAGGAACAAACTAGAAACACAGAAGTCCAAATAAATGAAGAGGAAACAGGCAAAATACCTGAAAAAGGATACAGAATAATGATATCACAGATGATTTAAAAAAAAAAAAACCTTGAAAACAGAACAAAGAATATGCAAGAATCACTTATCAAATACCTAGAAAAATGAAAGATTAAACATACGGTGGCAAAAAAATAAAAACCATGATTACTAAAATTTAAAATATTCTAGGAGGAAACAATAGCAGAATATCTGAAGAAGCAGAATGAAACTGGGACCTGTAAGACAAAAAGGTGGAAATAACTTCTGAAGAGCCCAATAAAGTGAAAAGAATGAAAAGAACTTAGGATAGTCTCAGAGACCTCTGGGAAAATATCAAACATGTGAACATTCAAATTATAGGGGTCCCAGAAGAAGAAGAGAAAAAGAATGGGTATGAAAAAAGTTTTGAAGAGATTATAGTTGAAAATTTCCCCAACATGGGAAAGGAAAGAGTCAATGAGGTCCAAGAGGCACAAAGAGTCCCATAAAGGATAAATCCAGGGAAAAAGACGCCAAGACACATACTAATCAAACTACCGAAGACTAAACACAAAGAAGGAACTTTAAAAGGAGCAAGGGAGAAGCAACAAATAACATTCAAGGGAAACCCTATATGCTTAACAGCTGATCTTTCAGCAGAAACTCTGCAGGCCAGAAGGGAACGGCAGGATATATTTAAAATGCTGAATGGGAAAAATATACAACCAAGATTACTGTACCCTGTAAGGATCTCATTCAAAATTGATGGAGAAATCAAAAGCTTTTCAGACAAGCAAAGGTTAAGAAAATTCAGTACCACAAAACCAGTTTTACAACAAACGTTAAAGGGACTTATATAGTCAAGAAATACAACAGAAGAAAAAAGATATACAAAATCAACTCCAAACAATTAAGAAAATGGCAACATGAACAGATATATCAATAATTACTTTAAATGCAAATGGATTAAATGATCTAACCAAAAACACTGACTGGCTGAATGGATACAAAAACAAGATCCATATATACGCTGTCTATAAGAAACCCACTTCAGACCTAAAGACACATATAGCCTGAAAGTGAAAGGATGGAAAAGTACATTCCATGCAAATAAGAAGTACAAGAAAGCTGGAGTAGCAATCTTCATATTAGACAAAATAAACCTTAAAGTAAAGAACATTACAAGAGATAAGGAAAGACACTACATAATGGTCAAGGGATCAATCCAAGAGGAAGACATAACAATTATAAATATCTACACACTTCAATAAGAACACCTCAATGTGTAAGACAAACACTACCAGACATAAAAGGAGAAATTGAAAGTAACACAAACATACTAGACTTTAACACCCCCCCTCACACCAATGAACAGATCATCAAAATAGAAAATTAATGAGGAAACACATCTTAAATGATATGGTAGATAAGATGGATCTCATTGATATCTTCAGGGTATTCCATCCAAATGCAGAAGAATGCACTTTCTTCTCAATTGCACTTGAAACATTCTCTAGGACAGACCACATCTTGGGTCGCAAATCAAACCTCAGTAAATCTGAGAAGATTGAAGCTGTATCAAACATCTTTTTCAACCACAATGCTATGAGACTAGATATGAATTACAAGGAAAAAATAAAACACTAAGAAACACAAACACATGGAGATTAAACAACACCTTTCTAAATAACCAACAGCTTATTGAAGAAATCAAAAGGGAAATAAAAAAAAATTTAGAAACAAAGAAATCACGACATATCAAAATCTACGGGATGTAGCAAAATCAGTTATAAGATGTGATTTTATAGCAATACAATCCTACCTCAAGAAACAAGAAAAACATTGAATAGACAACCTAACTTTACACCTAAAATAACTGGAAAAAGAAGAACAAAAAAAACCCAAAATTGGTAGAAGGAAAGAAATCATAAAGATCCAAGCAGAAATAAATGAAAAAAATAAATGAAAGAAACAATAGTAAAGATTAATAAAACTGAAAGCTGGTTCTTTGAGAAGATAAACAAAATTGATAAACCTTTAGCCAGACACATTAAGAAAAAAAAGAGGGAAGAATCAATTCAATAAAATTAGAAATTATAAACAGGATGTTACAAAAGACAATGCAGAAATACAAAGGATTGTAAGAGCCTATTATAAACAACTATGTGGCAATAAAATAGAGAACCTGGGAGAAATGTACAGATTCTTAGAAAAGTTCAATCATTCAAGACTGAAGCAGGAAGAAGTATAAATTATGTACAACCAAATTACAGCACTGAAGTTGAAGCTGTGATTGAAAAATCTCCCAAAAAAACAAAAGAACAGGACTTTACAGGAGAATTCATTTTTTTTCTTCATTTATTTTTATTAGTTGGAGGCTAATTACTTTACAATATTGTAGTAGTTTTTGTCATACATTGACATGAATCAGCCATGGATTTACATGTATTCCCCATCCCAACACCCCCTCCCACCTCCCTCTCTACCCAATCCCTCTGAGTCTTCCCATTGCACCAGGCCCAAGCACTTGTCTCATGCACCCAACCTGGGCTGGTGATCTGTTTCACTATAGGTAATATACATGTTTCAATGCTGTTCTCCCGAAACATCCCACCCTCGCCTTCTCCCACAGAATCCAAAAGTCTGTTCTGTAATCAAACCTTTAGAGAAAAGCTAATGCCAATCCTCCCAAAACTCTTTCAAAAAATGGCAAAGGGAAGAACAGTTGCAAACTCATTCTACAAGGCCACTATCACCCTCATACCAAAACCAGACAAAAACAATACAAGAAAATAAAACTGTAGGCCAATATCACTGTTGAACATAGACGCAAAAATTCTCAACAAAATTTTAGCTAACAGAATTCAGCAACACATCAAAAAGCTCATATACCATGATCAAGTTGGGTTTATTCCAGGTATACAAGGATTCTTCAATATGTGCAAATCAATCAATGTGATATACCATATTAACACATTGAAAGATAAAAAGCACACAATAATCTTAATACATGGAGAAAAAGTCTTTGCTAAAATTCAGCATCCATTTATAACTAAAACTCTTCAAAAAATGGGCTCAGAAGGAACCTACCTCAACATAGTAAAGGCCATATAGTATAAGCCTACAGCAAACATTATTCTCATTGGTGAAAACCTAAAGCATTCCCCTAAGATCAGGAACAAGACAAAGGTGTCCACTTTCACCACTATTATTCAACAAAGTTCTGGAAGTCCTAGCTACAGCAATTAGAAAAGAAAAATAAATGAATCCAGATCAGAAAAAAAGAAGTAAAGCTGTCACTGTTTGCAGATGACTTGATACTGTACATAGAAAACCCTGAAGATACTGTTAGAAAATTATGAGAGCTAAGCAGTCAATTTATCAAAGTTTCAGGATACAAAATCAATACAAAGAAATCACTTGCATTTCTATATACTAACAATGAAAACTCAGAAAGAGAAATTAAGGAATCAACCCCATTTACCATTGTAACATAAAGAATAAATATCTAGGAATAAACTTACCTAAGGGGGGAAAAAGAGCTATACACAGAAAATTATGAGACATTGATAAAAGAAATCAAAGATGACATAAACAGATGGAGAGATAGCCAATGTTCCTGTGTAGGAAAAATCAATTCTGTGAAAATGACTGTATTACCAAATGCAATCTACAGATTCAATGTGATCCCTATCAAATTACGAATGGCATTTTTCACAGAACTAGAACAAAAATTTTCACAATTCATATGGAAACACAAAAGACCCCGAATAGCCAAAGCAGTCTTGAGAAAGAAGAATGGATTTGGAGGAATCAACCTTCCTGATTTCAGATTATACTACAAAGCTACAGTCATCAAGACAGTATGGTACTGGCACACACACAAAAAAAGGAAATATAGATCAATGGAACAAGATAGAAAACGCAGGAAAAAACCCATGCAACTATGGGTGCCTTGTTTTTGACAAAGGAGGCAAAAATATACAATGGGGCAAAGACTGCCTCTTTAATAAATGGTGCTGGGAAAACGGGAAAGCTACATATAAAAGAATGAAATTAGAACACTTCCTAATACCATACACAAAGTTAAACTCAAAATGAATTAAAGACCTTAATGTAGGACCAGAAACTATAAAACTCTTTGAGGAAAACATAGGCAGAACATTCGATGGTATAAATCACAACAGTATCCTCTATGACCCACCTCCTAGTGTAATGGAAATAAAAACAAAATAAACAAGTGGGACCTGATTAAACTTAAAAGCTTTTGCATAGCAAAGGAAACTATAAGCAATGTCAAAAGACAACCCTCAGAATGGGAGAAAATAATAGCAAATGAAACAACTGACAAAAGATTAATTTCCAAAATATACAAGTAGCTCATGCAACTTAATGTGAGAAAAACAAACAACCTCATAGAAGAGTGGGATAAAGACCTAAAGAGGCATTTCTTCAAAGACATACAGATGGATAACAAACACATGAAAAGATGCTCAACATTTCTCATTATTAGAGAAATGCAACTTAAAGCTACAGTGAGATATCACCTCATATCAGTCAGAATGGCTATCAACAAAATGTCTACAAACAGTAAATGCTGGAGAGGGCATGGAGAAAAGGGAACCCTTTTACAATGTTGGTGGAAATGTAAATTAATGCAGCCACTGTGGATGACAGTATGGAGATTCCTTAAAATACTGGGAATAAAACCACCATATGATCCAGCAATTCCATTCCTATGCACTTACCCTGATGATAGCAAAATTGAAAAAAAAAACACATGTATCCCATTGTTCTTTGCAGAATTTTTTACAATAGTTATAACATGGAAGCAACCTAGATGTCCATCAACAGATGAATGGATAAGAAGTTGTGGTACATATACACAATGGAATATTACTCAGCCATTAAAATGAATGCATCTGAGTCAGTCCTAATGGGGTGGATCAACACAGATCCTATTACACAGAGTGAAGTAAGTCAGAAAGAGAAAGATAAATATACTCTAAAGCATATATACAGAATCTGGAAAAATGATATTGAAGAATTTTATTTGCCAGGCAGCAATGGTGAAATAGACATAGAAAATAAACTTATGGACTTGGGTAGAGAGGAAGAGAGGGTGAGATATATGGAGAGTATAACATGGAACCTTACATTACCATATGCAAAATTATCATACATGAAATAGACAGCCAATGGGAATTTGCTATATGTGTGAGGAAACTCAAACAGGGTCTCTGTATCAACCTAGAGGATGGGGAGGGAGATGGGAGGGAAGTTCAGAAGTGAGGGGATATATATATACGTGTGGCTGATTCATGTTTAAGTTTGACAGAAAACAACAAAATTCTATAAAGCAATTATCCTTCATTAAAAAGTAAATAAAATTTTTAAAAAATTAACTGAGGTGAATTATTAAAGGAAGATAAAATGACTCATGAAATCTCAGGTTCTTCTTGGCTTATTTGTCTCAGTCTCTACCTCCAGCAGCACCCTGTCTCTGCCCCACAGACTCCATCAGATTCCACCTCCAGTGCTGTTTTTCTCCTTTCTTTCTCTGATACCTCCTTCATACCCTCAATTCCTCCATATTAATTGTCTCACTAAACTTTCCTTTTTCCATGAAACTGCCCACTCTCGTTTCCTCTAAATTTGTCAAAACTTGTTCTTTTATAGTTAAATTTTCTGAGTGTCTAGGGACTAAACACTTAACATATTCTGTGGACTAAAGCTGATCTTGAATCACTGTGAAAGATTTTCCCAAAGTCAATAAAAAAAATCGTTGCAGATTTGATGACAAATTTAATATAGTCATTCAAACCTATCAACTTGGTTTCTCTGACTTGCATCAGTTCGTATATTTGTCAGTGAAGGTCAAGCCCACCATTGAATTAAAACTGCTAAATGGAAAATTCCAGAAAGGTCTCTGGAATTACAAGAGGGTGACCAGTTCACCACCTTGTTGTGTGATCAAGCTTGAGCAATTGCTAGGCAACTTCATTAATCAATTCCTAGGGCTTTCCAAAGCCTGCTGATAGGGACAAATTTTAGACTTGTACACAAAATCTGACAGTCTTGCTTATTATTATTACAATTGCCTTAAGATTGTTTTTAAAGAAAATTTTTGTTTTCCTTTAGATGTCTATTCCACCTGAGTGGTTTTAACTCTACAGATTTAATTAGTCTAGCACACCAGCTCCCTTAAACCTCTGAAGAATCACCTCCAAGGAAAACTTCCAAAATTATTAATCTTCAAATCCAGCAAATGATGACTTCCAAATAAAACCAAAGTCCTCATAGTTTTTTCTATTATTGCAAACAGCCAGGGTATCAGAAAAGAGACTGTTACAAATTTAATGCTTTAAGAGCCTTCAGTCCTATAACAAGTCTTTCCACCTTTCTCCCAGTTCTCAATTATGGGACTCCAAGGCACTTCAGAGGCTCTTCCCAATGCTCCCTCTTTTTTGTTTTCCTATTTATTTTTATTTGTTGGATGCTAATTACTTTACAATATTGTAGTGGTTTTTGTCATCCATTGACATGAATCAGCCATGGATTTACATGTATTCCCCATCCCAACACCCCCTCCCACCTCCCTCTCTACCCAATCCCTCTGAGTCTTCCCATTGCACCAGGCCCGAGCACTTGTCTCATGCATCCAACCTGGGCTGGTGATCTGTTTCACCCTAGAAAAAATACATGTTTTGATGCTATTCTCTCTAAACATTCCACCTTCACCTTCTTCCACAGAGTCCAAAATTCTGTTCTGTACATCTGTGTCTATTTTTCTGTTTTACATATAGGGTTATTGTTACCATCTTTCAAATTCCATACATATGTGTTAGTATACTGTATTGGTCTTTATAAAAAATAAATAAATAAAAAATATTTCTGAACTGTAATAAAAATAAAAATAAAATGCTTGGAAAACCAATGCTCCCTCTTCATTGATTTGGAGAAACACTTCTTCAGATTGGGGATAAATCTCTTTTGACCTAAGTGAGACTAAAGTCATGGTCTATAACCTCAATTCTGTTACTATCAAACAGCCCCTGCCTTGACGTGCTGAAACTGTTCAAAAAGTGGGGCTTTCTAATGGACCTCAAGAGGTTTCTATCTCTCAATTTTTTGTTTAGGCTCTTTAAGAGATACAGGCTTCCCTGGTAGCTCAGCTGGTAAAGAACTTGCCTGCAAGGCAAGAGACCCAAGTTGGAGTTCTGGCTTGGGAAGATTCCCCTGGAGAAGGGACAGGCTACCCACTCCAGTATTCTTGGGGTTCCCTAGTGGCTCAGATGGTGAAGAATCCACCTGCAATGTGTGAGATCCGGGTTCGATCCCTGGGTTGGGAAAATCCCCTGGAAGAGGGCATGGTAACCCACTCTAGTATTCTTGCCTGGAGAATCCCCATGGACAGAGGAGCCTGACAGGCTACAGTCTATGGGGTCGCAAATAGACACAACTGAGCGACTAAGCACAGCAAGATACATATCTTTTATCTTTTTTAGTTCTACTTCCCCTAACATTTATTACACCAAGATTTCTTAGAGAAATATCATGACAGAATTATTTCCTCCCAAAAGGAGAAATAATTTTAGAAATTGAAAATAGTTATCAAAGTAACTGACCAGTGAATTAAATGATCCTTTGACATCTTTTATTTGTTTAGTCTCTGGTGATACTTGGGAAAATCCTGGAAGCACTGATAATTTATCCCTCTTGTATCAGCTACCATTTTCCTTATTGACAAAATTTCCTATTTAATGTTGGAAAAATTTACAGGACATGTCCCATCAAAATTCAAATAGATCCTTCAAAAGATCTTCCCAGAATTAATCAATACCCTGAAAGTAAAGAAGCCCTTCAAGTCCTAAAGACTATTATACAAGACTGCAAGTCTTAAGACCTTCTTATTCCTTGTGATAACACGTGAAACATTCTCATTTTATTGTTGAGAAAACCTAAGAAATGAGATTAGAGGTTTGTCTTAACAGTGTTATCTCTCAACACCCTGTTGCTCATAAACTTCATTTTTGCTAACATCCATTCTCACTGGAAGTAAATTCTTTACTGTAACTGATGTATGTAGTGCATTACTTAGCATTTCAGTTGATGAAGCTAATCAATTGCTTCACCAGGGAAGAATATAATTCACCTAGACAATAATGTCTGGATTTTACTGAGCGTTGTTGCTTCTCACAAATCTTTGAAGGTTGATCTGGGTGACATTAAGTACTCTATATATTCTATTTTGTTGCAATATGTAGATGTTTTGCTTCTTTGCTCTTCTTCTGAAGCCTTCTTTCAGACAGGCAGAGACCACTTGCTAATACTTTTAGCCTGAAAAGGACAGACCAACGCCAAAGAAAAAAATGCAGTTACCCCAGTGCAGGTTTGATATCCAGGGTATCTGATACTAGAACAAAGGTTACACCTAGATCCAGATAGATTTCATGGTGTCCTAAGCTTCTCAAAACCCAAGTATTTTCTCTGGCTAGTTACTGCCAAAATCGGGTTCCAAATTTCTCTCTTATAGTCAAAACTCTAGATGTTTTACTCAACAGTGACTGCACTGTCCCAATTTTATAAGAAGAACCAAACACCATAGCTTTCAAGATTTAAAGGGGGAATGTTATGAATTCGTCTGCAATTGGGCACCCCGATTATCAGATTCTCTTTTTTTATATACATAAAAGAAAATAAATGCCCTTTCAGTACTTACCATAAAAGGAGGCAACCAATTATCCATAGAGATGTATAGCCAGCAACTGGATCCTGTGGCATAGGGATACTTCCTTGTCTTACAGTCAATATGGTCACTTCCCTTTTGGTTAAAGCCACCAAGAAATTCACTGAGGAATCTCTTTAACCATTTCTGTGCATCATACAGTAGAAGCTCTCCTGAATTCTCATCACATTCAACATTTCTAGACAGTTACTTAAACTCCTGTTATATCATTCTGTCAACTGAGCCTCACATAACACTTTTACATTATAATAAGTTTAACCCATCTACTCTTTTCCCCTTCCATTACCAACAAAGTCCCTCATAACTCTTTAATGCTAACAGATTACCTCTTGGCTCATGATGATCTGCAAAATATTCTACTGGATAATATTGATTTTTCATGATTTACTAATTATTCTTATGTTAAAAATGGCAATGACAAATATTGTGCTCAGTGTGCTATTATAATTTCTTTTGATATTGCTGAGGCAGAGCCTTTACCTATAGTTACTTCAGCCCAACAGATTAAACTATATGTTCTTCAATGGGCTTATACTTTAACTCAGGGCAAAACTGCCCATATTTATGCTGATAGTATATATGCTGTCAGAGTAGCTCACAATTTTGGAATGTTATAGAAGCAATATGGTTTTTTACTTCCAGTGGAAATTAAATTTAAAATATTCTCTATGTTCCAAAATTATTGACTATCATAATTTTACTTGCTACTTTAGCTGTTATTAAGATTTTGGGGTATTCTAAGCTTGATTCTCTGGAAGATAGGGGAAGTCATCTTGCTCATAATTCTGCAAGGAATGCTGTTCTTAAAGTGACCAGCTATTGTGATGGTCCAAAAGAATATTTCCCCAAATTATAATTTAGGAAAAAAATTATCTAGGAAAGTCCAAAAGTGTCCTTATAAAAAGAGAAACATATTGAAATTTCAGGAATTGTTGGTTTGATAGAAAAGAAAGCTCTGGTTTGGACCAAATAACAACCCAGTCCTACTTGCAAATCTAAAATTCTGACTCTTCACCACTGTATGTGCATTAAACTGTTGATCTAGTAGTAGCCTTTGTGAATCAATAATGGTAGGGAAACATTAAAAAAAAAACATAAAGAATGCCTAACTCATTTGTCCCACTGGTCCAAAGTAAACCCCAGGGAAGTCTGTTTGAAATATTCTGTCTAGTCAAAGCTATGGTTTTACCAGTAGTCATTTATGGATGTAAGAATTGGACTATAGAGAAAGCTAAAAGCTGAAGAACTGATGTTTTTGAACTCTGGTGTTGGAGAAGACCCTTGAGAGCCCTTTGGACTGCAAGGAGATCAAATCAGTCAATCCTAAAGGAAATCAGTACCAAATATTAATTGGAAGGCCTGATGCCAAAGCTGAAGCTCCAATATTTTGGCCACTTCATGTGAAGAACTGACTCACTGGAAAAGACCCTGATGCTGGGGAGGATTGAGGCAAGAGGAGAATGGGGCAACAGAGGAAGAGATGATTGTATGGCATCACAGATACGATGGACATGAGTTTGAGCAAGCTCCGGGGGTTGGTGATGGGCAGGGAAGCCTGGCATGCTGCAGTCTATGGGGTTGCAAATAGTCGGACATGACTGAGTGACTGAACTTAATTGGACATTTTAAACTACCAAGTAGACTATACAAGTTCTGACTAATGAATTTCATACAATTTCCTCTGTCTCATAAATATAGATATGTTTTTATCCAGGGTCTGTGTATTTTCACACTAGACTAAGGCTTCCCCTTGCAGACAGGCTACTATTGCTTCTGTGGCTCAGGTTTTTGGGGAAAAAAGAAATCTATTTGGGGGAACTCCTCTCAAATTTCATGGTGATGTGTAAGGAATCCATTTTACTGGCAAGGTACTTTGAAAAATGTACATTATTTGGTTTTACAACACTTTTACTATGTTATACACCTTCAACTCTCTGTTATAGTCAAGTAAATTGACTTTATTAAAATTCAACTGAAAAAATACTAGAGACTTTCAAAAATTCTTGGCCAAAAAGCTCAGTCATTTCTCCTTTTAAATCTCAGATCTACCCCTTTTAGAACTCAAAAACTTTAACCCTTTGAGATAGTCACAGGCTGCCCAATGCTCTAGTCTCCTGCTTCTTTTGACCCACAAATGATAAAAGGAGAGACACTCCAATATGGCAAAGATCTAATTACTTATGTTAAAAATATTATGTTTGATAGAGCAGTCTTTTCAAAGATTCAAGAGACAAAATCTTTAAACATCATAGCTAGCAACCTAGAGATTTTGTCTATTGGGAAAAAAATATCTCCAGAAGAACTATCTTCAACCTCACTGAAAAAGCTTCTATCAAGTACTGCTATACAAACCTGCTTTCAAACTATAAGGAATAAATGATTGAATTCACCTTACTTACCTAAAGAAAGTGTTGAATGCTAACTGCATTTGAAACTCATCTGCTGCCCTGAAAGTTAAGATTTCTTGGAATTGAAGCAGAGGATACCTGATGAGACAGATTTCCAAAAATATCTCCACTAGTCCTGCTGGAAGTTTTGTATTTTTTCTGCCAAACCTTTGATGATGACATAATGCTTCAGTTGATTTCCAATACTTATAATCATGATAACATATAAACATTAGGCAAAAATTGCCTGAGAGCTTTTTCTCCTACTCTTACTTATAACTATGTGCATGAATGAATCTGATCCAACTGAGCAGCTTTTTGGCACAAGCACTGGGGTATCTTAGGCTAAGTAGTTTGCTGGGCATGGACACAGCCCCAACTGCCAGCAGGCCTGCTATCATAAGGTCCCCTGAACTGACAACTACACTAGGATGCAGACCTGTTCACTGACAGGCAGAACTAACCCTAGAACCTCCAAAGGCCCCATTACAAACGACTGGGCTTTGGCCACACCAGCAGGCTGACAATAACAATGGACAACCAGGGTTCTGCAATCAAAAACCTCAAGAACCAGCTCTGCCTAAAAGTGAACCAGCACTAACCCCAAATTTCCCAGGCTTTGGTCACACCCATCAATAGGCCAAAATCAGATTCAAGAGCCCTGGGTGCTACAGCCAAAAACCCCAAGACCTGGTCCCACCATCCCATGGGATAGAACTATCCGTAGAACATGGTCTCACTCATCACAAGCTGGGAACAAGTTCTAGGATCCAGTGAGACTTTGCTCTACCCACTAGTGGGCAGATACAAGTCCCAAGACTACTTTAACACTTCAGGTTGCCACATCAGGACCTGGTCTACTCATCTACGGGCCAGCATTCACCCTCAAAATCTTGGACCTTAGCACTGCCTACTAGCAGGCCAATACTAGCCCAGAGACACTTTAGATTGCTCTATCAGCTGTTTCAGAATCCAAGAACACTTACTAAGAGGTCAACACCAGAACCTAAACACATTGGACCATGTGAATCTCAGCTAGCCACTCTGGGATTGCACCAAACTCACCAGAGTGTGGACACATTTTAGAACATCCCAGACACTGCAGTTGGCTATATCAGAAAAAACAAATCCACTAGTGGCCAACACTATATCTACGATGGCCAGCCTCACAATAACCCTCACTGAAACCTGGCTTCAACCACCAGTGGGCCAGCACTAGCACCAGGACACTGCCACTAGCTGACTCATAATACAACTCTACCCAGAAGCAGTGAAGAGCCTTCACACAAGGCAAAACTTGGCAGTCAACACACAGACCAATCATGCCTATCAGACAGCCCAGAATAGTCATTCTTCAGCAAGATAATGACCCGAGAAGCCCACCTAGGGGACAAACTTAGATGACAGAGTTCTGTTGATCATAGGGGAGTGAACCGCTAGGATGCATAGAAAGTCTACTAAAACAGACAAGTTTACTAAGGTCAAGAAATGTGGTCAATACACGAAACACATCAAATATAAAGAATAAATTAGGCAAAATGAGGCAACAGATGGTGCTTTTGGTGGTTTAGTTGCTAAGTTGTGCCCAACTCTTGCAACCCCATGCACTGTAGACTGCCAGGCTCCTCTGCTGAGGACATTCTCCAGGCAAGAACACTTGAGTGGGTTACCATTTCCTTCTTGAGGATATCTTCCCCACCCAGGAATTGAACCCAGGTCTCCTGCATTGAAGGACGATTCTTAGCTGACTAAACCATGAGGGAAGCCCCGAGATGACAGATGAATATGTTCCAAATGAAGGAACAAGATAGAATCCCAAAATAAGAATTAATTGGAGAGAAGCAATATACCTGATAAAGAGTTCAAGATAATGACCACAAAGATGCTCAAAGAACTTGGGACAGCACTAGATACCCAGGTAAGAAGTTATAAATTTTAAACCAAGAGTTCAGTTCAGTTACTCTCATGTCCAACTCTTTGCAACCCCATGAACTGCAGCATGCCAGGCCTCCAAGTCCATCATCAACTCCTGGAGTTTACCCAAACTCATATCCATTGAATCGGTGATGCCATCCAACCATCTCACCCTCTGTTGTCCCCTTCTCTTCCTGCCCTCAATCATTCCCAGCATCAGGGTCTTTTCAAATGAGTCAGCACTTCCCATCAGGTGGCCAAAGTATTGGAGTTTCAGCTCCAACATCAGTCCTTCCAATGAACACCCAGGGCTGATCTCCTTTAGGATGGACTGGTTGAATCTCTTGGCTGTCCAAGTGACTCTCAAGAGTCTTCTCGAACACCACAGTTCAAAAGCATTAATTCTTCAGCGCTCAGTTTTCTTCACAGTCCAACTCTCACATCCATACATGACCAATGGAAAAACGATAGCCTTGACTGGATGGACGTTTGTTGGCAAAGTAATGTCTCTGCTTTTTAATATGCTATCTAGGTTGGTCATAACTTTCCTTCCAAGGAGTAAGTGTCTTTTAATTTCATGGCTGCAAACACCATCTGAAGTTAGTAGATATAAATAAGAATCACAGAAATGAAAATCTCAGTAACTGAAAATGAACAATACATCATGAAGAATAGATTAGACAATACAGAATAATGGATCCTCAAGGTGGAAGAGAATATTATAAAGAACTTCAGAAAATAAAAAAACAACAAAACAACAAAACAAAACCAGAATAGCTTAAGAGGCCTCTGGTAACAATTCTAGCAAACAGAATCCAACAACATATTTAAAAAATAATATATCATGGCCAGTGGGCTTTGTCCCAGGGATGCAAGGATTCTTTAATATCTGAAAATCAATAAATGTATTATACCACATTAACAAATTGAAAGATAAAAACCATATGATTATCTCAATAGATGCAGAGAAAGCCTTTGACAAAATTCAACAACCATTTATGATAAAAACTCTCCAGAAAGCAGGAATAGAATGAACATACCTCAACATAATAAAAGCTATCTATGTCAAACCCACAGCAAGCATTACCCTCAATGGTGAAAAATTGAAAGCATTTCCCCTAAAGTCAGGAAAAAGACAAGGGTGCCCACTTTCACCACTATTATTCAACATAGTTTTGGAAGCTTTGGCCACAGCAATCAGAGCAGAAAAAAGAAGTAAAAGGAATCCAGATAGGAAAAGAAGAAGTGAAACTCTCTCTGTTTGCAGATGACATGATTCTCTACATCGAAAACCCTAAAGACTCTACCAGAAAATTACTAGAACTAATCAATGAATATAGTCAAGTTGCAGGATATAAAATTAACCACAGAAATCCCTTGCATTCCTATACACTAACAATGAGAAAACAGAAAGAGAAATTAAGGAAACAATACCATTCACCATTGCAAGAACAATAACAAAAAATACTTAGGAGTATATCTACATAAAGAAGCAAAAGACCTATACACAGAAAATTTAAAACACTGATGAAAGAAATCAAAGAGGACACAAATAGATGGAGAAATACACCGTGTTCATGGATTGGAAGAATCAATTTTGTCAAAATGGCTATACTACCCAAAGCAATCGATAGATTCAATGCAATCTCTATCAAGCTACCAATGGTATTTTTCGGAGAACTAGAAGAAATAATCTCACAATTTGTATGGAAATACAAAAAACCTTGAATAGCCAAAGTAATCTTGAGAAAGAAGAATGGAACTGGAGGAATCAACCTGCCTGACTTCAGCCTCTACTATAAAGCCACAGTCATCAAGACAGTATGGTACTGGCACAAAGACAGAAATATAGATCAATGGAACAGAATAGAAAGCCCAGAGATAAATCCATGAACCTATGGACACCTTATCTTCGACAAACGAGGCAAGAATATACAATGGAAAAAGACAACCTCTTTAGCAAGTGGTGCTGGGAAAACTGGTCAACCACTTGTAAAAGGATGAAACTAGAGCACTTTCTAACACCATACACAAAAATAAACTCAAAATGGATTAAAGATCTACATGTAAGACCAGAAACTATAAGACTCCTAGAGGAGAACATAGACAAAACACTCTCCAACATAAATCACAGTAGGATGCTCTATGACCCACCTCACAGAATATTGGAAATAAAAGCAAAAATACACAAGTGGTACCTAATTAAACTTAAAAGCCTTTGCACAACAAAGGAAACTATAAGCAAGGTGAAAAGACAGCCCTCGGATTGGGAGAAAATAATAGCAAATGAAGCAACAAAGGATTAATCTCAAAATGTACAAGCAAATCCTGTAGCTCAATTCCAGAAAAATAAATGACCCAATAAAAATTAGGCCAAAGAACTAAACAAACATTTCTCCAAATAAGACATACAGATGGCTAACAAACACATGAAAAGATGATCAACATCACTCATTATCAGAGAAATGCAAATCAAAACCACAATGAGGTACCACTACATGCCAGTCAGGATGGCTGCTATCCAAAAGTCTACAAGCAATAAATGCTGGAGAGGGTGTGGAGAAAAGGGATCGCTCTTACACTGTTGGTGGAAATGCAAACTAGTAGAGCCGCTATGGAGAACAGTGTGCAGATTCCTTAAAAAACTGGAAATAGAACTGCCATATGATCCAGCAATCCCACTTCTGGGCATACACACAGAGGAAACCAGATCTGAAAGAGATATGTGTACCCCAGTGTTCATTGCTGCACTGTTTATAATAGCCAGGGCAACCTAGATGCCCATCAGCAGACAAATGGATAAGGAAGCTGTGGTACATATACAGAATGGAATATTACTCAGCCATTAAAAATAATTCATTTGAATCAGTTCTAGTGAGATGGATGAAACTGGAGCCCATTGTACACAGTGAAGTAAGCCAGAAAGATAAATACCAGTATAGTATACTAACACATATATATGGAATTTAGAAAGATGGTAATGATAACTCTATATTCAAAACATAAAAATAGACACAGATGTACAGAACAGACTTTTGGACTCTGTGGGAGAAGGCAAGGATGGGATTTTTAGAGAGAACAGAATTGAAACATGTATATTATCAAGGGTGAAACAGATCACCAACCCAGGTTGGATGCATGAGACAAGTGCTCAGGGCTGGTGCACTGGAAAGATCCAGAGGGACTGGGTGGAGTGGGATGTGGGAGGGGGGATTGGGATGGGGACTACATGTAAATCCATGGCTGATTCATGTCAATGTATGGCAAAAACCACTGCAATATTGTAAAGTAATTAGCGTCCAACTAATAAATGGAAAAAAAAGAGTCAGACACAAATGAATTAACTAAGCATACACGCATGAAGAATTAGTGCCATTCAGTTTTAAAAGATAATTTCTAAATCATTTTATATGTTAAATCTAATGCTTACTGACATGATTTTTGTTCTGATACTCCTGCAATATTATATGTAAACTGAAAGTTATCAAATTACTGATGAAAATAGTGCCACTTATGTTTAGATATCACATACTTAATTGATTTGAGGTAATATCAGAAACTCCAAAGTGTATCCCAAATAATGTTATAGCAGTTTGGATACAAATTTGTGGGTTAATCTGTGATTTAGCTGGAATAAATGTAAGGTTTTTCAGATAGCTTCTTTGGCTGAACATCTGAAAAGTATCAAGAACGTAAATGATTTTTCTCTATTTTAAATATCATGTATATCTTATGCATAAAATTGACTCAAACTTTTCTTCATCCAGAAAAGAAGCATATGATTAATTTAAGTTTATCACTGTAAATGCCCTTTACCATGGAGTGTGTGGGGGAGGGGAGGGACTATCATTGCAAATGTGGAAGAAATGCAGATCTGAAGAACTGTATTTGATGGCAAACTACATGCAGCATATGCCTGGGGCATAAAGTCTTCTGTCAGCTTTTCAAAGTGTCAAATTTCTACACTTTTCAGGGACTCACAGTGCAGATATGTCAGGCAGAATTTGGCCTACAGTGTTTGGATTAGCAGTAAAGCTACTAATCCAACCTAATATCCAAAGGGCTAGAGCTAGATCTAGAGGGTCATAAATTTGCACCACTCTTTCTTCATTTGGTTCTCAGATGGCCTTAAATGAGCAAAGGGTATAATGAGATCTAGGAAGACATAATTATCATCTTAGGTCAAAATTCACAACCCAATTTTTTTTTCAAATTGGAAGGGATGATTTCCTTGAAGTGCTAATATTAATTGTTGATTTACTCTGCAGACTGCTTTAAAAATTCACAATATTTATCTTATATATGAATAGTATTTTTGATAACCACATGTCTGCAACAAAGATACCCATTCATATGGCAATTCACCTCAATTATTGTAGCAAGATAGTGTCTATTTTTCTCTCAGTTTATATTTAAAAATATATTTAACAATGGAAAGACAGAAAATAAACTATATAGTGGTGGTCACTAAGTATTTTCAATGCATCTTTAAACTACATTTTATAAATGGCTCTTTTAAAACCAAAAAGTTATAAGAATTCAAACATAAGATGAAATTTAAAATGTGTGCTTGGTTCATACCCCTTCCACCATGTGTAGCTGAGAATACAGGTGGCCGAATGCAAGAGTTCCTGTCAATTTCTAAAGTTACACTTTTATCCACTAAACAAGCATCCTGATCCGGGTTACCAAACGGTCACTCAACAGGAGCCCCTAAGCTTGCATATTAAATTTAATTTATGCATCTACTTGGCCCATCCACTTTAAGAATTGCTTTCTGTTTTGTTTTTTTTCCAGTACTCCCTGGTTTTAAGTAGTGAACTTTCCCCAGAGACATTTCTAAGAAAGGATCTTCATGTAGAACAGTTGATTCACATGCTTCTATTTTAAAATCCACATGTTCAGCACATTTTGCTTTAGTGAAATGGAATATGATTTACATTTGTTTCAGTCAAAAATAGAGTTTGGCTGGAAGGGCTCATGTCAAAGTGCAAAAGGTTTTATATACAATTTTTTTTTTCTTATTCTTCATCTTATTACTGAGGGGAGAAAATAATAAAACTTTGTCTTTGCCACAGCAGGAATTCCTTTTTTAAACATACGGATGAATTTACAAGGCAGCTTTTCATTAAAATACCATCTTTTCCATTTTTTGTTTGTTTGTTTGTTTCACTTGATTTATTGTTGAGGCATATCAAGAATAGTAGCTCTTGCCTTTACTATGAATCAATATGTAGTCACAGTAATCAGCCTCAATTCCTTAATTTAATGATTAAAGGTCAGTAACTGTAACTATTACATTAACTGTACTATTTTATCAGCAAGGTACCCACGGGGTATTTTTTAGAATGCACTGTGCTGTGCTTAGTTACTCAGACATGTCCAACTTTTTTAGACCCCATAAAGTGTAGCCTGCCAGGCTCCTCTGTCCGTGGGGATTCTCCAGGCAAGAATACTGGAGTGGGTTGCCATGCCCGTCTCTAGGGGATCTTCCCAACCCAGGGATCAAACTCATGTATTCCATACTGCAGGTGAATTCTTTACCATCTGAGCCTTCAGGGAAGCCCTACTTTTCCTAAATCATTTAAATATGTAAACAAGTATGGAAAAGCACTAACCCAGACAATAAATGATGAAATTAAGATTTAGTAGTTTATTTCTAAATATTATTGCTAAATCATAAGCAGTTAAAACACTAAAAACCTTGTCTCTGACAATGTTTTGCAATGTCTGTATTAGTCAATGTCAGTTTAAGCATAAAAATTTTGAAAATTGACTTATTAATGTAAGGGATAATTCTGACTTTAGATTCAAGAATCCCAATAGTTTCAATTCATAAAAGTTTTTTTTTTCAATTCTTTGTTTTATTTCTTACAGATTTAACTACTCATATTTAAGACTACATCAAAGTGGTTTGTCTCCATAACTTTCTTTAATGAGATCCTTGGAGATTTATTGTGTATTCATCCTGTTCAAGGCATAGTAGTGAAATCTGTGAGGGATACAAAAGAACCAGATGTATCTTCATTCTCATAGAGTTGACTTTACAATTTAGTTAGGAAGACAAACATAAAAAGCAGTTAAAAATAAATAGAGAATGATATCTTGTAATATATATTTTTTCAAGAATCTGTGTTATAAGCTCTAGCAGCAGTACTGTTGTTTACTATCTATTAATTTATTCAATGTTCATTGAGTACTTTTGTGTTTCCCAGTCACTATGCCAAGAACTTACCTTAGGGAAACTTAATCCTTGCTTTGCTTCCTTCATGAGCTACTTGTGAAGAACCAATAAGAAAACAGGCTTATTTAGTTACACAAATACATATGGATATATGATTGATTGCCAAGGCATTGAAGAGTCAGATTTATGCCAGGTTATATTTTACTGTCCAAAACAGATTTGTGAATGCAAATAATATCTCACTAATCTTTTGGAAATAATTACTATAGTACACCAGTTGTTGCATTTTATTGTTTTTTTATTGCTTTACAATTTCAATCTTAGTTCAATCTGCTATTTTAAAAATGCCATAGACTGGGTGGTTAAAATAAAAAACATTTATTTCTCACAGTTCTGGGTGTTGGGAAGTCCAAAATCAACGTGCCAGCAGGTTCAGTTTTTGGTGAGAGTGGTCTTTCTGCCTTGTTTTCACAATATATTCTCAAATGGGAGGAAGAAAAAAGAATAGCTCTCTTCCTCTTTTCATGAACACTAATCCTATCATGAGGGCTTCACCCTTATGACCTAATTATCTCCCAAATGTTCTAGCTTCATATGCCATCACTTTAGAATTTCACTATATGAATTTAAGGGGTGGGGCACAAACATTTGATCCATAGCAATGAGTGATACTTGTGATATCTGTTATCTCACTGAATGCCAGAATTTATTGAACCAGTATAGCTGTGGTTCAAGAAGTGCGTGTCCCCTTCCTCTTGCTTATATCAAAAATACATCTTGGTGACTTGACAGTACTTCCTTGTAAAATAAAATACATGATAATTTCCAGACCTCCTGCATTCTTCCCTCTGTTCTCCCTGAATGAAAAGGCTTGCAGAAACCATAGTCATTCCTTTGTGTATGTGTGCTCATTTGCTTCAGTCATGTCCAACTCTTTGTGACTCTATGGATTGTAGCCCACCAGGATCTTCTGTACATAGGACTCTCCAGGCAAGAACATTGAAGTGGGTTGCCATGCCCTTGATAGCTTATGGTGAATGGTGTTGGATTCGTGATCTCTGAAGAAGAAGATTTAACTTCAGGACCAAGGACCAGGCTTGATTACTCAAGAGCTTTTGTATAGCAGAGTTTTATTAAAGTATAAAAAGGGGCAGAGAAAGCTTCTGACATAGACGTCAGAAAGGGGATGGAGAGTGTCCCCTTTGCTAGTGTTACCAAGGGAGTTACATACTTTTTAAATTAGTTATTACAATAAATCAAAAGAATGTCTCAAGATTGTACAAATTTTACCAGACCCACTCCAACAATTTACATTTTAGGATAACAGGGTTATAACTTAACAATAGAAAGATCCTACCAGACCCACTCACATAATATACATGGTAAAATATCAGGATTAATCAGAATGTTTTCAGCTAGGAGAAAATGTCCTCAAGCAGGATATAGTGTTGTTATATAATCCTAGTACAGAGTTTAAAAAGAGTTGTTTGTTGTGTGATCATCAGTTCCTGGCTTAAAGGAAAAAAAAAATGTTTTATGTGACTAAGACTAAGGAATGTAGAGGAAAAAAAAAAAGAAAGAAAGAAAGGTGCTTGTCTTTTCCTCTTCCTTGAGAATTCTAGACCCTTATCTCTTCCTCAAGAGCCCCAGAACCCTCTCTTCTCCTTAGGGTCCTTGGACTTCTTATCAATCTACCCAGGAATTGACTCTTTCACCATCCTCCAGGGGATTTTCCCACCTAAGAGGTTGAACCCACATCCCTTGCATTAGCTCCTGCATTGCAGGTAGATTCTTTACTGCTATTACTTTCTCTGCAGTGTGTGCATGCTCAGTCATGTCTGATTCTTTGCACTTCCATGGACTTTAGCGGTAGTTAAAATTGTCTTATTTTTATCTGAGGTATTTCCAAAATAGGTAAGTATAACAGACAAATTATGTCCACCTAGATCAAATGCAGGAATTGTTGACAAGGGGGAAAGATTCAGATTTAATCTTTATAATTTAAGATGACACTGGGATCCCAAAGCACTGTATAACAGCTTTTCTTATACTCTTGGGAGTACTACACTTTAAGCTTATCATAATAAAACCATGTAATATGTGGGGGGGGGGGGAAGCTCACAAATAGTGTTACCCAAATAATGAAAAAAGTTTCATAAAAATATACATCTAAAATTTGGAAATAGAATGAATTATTAGTAAAAGTACTCAGGGTACACTGAGTTATATGCATCAAATATGTTGTTTTTCTAAAGCATTAACCTTTTCTGTCATATGATGAGGTCTGTGGTCTGGAGAGTTTCAGTGCTAAAAACCAACAGGCCACTAATTGGGAAGCTACAGTATATTTATTCTGTTTTTTTTTTAATTAAAAAAAAAAACAAAATATAATGAAATGTTCTTCAAATTTCCCCTTTTCATCTTTCTGTTTCTTTCTTCTCATCTGAAGTTAACTGATTTGAAGCATTATTTAAGAATTTCTAAATTGAAACTGTGCTAATGTACTATTGTGAGAGCTGGGCCATAAAAAAGGTAGCTCAAATCAATTCAGTTGCTCAATTATTTCCGACTCTTTGCCACCCCATGGACTGCAGCACACCAGGCTTTCCTGTCCATCACGAACTCCCGGAGCTTGCTCAAACTTATGTCCATCCAGTCAGTGATGCCATCCAACCATCTTATCCTCTGTCGTCGCCTTCTCTTTTTGTCTTCAATCTTTCCTAGCATCAAGGTCTTATCCAATGAGTCAATGCTTTGCATCAGGTGGCCAAATTATTGGAGTTTCAGCTTCAGCATCAGTCCTCCCAATGAATATTTAGACCTGATTTCCTTTAGGATGGACTGGTTGGATCTCCTTGCAGTCCAAGGGACTCTCAAGAGCATTCTCCAACAGCACAGTTCAAAAGCATCAATTCTTCAGTGTTCAGCTTTCTTTATAGTCCAATTCTCATATCCATACATGACTACTGGAAAAACCATAGCTTTGACAAGATGGGAGGCAGAACACCAAAGAATTGATGTCTTCCAACTGTGGTGCTAGAGAATCCTGAAAGTCCTTTGGACAGCAAGAAGATCAAAACAGTTTATCTTTTGGGAGATTAACCTTGAATATTCACTAGAGGGACTGATTCTGGAGCTGAAGCTCCAGTAGTTTGGTCATCTGTTCCAAACAGATGACTTATTGGACAAGTCCCTGATGCTGGGAAAGATCAAGAGCAGAAGGCGAAGAGGGTATCAGAGAATGAGATGGATGGAAAGTATCATCAATGCAATGAACATGAACTTGGGCAAACTCTGGGAGATGGTGAGAGACATGGAAGCTTGCCATGATGCAGTCCATGGGGTCACAAAGGGTCAGACATGACTGGTGACTGAACAACAACAACAGCATCAATATGAGGCTGATAACTTACCTCCAATTATCCAAATGTTCCTTCTGTTTCTTAAGAAGTTTAACTTTTAGGAAGTGAAGTTCAAAGAAAGTCTTTTTATGCTTCCAGTATTATGTCTTTTAGAAAAATAAAAATTCCCCAGTCATAATGACTGTGTTAGAATAATTGTTTGCTTGTTTGATTTTTTTTAAACTTTTATGAGGGGAGGGGGATGGAAGAAATGACACCTACCTATTTAAGATTTTTATAAAATGCCTGAAATGTTACCCAGGAAAGAATAAATTCAAACATATGCACAAAATTTAGGATATTATTGAGGGAATTCACAGAATCATTAAAGTCTGTTGCTAAACCTATAAATTGATAATTGGTTCTTTGAGTCATTTCCTCTACATATCAATATCAAGATTTCCAGATAGTTGATTCAATAGGCATAAATAAGCAGACTTTTCAGAGAAGCTTTGGCACAGTAAACCAAAAAATTCTTCTTAATAGGGAAAAAAAACACCCTCTCACACTGTATCAACTAAGACTTAATAAATAATGGAAGGCTAATAAACACATGAAAATATTCTCAACATCATTCAATACTAGAAAAATTCTAATCAAAACTACAATGAGATATTACCTCACACCTTACAATGGCCATCATCCAAATGCCTACAAACAGTAAATGCTAGAGTGGTGGGCAGAAAACAGAGCCCTCTTACAATGTTGGTGGGAATGTAAATTGATACAGCCACTATGGAAGACAGTATGGAGAATCTTTTAAAACATGGAATAAAATAGTCATGTTTTATTCTAAAACAACACATTTTTTAGAACATGTGTGCTGTTATAATTCACTTCAGTCATGTCTGACTTTTTTTGACACTTTGGATGGCAGCCTGCAAGCTCCTCTGTCCATGGGTTTCTCCAGGCATGAATATTGGAGTGGGTTGCCATACCCTCTTCCAGCGTATCTTCCTGGCCCAGGGATAGAACCTGTATCTCTTACATCTCCTGCATTTTCAGGCAGATTCTTTACCACTAGCTCTACTTAGGAGGCCCCAAACCACCATATGACCCAGCAATCCTACTACTAGGCATATACTCTGAGGAAATAAAAATTTAAAAATGTACTTGTACCCCAATGTTCATTGCAACTCTATTTATGACAGCTAGGACTTGGAAGCAACCCAGATATCCATCAACAGATGAATGGATAAAGAAGCTGTGGTACATATATACAGTGGAATATTAGTAACCCATAAAAAGTAACACATCTGAGTCAGTTCTAATAATGTGGGTGAACTTAGAGTCTATTATACAGAGGGAAGTTAGTCAAAAAGGAAAAAACAAATATTACATACTAATATATATATATATATAATATATATATGTGTATATATGTATATGTATATATACATGTATATATGTATATGTATATGCATATATATACATGTATATATGTATATGTATATATATACATGTATATATGTATATTTATATATGTATATATATGTATATGTGTATATGTATATATATACATGTATATATGTATATATGTATATTTATATATGTATATATATGTATATATATGTATATATGTATATGGAATCTAGAAAAATGGTACTGATAAATGGTACTGATAAGATGGTACTGATAAAATGGTACTGATAAAATTATTTGCAGGGTAAATACAGAGGGAAGTTAGTCAAAAAGGGAAAAACAAATATTACATACTAATATATATATATATTCCATATATATATATATATATATATATATATATATGGAATCTAGAAAAATGGTACTGATAAAATTATTTGCAGGGTAACAATGGAGACACAGACATAGAGAACAGACTTATGGACATGGGGATGGGGAGGAGGGAGTGGGTGGAATATATGAAGAGAGTAACATGGAAATGTACATTACCTTTTTAAAATATATGTGCTTAGTTGCTCAGTCGCAACTGATTCTTTGTGACCCCACAGACTGTAGCCCACCAGATTCCTCTGTCCATGGGAATTCTCCAGGCAAGAACAGTGGAGTGTGTTGTCATGCCCTCCTCCAGGGGATCTTCCCAACCCAGGGGTTGAACCCGGGTCTCTCGCATTGCAGGAAGATACTTTACCTTCTGTGCCACCAGGGAAATATATAAATATGTAAAATATATAGCCAATGTAAACTTGCCTTATGACTCAGGGAACTCAAACTGGGGCTCTGTAACTACCTAGAGGGGTGGGATGGGGAAGCAGATGGGAGGAATGTTCAAGAGGGAGAGGGTATAGGTATAACTATAACTGTTTTAGGCTGATATTTGGCATAAATCAACAAAATGCTGCAAAGGCATTATCCTTCAGTGAAAAATAAATAAATTAAGAAAAAGTAAACCAGGGAAAAAAACAAGGAATATGCAGGCTCACAATATGGAGAACAAACCAGTGATTACCAGTGGGAGGAGGAATCAGGGGAGGGGCAATATAAGATTCGGGTATAAAACTATTGTGGGATTATATAAAATCATATGTGCTAAACTTTTGAAAATTGTAAAGCACAGAGAAATTTTAAAAGTTATTCAAATATTGAAAAAATAATCCCCAAAGCCCCATCTAGAAATCACTGATCGATACAAAGAAGCATTTTACTATGATACCAAATAACACACCTGTGAAGCTAAGGAAGTGGTTAGAATTAAGTAGGTATTTGTTGCTATCTCTGTAGAAAATTAAGAATAAATATTAATTGTTCCATTAAAAAAAAAAAGGATTTCTAGCAATTTCTTGTTTAGGTCATTACCAAGAATAGAGAATTTGTTTTCTGTTTGGGTTACAGATCAAAATGCAACTCATCATACATGGGTACTCAAGCAGTGATTGGATGTAATAGATGCAGTAGTTCCTGTTAAAAGAGTTTGCAAGTTTGCATGCTGGGCTCCTTAGAAGGCATATACAGTGGAGACAAAATGTAAAAATGAAGAGTAATGTAATTAACTGAGTGTTCTCCAAAATTGTGCAAGAAAGGCAATAATATTTAATGACCACATTCATGGCATCTATATAGATTTTTCTGGTCTGTTTTTGTCTTAATACATCAGTCCATATTATCACACATACCGACCTGTGTTTGATTAAAAGAACAGTTTAAATAACTCCTCCTTAGACATACCATGTAATGTAATCGAGCATGATAGATATTGCTTTTCATCAGGTTGAGCTAACTACCAGAGATGACCTAAGAAGAATACTTATGACCCTTTAGCTTCCTATCACCTTCAGATTTATTTGTCTTGAAGTCTTTGAGAAGAATGTTAAATAGTATGGAATTGAGAACAGAACTCTATGACTCAACTTTTAAATCCCCTTTAAGTCACAATGTAAATGCTACCTGTCATCTCCCAAATATTATATATATGACCCAGATTCATATGCCTAGTTACTAAGAAAGTCTGACAACTTTATCTATGTGCTATCTCATCTGTCCTTTTGAAGCATCAAACTATGTTCATGTCTAAGATAATAACTATCATTCAAACACCCTGTGATCTAAGTTGGTATTTTTATTTCTGTTTTCTAAAATGTAATCTTTTACCTCTAAGAGAGTCATGCATTACTCTCGTCATACATATTTACTTAATTGCAAAAATCATTTCCATATCACAATTCTTAAGCTCTTTGTATGACTTTTAATATGATAAAACATCTAAACCCATTTATTTTACCTTATATTAACTGCAACTACTCTCTTGGTTAGTTGACTGAGCCAGACCTGCCTTTGAGTGCTTGAGTATCTACTGCTGAGGTATGGGTCAGCAGTGGCCAGCTGCAGGGGGAGGGGTTCTGAGTGCAGCAGACCTGAATCACACAGCATAAGTCCTCTTGGTGGAGATTGCCATTAACCCCGTCATAGAATCACTGAGCAGAGGACCCAAAAACTGTTGAAAAATTATGCCAAATAAATTATTGCACTGTTAAGAAAGTTCTATGGTGCACAACAGATTTCCCAACCTGGAGATCTGACAATGGGACTGAGAATGCCCAGGGAATTTTACTTTGAAGGCCGGTGGGATTTGATTACAGAACTTACACAGGACTAAGGAAACAGACCTCTTGGAGGGCACAAACAAAACCCTGTGCTCACCAGGACCCAAGAGAAAGGAGTGGTGACCCCACAATAGACTGACTTGCCTGTGAGTGTCCAAGAATCTCCTGTGGAGGCGTGGGTTGGCAGTGGCCTGCTGCAGGTTTGGTAGCACTGAGTGTGGCAGTGCTTGCAAGTGACACTTTGGAGGAGGTTGCCATTATCATTACCTCCACCACTATTTGGTCTCATGTAAAACAACAGGGAGGGAAGTGAGCCCCATTCATCAATAGAAAATTGGATTAAAGACTTAATGAGCATGGCCTAGCCCATCAGAACAAGAGGCAGTTTCCCACACAGACAGTCTCTCCCACAAGGAAGTTTCCAAAAGCCTCCTATCCCTATCTATCAGAGGAAAGACAAGATGAAAATTACAAACACAGGAAACCAATCAAACTGATCACATGTACAACAGCCATGTCTGACTCAATGAAAGTATGAACCATGCTGTGTAGAGTCACCCAAGATGGACGGGTCATGGTGGAAAGTTCTGGCAAAATGTGGTCCACTGCAGAAGGGGATGGCAAACCACTTCAGTATTCTTGCCTTGAGAACCCCAAGAACAGTATGAAAAGACAAATAGATATGACACTGAAATATGAATTCCCCTGGTTGATAGATGCCCAGTATCCTACTGGAAAACAGTGGAGAAAACACTCCAGAGAGAATGAAGAGACTGAGCCAAAGTGAAAATAATGCCCAGTTGTGGACATGACTGATGATGGAAGTAAAGTCCAATGCTATAAAGAAAAATATTGCATAGGAATCTGGAATGTAAGGCCCATGAATCAAGGCAAATTGGAAGTGGTCAAACAGGAGAAGGCAAGAGTGAACATTGACATTTTAGGAATCAGCAAACTAAAATGGACTGTTCTGGACAAATTTAATTCAGATGAACATTATATCTACTATTGTGGGCAAGAATCCCTTAGAAGAAATGGAGTAGCCCTCATAGTCAAAAGAAGAGTGTGAAATGCAGTTCTCGGATGTAATCTCAAAAATAACAGAATGATCTCTGTTAATTTCCAAGGCAAACCAATGAATATCACAGTAATCCAAGTCTATGTCCTTATCAGTAATGCTTAAGAAGCTGAAGAGTTCTATGAAAACCTACAAGACCTTTTAGAATTAACTCCCCCAAAAAACATGTCCTTTCCATCACAGGGGATTAAAATGAAAAAGTCGGAAATCAAGAGGTACCTAGAATAACAAACACATTTGGTCTTGGAGTACAAAATGAATCAGGGCAAAGACTAACAGAATTTTGCCAAGAGAATGCACTAGCCATAGCAAATATGGTATTCCAACAACACAAAAAAGAAGATTCTACACATGGACATCACAAAATAGTCAATATCAAAAACAGATTTATTATATTCTTTGTAGCCTAATATGGAGAAGTTCTATGGAGGCAACAAAAAGAAGACCAGGAGTTGACTGTGGCTCAGATCATGAACTCCTTATTGCAAAATTCAGACTTAAATTGAAGAAAGTAGGGAAAAGCACTAGACTATTCAGGTATGGCCTAAATCAAATCCCTTAACATTATACAGTGCAAGTGCCAAATAGAGTCAAGGGATTAGATCTGATAGACAAGAGTGCCTGAAGAAGTATGGACAGAGGTTCATGACACTGTAGAAGAGGCAGTGATGAAGACCATCATCAAGAAAAAGAAATACAATAAGGCAAAATTTTTGTCTGAGGAAATCTTACTAATAGCTGAGAAAAGAAGAGAAGCTAAAGGCAAAGGAGAAAAGGAAAAATATACCCATTTGAAAGCAGAGTTCCAAAGAACATCAAGGAGAGACACAAAAGCTTTCTTCAGAGATCAATACAAAGAAATAGAGGAAAAGAATAGAATGGGAAACACTAGAAATAGCTTCAAAAAAAAAATAGGGATACAAAAGGAACATTTGATGCAAAGAGTGGCACAATAAAGGACAGACATGATATGGACCTATCAGAAGCAGAAAACATCAGTAAGATGTGGTAAGAATACACAGAAGAATTATACAAAAATATCTTCATGACCCAGATAACCACAATGGTATGATCACTCACCTAGAACCAAACATCCTGGAATGCAAAGTCAAGTGGGCCTTAGGAAACATCACTATGAACAAAGCTAGTGGAGGTGATGGGATTCTAGTTGAGCTATTTCAAATCCTAAAAGATGATCCTGTGGAAGTGCTGCACTCAATATGCCAGCACATTTGGGAAACTCAGCAGTGGCCACAGGACTGGAAAAGTCAGTTTTCATTCCAATACCAAAGAATGTCCAAGCTACCACACAATTGCATTCATCTAACATGCTAGCAAAGTAATGCTCAAAATTCTCCAAGCCAGGTTTCAACAGTGTGTGAACCATGAACTGCCAGATGTTCAAGCTGGATTTAGAAAAGACAGAGCAGCCAGAGATCAAACTGCCAATATCCACTGGATCATTGAAAAAGCAAGAGTGTTCCAGAATAACATAAACTTCTGCTTTATTTACTACGCCAAAGCCTCTGACTGTGTCGATCACATCAAACTATGGAACATTCTTCAAGAGACTGGAATATGGACCACCTGACCTGCCTCCTGAGAAATCTGTATGTAGGTCAAGAAGCAACAATTAAAACCAGACATGGTACAACAGACTGGTTCCAAATTGGGAAAGGAGTATGTCAAAGCTGTCAAAGAAGGAGCACCCAACTCCAGTACTCTTGCCTGGAAAACCCCATGGATGGAGGAGCCTCGTAGGCTGCAGCTCACGGGGTTGCTAAGAGTTGGACATGACTGAGTGACTTCACTTTCACTTTCATGCACTGAAGAAGGAAATGGCAACCCATTCCAGTGTTCTTGCCTGGAGAATCCCAAGAATAGGGGAGCCTGGTGGGCTGCCGTCTATGGGATCTCAGAGTTGGACATGACTGAAGCGACTTAGCAGCAGCAGCAGCAGCATGTCAAGGCTGTATATTGTCACCCTGCTTATTTAACTTATATGCAGGGTACATCATGTGAAGTACCAGGCTGGGTAAAGCACAAGCTGGAATCAAGTTTTCTGGAAGAAATAACAATAAAGTCAGATATGCAGATGACACCACCCTTATATCAGAAAGCAAAGAAAGACTAAAGAGCCTCTTGATGCAAGTGAAAGAGGAGAGTGAAAAAGTTGGCTTAAAACTCAACATTCCAAAAACTGAGGTCATGGCATTTGATCCCATCACCCCATGGCAAATAGATGGGGAAACAGTAAGATACTTTATTTTGGGTGGCTCCAAAATCACTCAAGATGGTGACTACAGCCATGAAATTAAAAGACGCTTGCTCCTTGGAAGAAAAGCTATAAACAACTTAAACAACATGTTATAAAGCAGATAACATTACTTTGCTGACAAAGTTCTCTCTAGTTAAAGCTATGGTTTTTCCAGTAGTCATGCATGGATGTGAGAGTCGGCTATAAGGAAAGCTGAGCACTGAAAAATTGATGCTTTTAAACTGTGTTGTTGGAGATGACTCTTGAGAGTCCCTTGGACTGCAAAGAAATCCAACTAGTCAATCTTAAAGCTATCAGTCCTGAATATTCATGGGAAAGTCTGATACTGAATCTGAAGCTTCAGTAATTTGGCTATCTGATGCAAATAACTGACTCATTGGAAAAGACCCTGATGCTGGGAATGATTGCAGGCAGGAGGAGAAGTGGACGACAAAGGATAAGATGGTTAGATGATGTCACCGACTCAATGGACATGAGTTTGAGCAAGCTCTGGGAGTTGGTGATGGATAGGGAAGCCTGGTGTGCTGCAGTCCATGGGGTCTCAAAGTATTGGACAGGATTGAGTGATGGAACTGAACTGAACTGAACTGAACCCTCTCAGTTCATTAGTATTATTATTTACTGCTAATGTATGATTAAAAATATAATATGAGACTTGCCCTCTTAATTATTCAAGACTGCAGGAAACTCCTGTTAACAGATTTCACATTGTTTTGTGGCAGATCTCTAGAATATGTTCCTCTTGCATGAATGAAATGATGTATACTTACTGAACAGTAGGCCCTATTTTCCCTTCCCTCACGCCACTAGGAACAATTACTTTCTGCTTCGGTTTCACAAATTTAGGTACTTCTTATATCTGGTATCATGTTGTATCTGTTCTGTGGTTGGCTTATATAACAGCATAAGGTCTTCAAGTTTCATCCACATTGTGGACTATGGCAGAAATTCCTTCCTTTCGAAGGCTGGAAAGTATTCCATTTTCTGTCAGCTTATTTCTATATTGTCATCTAGGTTCCTTCAAACTTTTGGATACTATGAATAATGCTTCAATAAATATGGGAATGCAAATATTTCTTCAAGATTCTGTTTTAATTTCTTTCAGCTAAATAACCAGAAGTTGGATTGTTGTGCCTTACAGCATTTTTGTTTCTAATTTATTTTTAAAGTATCCATACTTTATTCCTAAATGTCTGCACTGCTTTACATTACAAAAAAAAAAAAAGTGCAAAAAAAAAAAAAAAACACAAGAGTTGCAAAATTGTCCACATACTCACCGGTGTCTGTTTCCTTTCTCTTTCGTTCTTTTTTTCTTTCTTCTTCCTTTCTTTCTTTCCTTTTATTTCTCTTAAACAAGAGCATCTTAACATGAGTTAGGTGACAGTTCATTGTGGTTTTGTTCTGGATTTTGGTGATGTTGACCATTTTTTTATGTACCTGTTGGCCATTTGTATGTCTTTGGATATATGACTATTCAATTCCTTTGCTAATTTTGAAAGTAGACTATCTATCATCTATGTATTTATTTATGTACTTATTGCCATTTAAATGTAGCAGCTTCTTACATATTTCAGATACTATCCTCTCATAAAATATATGATTTCCAAATATGTTTTTCCTTTATGTCTGTTGTCAGTTTACTCAGATGATTGACTCCTTTTCTACATACAAAAGTTTTATTATTTTATGTGGATTCACTTGTTTATGTTTGTCTTCTTGTTTCATTGTTTAGTCTCTAAATCTTGTCTGACTCTTTTGTGACCCCATGGTATGTGACTCACGGGCTCCTCTGTCCATGTGATTTTCCAGGCAAGAATACTGCAGTGGGCTGCTATTTCCTCCTCCAGGAGATCTTTCCTGACCCAGGGAATGAACCCACAACTTCTTCTAGTCTCCTGCGTTGCAGATGGATTTTTTTACTGCTGAACCACTGGGGACACACTTTTGCTTTAGGTGTCTTGCTTTTGTTATGAGATCCAAGAAATCATTGTCAAGATCAATGTTTTGAAGATTTTCTCTTCTATTTTCCTCTAGAGGTTTTATAGTTTCAGGTGTTAAATTTAAATCTTTAATCCATATTGTGTAGACTGTTGTGTGTGGCATAAGATAAGGGTTTAATTTGATTCTTTTGTGTGTGAATATAGAGTTTTTCAACATTATTTGTTAAGCAGGTATCTTATTCCCTTTGTGTAGTTTTATACCTTCTTCCAAGATCATTTTGCTGTACATGCAAGCTTTGTTCTCTGACTTCCCAGGTGGCACCAGTGGTAAAGAACCTGTCTGCCAATGCAGGAGACATGAAACATGGGTTTTATCCTTGGATCAGGGAGATCTCCTGGAGGAGGGCATGACAACCCATTCCAGTATTCTTTCCTGGAGAATCACATGAACAGGATACAATCCATAGGGTTACAAAGAGTCAGACATGATGAAGGTACTTAGCATGCAAACACGCATGGCTTAGTTAACAGGTTTTCTATTCTGTTCCATTGTTCTATGTGTCTCTCTTTATGCCTATACTGTACTGCTTTCATTACAGTGCATTTCCAAGATTTGAAGTCAGAAAATATGAGGTATCCAGCATTGTTCTTTCTCATGACTGTTTTGAACATTTGAGGTCCTTTGTGCTAACATATTGATTTTAGGATTTTTTTTTCTATGTCTTCAAAATGTCACTGGCATATTGATAAGGATTACATTGAATCTGTGGGTCACTTTGGGTATGCAAGCATTTTATCATTTTTTCCCAAACCATGGATAGGGAAAATATTTTTATATATTTGTGTCATCTTTAATTTCTGTTAACAATTTTTTTGAATTTTTAGTGTGCAATTCTTTTACATCCTTGTTTTTTTTTCTGTATACTTATTTTATTCTTCTTGATGCTATTGTAAATGTGATTGTTTTCTTAATTTCCTTTTCAGATGATTGGTTGTTACTGTATACAAATGCAACCAATTTTTGTATGCAGATTTTGAAAACGGCAAAAATCATTGTTTTCGTTTATTATTTCAAGGTCATTTTGTGAATTTGTATTTCACTACATATAGTATTTACTACCTGCAGTCAGAGACAATTTAATATATTCTTTTACAATTTGGATTATATATATGATTCCTTTTCGTGGTCTAATCATTCTAGCTAGGGCTTGTAGTGCTAGAATAAATTAAAGTGACACAAGTAAGCATCCTGTCTTGTCCCTGATGTTAAAAGAAAGCTGTCAGTTTTCTACAGTTAACTATGACATTTGTTGTGTATTTTAATACTTGGTCATTACTATGCTGAATAAATGTCTTATTTCTAGATTGCTGAACTTTTTAATGTTAAAGAATGTTGACTTTTGTATAATTCATTTTTTATGCATCTGTAAGGAAGATCACATAACTTTTATTCTTTGTTTTGATTTGTGGTATGACACGTTGATTGCTTTGATTTTGAACTATCCTTGTATCCTTGGAATAAATCTCACTTGGTGTATTATCTTTTAAATGTGTTAATGAAAATGGTTTGCTAATATTTTGTGAATATTTTAATTTATATTCACTAGGAATATTGGGCTATACTTTTGTGTGTGTGTGTGTGTGTGTTTATTTTCTAGCTTTGGTATCAGTGTAATATTGACATTTTAAAAGGTGTTTAGAGCCATTTTTCCTTCTCAATATTTTGAATAGTCTGATAAAGGTAACTATTACCTCTTCTTTAATATTTGGTAACATTTCCTTGTGAAGCTGTCTGTTTCTGGACTTTTGTTTTTGGGGAGTTTGCGAATTACTGATTCAGTTTCATTACTAGTAATTGTTCCTTTAAGTTTTTCTGTTTTTCATGACTCAGTCTTAAAAGATTGTATGTTCCTAGAAATTTATCCATTTATTTATAGTCCAACTCACATCCATACATGACTACTGGAAAAACCATAGCTTTGACTAGATGGTCCTTTGTTGGCAAAGTAATGTTTTTTAATATGCTGTCTAGTTTGGTCATATCTTTTCTTTCAAGGAACCAACGTCTTTATTTTCATAGCAGCAATCACCATCTGCAGTGATTTTGGAGCCCCCTCGCCCCAAAAGTAAATAAATAAATAAATAAATTCTGTCACCGTTTCCATCATTTCCCCATCCATTTTCCACGAAGTGATGGGACCAGATACCATGATTTTAGTTTTTGAAATGGTGAGTGTTAAGCCAGCTTTTTCAGTATCCTCTTTCATTTTCATCCGGAGACTCTTTAGTTCTTCTTCACTTTCTGCCATAAGGGTGGTGTCACCTGTGTATCTGACGTTATTGATATTTCTTCCAGCAATCTTGATTCCAGATTGTGCTTCATCCAGCCTGGCATTTCTCATGGCATACTCTGCATATGAGTTAAAAAAGCAGGGTTACAATATACAGCCTTGATGTACTCCTTTCTCAATTTGGAATCAGTCCATTGTTCCATGTCCAGTTCTATCTGTTGCTTCTTGACCTGCATACAGATTTCTCAGGAGGCAGGTCAGGTGATCTGGTATTCCCACCTCTTTAAGAATTTTCCACAGTTTGTTGTGAGCCACACAGTCAAAGGCATTGGCATAGTCAATAAAGCAGAAGTATATATTTTTCTGGAACTTTCTTGCAAAAGCCAGAGAGAAAATGTTAGTGACTGATAGGTGTGCACTTACTGCTAATGTGTTCATTGTTTTGTGATTGCTTTTGAAGTTATTTTTTCCCCTTTCTTCACATTCTTCTGTTCCTTTCTGAGTTGATGAATATCTTTATTACTGTGTTTGAATTTCTTTCTCTTTTTTATGTGTGTAACTATTATTAGCTCTTATTTTATTGTTGCTATGAGGTTCTTATGTAACAGTATAATAATGTGAGTATATACCTGCACAGATATATATATATATATATATATATATATATATACATACATACAGCTATTTTAAGTTGATTTCATTTCAATCTCATTCTACAAACTTACATTTTTACTCCCCTCATATCCATTTAATGCATTTGACACCAAATTTTGCATATATTTTGTATATTCCTTATATATTTATTACAGATATAGATGTTTTTACAATTTTTATCATATTTATAATAACTATATAAGTGTTTGGTTTTCTACCTTCATTGAAAATTTTCTTTTACCAATGAGATTTTTTTTTTAAGTTTTCATATTTCTAATGTATTTTTTTTTCTTTACAAAGAAAAAAAATTTTTGTCTTCTGGATTGCTGATCTTCTTTACTATCTAATCTACAGTTGATTGCTTCTAGTATATTTTTATTTAACTTTTCACACTCTTTAGGTGTTTGTCTCATCTTTATGTTTTTAAACTCTTCATTAATATTCTTACTCGTTTACACATTCATTTTAGTCAATTAGACATGTCTATGATCATTATCTTAAACTTTTTCAGGTAGGTAAGTTATGACCAATTTTTTTAGTTCCATTTTTGAACTTTTGTCTTTTGTACTGATGCATATTTGGTTTCCAAAAGATGTTAGTTTTATTGTACAACATGGTGATTCAATATTTTATAGAGTTTACTCCATGTAAAGTTATTGAAAAATAATGATCATGTTTCCCCTTACTGTTTAATATATCTAAGGCTTTGTCCTGTCTACTTATTTATTTATTCTGGAACATATTCCTCTGCTCACTTTTCTTAATTCTCTGTTGATTTCTGTGTATTGGGTAGATTGGTTATTTCTCCCAGTTTTGAAGCAGTGGCTTCTCTTCTGTTCTCCAGAACTACAGGCTCTGGAGGTGTCCCCTCTATGGGCTGTGTGGGCCCTTCTGTTGTAGTAGGACTGACTACTTTGAGCATTTCAGTGTGTCTGGCCCCGGCCTGGTAGTACTCCAGGTCCTCCCTTGTGAGTTGGCTGCAGGCCCACTGGTGGGCATGTCCCAGTCATGACACTGCTGGCTGCTCAGCCTGGAATATCCTGGGGCTTTTGCCACAATGTGGGTGGGTAGGGGCAGTTCCTGATGTACCTGACCATATTGTGAGGACTCTCCTGTAGCTGGTATGGCCTCATGGTGAGTGTGATCATGTCCTGGGTGGTTAGCTTCAGGGCCCAGGGGACCTTAGGGTTGATGGAGTCCACTGGTTCATGGTGTTGGGTCCCAGAGTTACTGGCTGTGGGACTGGTGGTGGGGGGGTACCTTAGTCTGGTGCAGATCTGCTGGTAAGTGAATAAGACCCCAGCACCAATAGACTACAAAGAGTACTCCAAAATGGCACTTGGCAGCATCTTTGTCTTCAGTGTAAATCCTAGTTGCCCACTGCCTCCCCAGGAGGTTCTCTAAGATTAGCAATTGGTTCAAACCCAGGATTCTTTAAAAACAAAACAAAAACAAAAAACTATCACTGTTCTGATACTCAGAGACTAAGATAATTTTTTTATGTGCTTTTTAAGAATGAAGTCTGTGTATATGTATAGGTCTTTTGTTCCTTTAGATAGATATATTCCTAAGTATTTTATTATTTTCTTTGGACTGCTGAATGCAATTGTTTCCTTAATTTCTCTTTCTGTTTTCTAATTGTTGGTGTATAGAAATGCAAGGGATTTCTCTGTGTTCATTTTATATCCTGCAACTTTACTATATTCATTGATTAGCACTAGTAATTTTCTCATGGAGTTTTTAGGGTTTTTTATTTAGAGGATCATGTCATCTGCAAACAGTGAGAGTTTTACTTCTTCTTTTCCAATCTGTATTACTTTTATTTCGTTTTCTTCTCTGATTGCTGTGGCCAAAACTTCTAAAACTATGTTGAATAGTGGTTTTGATAGTGGGCACCCTTGTCTTGTTCTTGACTTTAGGGGAAATGCTTTCACCTTTTCACCATTGAGAATAATGTTTGCTGTGAGTTTGTCATATATAGCTTTTATTATGTTGAGGTATATTCCTTCCATTCCTGCTTTCTGGAGGGTTTTTGTCATAAATGGATGTTGAATTTTGTCAAAGGCTTTCTCTGCATCTATTGAGAGAATCATATGGTTTTTATCTTTCTATCTGTTACTGTGGTGTATTATATTGACTGATTTGCACATATTGAAGAATCCTTTAGCATCCCTGGGATAAAGCCCACTTGGTCATGATGCATGATCTTTTTAATATGTTGTTGGATCTGTTTGGTAGAATTTTGTTAAGGATTTTTGCATCTATGTTTATCAGTGATATTGGCCTTTAGTTTTCTTTCTTCCTTTTATTTTTCTTTTTTCTTTCTTTCTTTTTATTTATTTATTTTTTTGTGACATCTTTGCCAGGTTTTAGTATTAAGGTGATGGTAGCCTCATAGAATGAGTTTGGGAGTTTACCTTCCTCTCCAATTTTCTGGAAGAGTTTGAGTAGGATAGGTATTAGCTCTTCTCTAAATTGGTAGAAATCAGCTGCAAAGCCATCTGGCCCTGACTTTTGTTTGCTGGAAGACTTCTGATTAGAGTTTCAATTTCCATGCTTGTCTTGGGTCTCTTAAGATTTTCTGTTTCTTCCTGGTTCAGTTTTGGAAAGTTATACTTTTCTAAGAATTTGTCCATTTCTTTCAAATTGTTCATTTTATTGGCATATAGTTGCTGATAGTAGTCTCTTATGATTCTTTGTATTTATGTGTTGTCTGTTGTGATTTCTCTACTTTAATTTTTAATTTTGTTGATTTGATTCTTCTACCTTTGTTTCTTGATGAGTCTGGCTAATGGCTTCTTTATTTTATTTATCTTCTCAAAGAATCAGCTTTCACCTTTGTTTATATTTGTTATGGTCTCTTTTGTTTCTTTTGCATTTATTTCTTCCCTATTTTTTAAAATTTATTTCCTTTTACTAACCCTGGGGCTCTTCATTTGTTCTTTTTCTAGTTGCTTTAGGTGTAGAGTTAGATTATTTATTTGACTTTTTTCTTGTTTCTTGAGGTAAGCCTGTATTGCTATGAACCTTCCCCTTAGCACTTCTTTTACAGTGTCCCATGGACTTTGGGTTGGGGTGTTTTCATTTTTATTTCTTTTCTATGCATATTTTGATTTCTTTTTTATTTCTTCTGTAATTTGTTGGTTATTCAGAAGCGTGTTATTTAGCCTCCATATGTTGGGATTTTTCAATAGTTTTTTTGCCTTACTGCTTTGTGGTCAGAAACACTGATGAAAGAAATCAAACATGGCACAAATAGATGGAGAAATATACCGTGTTCATGGATTGGAAGAATCAATATTGTGAAAATGAGTGTACTACGGAAGGCAATCTATAGATTCAATGCAGTCCCAATCAAGTTACCAACGGTTTTTTTAAAGAAACTAGAACAAATAATTTCACAATTTGTATGTAAGTACAAAAAACCTCAAATAGCTAAAGCAATCTTGAGAAAGAAGAATGGAACTGGAGGAATCAACCCACCTGACTTCAGACTTAGGACAAAGCTACCGTCATCAAGACAGTATGATACTGGCACAAAGACAGAAATATAGGTCAATGAAACAAGATAGAAAGCCCAGAGATAAATCCATGAACCTATGGAAACATTACCTTTGACAAAGAGGCAAGAATATAGAGTGGAGAAAAGGCAATCTGTTTAACAACTGGTGCTGGGAAAACTGGTCAACCACTTGTAAAAGAATGAAACTAGAACACTTTCTAACACCATACACAAAAATAAACTCAAAATGGATTAAAGATCTACATGTAAGACCAGAAACTATAAGACTCCTAGAGGAAAACATAGGTAACACTCTCTGACATAAACCCATGGCTGTTTCATTTCAATGTATGACAAAATTCACTACAAATAAAAAATAAGAACGAAAAAAAAAAAACCACAGCAGGATCCTCTATGACCCACATCCCAGAATACTGGAAATAAAAGCAAAAATAAACAAACGAGACTTAACTAAACTTAAAAGCTTTTGAACAATGAATGAAACTATAAGCAAGTTGAAAAGAACCTTAAAAATGGGAGAAAATAATAGCAAATGAAGTAACTGATAAGTAACTAATCTTAAAAATATGCAAGCAACTCCTGCAGCTCAAGTCCAGAAAAATAAATGACCCAATCAAAAAATGGGCCATAGAACTAAACAGACATTTCTCCAAAGAAGACATACAGATGACTAACAAACACATGAAAAGATGCTCAATATCACTCATTATCAGAGAAATGCAAATCAAAACCACAATGAAGTACCATTTCATGCCAGTCAGAATGGCTGCTATCCAAAAGTCTACAAACAATAGGTGCTGGAGAGGGTGTGGAGAAAAGGGATTGCTCTTACACTGTTGGTGGGAATGCAAACTAGTAGAACCACTATGCAGAACAGTGTGGAGATTCCTTAAAAAACTGGAAATAGAACTGTCATACGACCCTTCAATCTCACTGCTGGGCATACACACTGAGGAAACCAGAAGTGAAAGAGACACGTGTACCCCAGTGTTCATCGCAGCACTATTTTTAACAGCCAGGACATGGAAGCAACCTAGATGTCTATCAGCAGACAAATGGATAAGAAAGCTGTGGTACATATACACAATGGGATATTACTCAGCCATTAAAAAGAATATATTTGAATCAGTTCTAATGAGGTGAATGAAACTGGTGCCTATTATACAGAATGAAGTAAGTTAGAAAGAAAAATACCAATACAGTATACTAAGGCATACATATGGAATTTGGAAAGAGGGTAACAATATCCCTATATGCGAGACTGCAAAAGAGACACAGATATATAGAACAGTCTTTTGGACTCTGGCAGAAGATGAGGGTGGAATGATTTGAGAGAATAACATTGAAGAATGAATATTATCATATATGTAACAGATTGCCAGGCCAGGTTTGATGCATGAGACAGGGAGTTCAGGGCTGGTACACTGGGATAACCCAGAAGGATGCAATGGGGAGGGAATTGGGAGGGGGATTCAGAACGGGAAACACATGTACACCCATGGCTGATTCATGTCAATATATGGCCAAAACCACTACAATATTGTAAAGTAATTAGCATCCAATTAAAATAAATACATTAAAAAAATGAAGTCTGTTTCCCACAGCCTTCACAAGGACCTCCAAAACCAGAATTGCTGGGGGCTTGTATTACTGGCAGAATACCAAGGCTGGGACACTTGATGTGGGGCTCAGAACCTTAGCTACTTGGTGAGATTCTCTGCAATTGTAATTATTCTTTTTTTGCTAGTCACCTACCAAGGAATGTGGGCCTTGAATGTATACTGTCTCCATCCTTCCTATCCATCTTGTTGTGGTATCTTCTTCATATCTATAATTGTAGAAAATATTTCCAATTTATCTTCAGGTTATTTTCATAGATATTTGCTTGATAGTTGTAATTTTGGTGTACCCATGGAAAAAGTGAGCTCAGGCCCTTTTCTCTGCCCTTTATGCCACTTCATGATTTCTTTTTTAATAGGTCATGATCTCTTTCTCTCTCCTTGTCTGTTTATGTCATGATAGATTCTTTGGTGCTTCCAAAAAAGCGTCTCAGCTATTTTTTGTTCTCAGCAACTTATAGGCTTCTAGAATATATCAATTCTTACAGTGCTTCAAGTCTGGTAAGAGAAAAATGTGTCCATTAGCCAGCTCTCTGAAAATCCACATTAGTGGAGAGATGCTCCACTTTGTCTTTTCCCTCTTTAAAGAGGTTGCCAAGCTATAATGGCCTCTCTCTGCTGTATCATATATCATCTAGAGCAGTGGCAAGCCATTTAGCTCACTTTTATTCTCAGTTTCTCCCAGGTTTATAGATTATTCTGGGTTCCATTAGCACTCTGAGGCAGGAAAGGCAGAAAGCAGTCCCTTCAGTAGTTCCCTGAAAAATGAGTATTGTGTATGCACGCTTCAATTCTCCCTTTCCAGCAAGAAGCCTGTAGTTCTTTTTGTTGTTGTTGTTTTGTTTTTTTTTCCCACTGAGCTGAAGAGCAGGACTATAAGGAGTAAGTGTGTGCTTGTCCAAGTCATTACCTTTGTTATCAGTGACTCACATAGGGCACCCTTTCCTATCAGCACTTAACATTCAGGCGAGAAAAGACCCAGCATTCTAAATAGTACCAACATTAGATACTATGGTTCATTCTTCTTCTTCCCTCCCCAGGGACAATTTGGGAGATGGGAGTTTCCTTTTGATCATGCTGTGCTTAACCAGAGGTAGGGGTAATGGCATTACACTTTCTACAAGCTTTGATGCAGGTGCTTTATCACCTGTCTGAAGTGCAGGAGACTTTTAATTGGCTTCTGTAGGTTTTTTGGAAAGGAAGTTGTTTCCTGTACTATTGCTGAGTTGAGTCAGTGTCTCTGTGGGGAGAGGAGCTTCTGGGACTTCCAATTTTTCCATCTTGTTGACATGCTTGCCAGCGTGCATGCTCAGTCATGTCCAATTCTTCAGGACCTCATGGACTGTAGTCTGCCAGATTCCTCTGTTCATGGAATTTTCCAGACAAGAATACTGGAGTGGGTTGCCGTTTCCTCCTCCAGGGGATTTTCTTGACTCAGGTATCAAATCCACTTCTCTTGCGAGTCTCCTGCACTGGCAGGCAGATTCTTTGCTACTGAGCTACTTGATAAGCCCATCTTGTAGACATCACCCTCTCTAAAACCCTCTCAACATTTTTATTCTCACTCTTTTATTACCTTGATTAGATTCTACAATCTACCATGATAACCCAAAATTAAAAATCCCTAACCTCTCTCTCTCTCCTTCTCACAATTGCCTGGCAAAACAGAACTCTGATTATATTTGACTTTTGATTATAACTTGTCCTAGGAAACTCAAAATGATGGAGAAACATATACAAATATGTTGACTAGTCTCACTTTAAATTTATGCTAAAAACATGAAAATAGGCCTCTACACTGCCAAGTTATCCTTGCATATATCTCTAGTGCAAGAGTTTTCAAACATTCCCTCTAGTTTCCATAGAGTAAATATTTTTTTAGAGTTTGAGAGCCATGTTTCCTCTTATAAAAATATCGAACTATTCTATTGTGAATGAATCATAAATATTATGATAAAAACAAAAGAGCATGACTGCTTCCAATAAAATTTAATTATACCAAAAAAAAAGACAGTGGACAGATTTGGCCCATGGGTCATAATTTTCTGACCTCTAACATTATCAATTGACTTTCTCATTCTCAGAGATAACTACTGTGGATTGTCTTTATTCTCTTCAGTCCTCTAACTCCTCTTTCCTGTTTCCTTTCTCTGAGCCAACAGGTTTGTTTGTTTGTTTTTAAATATCATTGAGAATAAAAAGGCATCAAAGAATACTGTTTAGCCTTCCCACTATTGAGTATATCATCTTATTCACATATGTAGACCTTACCATATGTTCCTTCCTGGTTGCCAGAGGTAAAATATGTTGCTGCCACAGTCAACATTTTTCAAGTGCTTACTGCTCCAGGATGTCACTCCTTGCTTTATTTTCCCTTCCGCATAAGTTTTTTTTTTCTTGTTAATAAATCTTTCTCATAAGCAAACATGCTTGCTATGCATTCTCCCACTCAAAACAAACAAACAAACAAACCATTATATCACAACCTCTTAGCCCTTTCCATCCAAATTTCTCTCCTTTTTACAATAAAACTACTCAAACTGCGTTTATATTTACAGGATACATCCCTTTAACTTCTAATCTCTCTTCAACTTAATCCAATTAGAATTTTGTTCCCAGCACACAATTTTTCTCAAAATCCAAGGATTTCATGTTATTAAATTAGCCAGATTTCCGTTTTCACCTCCCTTGATGTCCCAGCAGCATTTCACACAGGGATTAACTACTTATTTAAAACACTTTGACTAGGATTATGAGACAATTCCTTGCTTGTTATTACTCTAGTAGTCACTCTTTGAGCAACATCCTTTGTTGACTCATCTTCACTTCCCTGACTTCTAAATGTTGGGATATTCCAATTATTCCTTGGATCTGTTCCCTCTTTTCTCTTCTTAGGTGATTCCATCCAGTTTTTTAACTCCATTTTGACATTAATGAATCCACGTTTTATATCTTCAGTTTCAACTTTACCATGATCTTCAGACTCACATTTCAAACTGCCTATTTGACATTTCTACCTGGATGCTTAGTAGACCTCTTAAATTTAACATATTGAAAAGTAAACTCTTGATTCCAACTCCACTTCCTTACAAAATCTCCTGTATTTCTTCTAGCCTTCCCTGTTTCAGTAGTATCACCATTCACCAATGGCTTAGGTCTAAAACAGAATAAGCAATCTTGACTTCCTTTTGTTTCTCATATCTTGTATCTAGTCTATTAGTACATTTTGTTGCATCTACTTTCAAAATATGGTTAAAAGTTGACCACTTCTTAAATATTTCTATTGCTACTACCTAGTGAAAACTGCCATCATCTTTTGCCTACACTAAGGTAATATCGTCTTAATTAGTCTCCTTGTAAATCATTTTGCTTCACTTCTTAAAACTCTCCATGATATTCTACCACACTTAAAATAAGAAACAGTGTCCATACCATAATAAGTCTTACACCATCTGGACTATAGTGGCATTTGTGCACATTTCTTCAGAAATACTATGATAAAGAAACCCTTGGTAACTTTGTATACTTTTGCATATTTAATATTTATCCTTGCGTATCTAATATTTATTTGGGCATAAAATAAATTCTTCATTCCAAGAACACTGACTATTATACTGCAGAACTATTGTCCTGTGAAAGTTGGAGAAACTTGGAGAGATTTTTATGCTCTATTAGGATTAGAAATATATAATACATTCCTTTGGTGAATTGGCTCTTATAATCTGATTTTCTACTATGTAGTTACTGTATAAATTAGCTGAGTATGTCTGAAGTAACAGAACTCAGCAACAACTTGAAAACTGGTTCTGACAATTTAAATCTTTGTCATAAATTACTTTTCAATAGTTGATGCACAACACCAAGCACACAAGTATCCCAGAAAAAAAAAACACAACTTCACCTAAGTTTCTAACAGTTTCTAAGTATGTTGCTTTGTCCCTCAAGGCAGCTGTAAAAATGTGTTGGATAGAAATCATCTTAAACCTACATTTTTATTTACTTCAAGAGACTGAAGTTGCATAGTCAAAAATTTGATCACTCAAAAAAGTCTTCTTAAATTCAAGAAATTATGATATCTTATGACAGTAGGAAGACAGAATGATAAAGTTAGAGATACCTATAGTGGATGTGTGGAAGATATAGGATTTAGACCTAGCTTTATTATTCACTAACTATGAAATTTGATAAAGCAATTTCTCTCTCAAAGCCTCAGTTTTGATATGTGATAAAGACATTTAAGGTGTAACCCCATTTCCTTGCATTTAATGATTATAGCTAAGATAACTAAAATTCCTCATGTTCATGTTGTAAGACAGAGAATTTGCAAAGTTTATAGAATTTATTAATAGAGGACTTATAACAACGAAGTCCCTATAACAGTATAGAAAATTTCACTGGGCACAATAGAACACATTTCTTTTTACTTATTTATTAATTCTCTTTTAGTTATGTCCTTTACATGTTACTTAAGTTCAGCTATAACAACAGAGTTAACCCTAGCCCAATGCTACGACATATCACAGGTGACAGTTTTATCATTATACTAATTATGACTGAATGTGCAGTTGGTCTGGATGAGACATCTGTCACCACATTGATCCCCAGAGGTGATTTGAATGATCAGACAGGTTGCCTATCCCTCTTTTTACTGCCTTGTGTATATAACCTCTCAAAGTTTCCATTGTTGGAAGCGGATGGCCGCCTCTGACAGAGGGAAGGTCATTGTCTGGTCAGGGGTAGAAGAATAGAGGTTTTATTTCCCTTCTCCAATCTCAACACAAGCTCTCAAGTTCAATTGCCCATGACTGCTATTTACTCTACATTCAATCACTCATTCTCTCTGTAGCCTGAGGTACTGTTAGAGGGTGAATGGGAGGAAGAAGAAAACAGGGCTTTGTGGAAATACAGGAAAATGCATTTATTGGGCCTTGCCTATATCTTTTGATAATGAATTAGATATATAACTAAGAATCACATTAAACTAAGCTACTTCTGAAAGAAAATCAGGTCTCATTCTAGATATATGCTGTATAATACCAGATGACATCACTGACTTGATGGACATGAGTTTGAGCAGGCTTTGGGAGTTAGTGATGGACATGGAAGCCTGGTGTGCTGCAATCCATGGGGTCACAAAGAGTCAGACATGACTGAGCAACTGAACTGAACTGATCAGATTAAATATTTGGTCATGTTTTCATTTAATGTCAAACTGATTTGACCGCCGATGTATTAATTTAGCCAGAAATCAAACTAACATATCCATAAAGACAAACATAGAATAAAACCACAAAATAATTAAAACCATTCAACAAACATGCTATTGTTTCTAAATAACTTGACTAACTTTTGGACTTTATTGATAAGATTAACCCAGTTTTTTTGAATGCATATAAGTTGACTAGACCTCAGTAATAGATTCTTTACCATCTGAGCCACTAGGGAAACCCAAGAATTCTGAAGTGGGTAGCCTATCCTTTCTCCAGGGAATCTTCCTGACCCAGGAATCAAGCCAGAGTCTCCTGCATTGCTCAGACAGTAAAGAATCTGCCCACAATGTGGGGGAACTGAGTTCATTCCCTTGATTGGAAAGATCCTCTGGAGAAGGGAATGGCTACCCACTCCAGAATTCTTGCCTTTAGAAATCCATGGACAGATGAGCCTGAAAGTCTATAGTCCATGGGGTCTCGAAGAGTCAGTCACGATTAGTGACTTTCAGTTTCAGTGATAGATACATAGTTAGTGCTCCATGTTCCCAGTCATTTCAGTTATGTCTGACTCTTTGAAACTATGGGCTGTAGTCTGTCAGGCTTTTCTGTCCATGGGATTTTCCTGACAAGAATACTAGGGTGGGTTGACATGCCCTTCTCCAGAGGATCTCCTACACCCAGGGAGAAAACCTATGTTGACTACATTGCAGGCAGATTGTTTACAACTGAGCCACTGGGGAAGCCTGCAAGAAACACAGCTAGAGTACATGATAAATAAATGGAGAGGCTAGATATAGTCTTGGTGACATGGGAGGATTTATTATTTCATAAAAATTTTTTTTAGTATTATTTTTTCTATTTATTTTTATTAGTTGGAAGCTAATTACCTTAATATTGTAGTGGTTTTTGCCATACATTGACATGAATCAGTCATGTATTTACATGTGTTCCCCATCCCGATCCCCCCTCCCACCTCCCTCCCCATCCCATCCCTCTGGGTCTTCCCAGTACACCAGCCCTGAGCACTTGTCTCATGCATCCATCCTGGGCTGGTGGTGTGATCACCCTTGATAGTATAGTTGTTTCAATGCTCTTCTCTCAGAACATCCCACCCTTGTCTTCTCCCACAGAGTGCCAAAGTCTGTTCTGTATGTCTTTGTCTCTTTTTCTGTTTTGCATATTGGGTTATTGTTACCGTCTTTCTAAATTCCATATATATGTGTTAGTATACTGTATTGGTCTTTATCTTTCTGGCTTACTTCACACTGTATAATGGGCTCCAGTATCATCCATTTCATTAGAACTGATTCAAATGAATTTTTTTATTGGCTGAGTAATATTCCATTGTACCATAGCTTCCTTATCCAATCATCTGCTGATGGGCATCTAGGTTGCTTCCATGTCCTGGCAATTGTAAACAGTGCTGTGATGAACATCAGGGTGCACATATCTCTTTCAGATCTAGTTTCCTCAGTGTGTATGCCCAGGAGTGGTATTGCTGGCTCCTATGGCAGTTCTATTTCCAGTTTTTTTAAGGAATCTGCACACTGTTCTCTATAGTGGCTGTACTGGTTTGCATTAACACCAACAGTGTAAGAGCAATCCCTTTTCTCCACACCCTCTCCAGAATTTATTTTTTGTAGACTTTGGATAGCAGTCATCCTGACTGGCATGTAATGGTACCCCATTGTGGTTTTGATTTGCATTTATCTGATAATGAGTGATGCTGAGTATCTTTTTCATGTGTTTGTTAGCCATCTGTATGTCTTCTTTGGAGAAATGTCTGTTTAGTTCTATGGCCCATTTTTTTATTGGGTCATTTATTTTTCTGGAATTGAGCTGCAGCAGTTGCTTATATATTTTTGAGATTAATACTTTGTCTCTTGCTTCGTTTGCTATTATTTTCTCCCATTCGGAGTGCTGTCTTTTCACCTTGCTTATAGTTTCCTTTGTTGGGCAAAAGATTTTAAGTTTCATTAGGTCCTATTTGTCTATTTTTGCTTTTATTTCCAATATTCTGGGAGGTGGGCCATAGAGGATCCTGCTGTGATTTATGTCGGAGAGTGTTTTGCCTACCTTCTCCTCTAGGAGTTTTATAGTTTCTGGTCTTACATTTAGATCTTTAATCCATTTTGAGTTTATTTTTGTGTATTGTGTTAGAAAGTGTTCTAGTTTCATTCTTTTACAAGTGGTTGACCAGTTTTCCCAGCACCACTTGTTAAAGAGGTTGCCTTTTTTCCATTGTATATCCTTGCCTCCTTTTTTGAAAATAAGGTGCCCATAGGTTCATGGATTTATCTCTGGGCTTTCTATTCTATTCCATTGGTCTATATTTCTGTCTTTGTGTCAGTGCCATACTCTCTTGATGACTGTGGCTCTGTAGTAGAGCCTGAAGTCAGGCAGGATGATTCCTCCAGTTCCATTCTTCTTTCTCAAGATTGCTTTGGCTATTCAAGGTTTTTTGTATTTCCATACAAATTGTGAAATGATTTGTTCTAGTTCTGTGAAAAAACGCTGTTGGTAGCCTGATAGGGATTGCATTGAATCTATAGATGGCTTTGGGTAGTATCATCATTTTTAGGATATTGAGTCTTCCAATCCATGAACACGGTATATTTCTCCATCTATCTGTGTCCTTTTTGATTCCTTTCATCAGTGTTTTATAGTTTTCTATATGTAGGTCTTTCATTTGTTTAGGTATATATACTAAGTATTTTATTCTTTTTGTTGCAATGGTGAATGCTATTGTTTTCTTAATTTCTCTTTCTGTTTTCTCATTGTTAGTGTATAGGAATGCAAAGGATTTCTGTGTGTTAATTTTATATCCTGCAACATTACTCGATTGATTGATTAGCTGTAGTAATTTTCTGGTAGAATCTTTAGGGTTTTCTATGTAGAGGATCATGTCGTCTGCAAACAGTGAGAGTTTTACTTCTTTTCCTATCTAGATTCATTTTATTTCTTTTTCTGCTCTGATTGCTGTGGCAAACACTTCCAAAACTATGTTTAATAGTAGTTGTGAGAGTCGGCACCCTTGTCTTTTTCCTGATTTCAGGGGAAATGCTTTTAATATTTCACCATTGAGGGTAATGCTTGCTGTGGGTTTGTCATATATAGCTTTTATTTTGTTGAGGTATGTTCCTTCTATTCCTGCTTTCTGGAGAGTTTTTATCATAAATGGATGCTGAATTTTATCAGAGGCTTTTTCTGCATCTATTGAGATAATCATGTTCTTTATCTTTCAATTTGTTAATGTGGTGTATCACGTTGATTGATTTGCAGATATTAAAGAATCCTTGCATTCCTGGGATAAAGCCCACTTTTTCATAATGTATGATCTTTTTAATATGTTGTTGGATTCTTTTTCCTAGGATTTTGTTAAGGATTTTTGCACCTATATTCATCAGTGATATTGGCCTGTCGTTTTCTTTTTTTGGGGCATCCTTGTCTGGTTTTGGTATTAGGGTGATGGTGGCCTCATAGAATGAGTTTAGAAGTTTCCTTCTTCTGCAGTTTTCTGGAAGAGTTTGAGTAAGATAGGTGTTAGCACTTCTCTAAATTTTTGGTAGAATTCAGCTGTGAAGCCATCTGGTCCTGGGCTTTTGTTTGCTGGAAGATTTCTGATTACAGTTTCTATTTCTGTGCTTGTGATGGGTCTGTTAGGATCTTCTATTTGTTCCTGGTTCAGTTTTGGAAAGTTATACTTTTCTAAGAATTTGTCCATTTCTTCCAAGTTGTCCACTTTATTGGCATAGATCTGCTGGTAGTAGTCTCTTGTGATTCTTTGTATTTCAGTGTTGTCTGTCGTGACCTCTCCATTTTCATTTCTAATTATGTTGATTTGGTTCTTCTCCCTTTGTTTCTTCATGAGTCTGGCTAATGGCTTGTCAATTTTATTTAGCTTAAAAAAAAACACAACTTTTAGCTTTGTTGATTTTTGCTATGGTCTTTTTTGTTTTGTTTTGCATTTATTTCTGCCCTAATTTTTAAGATTTCTTTCCTTCTACTAACCCTGGGGTTCTTCATTTCTTCCTTCTCTAGTTGCTTCAGGTGTAGAGTTAGGTTATTTATTTGACTTTTTTCTTGTTTCTTGAGGTAAGCCTGTTTTGCTATGAAACTTCCCATTAGCATTGCTTTTACAGTGTCCCATAGGTTTTGGGTTGTTGTGTTTTCATATTTATTCATTTCTATGCCTATTTTGATTTCTTTTTTGATTTCTTCTATGATTTGTTTGTTATTCAGAAGCGTGTTATTTAGCCTCCATATGTTGGAGTTTTTGATAAATTTTTTTCCCTGTAATTGAGATCTAATCTTACTGCATTGTGGTCAGAAAAGATGACTAGAAAGAGTTCAGTTTTTTTGAATTTGGCAAGGCTAGATTTATGGCCCAGGATGTGATATATTCTGGAGAAGGTTCCTTGTGCACTTGAGAAAAAGGTGAAATGGATTTTTTCAGGGTGAAATGTCCTATAGATATCAATTAGGTCTAGCTGGACCACTGTGTCATTTAAGTTTGTTTCCTTGTTAATTTTCTCTTTAGTTGATCTGTCCATAGGTGTGAGTTGGGTATTAAAGTCTCCCACTATAATTGTGTTATTGTTAATTCCCCCTTAATTCTTGTTAGCATTTGTCTTACATATTGTGGTGCTCCTATATTGGGTGCATATATATTTATAATTGTTATATCTTCGTCTTGGATTGATCCTTTGATTTTTATGTAGTGTCCTTCTTTGTCTCTTTTCACAGCCTTTATATTGAAGCCTATTTTATCTGATATAAGTATTGCAACTCCTGGTTTCTATTGGTCTCCGTTTGTGTGGAATATTTTTTTTCCAGCCCTTCACTTTCAGTCTGTATGTGTCCCTTGCTTTGAGGTGGGTCTCTTGTAGACATCGTATATAGGGGTCTTGCATTTGTATCCATTCAGCCAGTCTTTGTCTTTTGGTTGGGGCATTCAACACATTTACATTTAAGGTAATTATTGATAAGAATTTTCCCGTTGCCATTTGCCTTGTTGTTTTGGGTTCACGTTCGTACAACCTTTCTGTGTTTCCTGTCTAGAGAAGATCCTTTAGCATTTGTTCAAGAGCTGGTTTGGTGGTGCTGAATTCTCTCAGCTTTTGCTTGTCTGTAAAGCTTTTGAATTCTTCTTCATATCTGAATGAAATCCTTGCTGGGTACTGTAATCTGTGTTGTAGGTGATTCTCTTTCATAACTTTAACTATGCCCTGCCATTCCCTTCTGGCCTGAAGAGTTTCTATTGAACGATCAGCTGTTATCCTTATGGGAATCCCCTTGTGTGTTATTTGTTGTTTCTCCCTTGCTGCATTTAATATTTGTTCTTTGGGTTTGATCTCTGTTAATTTGACTAATATGTGTCTTTGGGTGTTTCATCTTGGGTTTATCCTGTTTGGTACTCTGTATTTCCTGGACTTGTGTCACTATTTCCTTTCCCATTTTGGGGAAGTTTTCAGGTATTATCTCCTCGAGTATCTTCTCATGGCCTTTCTTTTTGTCTTCTTCTTCTTCTGGGACTCCTATGATTGGAATGTTGGGGTGTTTCACATTGTACCAGAGGTCCCTGAGGTTGTCCTCATTTCTTTTGATTCCTTATTCTTTTTTCCTCTCTGCTTCATTTATTTCCACCACTTTATCTTCTACCTCACTTATCCTATCTTCTGCCTCTGTTATTCTACTGTTGGTTCCCTCCAGAGTGTTTTTGATCTCATTTATTGCATTCTTCATTTTTAGTTGACTCTTTTATTTCTTCTAGGTCCTTGTTAAACATTTCTTGCATCTTCTCGATCCTTGTCTCCAGGTTATCTATCTGTAACTCCACTTTGTTTTCAAGATTTTGGATCATTTTTATTATCATTATTCTAAATTTTTTTCAGGTAGATTCCCTATCTCCTCCTCTTTTGTTTGGCTTGGTGGGCATTTTTCATGTTCCTTTACCTCCTGGGTATTTCTCTGCCTTTTCATCTTATTTAGATTGCTGGGTTTGGGGTGGCCTGTTTTGTATTCTGGTAGTCTGTGGTTCCTTTTTATTGTGGAGGTTTCTTCCAGTGGGTGGGGCTGGGTGTTTGGCTTGTTGAGGTTTGCTGGTCAGAGAAGCTTGTGTCGGTGTTCTGGTGGATGGAGCTGGATTTTTTCTCTCTGGAGTGCAATGGAGTGTCCAGTAATGAGTTTTGAGATGGGTCTACGGGTTTGGTGTGACTTTGTGCAGCCTGTATATTGACACTCAGGGCTATATTCCTGCATTGCTGGAGAATTTGTGTGGTATGTCTTGCTCTGTAATTTATTGGCTCTTGGGTGGTGGTCGGTTTCAGTGTGAGCATGGAGGCTTTTGGATGATCTCTTATTAATTAATGTTCCCTGTAGTCAGGAGTTCTCTAGTGTTCTCAGGTTTTGGGCTTAAGCCTCTTGCCTCTGTATTTCAGTCTTATTCTTCCTATAGCCTCAAGACTTGTCCATCCATACAGCACTGATAATAAAAGTTCTAGGTTAATGGTGAAAGGATTCTCCACAGTGAGCGACACCCAGAGAGGTTCACAGAGTTACATGAAGAAGAAGAGAGGGAGGAAGGAGATAGATGTGAGCAGGAGGAGAAAAAGAGGGTTTCTAGAGAGGAGAGACATATCTAGGTTGTACTCTATTCCCTAAGTGTTCTCCACAGCCCAGAATACCCACAGAAATTCACAGAATTGGTTTAGGAAGAGAAGAGGGAGGGAGGAAATAGAGGTGATCTGAGGGAGAAATATGAGAATCAAAAGGGGGAGAGAGTGATCAAACCTGTATTTATACTCCTGAGAAAAAGTGGGTACTGAAGGTTGGATTCTTAAATGTCCAAAATTGATATCAAATACTTAAAAATGAAGATTAAAAATCTATAGTAGAGGTTAGACTCTTAAAAATACAATAGTAAAAAACCACAAAAACACACATGAAATTTAAGAAATATATATGGAGTTCACTTTAAAAATAGGGTCTTTATTTTGGGGGGTGGCAGGTTATAGTGGGTTATAAAAATGAAAATTAAGGAGTAATAGAGGAGTAATAGAGGACTTTAAAAAAAGAAAAAGTAAAAAAAGAAAGATTTTTTTTTTTTATTAAAAGTAAAAAATAGAAGTAAGAATATATCTAGGAATTTCTCTGGAGCTGTTGTGGGCAGTGTGGGTTTAGTTCAGTTTCAGATAGCTCCTTGTTTTAGCTTACACTTCTTGGTATATATAGGCCCCTTCCAGTGTACTCGGTGTTAACTACAGGGATTTTAATCTGTTGCACCTGTCACTTCTGAAGCGTTTCCCTTTGTTTCTTTGGCTTCTGTTTGCAGGTCTTTTCAGTGTCGAATTTCCATCCTGACACACATGGGGAGAGGTGGTCTCTTGTTTATGTTCACTTGTTCAGTCATGCTGTGAGGAGGGAAGGGCGCTGCAGACAAATGTCACTGGCCTGTGCGGGGAGCACTCGAGGTTTTCTGGCCACACTGGGTTTGCCCCTGCTCTGGGCGGGTATGTGTGCTTTCCCCGTCTACACTGCCCAGGCTCCAGGCTGCTCTCCAGGGAGAGGGCCCTGCATTGCATGCACTTCCCAGGCCTAAGCCACTCAGATTCGGGTTTTTGGGTATTCCACAAAAGCACAGACTTAGTTGGGCCTGTGTTTTATGCCTTCCCCAGGTGGAGCAGCTCAGGCAGCCAGGAGCTTGACGAGCACGCTCTTCCCGGGTGTGGTGGGCCTTATCCCCTCTGCCGTCCCAGCCTCAGTTTCCGAGCGTGCTGGTCGGGTGCACCTTGTGTCAGTTCTGGGGAAGCTGACTTTAGCTGTGATCCTCCCGGCAGATGTCGACCATCGAGAATCTCAAGGAAGTCCTTGGTTAGAAGCTGGAAACCTGTTTGCAGTTTTGTAGGGGATGCCATCTCTGGGGCTGAGTTTGCCCCTTTCCCCTCCCCACTGCCTCCTGCCTTCGGTGGAGGATGGGCCAGTCCGCCTCTGGGTGCCTCTTCTGGTTTTGCTCAGTCCTTCGTTCTGGGGACTGGTGGGTAGTGCCTAAGTTTAGGGCTTTTCCAAACTTAATTCTCTCTTTCTTGCTATCCAACAGTTTAAGTTGCTATCTCACATTAGCTCCCTCCAATTGCCCTCAGGGCATTCGGGCCCAGTCCTTACCCTAGGCACTGCCGCCCGCTCCTCTCTGTTCCCACTTGCTGGTAGTGGATGTGAGCATCTGGGGTACTTTTCTGCTGGGAGTTGCTTCTAAGCATGTAATCTGTCGGTTTTATTTATTTTTCCTCCCAGTTAGGTTGCCCTCAGAGATTAAAAAACTTCCCCCAGACCCGTCAGTGAGAGGGTTTCCTGGTGTTTGGAAACTTCCTCTATTAAGTCTCCCTTCCCAGGACTGATCTCCGTCCCTAACTCTATTGTCTCTCTTTTTATCTTTTATATTTTGTCCTACCTCCTTTTGAAGACAATGGGCTGCTTTTCTGGCTGTCTGATGTCCTCTACTAGCGATCAGAAGTTGTTTTGTGGTTTGCTCAGCGTTCAAATGTTCTTTTGATGAATTTGTAGGGGAGAAAGTGGTCTCCCCATCCTATTCCTCTGCCATCTTAGTTCAATTCCCCTTAAAATTTTTAAGATAAAATCTTTATTGCTTTAGATTAGGCAAACATCAGACCCAGGATCAAAAGAAGAATCCATAAGAAAAATACTCGATAGGACTTAACCAAAATAAAATATTTCACTCTGTGAAATGCAGTAAAAGAATGAAAAGATAAGACTCAGACTGGCATAAAAAAATAACAAACTTTGACAAAATACATGTATCCAGGCCATATAAAGAATACTTAAAATCCAATAATAAGGGAATAAGGAATCTATTAAAAAAATGGAAGAAAATCATGATAAGGCACTGCTCCAAAAAGGAAATGAAGGAAATTATTCACAAATAATCACATTAAACTATGTCTGACAGCATTATCTACTAAAGATATTCAAGCTAAAACCACAATGAAATATCTATACCTATTAAATGGCTAAAATTATTTTAAAAAATACACAACAATACCAACTGCTGACAAAGATGTAGAAAATTTAGAACTCTTATGTAGTGCTGAAAAGAATGCAAACTTGTAATCCACTTTGGAAAGCAATTTGGAAGTTTCTTATAACATGAAAGACACACTTTCCATATGAATCTGCAATCGTATACTAGATATACACTCTGGGAAATAAATACTTATGTTCACATGAATATATATACCCCAATCATGATAGCAGTTCTATTCATAATTATAATAAAATATGAAAAGCAAGAATATTCTTCAACAGGTGGATAGGGAAAAATGTGTAATTTAACTATACAATAGAATGCTGTTCAACAATAAAATAAAATTAAAAATAAACTATTAAAGCACACAACAGCAGTAATGAATTTCTGTAAAAGTAAAAAAAAAAAAAAAGAAAGCTATACTCCAAAGGTTATGGTGTCTGATTAAATTTGTATGAATAGCAAAGGCAAAATTCTAACAATGAAGAAGAGATAAGTGCTTGCCCAGGCTAGGAACAGAAAGAGGGTTGACTAGAAAGGAGTAATTGGAATTTTTTTTTTTTATGGTTACAGAAATGTTCTACATGTTGATGTAGAAAGTTGATTATACAATTGGATTTTTTTTAAGAATTCATAGAACTGTATGTCAAAAAGGATGAATTTTTGTCCTTGTAATATATAACTAATTTCAAAAATTGCATGAAAAAATAAAGAACTGCAGTATACAGACTTTCAAAGATGAATTAGCCTCAAGTGTTTTTATTTTTTACTTTATGAGCATCTGATATTATGGTAGATGTGAGGAGTGGATAGAAATCATGATCTGAATTCTAAGACTTTCTTTCTCACTAAGTGTTCTTAGCGGAAAAAAAAAATCTAATGACTATGTTCCTTAATTTTCTTCATATGTAGAGTGGGGATAATAATTTCCCCCCACTTGCCTCAGAGGATTGTCTTCAGGATTGAATCAGTTAAAGGATGTGAAATTACTTAGAAAATGGTAAAGATTAAAATTTTATGAAATGAGCAGTTAAAAAAATATAAAAAACACAAACAATAAAAAAATTTTGCTCAATGAAGGAAACCATAAGCAAGGTGAAAAGACAGCTTTCAGAATGGGAGGAAATCATAACAATTGAAACAACTGACAAAGAATTAATCTTCAAAATATACAAGCAGCTCATGCAGCTCAATACCAGAAAAATGAACAACCCATTCAAAGAGTGCTCCAAAGAACTAAACAGACTTCTCTACAAATAAGACATATTAGTGTACACATGAAAAGTATACACATGAAAATATGCTCAGCATCACTCATTATTAAAGAAATGCAAATGAAAACCACAATGAGGTATAAGTCTATGCCAGTCAGAATGGTCACCATCAAAATGTCAACAAACAATAAATGCTGGAGAGGGTTGCAAACTAGTACAGCCACACTGGAGAACAGTGTGGAGATTTCTTAAAAAAAAAAAAAAAAAACAACTGGAAATATAACTGTCATATGACCCAGCAATCCCACTGTTGGGCATACACACCAAGGAAACCAGAATTGAAAGTGACACAAGTACCCCAGTGTTCAATGAAGCACTGTTTACACTAGCTAGGATGTGTAAGCAATCCAAATTTCCATTGACAGACAAATGAATAAGGAAGTTGTGGTACATATACATAATGGAATATTATTCAGCTATAAAAGAAGAATGCATATGAGTTCTAATGAGGTGGATGAAACTGGAGCCTATTACACAGAGTGAAGTAAGTCAGAAGGAGAAGGACAAATGTATATTAATGCCTATATTTGAAATTTAGAAAGATGGTAGGGATGATCCTGTTTGCAAGGCAGAAAAGAGACACAGGTTTAAAGAACAGAATTTTGGACTGTATGTGAGAAGGTGAAGGTGGTATGATTTGAGAGAATAGTGTTGAAACATGTATATTACCATATACAAAATAGATTACCAGTGCAAGTTCAATGAATGAAGCGGAGCACTCACAGCTGGTGCTCTGGGACAATCCAGAGGAATGGGTTGGGGAGGAAGGTGGGAGGGGGTTACAGGATTAGGAGACACATGTGCACCCATGGCTGATTCATGTTGATGCATGGCAAAAACCATTACAATATTGTAAAGTAATTATCCTCCAATTAAAATAAGTTAACTAAAAATTTTGAAGTGAGTAATTTTTATTAGATTACTTAACATTTGGTATATATGTCATAAATTATTACACAATGAAGGATGATATAACCGTTATGAGCATTTTCTCTTACTAAATCTCATCGTTTCATTTAAGGTCTGTGTCTTCCTGCTCTATAGCATAATCACAGAGTGATTATTCAGTGCTAAGAAATAAGCTCAGTGCTGAATATGTATGAAAAATAAAGTGAAAATGAAAATCATTCAGTTGTGTCCAAATCTTTGGAACTCCATGGACGATACAGTCCATGGAATTCTCCAGGCCAGAATACTGAAGTGGGTAGCCTTACCCTTCCCCAGGGGATCTTCCCAACCCAGGGATGGAACCCAGGTCTCCCACATTGCAAGCATATTCTTTACCAGCTGAGCCACAAGGGAAGCCCAAGAAAGTTGGATTGGGTAGCCTATCACTTTTCTAGAGGATCTTCCCATCCCAGGATTTGAACTGGGGTCTCCTGCAATGCAGGCAAATTCTTTACTGACTCAGCTATCAGGGAAGTGCCTTGTAAATTAAAACCACACTCTACTTTTAGAGAACTCACAGTCTAATTAGGGAAAAAAGCTACTATAATTATAAAAGCAATATTTATTGGGCACTTTTTCTGCCAGAAATTGTTTTTTTAATTATATGTGTTAGTTATTTTCATATCAACAATATTTTTTTTAAATTTTCATGATCATTTTAATGATAAAGAAATTCAGACAAAAGTTACTGCCAAATGGTTTAAGTTAGAAATGTTGGAGCCAGAAATCAAACCCCCAAATTTTGCTTCCATTGCCAGTGTTCTTGACTTCCTCCACATCATTAATCAAGTTTACTCCTAAATACATTGTCTCAGGTGGAACTGAAGAAAAACAATGGACTAAATAAAAATTTGTCTGAACTATGAGAGCCAGACAGATAGTTATATAAAGAAAAAGTGAAAATATAACCCACATGTCAAAAAAGTAAAAATTGTTCTACACATGACTAAGCAGTATCTTTGAAATCTAAAATATAATTTAATTAGATGGACTTGTTTTTTAAAATCTATAGTGACTTCCTAGGTTACACTGCATACAAGACAGTATGCAGTGGTTAATAGGGTGGACTTTGAAGTCAGAAACACTCTAGTCTAAGTTTGCATTGACCACTTATAGATAACCTTATGAAAATAATGTTATCTCTTTAAATCTTTATTTCTTCACCCACAAAATTAGGATAGTTGTAGTAGTTAAGTCATAAAAAAGATTATTAAATGTAAATGACTGAGTACAATGTCTGGTACAAACTTGGTGATTTAGAGGTATTTCATTGACAGATTGATACAAACATGACATGCTGGGAACACATTAACACATTAAACCAATACTTTGTTAAAAATAGATATCACCCCACATTTGGTAGTAGAGTTTAAAGCCGTCTTAGTCTACTGGACTCCAACACTTCAGAGGAACAGGGGCATAGATTTGGATCTTTTCATTCCTACTATTAACCCTTGGTACACTGTGGATTTTAGTTCATATGTCTGGTTATAGAGAAATAGAAACAAGCATAAGAGTGCAATCTGTGAATGTCTTGGAATTAATTTTGGCTGTTTTGTCTAAGCATTATGATTGAATATAATGCTGTTTTGTTTAAATCTTAGAATAACAGAGGCCAGAGAGTTCCAGTTTTCATTATGATTGAAAAACCTGTATTAGAATTATCCTTCTAATTAAAGTAGCCATGGAATTTGGAAAAAAATTTAAATATATAATATCACTTGTTCAGAATCTGAAAGCAAACAAGGCAGTCAAAACTTGGGAGATGAAGACCACAGGGACAAGGAGAAAACACTGGAAAGAGTCTGACATTCTCTGTCACTTTTTCCTTCAGGGAATTTACTGATTCCTAGATGGGCATGAACTACATGCTGAATAAACAGACACGTCTCAAAGCTTTTGACAATTTAATATGACTCATGAGACACAAAAGTTTAGGGAAACTGAGACAGCCAAAACTGAAAGCTGATATTTTTAAGCTATTAAGAATTCATTAAAACAAGGTTAGTGTCTTGGAAGATAGGTCATTACACTAAGTTTTGGTGTACATATTAAAACACAAAGAGAAAGAATCATGCAAAATACAGAAAGAATGTTAGAGTCATATGGGACATGGAATCAAAAAAGTAACATATATATATACATATATATATATACATATATATATATATATAATTTGAGTGCAGAAGGAGCTCAATGGTGTAGTTGAAGTAATATCACAAATACATTTCTGTATTTGTGTATATATCACAAATATATGAATACGTTTCTACATGCATAGGCAAATGAGAAATTATCAGAATTTAAAAGAGAAACATCATCACACAAACAGAAAGTACTGCAAACAACAACCAAGAAAAATATAAAAAAGACTCTTAAGCACATTGAAACTGATGAAAACCAAACAAAATGATAAATTATTAAAATAAACAGAATAATTAGTGCATCACTTTCAAAGAAGAAAAAACAGTGATGTTTCAAAGAGAACATTAGAAAACAGAAATAGAATGGCATATTTAAAGAGCTAAAATTGAAAAAAAAAAGATAATAATTCTAGGCCTAGCAAACAAAAAAGAAAAATAAAGATTAAACAAAGATATTTTAAGTTAAACAAAGCTGACATTATCTACTGCACACAGATTTACATCATGTAACTAAGCAAAATTCCTCAATCCTAAAAAAAATGATTTTGTGTTGAAGCATGAAAAAGCAAGAAGGAATGAAGAACAAAACAAGTATAAATAAATATTCTTAGTCACTCAGTCATGTCTGTCTCTTTGTGACCCCATGAACTGTAGCCCACCAGGCTACTCTCTCCATGGGGATTCTCTAGGCGAGAATACTAGAGTGGGTTGCCATGACCTCATCCAGGGGATCTTCCAAACCAAGGGATCAAACCCAGGTCTCCCACATTGCAGACAGATTCTTTACTATCTGAGCCAACAATATAAGTTAAATAACATCATAGAGTAAGTTATCCATCATTTTTTGTCACACCTCTTTAAAAAATTGAACATTCATCTACAGTAGCAGTTTGGTAGCTATAAAATACTGCATCATACGCCCAAGTATCCAAGAGGAATCTTGCATAGCTGTGCACCCAGTAATAGGCGGATAAACATTGGTAAGTGCTGTGGAAGCTGCAGGGGACATAAAACCTGTCCTAATCACTCTCAGTCATAGACAGAATGCTCCCTTGGACAGGCACCCAGAAAGGAGAAAAAAAAATTGTTCTAAAATCTAGCTTTACTGAGGGACTATTTCAGCAAGATATTGGAAGAAATAAGAACACATGTGAAAACAATAGGGTATGAAAAACTTTGACAACCCTAGCCATTTCCTAAGGTGACAAAATGTAGGGTTGAAATAGCCAGTGGTAACCAATCCACAGCAGAAATGTGAGTTAGGGGTGAGTGCCAAGCTACCAAAGCTGTGTGAGATGCTGCTAAAGGATCTCACTTCACTTCAGCAGCATCCAGAGTACTAAACTGGTACTTTCATTGAAGAAGGAATTCATAGGACCAGGACTCCATCATGCTCGGCTGCTTCTCCAGTGGACTCTGAACTCTCTGCTTAGAGCCTATGGGAATGACAGTGGAAGGATAAGACACCTTCCGTACAGGGGAACCTTGAAGATTGTATCCAGGTTACTCATAGCCTAAGGGAAAACATACTCTAATCACCCCTGCCTCTGGACAGTATCTATCGGAATGTAACCATAGGCTTATCGGTTATTAACTGGTTGGAATGTAACAGCGGGTTTATTGATTATTAACTGTTTGATCACATAACATGTGAATGATGGGGCTATTGTGATTGTATTTACCCTTCCTTTGTAAGTCTCAAGGAATTTGGGGTGGTGGGTTTGGACACATACACATGGGATATAAAAGGTTTTCACAAATGCTGGTCAGGGTCCTTGGCTAAGATGAGACTCTGCCTTGGGCCCACCAGTGTAATAAACTGCACTCCACTATCTGCATTGTCCAAGTGAGTTTGTTTCCCGGAAAGTGTGGCTATAACATCATGACTAGGGAAAAGGCAGAGATATAGGAAATGACAGATAAGGGTATCAAAGGGAATTAAAAGGATCTGGTTACTGTTCACACTATCACCTTAAAATGAACTGTTTTATCTATAAGATATTTTATATCAGCATAATGATAACCACATTATCATTATCATTGTTGTAGATCCCAATAAACTTTGGAAAATTCTGGAAGAGATGGGAATACCAGACAACCTGACCTGCCCCTTGAGAAATCTGTATGCAGGTAAGGAAGCAATAGTTAGAACTGAACATGGGACAACAGACTGGTTCCAAATAGGAAAAGGAGTATGTTAAGGTGGTATATTGTCACCCTGATTATTTAACTTATATGCAGAGTACATCATGAGAAACGCTGGGCTGGATGAAGTACAAGCTGGAATCAAGAATCCTGGGAGAAATATCAATAACTTCAGATATGCAGCTGACACCAATATTATGGCAGAAAGCCAAGTAGAACAAAGGAGCCTTTTGATGAAAGTGAAAAAGGAGAGTGGAGAAGTTAGCTTAAAGCTCAGCATTCAGAAAACTAAGATCATGGCATCTGGTCCCATCACTTCATGGCAAATTGAGGGAGAAACAATGGAAACAGTGACAGATTTTATTTTGGGGGCTCCAAAATCACTGCAGATGGTGATTGCAGCCATGAGATTAAAAGACACTTACTGCTTGGAAGAAAAGTTATGACCAACCTAGACAGCATATTAAAAAGGAGAAACATTACTTTGCCAACAAAGGTCTGTCTAGTCAAGGCTATGATTTCCCCAGTAGTCATGTATGGATGTGAGAGTTGGACTCTAAAGAAAGCTGAGGGCTGAAGAATTGATGCTTTTGAACTTGTAGTGTTGGAGAAGATTCTTGAGAGTCCTTTGGACTGCAAGGAGGTCCATCCAATACATCCTAAAAGAAATCAACCCTAAATATTCATTGGAAGTATTGATTCTGAAGCTGAAGCTCTGATACTTTGGTCACCTGAGGCAAAGAGTTGATTCACTGGAAAAGACCCTGATGCCGGGAAAGACTGAAGGTGGGAGGAGAAGGGATTGACAGAGGATGAGATAGTTGGATGGCATCACCATTTCAATGGGCATGAGTTTGAGTAAAATCTGGGAGTTGGTGATGGACAGGGAGGCCTGGCATGCTGCAATCCATGGGGTTGTAAAGAGTTGGACATGACTGAGTGACTGAACTGAACTGGACAATAACCACAAAGCAAAAATATAAAGTACATTCTAAAAGGTAAGTAAAGGGGAATCAAAATATATCATCATAAAAACACCAATATACAAATATAGGGAATAACAGAGGAAAAAAAAAAAGAATAGAACTACAAAACGACCACAAAGCAATCAATATGATGACATTTGTAAGTCTTTGTATGTCAATAATTACTCTAGATATAAATGTTACTTATTTTGTTGTTCAGTTGCTAAGTCATGTCCGACTCTTTGCAACCTAATACACTGCAGCATGCCAGGCTTTCCTGTCCTTCACTATCTCCCTGAGTTTGCTCAAACTCCTGTCCACTGAGTCAGTGATGCCACCCAACCATCTCATCTTCTATCACCCCCTTCTCTTCCTGCCCTTAATCTTGCCCAGCATCAAGGTATTTTCCAGTGAGTCAGCACTTCACATCAGGTGGCCAAAGTATTGGAGATTTAGCTTCAGGATGAATCTGTCCAATGAATTTTCAGGGTTGATTTCCTTTAGGATTGACTGGTTTGATCTTGCTGTCAGAGGGACTCTCAAGTTTCTTCTCCAGCACCACAATTCAAAAGCATCAACTCTTCATCACTAAGCCTTCTTTACAGTTCAATTCCCACATTCCTATATGACTATTGAAAAATCTGTAACTTTGACTATATATACCTTTGCTGGTAAAGTGATGCCTCTGCTTTTAAATATGCCATCTAGTTTGGCCATAGCTTTTCTTCCAAGGAGCAAGCAGCTTTTAATTTCATGGCTGCAGTCACCTTCAGCAGTGATTTTGGAGCCAAGAAAATAAAATCATTGTTTTCATTATTTCCCCATGTATTTGCCATGGAGTGATGGAATTGGATGGGATTATAATTAATTATAAAATAATGTGATAATATAAATAATTACTCTAAATATAAATATTCACCATTCAAGGACACAACGTAGCTAGGTGAATTTAAAAAAAAAAAAAAAAGAAAAAGAAAAAGGACTCAAGTCTATGCTGCCTGCAATAGACTCACTTCAGATTTAAGCACAAGGGTTTCACTTCAGAGTTAACTGCACTCATAGTATCAATGAATGGAAAGTATATCCAATTCCAGTGGAAATGTAAATAAAGTGAGGGTAGCTATTCTTATATCATACAAAAGATAGCTTAAACAAAAATGGAAACAAGAGACAAAGATGGTCATCATATAATGACAAAGAGGTTAATTCATCAAGAAGATATATGACTCATTGGTAAAGACCCTGATGCTGGTGAAGATTGAAACTAGAAGGAAAAGAGGACAACAGAGGATGAGATGATTGGATGGCATCACAGATTCAGTGGACATGAAATTGGGCAAATTCTGGGAAAAGGTGAGGGACAGGGAAGCCTGGCATACTGCAGTCTGTGGCGTTGCAAAGAGTCAGATACAACTTGGCAATTGAACAGCAATGTACACTCAACATGGCACACCTGAAAATATTAAGCAAATACTAATAGGTGTGAAGGGAGAAATAAACAACTACATTAATAGTAGAGGACTTCAACACAGCAATTTCAGCATTACAGTTAGTCTAGGAAGAAATCAAAAAATAAAATGTTGCACATGGGTCATACATTAGACAGATTGCATCTAATAGAAATTTGCAGAACATTCCATCCATAGCAGTAATTCTACTGCTACACATTCATCCATAGTACACATAGACCAGCCTCCAGATTGATCACATGATAGGTCACAAAACAAGCCTTACTTTTCACAAAGTAAAAAAATTAAAATTATTCTAAGTATATTTCTGATCAAAATGATACAAAGCTAGAAATCAACAAGAGAAAAGCTGGAAAATTTAGTAACATGTGGAAACTAAACAGCACACTTCTGAACAAACCATGTGAGAAGAAATCAAAAGGAGAATGAAAGGATAATTCAAAAGAAGTAGCTACTGAAAAACAACACACCAAAACCCACAGGGTGCTGCAAAAGCAGTTCTGGAAGGGAAGGTAGCTGCAATAAACATATGCACTAGGAAATAAGATCTTAAATATACAACTCAACTATACTCCTCCAGGGACTAGAGGGAAGAAAAAAAAAGAGTGAAAATGAACTAGGCCTAAAGTTAATAGAAGGAACGAAATAACAAAGATCAGAAGTAAATAATATAAAGATGGGGAAAAAATTCAAAAGCTTCACAAAACTAAGTGGTATTTCAAAAAGATAAACAAAATTGACAAATCTTTAGCTAGACTAAGAAAGAAAGAAGAGTTAAATAAAATCAGAAATAAAAGAAAGATGTTAAAACTGATACTAAAGAAATATATAGGACCATAAGAGAGTACTATGAACAATTATTTGCTTTGTATACCAACAAAGTGGATAACTTAGAATAAATGCTTTTTTTTTTTTTCTAAATGACTTCAGTCATGTCTGACTCTGCAGTCCCATGGACTGTAGCCTGCCAGATTCCTCTCTCCATGGAATTTTCCTGGAAAGAATACTGAAGTGTATTGCCTTGCCCTCCTCCGGGTGATCTTCCCAGCCTAGGGATCGAACCTACATCTCTTATGTCTCCTGCATTGGCAGGCAAGTCCTTTTATCCAGAAGAAAAAAATGCATTCCTAAAAATGGACGAGCTACCAAGAGAAAAATATAAATCTGAATATACTAATAACACATGGGAGATCTAATTATTAATCAAAAAAAATAATACAGAAAAGCTCAAGACCAAATATATTCACTGGTGAATTTTACCAAACATTTAAAGATTTTCTAAAACCAGCCCTTTTCAAACTCTTCCGAAAATTTGACTAGAGCACCCATTTGTAAATTCACTTTTCATGGCCAACATTACCTTGGTACTAAACTAGATAAAGACACTGAAGACAAAACAAAACAAAAAAAGTTATAGATCAATATCCCTAATGAAAATAGATGAAAACTTTCAATAAAATATTGGAAAGTTCAACTGAACAATATACGAAAAGAATTATATACAAAACCAAGAGGCATTTATTCCTGGGATGCAAAGGTGGCTCAATATATACAAATAAATAAATATGATACATCAAATTAAATGGTTAAAAGATAAAATTAATTATTCCAATAGATGCAAAAACTGAAAAAAATAACATCTTTTTATAAAAAAGTCTCATCAAATTTGGTGCTAAATAAATGATCTCAATATAATAGAGGTAATATATGACAAACTCAGAGCTGATATTATAGTCAATGATGAAAATTAAAAGATTTTCTAAAAAAAAAGTTTTTATCTAATTTGAGGAACAAGACAAATGTGTACACTATCACCATTCTTATTTAACATAGTAGTACTGTCTCAAGCAAGTAGAAAAGAAAAAATAAATAAATAAAATTTTCCACTTTGGAAAGGGCAAAGTGAAATAGTTATTTGCAAATGATATGATATTACAATGAGAAAATCCTAAAAACTCAACAAACAGTAGGAATTAATCAATACATTCAGATGAGTTTCAGAATATTAAATAAACATAGAGAAATCAGTTATGTTTCTATAAACCAACAATAAAATAGCTTGAAAAGAAATTTAAAATTTTCTTTCAATATCATCAAAAATAAAAATAATGAGAAATAAATTCAACCAAGGAAGTTAAAGAGCTATAAAATAAACACTACAATACTCTGATGAAAGAAGTTGAAGATGCAAACAAATGGATATTTATCTGAGATTATGGATTGGGATACTAACTATTGACAGAAGTCAATTGTAGATTAAATAAGATCCTTAAAAAATCTCCACTGAATTTTCATATTTATAGAAAAGAAAATTCTGAAATTTGTGTCAAACCTCAAAAGTCGCCAAATTGCCAAAACAATCATGAGAAAGAAGAGTAAATCCAGAGACATCATAATTCCTGATTTCAAACTACTAAAAAGCTACAATGATAATATGCTATTGGGGCTTCCCTGATAGCTCAGTCGGTAAAGAATCCTCCTTTAATACAGGAGACCCCAGTTCAATTCCTGGATTGGGAAGGTCCACTGGAGAGGGTATAGGCTACCCACTCCAGTATTCTTGGGCTTCCCTTGTGGCTCAGTTGGTAAAGAATCCACCTGTGATGCAGGAGGCCTGAGTTTGATCCTTGGGTTGGGAAGATTCCCTGGAGAAGGGAAAGGCTACCCACTCCAGTACTCTGGCCTGAAGAATTCCATGGATGGTATAGTCCATGGGGTCTCAAAATGTCAGACAAGACTGAACGACTTTCACTTTCACTTTGCCATAATGATGGAAACATAAACAAACAGAAGAGATAAGAGAGTCTGGAAATAATCTATATATATGGTCAACCAATATTTTGACAAAGTGGCAAAAAACACTCAATAGGGAAGGATCATCTCTTGCACAAATGGTGCTGTGGATACTGTAAAACACACACACACACGAAGAAAGAAAGAAACTAGAACTCTTTCTTATATTGCTCACAGAAATTAACTTCAAATGGATTAAAAACTTAAACTAAGGCTTGATATTTCAAAATTCCTGGAAGAAAACATAAGAAAGTCTTCTTGATGTTGATACTGGCAATGAGTATTTGGATATGACTCCAAAAGCACAAGAAACAAAAACAAAAATAATCAACAAATGTGACTACTTCTGCATAGCCAAAGAAACAAAAAAAAAAAAATGAAAAGTCAACTGTGAAATTATGATTTACAGTAAGAAATATATGCTTTCTCTTTGTCTCTGTTCCTGGAAGAAAGCTCCTAAAACCCTTGGAATTTCCTAAGTGATAAGAACAAAAATGTTGTTTTATGTTGTGTATTAACACACATTAGAGGTAAATTTTGGAAAGAATATTAGCAAATGAGCTGGTCATCAGAGGAACCAAACCTATGATTCGAGAGTTGGGACTTTATCTCATACCCTCCTGACCTCCAGGGAAAGAAGACAGGCTAGAAGTTGAATTGATCACCAACGTTCAATAATTTAATCAATCATACCTACAAAACAGTACCTCCATTAAAACATAAAACAAAAGATTTGGAGAGTCTCTGAGTAAGTTAACATATGAAGACATAATGGCTTGACTGGAGAGAGCATTAAAACCCTATGGCCCTTCACACCTAATCTGCCCTTTGCATCTTTTCCATTAAGCTGTTCCTGAATTCTGTCCTTTTACAATAAACCAATGATCAAGTAAGTAAAATGCTTATCTGAGTTCTGAGAACTTCTACTGCAGATTAATTAATCCCAAGGTTGAGGGTCTTAGAACCTCTGATCTATAGCTTATAGTTCAAAAGTACAGGTGACAACCTGGTTTTGTGACTGACTTCTGAAGTTGGGAGGGAAAGTCTTGTAGCACTGAGGGCTTAACCTGTGAAATCTAATGATAAAGTCCAGGTGGTTGGCTTCAGAATTGAGTTGAACTGTAGGTCGCACAGTTGATGTTGCAAAATTGTTTGGTGTTGTGGGACTTGCTCCCCACTCCATATTGGAAATTGGTTCCAAGATTCTTAACCTACAGCATGGGAAAAACGTTTGTAAACATATGGAATGTTTAAAAAATGGTACAAATGAACATATTTACAAAGCAGAAATAGAGTCACAGATGTAGAAAATAATCTTATGATTACCAGGATGGGTAAAAGGGGAGGAATAAATTGGAAAATTGTAATTGGCATATATATATATATATGTATATATATATATATATAGTATTGTATATATAATAGAAAACTAACAAAAACTATTGTTTAGCACAAGGAAATTTACTCAATACTCTGTGATGATCTACATGAGAAAAGTAATCAAAAAAAGAGTGGACATAGGTATACATATAAATAATTCACTTTGCTGTACAGTACGAAGTAACACAGCATTGTAAATCGACTATAGTCCAACAACAGCAACAAAAATATATTGCACAGCACAGGGAAATAATAACCATTATTTTGTAATAACTTTAAGTGGATAATAATCCATGAAAACATGAATCACTATGGTGTTAATCCAAAAATAATTTAATATTATAAATCAAATATACTTCAAAAAATATCTCCCCAAAAACAAGATATTACCTCACACCTATTAGAACAGCTATTATCAGGAGGATAAAACAAGTGTTGATGAGAATGTGAAGAAAAAGAAATCCTTAGGCACTGCTGGTTGGAATGTAAAAATTTTTGTTGCCACTATTAAAAGAGTATGGTGTTTCCTAATTTTAAAAAAAATAAAAAATTTAAAAAACATGGAACTAACATATGATCCACTAATTTCACTTCTGGGTATATATTCAGAGCAAATGAAAACAGGATATCAAAAAGATATCTGCACTCCCATGTTTATTTCAGTATTATTCTTGTTAAAAAAAAATTATGGAAGCATTTTATGTGTCCGTGAATGAATGAATGCATACAGAAGATGTGATAGAATTGTTTACACAATGGAATAGTATTCAATTATCAGAAAGAAAGAAATACTGCCATTGGGACAACCATTTGGACCTTGAGGGCATTATCCTTAGTGAAATAAACCAGAAAAATATAGACAAATATTCTAAGATATCACTTATATGTGGAATCTGAAGCAGTCAACCTCACAGAAACAGGGAATAGAATGGTGATTATCAGGAGCTGGAGAAGGATGAACATGAGAAATGTTAACATGTTAAAATTGCAAATAGAAGATGTACATGTTCTGGAGATCTAATATAGAGCATAGTGATTATAGTCACCAATAGTGTCTTCATATTCAAAACTGCTAGGAAACTAGGTCTCATACGTGCTTACCACATAAGGAAATGATATTTATGTCATGGGATGGAAGTGTTAGCTAAAGCTACAGTGGTAATCATATACAAAGATTACCAATATATATCAATTGGTAATATATATTGGATATATATAGATATTGGATATACCAATCAATTTCTGTGCATACCTGAAATTTATACAATGCTATTGTGTAACCAGTATCTCAATAAAAGGAATTAGAAATATATGAATAAGTGAATATTAACTTTGCAAAATTAGAAATAGTGATGTCTTCTGTATTCCAAACATATATGTACATATGTGCATGTATATACACACATACATATAACTAAAATGCAAAATGGTAGCACAAATAATAGGAAAGGTAAACTGAATTAAAAGTATCCATAATCCTTGCATTATTTGAAAATGGTAAAAATACTGTTTTATGTCAAGGCTGCATGCTATAATCTCTGATATTATCTTTAAAAATATAATCCCTTAAATATATAATTAATAATATAATGGAGAATAAATGGAGAACAATTATGATAATGATAATAAATTTGATTAATTCAAATGAAGGCAAAATAAGTGAAAAGTTGGTCACAGCACATATCAGACAAATAGATAACAAATGATGCATGGTAGATACACATCAGCTAGAAGAAAGCTGGACTGGTTTTACTCCACATAAGAAAAAAGAAAAAGAATAAAACTTTAGCTCAAGAAGTATTAGTAGAAAGAAAGAAATATTTTATAAAGAAAAATATCAATCTAATAAGAAAGCAAAATAACTTTATTTTTCTTAATATATATATTCTAGTTATTTTTAACTAATTAATTTTAACTGGAGGAAAATTATTTTACAATATTGTGATAGTTTTTGCCATACAGCAACATGATCGGCAACAGATATACATGTGTCCCCCATCCTAACCCCCCCCTTCCCCCACCCTCACCACCCTATCCCCCTGGGTTGTCTTAGAGTACCAGCTTCAGGTGACCAGCTTCATGCATCAAACTTGTACTGGTCATCTCTTTTACATATGGTAATGTCCATATTTCAATGCTATTATCTCAAATCATCCCACCCTTGCCTTCTCCCACTGATTCCAAAAGTTGTTTTTTTCTTTACAACTTTATCTCTTTCACTGCCTTGCCTATAAGATTGTTGTTATCATCATTCTAAACTGCACATGTATGAGTTAATATGCTGTATTTATCTTTTTTCTTTCTGACTTACCTCACTCTGTATAATAGGCTCTAGGTTCATCCACCTCATTAGAACTGACTCAAATACAGTCCTTTTTGTAGCTGAGTAATATTCCATGTGTATGTGTACAGCTTCCTTATTCATTCATCTACAGACAGACCTCTAGGTTACTTCCATGTTCTAGCTATTGTAAACAGTGCTGCAATGAATACTGGAGTACAGGGGTCTCTTTCAGTTCTGGGTTCCTCGAGTTGTATGCCCAACGGTGGGATTGCTGGATCATATTCTATTGCTGGGTCATATACTGGAACAGTTCTATTCCCAGTCTTTTTGAGGAATCTCCATATTGTTCATATTGTTCTCCATAGTGGCTGTACCAGTTTTCACACCCAACAGCACTATAAGAGGGTTCCCTATTTTTCCACACACGCTCTGCAGAATTTATTGCTTGTAGATTTTTTGATGGTGGCCATTCTGACCAGCATGAGATGATACCTCATTGTGGTTTTGATTTGCATTTCTGTAATAATGAGTGATGTTGAGCATCATTTCATGTTTTAGCAGCCATCTGTATGTCTTCTTTGGAGAAATGTCTCTTTATTTCTTTGGCCAACTTTTTGATTGGGGTGTTCATTTCTCTGGTATTAAGTTGCATGAGCTGCTTGTATATTTTTGAGATTAATTCTTTGCCAATTTTTTTCATTTGCTGTTATTTTCTCCCATGCTGAAGGGTGCCTTTTCACTTTGCTTATAGTTTCCTTCATTTTGCAAAAGCTTTTAAGTTTAACTAGGTTCCATTTGTTTATTTTTGGTTTTATTTCCATTGCTCTGAGAGGTGGGTCATAGAGGATCTTGCTGTGATTTATGTCAGAGAGTGTTCTGCCTATGTTTTCCTTTAAGAATCTTATAGTTTTTGGTTTTACATTTAGGTCTGTATTCTACTTTAAGTTTATTTTTGTGTATGGTGTTCCAAAGTGCTCTAGTTTCATTCTTCTACACATAGTTGAACAGTTTTCCCACCACCACTTGTTAAAGAGACTGTCTTTTCTTCATTGCATATTTTTGCCTCCTTTGTCAAAGATAACGTGTCCATAGGTGCATGGATTTATTTCTGGGCTTTGTATTATGTTCTCTGGATCCATATATTTCTGTCTTTGTGCCTGTACCATACTGCCTTGATGACTGTACCTCTGTAGTATAGTCTGAAGCCAGGAAGATTGATTCTTCCAGTTCCTATCTTCTTTCTCAAGATTGCTTTGGCTATTCAAGGTTTTTAGTGTTTTCATATAAGCTGTGAAGTTATTTGTTCCAGTTCTGTGAAAAATGTCTTTGTTAGTTTGATAGGGATTGCATTGAATCTACAGATTTCATTGGGTAGGATACTCATTTTCACTCTATTGATTCTTCTAACACAAGAACATGGTATATTTCTCCATCTATTTGTGTCATCTTTGATTTCTTTCATCAGTGTTTTATGGTTTTCTATATACAGGTATTTTATTTTATTTTATTTTATTTTGTTTTGTTTTATTTTATGATGGCCCATTAGTCCTTTAATTTTTGTAATTTTTTTCCAATTATTTTTATTAGTTGGAGGCTAATTACTTTGCAATATTGTAGTGGTTTTTGCCATACATTGACATGAATCAGCCATGGATTTACATGTGTTCCCCATCCTGAACCCCCTCCTCCTACCTCCCTCCCCATCCCATCCCTCTGGGTCATCCTAGTGCACCAGCCCCGAGCACTTGTCTTATGCATCCAACCGGGACTGGCTATCTGTTTCATACTTGATAATATACATGTTTCAATGCTGTTCTCTCAGATTATCCCACCCTTGCCTTCCCCCATGGTGTCCAAAAGTCTGTTCTATACATCTGTCTCTTTTTCTGTCTTGCATATAGGTTTATTTTTACCATCTTTCTAAATTCCATATATATGTGTTAGTATACTGTATTGGTGTTTTTCTTTCTGGCTTACTTCACTCTGTTCTATACAGGTCTTTTAAAGTATAGCTTACTTACAGTGTTTCAGATGACCAGCAAGGTGACTCATTTATACATATACACATATATTATTTTGAAATTATTTTCCATTCATCACAGTTATTGCAAGATGTTGATTATAATTTCCTTTGCTATACAGTAAACCTTTGCTGCTTGTTGCATATCTAGTTTGTTTAAATCATAAATCTAGCATAATATTCATACTGACTTCCTAAGATGACAGTGTAGAAGGATGTGTGTGCTCATCTTCTGTGAGAACATAAAAATTGCAACTAGCTGCTGAACAACCATCTACAGGAGAATGTTGGGAACCAACAACAACAACAAAAAATATATACTCCAACCAAGGGCAAAGGAGAATCAACAAGAAGACAGTAGGAGGGGTGTAATTGTGTTTAAATTAAACTTCATATGTCAGAAAATCTTGGAGGGCACAAACCAAACCTCGTGGTCAACAAGACCCAGGGAAAAGAGTTGTGACCCCACAAAAGATTGAGCCAGAGCTGCCTTTGAGTGTTTGAGTGTCTCCTGCAAAGGCATGAATCAGCAGTGGCCTGCCATAGGGACAAAGGCTTTGGAAACAACAGTCCTGGGAGGTGCAGCATGTGACATAAGCCCCCTTAAAGGAGGTAGCCGTTAGCTCTACTATAGAGGAATTGGGTAGATGACTCACAAACTGGAGAACAATTATACCAAATAAGTTTTCACACTGCTGCAAAAGTTTTAGGCCCTACAACAGACTTCCTAACCTGGGGATTTGACAAAGGGACTGAGTAGCCCCAGGAAATCTGACTTTGAAAGTCAGAAGAATTTGATTACAGAACTTCCACAAGACTGGAGAAACAGAGACTCTTGGAGGGTACAAACAAAACCATGTGCACACTAGGGCCCAGGAGAAAGGAGCAGTGAGCCCACAAGAGACTGAGTCAGACTTACCTATGTGTGACTGGGAGTTGCTGGTGGAGGCATGGCTTTTTTCCAAGAGAAGCTTTTCCTTAGGCTCAAAAATCACTGTGGACATTGAATTCAGCCACAAAATTAAAAGACTATTGCTCCTTGGAAGAAAAATAATGACAAACTTAGACAACGTATTAAAGAGCAGAGACATTATTTTGCCTACAAAGTTATGTATATTCAAAGTTATGGTTTTTCCAGTAGTCATGCATGGATGTGAGACCTGGACAGTTAGAAAAGGCTGAGGGCTGAAAAAGCGATGGCTTTGAACTGCGTTAATGGAGAAGACTCTTGAGATTCCCTTGGACAGCAAAATGATCAAACCACTCAATGCTAAAGGAAATCGACACTGAATATTCACTGTAAGGATTGATGCTGAAGCTGAAACTCCAATATATTGGCCACCTGATGTGAAGACACTGATGCTGGGAAAGCTTGAAGGCAGGAAGAGAAGGGGATGACATAGGATGAGATAGTTGGATGGCATCACTGACTCAATGGACATAAGTTTGAGCAAACTCTAGGAGATGGCGAAGGAAAGAGAAGGCTGTCTTGTTGCAGTCTATGGGGTTGCAGAGAGTCAGACACGACTGAGCAACTGAGCAACAATTCATATGAAGTCAAATAAGTGGGATAAAAATGTAATAAACCTTTTAGCTTGGGAAAATTCATAAGTTTTCTAATATATTTTATTACATATATTATTTTTATATATGTATACAAAAGCTTCTCTACTATGCTTGATAAATGCTTAAGAAAGAACATCAAAAAAAGAAGAGATTGTGAAATCGGAAAACACAAACTAAATGAAATATGAGCACTGAATATAAAATAGAAAAAGTGAAACAAACTAGAAAAGAATAAAAGACCATCATATAATCCAGTTGTATTTAAACATGATTGCTAATTAGAAAAATATCTGGAGATAAAAATGCAATACCCAAGCATTTGAATTTTTATAAAATTTTCAAAATAATTCTGATATGCCTTTGGATTTTAATAAGTGATTGCAGGTTTTTTTTTCTGTTATAGTTTTGGTGATATAGAGTTCTATTATTTTTCTGTTGACCAATCATGACATAATGGTATTAAGTAAGTAATAGTTACAATATCACAATAGTAAAAGATGTTTATCAGTTTTCACAATGAATAGCCAGACCAAAAATATGAGATAATTAAAATTGCAAGCCATAATGAGAACATAGTTAACTTAACAATATGACATAATTACATAGAATTTGAGAGGCCAAACAAGGTAATGTGGTATGTGGAAGTGTATACATGCACATGCTTTCATCTGTCAAGCTTATCTAAGTTGGTTGGTGTAGCTAATCCATTTACAGTTAAGGTGATTATCAATATGTATGATCCTATTACCATTTTCTTAGTTGTTTTGGATTTAGTTTCTGTTAACTCTTTCCCTTGTGTTTCCTGCCTAGCAAAGTTCCTTTAGCACATGTTATAAAGTTGGTTTGGTGGTACTGAATTCTCTTAATTTTTGCTTTTCTAGAAAGCTTTTGATTTCTCCATCAAGTCTAAAGGAAAGTCTGCTGGGTAGTGTAGTCTTGGTTGCCGGTTCTTCCTTTTCATCACTTTAAATGTATCATGCATTCCCTTCTGGCTTGTAGGGATTCTGTTGAGAAATCAGCTGATAGCCTGATGGGAGTTCCCCTGTATGCTATTTGTCATTTTTCTCTTGTTGCTTTTAATATGCTTTCTCTGTCTTTAATTTTTGTCAGTTTGATTACTATGTGTCTTGTTGTCTTCTTTTTGGGTTTATCCTGCTTGGGAATCTCTGTGATTCATGGATTTGGTTGACCATTTCATTACAAAGTTAGGGATGTTTTCAGCTATGCTTTCTTCACATATTTTCTCAGATCCTTTCTCTCTCTTCTTCTTCTTGGAATCCTGTAATGCGAATGTTTGTGCATTTAATGTTTTCCCACAGGTCTCTTAGGCTCTCTTCATTTCTTTGCATTTTTTTCTCTATATTCTGTTCTGTGGCAGTGATTTCTACAATCTGTCATCCAGGTCATTAAGTTCTTCTGCCTAAGTGATTCTGGTATTGAGTCCTTCTGGTGTATTATTCATCTCTTCATTTGTTCCTTAGCTCTTCTAGGTCTTTGGTAAACAAATCTTGCATCCTCTGTATTGTTCTCCTGGGAACCCGGATCATCTTCACTATCATTATTCTGGATTATTTTTCTGGAAGGTTGCCTGTCTCCACTCCCTTTAGATGTTTTTCTGAGGTTTTATTTTGTCCCTTCATCTGGGACATAACCTTATGGTTTTTTTTTTTTGTTTGTTTGTTTGTTTTGTTCTGTTTTGTTTTTTTAGTCCTGATTAATTTTCTGTAATATGGCTTTTCTTTTAGCAAAACAATAGGAAAGAATAGAGGTCTCTTCAAGAAAATTAGAGACACCAAAGGGACATTTCATGCAAAGATGGAAACAATAAATGAGAGAAATGGTATGGACCTAACAGAAGCAGAAGATATTAAAAAGAGGTGGCAAGAATACACAGAAGAACTAATTTTTTTTTAAAACTTCTTCATGACCCAGATAACCATAACAGTGTGATCACTCACCTAGAGCCAAATATCCTGGATAGCAAAGTTAAGTGGGCTTTACGAAGCAACACTATGAGCAAAGCTAGTGGAGATGATTGAATTCCAGCTGAGCTATTTCAAATCCTAAAAGATGATCCTGTGAAAATGCTGCACTCAATATGCCAGAAAATTCGGAAAACTTAGCAGTGGCCACAGGACTGGAAAAGGTCAGTTTTCATTCTGATCCAAAGAAAGGCAATGTCAAAGAATGTTCAAACTACCACACAATTGTGCTCATCTCACACGCTAGCAAAGTAATGCTCACAATTCTCAAAGCCAGGCTTCAACAGTAAGTGAACCATGAACTTCCAGATGTCCAAGCTGGATTTAGAAAAGGCAGAGGAACAAGAGATCAAATTGCCAACAACCTCTGGATCATTGAAAAAGCAAGAGACTTTCAGAAAAACATCTAATTCTGGATTATTGACTACACCAAAGCCTTTGACTGTGTGGATCACAACAAACCGGGGAAAATTCTTTAAGAGATGGGAATACCAAACCACCTTACCTGCTTCCTGAGAAATTTGTATGCAGGTCAAGAAACAACAGTTAGAACTGGAAATGGAACAATGGACTGGATCCAAATTGGGAAAGGAGTAGTACATCAAGGCTGTATATTGTCACCCTGCCTATTCAACTTATATGCACAGTATGTCATGCAAAATGACAGGCTGGGTGAAGCACAAGCTGGAATCAAGATTGCTGGGAGAAATATCAATAACTTCAGATATGCTGATGACACCACCATTAAGGCAGAAAGCAAAGAAGAACTAAAGAGCCTCTTGATGAAAGTGAATGAGATGAGTGAAACTTTATTAAACTCAACATTCAGAAAACTAAGATCATAGCACCCAGTCCCATCTCTTCATGACAAATAGATGGGGAAACAATGGAAACAGTGACAGACTTTATTTATTTATTGTGTTTTTTTTTTTTTTTTTTTTTGCTCCAAAATCACTGCTGATGGTGACTGCAGCCATGAAATTAAAAGACACTTGCTCCTTGGAAGAAAAGCTATGACCAACCTAGACAGCATATTAAAAAGCAGAGACATTACTTCACCTACAAAATCTGTCTTTTCAAAACTGTACTTTTTCCAGTAGTCATGTATGGATGTGAGAGTTGGACTATAAAGAAAGCTGAGTGCTAAAGAATTGATGCTTTTGAACTATGGTGTTGGAGAAGACTCGAGGGTCCCTTGGACTGCAAGGAGATCAAACCAGTCAGTCCTAAAGGAGATCAGTCCTGAATGTTCATTGGAAGGACTGATGCTGAAGCTGAAACTCCAGTACTGTGACCACCTGATGGGAAGGACAGACTCACTGGATATAAACTGTAATGCTGGGAAAGATTGAAGGCAGGAGGAGAAGCAGATGACAAAAGATGAATTGGTTGGATAGCATCACTGACTCTAGGGACATGAGTTTGAGCCAGTTCGGCTCCAAGGCCAGATTCCCTGAGGATTCCCAGTGCCTTTGTCATGTCCGCAGGATGAGAATCCTGACATGGTGTTCAGAAACTTCACAACAGTGGGAAATTTTCTTCTTTGGTATTATTGTTCTCCAGTTTGTGGGTCACCCACTCAGCGCCTATGGCATTTGATTTCTTCATGATTTTGCCCCTCCTATCATCTTGCTGTGGCTTCTTCTTTGTCTTTGAACATGTGGTATATTTTTTAGTGGGTTTCAGGCTTCTCCTGTAGATGGTTGTTTAACAGTTATTAGTGATTTTGGTGTTCTCACAGGAGGAGATGAGCACACATATTTCTGCTCTACTATTTTGAATCAGAAGTCAAGAAAGTAAAACAATTTTAAATTTTGAATTATTCTAACAGCATAGCTTCAAATCCTCTAAAATAAAATTTCTCACAGCTTTTCAATTATCAAATAGACTAATAGGCCAAATGAGAAACAGACAATTAGATTTAACTCTTTTCAGTAACTCCTTTCAGTAACTGTTAAATTAAAAAAAAATCAGTAAGGATTAAAGAAGGCTTGACTTACTTAATAAAAAATATTGAGTCATATATAAAAATTAAATATCCAATAGGTACAAAAACTGATCCTATTCTGCATATTAAAGCAAATATTGGTCAATATTAAACTATAGAAACCATGCAAAATGTAATCTAATACTGATGAATAATTGAGATACAAATTAGTAACTTTTAAAATGTAACTTAGAAATATTTATTTCACTGTAAATGAAGCTATTGATTCTAAATAATCCATATGCTAAAGTATAAACTACATTGGACATTTAAAGATATTTAGAGCTGACAAGTCGCTAGCAAAACTGATTAAGTAAAATATAACAACAACTATAATAGCATCAATAATAACACCTACAATGGTAAGGTAGAAAATTTTTAGGTAGTCAGTAACAGAATAAGGCCTTGGTTTCTTATTTTAAAAATAGAGTTTCAGTTTCCACCTATTTTCTTACACATGCATCTAACTCCATTAATATATAGCTATACTTGTTGTTCCAGTTCCTTGGTATTCAAGGGAATGCCTCCCTTGCCTGGAAGACGTAAAACACTTGAGCCCATGATAAGACAATCAGTAATTGATGTCCAAATTATTGAGAAACACCAGGTGAATCAACAACATTAAGACATACATATGGCCCTTAAACAATGGCTTGTGGCCATGAGAAAAGGTAAGGGATGGAGACTCACTGTCTTAGGAAAACTCAAGGACTGAGAGGTCAAAAAAACCATAAAACTGACAAACTATGCATGACGACTTTAAACTGATTGGTCAGGAATTGCATACTTTAGAACCCTGAAAACAACCAAAAACGAACAAGCCAGTTATGGCAAAGAGGAAAACTGTTGTGATTCCTGATTTTTCAGGACACTTTTCCCCCTTTCAATTTTATGATGAGAGCTTTGGACTTCTACTCTCTGAAATAAAACTCTGCCTGTGTGAGTGTCTGCTGTCTGTAGATTTCATTGTTTGGATTCACAAACAAGACCTTTGATTTCCATTTCAATGTTAGGTAATGTTCCCTAACACATTTAAGCATTTAATATATGCTAGGTTCTATACTAAAATCTTTACATGCATTATCTCAGGGTTTCTCACACTGGCCAACCATTAGTATCACAAAGAGAGCTTTTATAAAGTAATTAAAGGCTATACACTCCAGTAATCTGGCCAGGAGAATTCCATGGACTATGTAATCCATGAGGTCACAAAGAGTTGGACACAATGGAATGACTTTCACTTTCCCTTTAGACTCCATTGAGACTAATTGATTAAAATTGTCAGTGGGGAGGGAGGAGCTAAGATGATGGAGTAATAGGTTGGGGAGACCACTTTCTGCCCTACAAATTCATCAAAAGACCATTTGAACGCTGAGCAAACTCCACAAAACAACTTCTGATCGCTAGCAGAGGACATCAGGCACCAAGAAAAGCAGTCCATTGTCTTCAAAAGGAGGTAGGACAAAATATAAAAGATAAAAAGAGAGACAAAAGAATTATGGATGGAGATCTGTCCCAGGAATGGAATCCTAATAGAGGACGTCTCCAAACACCAGGAAACCCTCTCACCGGGCGGGTCGGGGGAAGTTTTTGAATCTTGGAAGGCAACCTAACCGAGAGGAGAAATAAAAAAAACCCACAGATTACATGCCTAAAAGCAACTCCCAGAAGAAAAGTACCCCAGACGCTCTCATCCACCACCAGTAAATGGGTGCTGAACGGAGAGGAGACTGGCGGCATTGCTTAGGGTAAGGACTGGGCCTGAACGCCCTGAGGGCAATGGGAGGGAGCTAACATGAGATAGCAACCTAAACTGTGGGATAGCGAGAGAGAGAGAGAGAGAGAGAGACAGAGAGACAGAGAGAGACAGAGAGAGAGAGAATTAACCTGTGAAAAGCCTTAACTAAAGGCACTGCCGGCTATTTGCAGAACAAATGAAGGGCTGAGCAATTCCAGAGAAGTGTTAGCTGGCTGTGGACCAGCCCATCCCCCACCGGAGGCAGGAAACAGGGGGGAGGGGAAAGGGGAAAACTCGACCCCAGAGACAGCATCCCCTATCAAACTGCAAACAGGTTTCTAATTTCTAACCAAAGACTTGCTGAGATTCTGGATGGTTGACATCTGCCGAGAGAGTCGCAGCCAGAGATCAGCTCCCCAGAAGAGACACAAGGACCTCCGCACCTGGAAACTGAGGCTGGGATGGGGAGGGTATAAGGCACACTGCACCTGGGGAGAGTGCGCTCCTCAAGCTCCTGATTCCCTAAGCTGCTCAGACAGGGAAGGCACAAAACGCAGGCAAAACCAAGTCTGTGCCTTCGTGGAGTACCCAAAAACCTGAACCTGAGCGGCTTGGACCTGGGAAGTGCATACAACTCAGGGCCCACTCCCTGTAGAGCAGCCTGGAGTCTGGGCAGTATAGCTGGGGAAAGCACAGAGGCTGTGAGTGGGGGGCAAACCCAGTGTGGCCAAAATACTGCGAGTACTCCCCACACATGCCAATGATATTTGTTTTCAGTGCCCCTCCTTCCCCACAGCATGAATGAACAAACGAACCTAAACAAGAGACCACCTCCGCCCACTTGTGTCAGAGCAGAAATTAGACACTGTAGAGACATGCAAACAGAAGCCAAATAAACAAAAGGAAACCGCTTTAGAAGTGATAGGTGCAACAGATTAAAAACCCTGTAGTTAACACCGACTGTGGGGCTGCCAAATTGTTTGATGTACTTTGACTAGTTGATATCTAGTTTCCCTTTTACCAGTGTCTATAATTCATGTGTCTGTTATTCTTCTTGTTGGTTTTTGAAGCTGAGAAATAAGTTTTATTATGTGGGGCTGCCGGGGCTGGGGCTGACAGGTGGCCGGGACTTGGGTTTCGGTTTCCCGTGAAATGGTGGGATTCCCCGCCCCCATCAGGTGACCTGGAGCCAGCCAATCAATATACACCCAGTAAAAAGCCCGCGAGAGAGCTGAAAAGCCCGTGGGCGCCTAAGTTTGAACAAAAGCCCGCGCTGTTTGTACCAATAGAATTGCTTTAAGTTTGAACCAAAGCCCGCGAAGTTTGTGCCAATAGGATTGCTTTGTAAACATGTAGCCCGCGAAGTTTGTACCATTAGGATTGCTTTGCAAACATGTAACCAATCACTTTGTAACCCGTATGTAATATGCTAATAATGTGTTTTTTTTTGCCCATAAAAGCTTGCCTAATTTGCTGTTCGGTTTGCTCTGCCTCCCAGGAGATCAGAGTCACCCGTTTGCGCAACCAACAATAAACCCTCTTGCGCATTGCATCTGCTGGGCTCGTTTATTGGGTCGCATGGTTTTTCCTCCTTGGAATGAAGGCCCAAATTTTGGGTCTTACACGACTACACTGGAAAGGGCCTATAAATATAGAGAACTGTACGCTGGAACAAGGAGCTATCTGAAACTGAACGGAACCCAAACTGCCCACAACAGTTCCAGAGAAATTACTGGATATATTTTTACTATTATTATTTTTAATTAATGTTTTCTTTCTTTTTCTTTAAATCCTCTATTATTACTCTATTACTCCTTTTAATTTTATAACACATGGTAACCTTGCAAAAAAAAAAAAGGGAAGGAACCCTATTTTTAAAGCAAACTTCATATATATTTCTCAATTTTATTTTTATGTTTTTTTTACTATTATATTTTTAAGAGCCTAACCTCTATTATAGATGTTTAATCTACGTTTTTCCTTATTTGATATCAATTATGGACATTTAGGAATCAAATCTTCAGTACCCATTTTTACTAAGGAGTGCCCCTTGTGACTATCATTTTTCTCGCCTAGATCACCTCTATTTCCTCCCTACCCCCTCTCTTTTCAATCTAATTCTGTGAATCTCTGGGTGTTCTGGGCTTCGGAGAAATCTTAGAGAACATAGTACTGCCTAGATCTGTCTCTCTTCTCTTGAATTCCCCTTTTTCTCCTCCTGCTCACCTCTATCTCCTTCCTCCTTCTCTTCTTCTTCTTGTAACTCTGTGAACCTCTCTGGGTGTGCCTCACTGTGGAGAATCCTTTCACCATTAACCTAGAAGTTTTATTATCAGTGCTGTATGGATGGACAAGTCTTGAGGCTATTGGAAGAATAAGACTGAAATCCAGAGGCAAGAGGCTTAAGCCCAAAACCTGAGAACACTAGAGAACTCCTGACTACAGGGAACATTAATTAATAAGAGATCATCCAAAAGCCTCCATACTCACACTGAAACCAACCACCACCCAAGAGCCAATAAATTCCAGAGCAAGACATACCACACAAATTCTCCAGCAATGCAGGAATATAGCCCTGAGTGTCAATATACAGGCTGCACAAAGTCACACCAAACCCATAGACCCATCTCAAAACTCATTACTGGACATTCCGTTGCACTCCAGAGAGAAGAAATCCAGCTCCACCCACCAGAACACCGACACAAGCTTCCCTGACCAGCAAACCTCAACAAGCCAAACACCCAGCCCCACCCACTGGAAGAAACCTCCACAATAAAAAGGAACCACAGACTACCAGAATACAAAACAGGCCACCCCAAACCCAGCAATCTAAATAAGATGAAAAGGCAGAGAAATACCCAGCAGGTAAAGGAACATGAAAAATGCCCACCAAGCCAAACAAAAGAGGAGGAGATAGGTAATCTACCTGAAAAAAATTTAGAATAATGATAATAAAAATGATCCAAAATCTTGAAAACAAAGTGGAGTTACAGATAGATAACCTGGAGACAAGGATTGAGAAGATGCAAGAAATGTTTAACAAGGACCTAGAAGAAATAAAAGAGTCAACTAAAAATGAAGAATGCAATAAATGAGATCAAAAACACTCTGGAGGGAACCAACAGTAGAATTACAGAGGCAGAAGATAGGATAAGTGAGGTAGAAGATAAAGTGGTGGAAATAAATGAAGCAGAGAGGAGAAAAGAATAAGGAATCAAAAGAAATGAGGACAACCTCAGGGACCTCTGATACAATGTGAAACACCCCAACATTCCAATCATAGGAGTCCCAGAAGAAGAAGAAGACAAAAAGAAAGGCCATGAGAAGATACTCGAGGAGATAATACCTGAAAACTTCCCTAAAATGGACAAGGAAATAGTCACACAAGTCCAGGAAATCCAGAGAGTCCCAAACAAGATAAACCCAAGGCAAACCACCCCAAGACACATATTAATTAAATTAACAAAGATCAAACACAAAGAACAAATATTAAAATCAGCAAGGGAGAAACAACAAATAACACACAAGGGGCTTCCCATAAGGATAACAACTGATCTTTCAATAGAAACTCTTCAGGCCAGAAGGGAATGGCAGGACATACTTAAAGTAATGAAAGGGAACAATCTACCACCCAGATTACTGTACCGAGCAAGGATCTCATTCAGATATGAAGGAGAATTCAAAAGCTTTACAGACAAAACCTGAGAGAATTCGGCACCACCGAAGCAGCTCTTCAACAAATGCTAAAGGATCTTCTCTAGACAGGAAACACAAAAAGGTTGTATGAAGGAGAACCCAAAAGAACAAAACAAATGGCAATGGGATAATACTTATCAGTAACTACCTAAAATGTAAATGGTTTGAATGCCCCAGTCAAAAGACAAAGACTCGCTGAATGGATACAAAAGCAAGACTCCTATATATGCTGTTTACAAGAGATCTACCACAAAACAAGGAACACATGCAGACTGAAGGTGAAGGGCTGGAAAAAAATATTTCATGCAAATGGAGACCAAAAGAAAGCAGGAGTTGCAATATGCATATCAGATAAAATAGACTTTAAAATAAAGACTGTGAAAAGAGACAAAGTAGGACACTACATAATGATCAAAGTATCAATCCAAGAAGAAGATATAGCAATTATAAATATATATGCACCCAAGATAGGAGCACTGCAACATGTAAGGCAAATGCTAACAAGTGTGAAAGGGGAAATTGACAATAACACAGTAATAGGGGGTGACTTTAATACCCCACTCACACCTATGGATAGATCAACTAAACAGAAAATTAACAAGGAAACACAAACTTTAAATGACACAATGAACCAGCTAGACATAACTGATAACTATAAGACATAATTGATATCTATAGGACAAACATAAATCAATTGTACATTTTTCTCAACTGTACACAGAACTTTCTCCAGAATAGATCACATCCTGGGTCATAAATCTAGCCTTGGGAAATTCAAAGAAACTGAAATCATTTCAAGCATCTTTTCTGACCACAATTACAGGGAAAAAATACTGTTAAAAATTCAAACATATGGAGGCTAAACAATACGCTTCTGAATAACCAGCAAATCATAGAAGAAATCAAAAAAGAAATTAAAATATGCATAGAAATGAATGAAAATGAAAACACAACAACCCAAAACCTATGGAAAACTGTAAAAGCAATGCTAAGAGGAAGGTTCACAGTAATACATGCTTACCTCAAGAAACAAGAAAAAGGTCAAATAAATAACCCAACTCTACACCTAAAGCAACTAGAGAAGGAGGAAATGAAGAATGCCAGGGTTAGTAGAAGGGAAGAAATCTTAAAAATTAGGGCAGAGATAAATGCAGAAGAAACAAAAGAGACCATAGCAAAAATCAACAAAGCTGAAAGTTGGTATTTTGAAAAGGTAAACAAAATTGACAAGCCATTAGCCAGACTCATGAAGAAACAAAGGGAGAAGAACCAAGTCAACAAAATTAGAAATGAAAATGGAGAGATCACAACAGACAACACTGAAATACAAAGAATCACAAGAGACTACTACCAGCAGATCTATGCAAATAAAATGGACAACATGAAGACATGGACAAATTCTCAGAAAAGTATAACTTTCCCAAACTGAACCAGGAACAAATAGAAGATCCTAACAGACCCATCACAAGCACGGAAATAGAAAATGTAATCAGAAATTTTCCAGCAAACAAAAGCCCAGGACCAGATGGCTTCACAATTGAATTCTACCAAAAATATAGAGAAGAGCTATCACCTATCTTACTCAAACTCTTCCAGAAAATTGCAGAAGAAGGTAATATTCCAAACTCATTTTATGAAGCCACCATAACCCTAATGCTGAAACCAAACAAAGATGTCAAAAAAAAGAAAACTACAGGCCAATATCACGATGAACGTAGACGGAAAAATCCTTAGCAAAATTCTAGCAAACAGAATCCAACAACATACAAAATATATTATACAGCATGACCAAGTGGGCTTTATCCCAGGAATCCAAGGATTCTTTAATATCTGCAAATCAATCAATGTAATACACCACATTAACAAATTGAAAGATAAAACCACATGATTATCTCAATAGATGCACAAGAAACCTTTGACAAAATTCAACATCCATTTATGATTAAAAAAAAACTCTCCAAAAAGCAGGAATAGAAGGAATATGCCTCAACATAATAAAAGATATATGAAAAACGCACAGCAAACATTATCCTCAATGGTGAAAAGTTGAAAGCATTTCCCCTAAAGTCAGGAAAAAGACAAGGGTGCCCACTCTCACAACTACTATTAAACATAGTTTTGGAAGTGTTTGCCACAGCAATCAGAGCAGAAAAAGAAGTAAAAAGAATCCAGATAGGAAAAGAAGAAGTAAAATTATCACTGTTTGAACATGACATGATCCTCCACATAGAAAACCTTAAAGACTCTACCAGAAAATTACTAGAGCTAATCAGTAAATATAAGAAAGTTGCAGTATATAAAATTAACACACAGAAATCCCTTGCATTCCTATACACTAACAATGAGAAAACAGAAAGAGAAATTAAAGAAACAATAACTTTCATCATTTAAACAAAAAGAATAAAATACTTAAGAGTATATCTACCTAAAGAAACAAAATCCCTGTATACAGAAAACTATAAAACACAGATGAAAGAAATCAAAGAGGACACAAATAGATGGAGAAATATATGGTGTTCATGCATGGGAAGAATCAATATTGTAAAAATGATGATACTACCCAAAGCAATCTATAGATTCAGTGCAATCCCTATCAAGCTACCAATCGCATTTTTGACAGAACTAGAACAAATAATTTCACAATTTGTATGGAAATACAGAAACCTCGAATAGCCAAGGCAATCTTGAGAAAGAAGAATGGAACTGGAGGAATCAACCTGCCTGACTTCAGGCTCTACTACAAAGCCACAGTCATCAAGACAGTATGGTACTGGCATAAAGACAGAAATATAGATCAGTGGAACAAAATAGAAAGCCTAGAGATAAATCCATGTACCTATGGACACCATATCTTCAACAAAGGAGGCAAGAATATACAATGGAAAAAAAGACAACCTCTTTAACAAGTGGTGCTGGGAAAACTGGTCAACCACTTGTAAAAGAATGAAACTAGAACACTTTCTAACATACACAAAAATAAACTCAAAATGGATTAAATATCTAAATGTAAAACTGGAAACTAAAACTCCTAGAGGAGGACATAGGCAAAACACTCTCCGACATAAATCACAGCAAGATCCTCTATGACCCACCTGCCAGAATATTAGAAATTAAAGCAAAAATAAACAGATGGGACCTAATTAAACTTAAAAGCTTTTGTTCAAGAAAGGAAACTATAAGCAAAGTGAAAAGACAGCCTTCAGAATGGGAGAAAATAATAGCAAATGAAGCAACAGACAAAGGATTAATCTCAAAAATATACAAGCAACTCCTCCAGCTCAACTCCAGAAAAATAAATGACCCAATAAAAAAAATGGGCCATAGAACTAAACAGACATTTCTCCAAAGAAGACATACAGATGGCTAACAACCACACGAAAAGATGCTCAACATCACTCATTAACAGAGAAAGGCAAATCAAAACCACAATGAGGTACCACTACATGCCAGTCAGGATGGCTGCTATCCAAAATTCTACAAGCAATAAATGCTGGAGAGGGTGTGGAGAAAAGGGAACCCTCTTACACTGTTGGTGGGAATGCAAACTAGTACAGCCACTATGGAGAACAGTGTGGATATTCCTTAAATACTGGAAATAGAATTGTCATATGGCCCAGCAATCCCACTGTTGGGCATACCCATTGAGGAAACCAGATCTGAAAGAAACATGTGTACCCTAAAGTTCATCACAGCACTGTTTATAGTAGCCAGGACATGGAAGCAACCTAGATGCCCATCAACATATGAATGGATTAGAAAGCCATGGTACACACAATAGAATATCACTCAGCCATTATAAAGAATACATTTGAATCAGTTCTAATGAGATGAATAAAACTGGGGACCATTATACAGAGTTAAGTAAGCCAGAAAGATAAAGACCAATACAGTATACTAATGCATACATATGGAATTTAAAAAAATGGTAATGATAACCTTATATGCAGGACAGAAAGAGAGACACAGATGTATAGAACAGACTTTTGGACTCTGTGGAGAAGGCGAAGGTGGGATGATCTAAGAGAATAGCATTGAAACATATATATTATCAAGTGTGAAACAGATCACCAGCCCAGGTTGGATGCATGAGATAAGTGCTCAGGGCTGGTGCACTGGGAAGACCCAGAGGGATGGGATGGGAGGGAGATGGGAGGGGATATCAAGATGGGGAACACATGTAAATCCATAGCTGATTCATGCCAATGTATGGCAAAAACCACTACAATACTGTCAAGTAATTAGCCTCCAACTAATAAAATAAATGAAAAAATAAAAGATAAAAAAACTGTCAGTGGATAGCAGTCATTGACATTTTTGTGAAAGATCCTTATGTGATCTTAATATGTAGCATAAATAAATTGCATTATATTATCCAATCATCCCAGCAAACTTATGATACAATACTGTTATTAATGTCTTCATTTTCCTTAGAAAAAAAACTGAGATAACAAGAGGCTAAATGACACAGTCTGCAGCACACAATTAGATAAAGTAATTAGTTAGCCAATTATTTATTCCCAAAACGTAGAATATGCTATGATCTCTCCACCTTCTGATAGCCACACTGCATTGCAATAGTTGTTTTGAGCTGCCTTACTCCTAAGTTACACCTGGACTTCCTGACTGACACCTAAAATGTCTCTGGAGTCTTCGATAAAGGCCAAAATTTTAGTCAAATCAAACCACACTACACATGTAAACAAACTATCTCCAATCTTTCTTCTGTGTATATTTTTACTAGAATGAAAATTCCCACCAATTTATAAACACTTTCCTGCCAGTGCCCAAGGTATAACTGCACAATCCCTCACTTGCTGCACTATACAGTAAGAGGTATGTGATATAAGCTCCTTGAGGACAAAGATTACTAGTTATTTTCTTTACTATCCAAGAATTTAGCTCAGAGATTGCCAGCATAGTAGGTACTTAGTGATGCATGAATGAATAGATGAATGGGGAGGGAATTTCTCCTCAGTTGCAGATGGTATCAGTCTGACAGCTTCCACCATATTTCCCTTTTCCTCTTTGATAAATGCCAAATAAGTCAGCCCCACTATTTTTCTCAGGTTGAGAGTAAAGCGGTATTGTGTTGAAAGGTTATTATCCTCCTTGATATAGATCTCAAAGTTAAGAATGTTTCCCAAACGTCTTCAGTTGGCTACTGGTTATCTATAGAGGCTAATATCTATTTGTTCCTCACTATAGTTCTGGTTATCTTTAATTCAGCCTCAAGACAACCCATGAGGTAGTTACTATTTTTATTTTATAGATGAGAAAATCTGAGTTTAAGAGGTTAAATGATTTCCCTAACACTACCTAAGAGTACGTGTGTGTTCAGTCACTCAGTCATGTCTGACTCTTTGTAACCCCATGGACTGTAGCCTGCCAGGCACCTCTGTCTATGGGATTTCCAAGGCAAGAATACTAGAGTGGGTTACCATTGTCTATGCCAAGGTATCTTTCCTACTCAGGGATCAAACTGCCATCTCCGGCATTGGCAGGCAGATTCTTTACCACTGAGACACCTGGAAAGTCCCACCTAAAAATACAGCCACATTTATTTCCATTTGGGCATGACTATCAGTCAGTTAGTTCAGTGGCTCAGTCGTGTATGACTCTTTGCAACCCCATGGACTGCAGCTTACCAGGCTTCCCTATCCATCAACAACTCCCGGAGTTAACTCAATCTCATGTCCACTGATTTGGTGATAACATCCAACCATCTCATCCTCTGTAGTCCCCTTCTCTTTCCTTCAATCTTTCTCAGCATCAGAGTCTTTCCCAATGAGTCACTTCTTTGCGTCAGGTGACCAAAACATTGGGATTTCAGCATCAGTCCTTCCAATGAATATTCAAGACTGATTTCCTTTATGATTGACTGGTTGGATGGATTTCCTTGCAGTCCAAGGGACTCTTAAGAATCTTCTCCAACACCACCATTCAGAAGCATCAATTATTTGGTGCTAAGCTTTCTAAATAGGCCAACTCTCACATCCATACAGCATGACTATAAGATACAACTATAGTCTCCATTGCTTATCAAATAATAATGGGCTAAACCTAACATGTCCTGAGCACTCATTTGCCAAGCACTGTAAAATGTGCTTCACATATAAGATTTACTTTACTTCTCACATACAATTAAGAGAGATAAGTATTGTTATTATCTTAAGTTTTTACTAACTAAAAAGAAAAAAAAAACTTGAATAGTAAAGTGATTTAAAAATATACCTGAATTCACCCAGACCACTCCTACAGTCTCATCTCATTTCAGTTTCCTCCTCTTTCATCAACCTCAAACTACATTGGCTTTTGATCAAGTGCATCAGAAAACTTTTTTTCACCTAAGTACTTTACACAGATTTTTCAATGTATGCAGTGCTTTGCCTGTCCATTCTAATCAAATTACTTCTACTCATTTTTCAAGTCATAACTTGAACATTATTTTCTCAGAGAGGCCAATATTTGATTTAGTACAAACACTCAGGTCTAAGATTATCATTGTTATTTTACCCTCTCAAAAACATAAACACTTAAATACTTTTTCTTCACAAGATTTAAAACAATTTGAAAATCATTAATTTATATTAATCAGTGAATCTTTGTTAAATATTCATGTCCTCTATTTGATAGTAAGTTCCATGGAGGTGGGTACCAAAGGTTTGAATTATTGTCTTATATGTGCCTGGCACATGAAAGATAATTGGAAAATACATATTGAGTGGTTTAAACAAGAGCAGATGTTAAACCATAGATTCCTGATCACTGAGAATGTACTCTCAAACACTAGTTAACTATAACTTCCCTTTAAATTATCTTCTCAGCCTATGATTACCTATTAAGTCAATCAGTCTCATACAATTCATTCCTCTAGGTAGAAAACTTATTTTCATTTTCCTTTGTTGCTCTATTTTCAAATAGCAAAGAAAGTCCTTTTATTCTACTTTAAGAGAATTTGGCTGGAGAAATAATATTTTCTTTCCCCCCCTCTCTGTATCCTTTGTGGGTTTGTAGACGTTTCTTTTATCAGCATTTATCTTTCCAGATGGAAAAATCGCAGTTATTTAAATTTGTCCTGCTTAAATTCACCCCTCAGCTTCTCTGTTCCTCTGATCATTTTAGAGAGGTATTTTATTTTGAATCATCTTAGTAAATGAACTAAATGACTAAAATTGCATTACAATAAGTGGTATCAACAGTAGAATTATTAGATGATAACGAAAAATAAGGCAAAACAAAACAAAAATTCATTTTGACTCAAAAATACATGTTGATTTCTAAACTCAGTTAGAGCTCCTTTCAGTGATTCTATGTCAGTTATCTTTAAAATGTGTTGTTTGATCCATTTACTCACCATAATTCTGTGTTTCCAACATTTTCAGTGTTTGATACAGTTTGGAAATTATCAACAGACTCTATTGCTTCCAAAGTTTACTTATTTTACCTTCCAAAAATATAACTCATTTCGGCAAAAGATTAATTCTTGTATTTGTCAACTTTTTAAAAAAAATATTTGATCTTTAGTGTATCTTTCTGCCCAATGTGCTTCTGTTTCTTAATTTTCACATTTAGCTAACTCATTTATTCTTTTAAAAAATAATGAGACAATTGAAGGTTGTGAGTTTGATATATCCTATGAATTGTTATATTTATCCTTTATATTTTCATTAATTCATAAGTAGCTCATCTTGTGCTTTTGTTTTGATTTTTGACGCAACAATTATTTTGGAGGAGTTTTAAATATAGTAAAAGTTTTAAAAATTAGATATTTATCATTAATTTTTAATTTTAATTTTAATTTTCTATGGCAGAGAACTTGATTTTTTAGTTCTTTTGGGAGAATTTTACGCGTGTGGTCTAGTTTTTTTAATCAGCTTTTAAAAATGTTCTATAGATACATAAAAACAAAGTATTTTCTATGTATGAGAACCTTGAAATTAAACACTTGAAATTAAAATTAAAAAAACAATTTATAAAGAACATAAATATTATCTGATAAGAACAAGGATATTTTGAGCATTGCATTCTAAAAAATAAAAGGCCAGTTTAGTTGGGATTACTCCTTCCTGGTGTTTCAAAAGGAAATGTTGTCATACATTGAAATGAAACAGCTATGGGTTTACATGTGTTCCCCATCCTGATCCCCCCTCCCACCTCCCTCTCCACCCGCTCCCTCTAGGTCTTCCCAGTGCACCAGGTCTGAAAAAAAAAATAAAAATAAAAACAAACAAACAAACAAAAACAAGGAAATGTTGAAGCTAAGATGACATTGACAAATTACCACTATTTTAATGACGTAATGAAATCTACCTGTAGTTCTACAGTCTGAGTTTTTAAGGCAGTAGACCTGACCAACTATAGTAAATACATTAGCCTCTTGGTTTCTATCTGTATTCTATAGGCAATTAAATATACTCTCACATTATTTTATATATAATCTCTACTTTCTAAAGCATTGTACTGAATATGAATAGTAAAATTATAGCACATTTCTTTGTTAAGTTCAATGACAATCATTTCTATAAATTTCATAATCAAAATATATTTAAAGTTAAACCAGAATAAATGTTGAAGCATCATAATGACTCCCCTAGCTACTTATCAAAGTCCTTTTCACAGCCTCCAAAAGTTTACCTTTGAAATTCAAATTTGAATCCCTAGTTCCCGTTGCAATGTATGTATTTTTGCTTTCCTAGTTACTAGTTTCTAAATTAAGTAAATTTAATCTAAGAAGAAAATCAGTAAACTACCTTAACTTGCAAAGGTAGTTTAAAATTGGGACAAAGGTTATTTCTGTACAGTTTGCTAAAGTGACCAAAAACAATTTATTTGCATGTGTTTTTCCTTCCCGATTGTCAAAAAATCAATTAACAGAGAGTAACTTGTCCACTGAAGAGTCAGTTCTATTCAGTCCCAGTTATTTCTGGCTGCTCAGTGATCAACCTACAAATGAATGATGGAAATGATAATGATGAAAACCTAAAAATCAATATTTATAAGGCCCAGGCTTCAGAATAGTTTACAAGTCCATGGCTCATTTACAGAACATGTGTTTAACAAGGTTGTTAAGGCATCTAGATGAACAGCTTATGAGGAAAAAAATAAATATTTATGATGAAACTAGGAAAGAAGAGTTTATTGCTTATACAATCCAGCAGCATGAATATGTATGTTGTTTGAACGTATTTTTATTCTTGACAGTATGTTTTTGAAAAAAATGTGATTATTTATAAATGGAAATAATCCAATTTCTTTTAATAGAAATTATGATATACTGGTATAGCTTTATTTCTATGGGGATACTTAATTGTATTTTTAAGAGCACTTGAATACTATAGGATTTTATTCCTTCCACATTTTCATAATTTTTCAAATTAGCTTCAACCTATACTTCAATTTAATACAGTTATTAAACACATATTAGCTGCAAATAATTATAACCAGAGTAGTGGAGAGAAGCTCCCCAATATCTTCCCAGCAAGAATTTACACACATGAGGGAGGTGGAAATGTATATGTACATATATTTATGTACAACTTTAATGTGTGACTAATAATATTAAATAAATTGCAAAAATATTTTATTATTAATTATTGATAGCTTGCTATGTACATATTGCTAAGCTTTGAAAAAATTATTCTCATTTTACCTTCACAACTATCATATAAGTCATAGTCTAATAAACTGATACTGAAAAGTTATATAAAAGTCTTAATTATGCATTATGATCACAGAAGCAAGGGAAGAATGTGATTTATCATTAAATATCGAAAAGTTTCTCAGTTTCGAGAAGAGACTTGGAAAAACATCGGTTCCTCTACAAGAGTATATTGTGAGGATGGGCGTTCAAAAAATGCTTTTTACAAAGTTGCTATAGCAAGGAAGTTTATACTTCTTTTTTAGAATGGCAAATATAAGTAAAATATTCCAGAGCCTGTGGGCTCTGGAATAAGTAACTGGATTCAAAATTCTGCCATTAGCTTTGTGACTTTGGAAAAGTTAACTTTTCTGGGTGTCTTTTGACTCATCTGTAAATGGCACTTATAACTGTGCCTTTCATATGATATCTTATCAAAGTTAAATGAGATTAATTCATATAAAATGATTTAAATAGAATCTAGCATAAAATAAGCCATTAATCATCATCATATATGAATCAGTAGTGCTCAGTAGATCAAGGGGGTTGACATAATGATACAGTAAAATTCTAATAATCTGTGAGGATGCACTTTATTTTCAACTCTCTGCAGTGCCTCACAAAGAGTTGGCACACCTCATTGAACTGTCTACTTTGGAATCTTTATTACTTCAGTTTCCCATACAAGATACCCCCAAATACTTAATTTTTCATGGCTCCTCCATTTAAAAGTTTCTTGTCCTCTCTGAACTCCTATTTCAGGAAATCATCCATGATAATTGCTAAGGCTTATTATATTATGTTACTTTTGTTTCCTTTGAATATTGCATATTACTCCAAAGAGACTTCAAACTCCTAGAAAGTGGAAAACTTGTGTTATAAAACTGTGTAGTTCCTCTGGCACACAACATGTTATATAGTCACAGTTATTTCTTAAGCAATGAAGTTTCCCATGTATAAATTATACTTTATTGACAATAGTTTATATTTCAAAAAATAATAGTAGTTCTCATTTATTAAGTAACTAAATATATATGTCAAGGTTCTATGCTTTATTCATATATCACCAATTGTTACAACTATTTTGCTGTGGAAAAATGCAGGTAATAGCAATAAATGAAAACATTGGGATAAACTTAAGAAGTAAACAAGGTAATTGTAATGAATTTTGGAGAATTATCTGAAATAAATTTATGGTCATAACATGAAAGGTTAGAAAAGGAGAGACCCTAGTTAAGATAGTTTACATCACTGCTTTCTCAACCAAATGGATAATAATTTCACCATTATCTTTTAAACCACTGAACAATGTCCAAATTTCTAGAGCTTTCTGAGTCTCAATTAACTGACCCACACAATTTATACTTAATCATTAAAAGAGTAGTTATTCTTAGTATTATATATCCAGCCAAGATTTTGGGGGGCAATATTGTCCTTTAATGCACTACTTTTGCTGTTGCCAAACCTTCCCCAAAGCCAAAATAGGCTCCTTTTCTCCTCAGAGCTTTACAAAAATTTTTAGTACCTATTAACTTATCCTACTAAGATATTAGCTGTAGACTTTAGTTGAAATATTCTATTTTGGGTCAACTCACCGATGACTTGGTGGCCAACATAGAACATGAGGCATGGCTGAGAGGAGAGACTGCAGGGGAGGCAAGCCAGAGTTGGGCTAAAAGACTGGATGAGCCTGTCTGAGCGAGAAAGCCCCAGAGAGAATGGAGAAAGTGAGAGTGAGGCATGCACACCACCCAAGATTGGGTAGATGAGTGCAGCTTCAAAGACCACCTTAGAGTGGTCCCCCAGTCACTCAAACCTTGCACCCTAGAGCAGTGCCTAAAAACCATGGAGGACAGGAGCCTAGAAATCAGCAGAGAGCAATCAACAGTACTGAACTAACCTCATCCATCAAGGGAAGAGGGCAAAAGCAAGAGGAACTATGATCTGGCAATGTGGGAAAATGAGACCTTAAACACAGTAAGCTAGAAAAAATGAGAAGACAAGGAAATGTGCTACAAATTAAGGAGCAAGGTAAAAAAAGAAGAAGAAGAAGAGGAAGAATACCAAAAAAAGTGAACAGGAAATAAGAAATCTAGCTGAACAAAAGTCATAGTGATGATAGAAAAGATGATTCAAAATTCTGGAAATAGAATGGACAAGAAACTAACACAAATATAGAAAAACTAAGAACAAATGATAAGTAATGAACAGCACAATAACTCAAATAAAAAAATACACTAGAAGGAACCACCAGTAGAATAACTGAGACATCAGTTCAGTCTTTCAGTCATGTCTAACTCTTTGCATACCCATGAACTGCAGCACAGCAGGCTTCCTTTTCCATCACCAACTCCCAGAGTTTATTCAAACTCATATCCATCCAGTCAGTGATGACATTCAACCATCTCATCCTCTGCCATCCCCTTCTCCTCCTGCCTTCAGTCTTTCCCAGCATCAGGATCTATTCCAATGAGTCAGTTCTTCACATCAAGTGGCCAAATTGTGGGAGCTTCAGCTTTAGCATCAGTCCTTCCCATGAATATTCAGGACTGATTTCCTTTAGGACTGACAGGCTTGATCTCCTTGAAGTGCAAGGGACTCTCAAGAGTCTTCTTCAACACCACAGTTCAATAGCATTAATTCTTCAGCACTCAGCTTTCTTTATAGTCCAACTCTCACATACACACATAAGACATATAACTGATAAACTGACAAGTGAACGGGAAGATAGAATGGTGGAAAATACTGTTTCAGTGTAGAATAGAGGGAAAAAAAATGAAAGAAAAGGGACAAAATACAGAGACTTCTGAGATAACATTAAACTCACCAAGACTTGAATTATAGGGGTTCTAGAAGAAGAAGAGGAAAAGAAAAAGTCTAAGAAAATATTTGAAGACATTATAAAGAAAACTTTTCTAAAATGGGAAAGGAAATAGTCAGTCAAGTTCAGGAAGTGCAGAGTCAAAACAGGAAAAACCCAAGGAGAAACATATTGAAGTATATATTAACCTAATGGACAAAATATAAACAAAAAATAAAAAAAAATAAAGATTTTGAAAATAGTACTGGAAAAACAACAACAACAACACAAATATACAAGGGAATCCCCATAAGGTTAACAGCTGATCTTTCAGCAGAAACACTGCACACCGGAAAGAGTAGAAGGGTATACTTATTATGATGAAAGGGAAAAACCTACAACCAATATTACTATATCTATCAAGAGTCTCATTTAGATTTTATGGTTAAATCAAAAGATTTACAGACAAGTAAAAACTAAAGAGAATTCAGCACACAAAAGTCAGTGTTACAATAAATACGAAGGTAAATTCTCTAAGCAGGAAACATAAAGGAAGGAATAGAAATACAAAATCAAACAAGAAAATCATAATAGAAACATACATATTGATAATTAGCTTAAATATAATTGATTAAATGATCTAATCAAAAGACACAGACTGGCTGAATGGATACAAAAACAAAATGCATACATATGCTATCTACAAGAGACCCACATCAGACTTAGGGCATATACAGATTGAAAATGAGGTGTTGGAAAAAGGATAGCTCATGAAAATGGAAATTAAAAGAAAGCTGGAGTAGAAATATTCATATCAGAAAGAAATTGACTTTAAAATAAAGGCTGGACACTACATGATGATCAAGGGATCATTCCAAGAAGATCATATAACAGTGTAAATATTTATGCAACCAACATAGGAACACCTTGATATATAGAGCAAATGCTGACAGCCTTGTTGGCTCAAAAGTAAAGAATCTGCCTGCCAATGCAGGATCAGTTCAGTTCAGTTCAGTTCAGTTGCTCAGTCGTGTCCGACTTTTTGCGACCCCATGAACTGCAGCACGCCAGGCCTCCCTGTCCATCACCAACTCCCGGAGTTTACTCAAACCCATGCCAATGCAGGATAGATGAGTTCAATCCCTGGGTCAGGAAAATCCCCTTGAGAAGGAAATGACAACACATTCCAATGTTCTTGCCTGAAAAATCCCATGGATGGAAGAACCTGATGTACTATAGCTCATGGGTTCACAAAGAGTCAGACACAACTCAGCAACAAAGCAACAGCCATAAAAGGGGAAATTGACAGTAACACAATCATAGTGAGGGACATTAACACCTCACTTCCACCAATGGTGAGATCAAAAAGACAGAAAATTAATAAGTAAACACAGCTTTAAAAGATACATTTGATCAGATACACTTAATTGATATTAGTAGAACAGCCCATCCACAATCAAGAGAAGACAATTTATTCTCAAGTGCTCATGGAACATTTTCCATGATAGGCCATATACTGGCTAGTGAGTTAAGCCTTGGTAAATTTGGGGAAAAAAAAAGTGAAATAATATCAAGCAACTTTTCTGACCACAACACTGAGATTAGCTATCAATAACAGGAGAAAAAAAAAAAAAACTATAAAAAAATACGAACACATGGGGGCAAAACAATATGCTATTAAATGAACAAGAAATCACTGATATATATATATATACATGCATGTATATATACATATATACACATTATGTATATATACATATGTACATATATATGTATATAAACATGCATGTATATACATATATATGCTATATATACACACATATGTGTTTACATATATATGTATATACATATATACACTATATATATATATACACACATATCTGTGTATCTGTGTGTGTGTATATATATATACCTAGAAACAAATGACAGCAAAAATAAGACAGTCCAACATATATGGATGTGACTAAACCATTATAGCAATATAATTCTACCTCAAGAAAAAAGAGGTAAGATTTTCTCAAACACACAACATAACCTTATAACTGAAGTGGTTAGAGAAAGAACAACAAAGAAAAAAGTAGAAGAAATCATAAATATCAGAGCAGAGATAACTGGAAAAGAAATGAAGAAAATAATAGCAAAAATCAATAAAACTGAAACCTGGTTCTTTGGGAAGATAAAATTAATGAACTCCTAGAGAGTCATCAAGAACAAAAAGAAGACTCAGATCAATAAGGTGGCACTGGTGGTAAAGAACATGTCTGACAATGTAGGAAATGTAAGAGAAGCAAGTTATATTCCTGGGTTTAAAGACTGAAAAAAGAAGAAACAGATAATATGAACAGACCAATCAATCATAAGCATTGAAACTGAAACTGCAATTAAATCTTCCAAGAGGGATGGGACATATGTATACCTGTCACTGATTCATGTTGATGTTTGGAGGAAGCCAACCAATTCTGTAAATAAATCATCCTTAAATTTACAAATGAATTAATTTAAAAAAATATTCCAGAAAACAAAAGCTCATGGCCAGATGGCTTCACAGGAGAATTCTATCAAACATTTAGAGAAAGGGAAACACCTATCCTTCCAAACTTTTTCCAGAAAATTTCAGAAGGAATAGCTCCAAACACATTTTATGAGGCTAATATCACTCTAATACAGAAACCAGACAAAGATATCACACACACACAAACACACACACACACATACACACACACAAAGAAAATTATGGGTCAAAATCACAGATAAACATAGATGCAAATATCCTCAACGGAATACTAAGAAACAAAATCCAAAAACACATTAAAAGGTTCATGAATCATGACCAAATTGCCTTTATTTCAGGGATGTAAGTATTCAATATACACAAATCAATCAATGTAATATACCATATTAGCAAATTGAAGGATGGAAACCATTTGATCACCACAACAGATGCAGAAAAAGCCTTCAACAAAATTCAACAACCATTCATGCCTTAAAAAAACACTCTCTAGAAATTGGGCACAGAGGGAACCTACCTCAAAGTAATAAAGGGCACATAACATATGAACAGCAAACATTAGGCTCAGTGGTGAAAAACTGAAACATTTCCTCTAAGATCAGGAGCAACACAAGGGTGCCTACTCTTTCAACTATTAGTAAAAATAGTCTTGACTCATGCAGGGCTGGTGCACTGGGAAGACCCAGACGGATGGGATGGAGAGGGAGGTCGGAGGGGGAATTGTGATGGGGAACACATGTAAATCCATGGCTGATTCATGTCAATGTATGGCAAAAACCACTACAATACTGTAAAGTAATTAGCCTCCAACTAATAAAAATAAATGAAAAAAAAAACAGTCTTGGAAGTCCTGCTGTGGTTTTTTTAGGGGCTAAGTCCGATTCTCTTTGACCCCATGAACTGCAGCATATTAGATTTCCCTGTGCTTCACTGTCCCCCTGAGTTTGCTCAAACTCATGTCCAGTGAGTCATGATGCCATCCAACCATCTCATCCTCTGTCGCCCCCTTCCCCTCTTGCCTTCAATCTTTCTCAGCATCAGGATCTTTTCCAATGAATCAATTTTTCACATCAGGTCACCAGAATACTGGAGCTTCAGCTTCAGCACCAGTCCTTCCAATGAATACCCACAGTTGATTTCCTTTAAGATGGAAAGGTTTGATCTCCTTGCTGTCCAAGGGACTCTTAAGAGTTTCCCCCAGCACCACAGTTCAAAAGGACCAATTCTTCAGCTCTCAGCACTCTTTATGGTCCAAATCTCACATCCATACATGACTACTGGAAAAACCATAGCTTTGACTATATGAACCTGTGATAGCAAAGTGATGTACTCTGTCTATATTTGTCATAGCTTTTCATCTAAAGAGCAAGTGTCATAATTTCATGGCTGCAGTCACCATCCACAGTGATTTTGGAGTTCAAGAAAATGAAATCTGACACTGTTTCCATTTTTTACCATCTATTTGCCATGTAGTGATGGGTTTGTATGTCATGATCTTCGTTTTATTTTAATGTTTAGTTGTACACCAGCTTTTTCACTCTCCTCTTTTACCTTCATCAAGAGGCTCTTTACTTCCTCTTCACTTATTGCCATTAAAGTGGTATCCATATCTGAGGTTGTTGATATTTTTCCTGGCATTCTTGATTTCAGCTGTGAATCATCCAGTCCAGCATTTCATATGATGTACCCTGCATAGAAGCTAGATAAGCAGATTCGCCATATACACCCTTGACATACTCCTTTCCCAATTTTGATCCAGTCCATCATTCTTTGTCCAGTCCTAACTGTTGCTTTTTGTTCTGCATACAGGTTTCTCAGGAGGCAGGTAAGGTGGTCTAATATTCCCATTTCTTTAGGAATATTTTGCAGTTTGTGTGGTCCACACAATCAAAGGCTTTAGCATAGTCAATGAAGCAGAAGTAGATGTTTTTTTATAGGAAGTTTCTCTTTTTTCTATGATCCAGTTTGCCTTTCCCTTCTCCAGTGGACCATGTTTTGTTGGAAGTCCTAGCCAGGGCAATCAGAGATGAAAAACAAATGAAAAGAATCTGGATTGTAAAACAACAAAATTAAAATGTCACAATTGGTAGATGAGATGATACTATACATCAGTTCATTTCAGTTCAGTCACTCAGTCATATCTTTGAAACTCCACTGACTGTAGCACGCCAGGCCTCCCTGTCCATTACCAACTCCTGGAGTTTACTCAAATTCATGTCCATCGAGTGGGTGATGTCATCAAACTATCTCATCCTCTATTGTCCCCTTCTCCTCCTGCCTTCAATCTTTCCCAGCATAAGGGTCTTTTCAAATGAGTCAGTGCTTTGCATCAGGTGGCCAAAGTATTGGAGTTTCAGCTTTAACATCAGTCCTTCCAATCAATATTCAGTACTGATTTCCTTTAGGATGGACTGGTTGATACTATACATAGAAAACCCTAAAGATGCCTCCAGAATACAAAATTAATACACAGAAAGTGTTTGCATTCCTGCACACTAACAATGAAAGTTCAGAAATGCAAATTCAGAAGAGTCTCATTTACCAATGCAAAAATAAATGAATAAAAAGAATAAAATTCATACAAATATATCTACCAAAGGAGCCAAAAGACCTGTATGCAGAAGACTATAAGACACTTATGAAAGAAATAAAACATGACAGAAACTGATGGAGAGATATACCACATTCTTGCATTGGAAGTATCAATATTGTGAAAAATGACTATACTACCCAAAGCAATCTACAAAGTCAATGCAATTCCTGTCAAATTAGCATTGGGTTTTTTTCAACAAACCAGAACAACAACAACAAAAAATTAATAAGTTGTATGGATACATAAAAGATCTCAAATAGCGAAAACAATATTCAGAAAGAAAAATGTAGTTTGAGTAATCAGGCTTCCTGATTTCAGACTATACTAAAAAGCTACAATAATCAAGACAGAACGATACTGGCACAAAAACAGAAATATAGATTAATTGGAGAGGATAGAAAGCCCAGAGAAAAGCCTAAAAATCTATGGTCATATTTTCTCTGAAATGGGGGACATGACTAAACAGTGGAGAAAAAGAGAGCCTCTTCTATATGTAGTCTTGGAAAAGCTGAACAGTTACATTTAAAAGAGCACAATTAGAATACTTCCTAACACCATATAGGAAAATAAACTCAAAATTGATTAGACCTAAATATAAGGCCAGTTACTATAAAACTCTTAGAGGACTACATAGGCAAAACACTCTTTGACATAAATCACAGCAAGAACTGTTTGACCCTTCTCCTAGAGTTATGCAAAAAAAAAAAAAAAAAATATATAGGACCCTATCAAACTTAAATGCTTCTGTACAGCAAATAAAATCCTAAACAAAGTGAGAAGACAACCATCAGAATGGGATAAAATATTTGCAAATGAAGCAACTAACAAGGAATGAATCTAAAAAATATACAAATGGTTAATGCAAATCAATAGTTAAAAATGGGAAGAAGACCTAAATAGACATTTCTCCAAAGAATATATACCAATAGCCAACAAACACATCGAAAGATTCTCAGCTTCACTAGGGCTTCCCTCATAGTTCAGTCGGTAAAGAATCTGTCAGCAATGCAGGAGACCTGGGTTCAATTCCTGGGTCAGGAAGATCCCATGGAGAAAGAAATGGCAATCCACTCCAATATTCTTGCCTGGAAAATCCCATGGACAGACGAGCCTGGCAGGCTACAGTCTATGAGGTCACAAGAGTTGGACATGACTTAGCAACTAAACCACCACCACAGCTTCACTAATTATTGGAGAAATATAAATCAAAACTAAAATGATGTATTGCCTCACCCCAGCCAGAATGATAATCATCACAAAATCTAAAAACAGTAAATGCTGGAGAGAATGTAGAGAAATGGGAACCCTCATACACTGTTGGTGGGAAAGTAAATTCATACAGTCACTATGGAGAACAGTATGGAAGTTCCTTAAGAAACAAAATAGAACTACTATTTGCACTACTTAGCATTTACCCTGGGAAAACTATAATTCAAAAAGACACATATACTCCAGTGTTCACTGTGGCACTATTTACAATAACCAGGATATAGAAACAACTTAAATGTTCACTGATTGATGAATGGATAAAGAAAATATGGGGGGAGAAGTCAAGATGGCGGAGGAATAGGACGGGGAGATCACTTTCTCTTCTACAAATTCATCGAAAGAACAACAGAACGGTGAACAAAGTTTAAAAAACAACTTCTGATCGCTAGCAGCAGACATCAGGGGCCTAGAAAAGCAGCCCATTGTCTTCGAAGGGAGGGAAAAAAAAATTTGTTTTTCTTTTTTCTTTTTTTTTACTTTTTTTTGTTTTTCTTTTTTTTTCTTTTTTCTTCTTTTTTTTTCTTTTCTTTCTTTTCTTTTGCTTGTGTTTCTCTCCTATTTCCTTTTAAAGTCCTCTAATACTCCTCTATTATTCCTTAATTTTCATTTTCATCTCAATATAACCTTGCAAAAAAAAAAGGAAAAAAAAAAATGAAGAGAGAGAGAAGCCCTATTTTTAAACTGAACTCCATATATATCTCTAAATTTTGGGGTTTTGTTTTTTATTTTAAATATTTTATTTAAAAGAGTCTAAACTCTAGGCTAAATTTTTTAATCTTTGTTTATCAGTATGTGATATAAATGTTGGACATTTAAGAATCCAATATTCAATTACCATTTCTATTCAGGAGTGTGTTGATTAATCCCTTCCACGTTTGACTCTCTGTTTTCTACCTCAGAACAACTCTATTTCCTCCTTTCCCCTTCTCTTCCCAATCCAATTCAGTGAATCTTTGTGGGTATCTGGGCTACGGAGAACACTTTGAGAACAGTTAACTGTGTAGATCTGTCTCTTTCCTCTTTAGTCCCCCTTTCTCCTCGCCTGCTCACCTCTATCTCTTTCCTCCCTCTCCTATTCTTCGTGTGACTCTATGAACCTCTTTGGTGGTCCCTCACGGTGGCAAATCTTTTCACCATTAACCTAAAAGTTTTTATTACCAGTGCTGCATAGTTGGAGAAGTCTTGAGACTATTGGTAGAATAAAACTGAAATCCAGAGGCAGGAGACTTAAGCCCCAAACCTGAGAAAACCATAAAACTCCTGACAACACAGAACATTAAGGAATAAGAATCCATCCAAAAGCCCCCATACCTACACCAAAACCAACCACCACCCAAAAGCCAAGAAGCTCCAGGACAAGACATACTACATAAATTCTATAGTAACGCAGGAACATAGACCTAAGTGTCAACATACAGGCTGCCCAAAGTCACACCTAACACATAGACCCATTGCAAAACTCATCACTGGGCACTCCATTGCACTCCAGAGAGAAGAAATCCATCTCCACGCACCAGAACACTGACACAAGCTTCCCTAACCAGGAAACCTTGAAAAGCCAATAGTCCAACACCACCCACTGGGTAAAATCTTCACAATAAAAAGGAACCACAGACCAGCAGAATACAGAAAGCCCACCCTAGACACAGCAATCTAAGCAAGATGAAAAGGCAAATCAATCAATGTGTTACACCACATTAACAAATTGAACGATAAAAACCATATGATCATCTCAATAGATGCAGAAAAAGTCTTTGACAAAATTCAACATCCATTTATGATTAAAACTCTCCAGAAAGCAGGAATAGAAGGAACATACTTCAACATAATAAAAGCTATATATGACAAACCCACAGCAAGCATTACCCTCAATGGCGAAAAATTGAAAGCATTTCCCCTAAAATCAAGAACAAGACAAGGGTGCCCACTGTCACCACTTCTATTCAACATAGATTTGGAAGTGTTGGCCACAGCAACCAGGGCAGAAAAAGAAGTAAAATGAATCCAGATAGGAAAATATGAAGTGAAACTCTCACTGTTTGCAGATGACATGATCATCTACATAGAAAACCCTAAAGACTCTACCAGAAAATTACTAGAGCTAATCAACGAATATAGTAAAGTTGCAGGATATAAAATTAACACACAGAAATCTCTTGCATTCTTATACACTAACAATGAGAAAACAGAAAGAGAAACTAAGGAAACAGTAACATTCACCATTGCAACAAAAAGAATAAAATACTTAGGAATATATCTACCTAAAGAAACAAAAGATTTATACATAGAAAACTATAAATCACTGATGAAAGAAATCAAAGAGGACACAAACAGATGGAGAAATATACCGTGTTCATGGATTGGAAGAATCAACATTGTCAAAATGGCCATACTACCCAAAGCAATCTACAGATTGAATGCAATCCCTATCAAGCTACCAACGGTATTTTTCACAGAACTAGAACAAATAATTTCACAATTTGTATGGAAATACAAAAAACCTCGAATAGCCAAAGTAATCTTGAGAAAGAAGAATGGAACTGGAGGAATCAACCTGCCTGACTTCAGACTATACTACAAAGCCACAGTCATCAAGACAGTATGGTATTGGCACAAAGACAGATATATAGATCAATGGATCAGAATAGAAAGTCCAGAGATAAATCCACGAGCATATGGTCACCTTATCTTCGACAAAGGAGGCAAGAATATACAATGGAAAAAAAGATAGCCACTTTAACAAGTGGTGCTGGGAAAACTGGTCAACCACTTGTAAAAGAATGAAACTAGAACACTTTCTAACATCATACACAAAAATAAATTCAAAATGGAGTAAAGATCTAAATGTAAGACCAGAAACTATAAAACTCCTAGAGGAGAACATAGGCAAAACACTCTCCGACATAAATCACAGCAGGATCCTCTATGAACCATATCCCAGGATATTAGAAACAAAAGCAAAAATAAACAAATGGGACCTAATGAAACTTAAAACCTTTTGCATAGCAAAGGAAACTATAAGCAAGGTGAAAAGACAGCCCTCAGATTGGGAGAAAATAATAGCAAATGAAGCAACAGACAAAGGATTAATCTCAAAAATATACAAGCAACTCCTCCAGCTCAACTCCAGAAAAATAAATGACCCAATCAAAAAATGGGCCAAAGAACTAAACAGACACTTCTCCAAGGAAGACATACAGTTGGCTAAGAAACACATGAAAAGATGCTCAACATCATTCATTATCAGAGAAATGCAAATCAAAACCACAATGAGGTACCATTACAGGCCAATCAGGATGGCTGCTATCCAAAAGTCTACCAGCAATAAATGCTGGAGAGGGTGTGGAGAAAAGGGAACCCTCTTACACAGTTGGTGGGAATGCAAACTAGTATAGCCGCTATGGAAAACAATGTGGAGATTTCTTAAAAAACTGGAAATAGAACTTCCATATGATCCAGCAATCCCACTTCTGGGCATACACACCAAGGAAACCAGATCTGAAAGAGACACGTGCACCCCAATGTTCATTGCAGCACTGTTTATCATATCCAGGACATGGAAGCAACCTAGATGCCCATCAGCAGACGAATGGATAAGGAACCTGTGGTACATATACACCATGGAATATTACGCAGCCATTAAAAAGAATTCATTTGAATCAATTCTAATGAGATGGATGAAACTGGAGCCCATTATACAGAGTGAAGTAAGCCAGAAAGGTAAAGACCATTACAATATATTAACACATATATATGGAATTTAGAAAGATGTTAATGATAACCCTATATGCAGAACAGAAAAAAAAAAGACACAGATTTATAGAACAGTCTTTTAGGCTCTGTGCGAGAAGGAGAGGGTGGGATGTTTCAAGAGAACAGCATCGAAACATGTATAGTATCTAGGGTGAAACAGATCAGCAGCCCATGTTGGATGCATGAGACAATTGCTCGGACCTGGTGCACTGGGAAAACCTAGGGGGAGCTGGTGGAGTGGGAGGTGGGAGGGGGGATCGGGATGGGGAACACAAGTAAACCCATGGCTCTTTCATTCCAATGTATGACAAAATTCACTACAAATAAAAAATAAAAAAGAAAAAAAAGAAAAAAAAAGAAAATATGTTACATATATACATGGAATATTACTTGACCATGAACAAAATTGAGTAATTTGTAGTGATATGTGTGGACCTAGAGTCTATCATACAAAGTGAAGTAAGTCAGAAAGAGAAAAACACCTACTGTATACTAACACACATACACAAACGCGCGCACACACACACACACAAACCCACACACACATATGTATGTAATCTATAAAAGTGATACAGATGAACCTGTTTGCATGCCAGGAATAGAGACACAGTTGTAGAGAATGGGCATATAGATGTGGGAGGGAACGAGATGGTGAAATGAATATATATATATATACCCTATATCTTCTTTACTCATTAATTTATCAGTGGAAACTTATGTTTCTTCCATACCTTGGCTATTACAAATAGGATTGCAAAGAATGGACTCATGCATCGTATTGATTTAGTATTTTTTCTTCACTTCAGAAATATATCCAGAAGTGAAATTCCTGGGCCATATGGTGGTGATTTACTGCTAAGGGCTCTTTGTGATGCATGTAGTGCAGCCCACCAGGCTCCTCTGTCCATGGAATTTATCAGACAAGAATACTAGAGTGGGTTGCCATTTCCTTCTCCAGGGGATCTTCCAGTGATTTGGGGAATTCCTGTATTGTTGTCAGTAGTGGCTGCATCAATTTACGCTCCTAACAACTGTGGAATTCTCCACATCATTTGCAACCCCTGCTATTTGCTTTTTGTTTTTTGTTTTGTTTTGTTTTTAAATGAAAACTATTCTGACAGGTGTGAGGGGATATCTCATTGTTTTTTTATTTGTATTTTCCTGATGATGAGTAATAGTGAAAATCTTTTGCATATCTTGATTGGACTTCTTGTATGTCTTCTTTGGCAAAATATATTTTCAGGTTCTCTGCCCATTTTCTTATAAAGAACTATGTGAGTTCTTTATATATATTGAATAATAATCCTTTATCATATGTATTATATACAAATATCATCTTCAATTCAGTATGCTACATTTTCATTTTGTTCATAATTTCATTCACTATGCAAAATCTTTTTAGCTTGATGTAGTCCCATTTATTTAATTTTGCTTTTGTTTTCCTTTCCTGAGGAGACATTAAAGTGAAAATGTTAATCACTCAGTCATGTCCAACTCTTTGTGACCCCATGGACTGTAGTCTTCCAGGCTCCTCTATCCATAGGATTCTTCAGGCAAGAACACTGGGTTGGGTTGCCATTCCCTTCTCCAAAGGATCTTCCTGACCCAGGGATTGTACTCTGGTCTCCCCCATTGCAGGCTGATTCTTTACCATCTGAGCCATCAGGAAAGCTGAAGACACAGCCAAATATATATATTTCTAGGACCAATATCAAAATGTGTATTGCCAATTTTCTTATAGAGATTCATAGTTTCAGGTTTTGCTCTCAAGTCTGTAATTCACGTTGAGTTTATTTTTCTTTTTGGCATGATCAACTGACTAACTTCCATTACTTTGCTTGTAGCTAACCAGTTTTCCCAATAACATTTATTAAAGGAGTTAAACTTCCACATTGTATATTCTTACTTCCTTTGCCATAGATTAATTGATCATATAGGTGTGGGTTTATTTTTTAGCTCTTTATTCTTTTCCACTGATCTATGTGTTTTTTTAATCTATTACCATATAGTTTTGATTAATGTAGCTTGTAGCATACTTTGATATCAAGGAAGGAGTATGATACCTCAACTTTATTCTTTCTCATGATTCTTTTGGTTATTTGGAGCTTTATTTGGTTCCACAGAAAATTTAAGATTCTTTATTCTAGTGCCTGGAAAATATCATTGGTATTGTGATAAGAATTGTGTTGAGTCTGTAGATTGCCTTGGATAATATAGACATTTCAGCAATATTAAGCTTGCTAATCCATGAGCACACTATATCTTATTATGTGCTTATGTTGACTTCAATCACACTTGTCAATGTCTAATTGTTTTAAGAGTACAGGTCTTTCACTTTCTGAGTTAGATTTATTCCTAGGCATTAAAAAACCTGTCTTTGTAATTAATTTATTTTAATTGGAGATTAATTACTTTACAATATTTTTAGTGGTTTTTGCCATACATTCACATGAATCAGCCATAGGTGTACATGTGTCCCCCATTCCAAATTTCCCTCCCACCTCCCTCCTCATCCCATCCCTCAGGATTGTCACAGTGCACTGACAGTGAGTGCTCTGTTTCATGCATCGAACTTGGACTGGTCATCAGTTTCACATATGGTAATATACATGTTTCAATACTAATCTCTCAAATCATCCCAATCTTGCCTTCTCCCACAGAGTCCAAAGGTCTGTTCTTTATACCTGTGTCTCTTTTGTGGTCTCATGTATAGGGTCATCATTGCCATCTTTCTAAATTTCATATATATGCATTAATATACTGCATTGGTGCTTTTCTTTCTGACTTACATCACTCTGTATAATAGGGTCCAGTTTCATCCACCTTATTAGAACTGATTCAAATGCATTCTTTTTAACAGTTGAGTAATATTTCATTGTGTATGTGTACCATTGCTTTCTTATCCATTCATCTGCCAATGGACATCTAGGTTGCTTCCATGCCCTAGGTATTGTAAACAGTGCTGTGATGAACATTGGAGTATACATGTATCTTTCAATTCTGGTTTCCTCGGTATGTATGCCCAGCAGTGGGATTGTTGGGTCATATGAGAGTTCTATTTCTAGTTTTTTGAGGAATCTCCACACTGTTTTCCATAGTGGCTGTACCAGTTTGCATTCCCACCAACAGTGTAAGATGGTTCCCTTTGCGCTGCACCCTCTCTAACATTTATTGTTTGTAGACTTTTTGATAGAAGTCATTCTGACTGACATGAGATGGCACCTCATTGTGGTTTTGATTTGAATTCCTCTGATAATGAGTGATGTTGAGCATCTTTTCATGTGTTTGCTAGCCATTTGTATGTCTTCGTTTGGAGAAATGTATGTTTAGTTCTTTGGCTCATTTTTGTATTGGGTGGTTTATTTTTCTGGTATTGAACTGAATGATCTGTTTGTACATTTTTGAGATTAATTCTTTGTCAGTTGCTTCATTTGCTATTATTTTCTCCCATTCTGAAGACTGTATTTTCATCTTGCTTATCGTTTTCTGTATTGTGCAAAAGCTTTGAAGTTTAATTAGGTCTCATTTGTTTATTTTTGCTTTGATTTCCATTACTCTGGGAGGTGGGTCATAGAGGACCCTGCTGTGATTTATGTCAGAGAGTGTTTTGCCTATGTTTGCCTCTAGGAGTTTTATAGTTTCTGGTCTTATATTTAGATTTTTAACCCATTTTGAGTTTATTTTTGTGTATATGTTAGAAAGTATTCTAGTTTCATTCTTTTACAGGTGGTTGACCAGTTTTTCCAGCACCACTTTTTAAAGAGATTGTCTTTTCTCCATTGTATATTTTTGACTCCCTTTTCAAAGATATGGTTTCCATAGCTGTGTGGATTTGTCTCTGGGTTTTCTATGTTGTTCCATTGATCTATGTCTCTGTTTTTGTGCCAGTACTATATTGTCTTGATGACTGTAGCTTTGTATTATGGTGTGAAGTCAGGCAGGCTGATTCCTCCAGCTCCATCCTTCTTCCTCCAGATTGCTTTAGCTATTTGTGTTTTTTTTTTATATTTCCATACAAGTTGTGAAATTAATAGTTCTGTGAAAGATACCAATATTAGCTTGATTGGGATTGCATTGAGTCTGTAGATTTCTTTGGGTTGTATACTCATTTTCACTATTTTGATTATTCTAATCCGTGAACATGATCTATTTCTCCACTGATTCACAAATCAATCAGTGTGATACATCACATTAACAAATTGAAAGATAAAAACTGTATGATTATCTCAATAAATGCAGAGAATGCCGTTGACAAAATTTACCACCAGTTTATTAGCAAAACTCTCCAGGAAGCAGGCATAGAAGGAATATACCTCTACATAAGAAAAACCATATATGATAAACCCACAACAAACATTATCCTCAATGGTAACAAATTGAAAGCATTTCCCCTAAACTCAGGAAAAGACAAGGGTGCCCACTCTTACTACCATTATTCAACAGAATTTTGGACGTTTTAGCCACAGCAATCAGAGCAGAAAAAGAAATAAAGCAATCCAGATTGGAAAGGAAGAAATAAAACTCTCACTGTTTGCAGATGACATGATCTTCTACATAGAAAACCCTAAAGACAGCACCAGAAAATTACTAGAGTTAATCAGTGAATATAGTAAAGTCACAGGACATAAAATTAATACACCAAAATCCCTTGTATTCCTGTATACTAACAATGAGAAAACAGAAAGAGAAATTAAGGAAACTATCCCATTCACCATTGTGACAAAAAGAATAAAACACTTGGAACAAATCTACTTAAAGAAACAAATATATATATCAATTCAGTTCAGTCACTCAGTCGTGTCCGACTCTTTATGATCCCATGAATTACAGCACGCCAGGCCTACCTGAACATCACGAATTCCCGGAGTTTACTCAAACTCATGTCCATCGAGTCGGTGATACCATCCAGCCATCTCATCCTCTGTCGTTCCCTTCTCCTCCTGCCCCCAATCCTTCCCAGCATCAGGGTCTTTTCCAATGAGTCAACTATTTGCATGTGGTGGCCAAGGTATCGGTGTTTCAGCTTCAGCATTAGTCCTTCCAATGAACACCCAGGACTGATCTCCTTTAGGATGGACTGGTTGGATCTCCTTGCAGTCCAAGAGACTTTCAAGTCTTCTCCAACACCACAGTTCAAAAGCATCCATTTTTTGGTGCTCAGCTTTCTTCACAGTTCAACTCTCACATCCACACATGACCACAGGAAAAACCTTAGCCTTGACTAGATGGACTTTTGTTGGCAATGTAATGTCTCTGCTTTTTAATATGGTATCTAGATTGGTCATAACTTTCCTTCCAAGGAGTAGGTGTCTTTTAAGTTCATGGCTGCAATCACCATCTGCAGTGATTTCAGAGCCCCCAAAAATAAAGTTTGACACTGTTTTGACTATTTCTCCATCTATTTCCCATGAAGTGATGGGACCAAATGCCATGATCTTAATTTTCTGAATGTTGAACTTTAAGCCAACTTTTTCACTCTCTTCTTTCACTTTCAGTATAGAAAAACTATAAAACAACAATGAAAAATCAAAGATGACACAAATAGATGGAGAAACATACCATGTTCACGGATTGGAAAAATCAATATAGTGAAAATGTGTATAAACTCTATTTTTAATTGCAGGAAAAGTGCTTTACAAATTGTGATGGTTTCTGCTGCACAACAATCCAAATCAACCATGAATACATATATCTCCTCCCTTCCAAGATTCACTCCCCTCCTCCAAACCCACTGCTTTAGATCACCATAGAGTGTCTGGATTGGTTCCCTGTGTTATATGCAACTTCTCACCAGCTATCTCTTTTTCATATGGCAGTGCATATAGGTCTACCCTACTTTCTTCTTTTGTCCCACTCTCCTTCCCACACTGTGTCCAAAAGTCCATTCTATATACCTGTGTCTCCATTCCTTTCCTGTAAATACGTTTATTAATACTATTTTTCTATTAATAGATGCCACAAGTATGTGTTGATATATGCTATTTGTTTTTCTCTGTCTGACTTACTGCACTCTGTATGACAGGCTAAATATTCATCCACCTTACCAAAACTGACTCAAATGTATTCTTTTTTATGACTAATATGCCATTTTATCTATGTACCACATATTCCTTATCAATTCATTTGCTGCTGCTGCTGCTGCTAAGGCGCTTCAGTCCTGCCTGACTCTGTGCAACCCCATAGATGGCAGCCCACCAGTCTCCCCAGTCTCTCGGATTCTCCAGGCAAGAACAATGGAGTGGGTTGCCATTTCCTTCTCCAATGCATGAAAGTGAAAAGTGAAAGTGAAGTCACTCAGTCCTGCCTGACTCTTCATGACCCCATGGACTGCAGCCTACCTGGCTCCTCCGTCCATGGGATTTTCCAGGCAAGAATACTGGAGTGGGGTGCCATCGCTTTCTTCATATCAATTCATCTATTGACCGATATCTAAGTTGCTTTCCTGTTCGAGCAACTTAAAAAGTACTGCTGTGAACACTGGGGTACATTTTTCTTTTTCTAATAAGGTCTTGGGTATATGCCAAGGGGTAGGGTTGTTGGGTCATATGATAAGTTTATTCCTAGATTTTCTGAATCTCCACAGTTTTCCATGGTAACTATATCAACTTACATTCCCACCAAAAGTGTAGGAAGATTCCCTCTTCTCCACGTCCTCTCTAAAGTTCATTAATTGTAGATTTTTTGATGATGGTCATTCTGATTGGTGTGAGAAGATACTTCATTGTAGGTTTGATTTGCATTTCTCTAATAATTATCTATGTTGAGCATCTTTGCATCTGTTTGTTTTCCATCAGCATTTCTTTCTGGGGCAATATCTGTTTAGGTATTCTGCTCATTTTTTGACTAGGTTGTTTGTTTTTCTGATATTGAAAGGTTGACTGCTTAGATACTTTGATGATTTATCTTTTGTTAGTCGTTTCATTTGCAATTGTTTTTCTCCCATTTGGAGGGCTTTCTTTTAATCCTGTTTATTGTTTCCTTTGCTGTGTAAGAGCTATATGTTTCATTAGGTCCCTTTTTTATGTTCTATTTCCATTACTCTAGGAGGTAGGTTAGAGTATCTTGCTGTGATTTATGTCAAATATTGTCTTATCTAAATTTATCTTTAAGAGCTTTATACTTTCCAGCCATACATTTAAGTCTTTAATACATTTTAAGTTTATTTTTTGTGTATGGTGTTAGGAAGTGCTCTAGTTTCATTATTTCACTAGCTATCCAGTTTTACCAGCATCACTTTTTGAAGAGGCTGTCTTTTCAAAATTGCATACTCTTGCCTCTTTTGTAAAAGATTAGTTACTTGAGTCACTCAGTCGTGTCTGACTCTTTGTGACCCCATAAATCACAGCATGACAGACCTCCCTGTCCATCACCAACTCCCGGAGTTTACTTAAACTCATGTCCATCAAGTCGGAGATGTTGTTTAGCCATTTCATCCTCTGTCGTCCCCTTCTCCTCCTGCCCCCAGTCCCTCCCAGCGTCAGGGTATTTTCCAATGAGTCAACTCTTCACATCAGGTAGCCAAAGAATTGGAGTTTCAGCTTCAGCATCAGTCCTTCCAATGAACACCCAGGACTGATCTCTTTTAGGATGGACTGGTTGGATCTGCTTACAGTCCAAGGGGCGCTCAAGAGGCTTCTGCAACACCACAGTTCAAAAGCATCAATTTTTCAGCACTCAGCCTTCTTCACAGTCCAACTCTCACATCCACACATGACCACTTGAAAAACCATAGCCTTTGTTAGCAAAGTAATGTCTCTGCTTTTTAATATGCTAGCTAGGTTGGTCATAACTTTCACTTGTAAAATATAAGATGTCCGTAGTGTGTAACTTTATCTCTGGGCTTTCTGTATTGTTTCTTTGGTCTATATTTCTGTTTTTGTGCTAATACCATACTGTCTTGATGACTCTAGCTTTGTAGTATAGTCTGAAGTCAGTAAGGATGATTCCTCCATCTCCATTTTTTCTTTTTCTTTTTTAATCAAGGTTACTTTGGTTATTCACAGTCCTTTGTGTTTTCATATGAACTGAAAAGGTTTGTTTTACTTTAGGAAAAAACATTATAGTTTGATAGGTATTGCATTGAATCTGTAAATTGCTTTTGGCAGTATAGTCATTTATACAATATTAATTCTTCCAATCAGAGAATATGATACATCTCTCCATTTGTTTGTGTTGCCATTAATTTCTTTCATCAGTGTCTCCTAGTTTTCTGCATACAGGTCTCTTGTCTCTTTAGGCATGTTTATTCCTAGGTATATTATTCTTTAGTTTGCAATTATTAATGAAACAGTCTCCTTAATTTCTCTTTATGATTTTTCATTACTGTATAGAAATAAAACAAATTCCTCATTATCAATTTTATGTCCTGCAGCTTTATGTTATTCATTTATAAGTTCTAATAATTTTCTGGTGGCAACTTTATAGTTTTCAGTGTATAATATCATGTCATCTGCAAATAAGTGACTTTTACTCCTTTTCCAATCTGGCTTCCTTTTAGTTCTTTTTTTCCTCTGATTGCTCTGGCCAGGACTGCCAAAATCATGTTAAATAATAAAGATGAGAGTGTGCCCCCTTGTCTTTTTCCTTATCTTCGGAAATGCTTTCAGTTTTTCACTATTAAGAGTAATGTTTGCAGTGGGTTTGTTACATGTGCTGTTTAGTATGTTGAGATATGTTCCTTCTATGTCTATTTTCTGGAGTTTTTTTTTTTTAATCTTAAATGGGTGCTGAATTTTGGTGAAAGCTTTCAATGCATTTATTGAGATGATTATATTCATTTTATCTTTCAATTGGTTGATATGGTGTATCATATTGATTTATTAGCATATATTGAAGAATCTTTGCATCCATGGGATAAAGCCAAATTAATTATCATGTTTGATTCCTTTAATACATTGTTACATTTTGTTTGTGAGAATTTTGTTGAGGATTTTAGCATCTGTATCTATATTCATCAGGGATATCAGCCTGTACTTTTGTTTTTTGTGGTATCTGTATCTGGTTTCGGTATCAGGGTGATGATGGCCTCATAGAAAAAATTTGGGAGTTTTCCTTCCTCTGTAATGTTTTTTTTGAAGAGTTTGAGCAGAGTAGGTTTTATCTCTTCTCTATGCTTTTTTTTTTCTCTGAAGCCATCTGTTCTTGGGCTTTTTGTTGTTGGAAAATTTTTTATTACTGTTTCAGTTTCTATGACTGTGATTGTGGCTCATATTTTCTACTTCTTCCTGGTCCAGCTTTGTAAGGGTATACTTTTCTATGATTTTGTCCATTTGTTTCAGGTTGTCTATTTCATTGGCTCATAGTAGTATTGTATGATATTTTGTATTTCTGTTTTCTTTTGTAATTTCTCCTTTTTCATTTCTAATTCTACTAAATTGAGTTTTATCCCTTTTTTCTTGGTAAGTCTTCCTAATGATTTGTCAATTTTGTTTATCTTCTCAAATAACCAGTTTTTTTGTCTTATTGATCTTTGCTATTATCTCCTTCATTTATTTTTTATTTTTTTGTCTCAGGTCTTCATGATTTGTTTCCTTCTACTAACTGTGTGTTTTTTATACCTTCTTTCCATAGTGTTTTTGGTTGCTTGTTTGGTGTTTCTCTTGTTTCTTGAGGTAGGCTTGCATTATCCAATAGGTTTTGAGTTGCTATGTTTTCATTGTCATTTTTTTCTTTATCATTTTTTAATTTCCTATTTGATGTTGTCAGTGATCTCTTGGTTATTCAGAATCATACTGTTTGGCCTCCATGTGTTTGGCACTCACTTCATTCTTCTTGCCTGGAGAATACCATGGACAGGGGAGCCTGGTGGGCTATAGTCCATGCAGTCACAAAGAGTTGGACACGACTGAATGACTAACACTTTCATTTTCACTTTTATGTTTTTGCAGTTTTCTCCCCTTGTTGCTACTTCTAAGTTGCCTCAGTCATGTCAGACTCTGTGTGACCCAATAGATGGCAGCCCACCAGGCTCCTGCATCCCTGGGTTTCTCCGGGCAAGAACACTGGAGTGGGTTGCCATTTCCTTCTTCAATGCATGCAAGTGAAAAGCGAACGTGAAGTCTTTCAGTCATGTCTGACTCTTAGCGACCCCATGGACTCAAGCCTACCAGACGCTTCTGTCCATGGGAGTTTCCAGGCAAGTGTACTGGAGTGGGTTACCATTGCCTTCTCCATAGTTGATATCTAGTCTTATAATGTTCTGGTCTGAAAAAAAAATGCTTGAAGTTATTTTAATTTTTATAAATTTACCAAGGATTGATTTGTGACCTAAGATTTGATCTATCCTTGAGAATGGTCCATGTGCACTTGAGAAAAATGTGAAATCTAATCTTTTTGGTGAAATGCCCTGTAGATATCAATTAGGCCTAAGTGGTACAATGTATTGTTTAAAGCTTGCATTTTCTTATTAATTTTCTGCCTGGTTGATTTTTCCATTGGCATGAGTGAGGTATTAAACTCCCCCACTATTATTGCATTACTCTCAATTTCTCCTTTAAGAGTTGTTTGCATTTGCTCTATGTTTTGAGGTGTTTCTATTTTGGATGCATATGTATTCATATTTTTTATATCTTGGATTGACCCCTTGATTATTATGTAGTGTTCTTCCTTGTCTCTTGTAACATTTTTTTGTTTGTTTTTAAAGTCTATTTCATCAGATATGAGTATTGCTATTCCCTCTTTCTTTTGATATCAATTTGCATGGAATAACTTTTTACAGCCTTTCTCTTTCAGTCTGCATGTCTCTTTAGGTCTGAAATGGGTTTCTTGTAGACAGCATATATAAGAGTCTTGTTTTTGTATCCATTCAATCTGTGTCTCTTGGTTGGAACATTTAGTCCATTTGGATTTAAGTTAATTATTGATATGTATGATTTTATTATCATTTATTTTGTTTTTGCTTTGTGTTTGTACATCTTTTCTTTCTCTTGTGTTTCCCATCTAGAGAAATTCCTTTAACATTTATTACAAAGCTGGTTTGGTAGTGCCGAATTCTCTTAACTCTTGCTTATCTGTCAACCTTTTGATTTTTCCTTCATATCTGAATGAGATCCTTGCTGGATAGAGTAATCTTTGTTGTAGTTTTTTTTTTTTTTCCCATCATCAATTTAAGTATATACTGCCACTCCATTCTGACATGCAATTTCTGTTGAAAGATCAGCTGTTAGCCTTATGGGGATCCCCTTATATGTTATTTGTTGTTTTTCTCTTGCTGCATTTAGTATTTTTACTTGTGTTATTCTTTGTTTTTTTTCCAGGTTTTTCTATTTTAAATTTATTAATTTTGTTCAAAGAAGTTGGTTCTTTATCAGTTCTAAATAATTTATTTTTACATTTTTTTTCATTAATTTATTTTTTATTTTTTTATTTTTTTAATTTATTTTTATTTATTTATTTTTTATTTGTAGTGAATTTTGTCATACGTTGAAATGAAACAGCCATGAGTTTACATGTGTTCCCCATCCCGATCCCCCCTCCCACCTCCCTCTCCACCCGCTCCCTCTAGGTCTTCCCAGTGCACCAGGTCCGAATGCTTGTCTCATGCATCCAACCTGGGCTGGTGATCTGTTTCACCCTAGATAATATACATGTTTCAATGCTGTTCTCTTGAACCATCTCACCCTCGCCTTCTCCCATAGAGTCTAAAAGACTGTTCTATAAATCTGTGTCTTTTTTTTTCTGTTCTGCATATAGGGTTATCATTAACATCTTTCTAAATTCCATATATATGTGTTAGTATATTGTAATGGTCTTTATCTTTCTGGCTTACTTCACTGTTATTTTTTTTTAATTAGTTAGAAGCTAATTACTTTACAATATTGTAGTGGTTTTTGTCAGTTTGATTAATATATGTGTTGTCATACTTCTATTTTGGTTTATCCTGTATGGGACTGTCTCATCTTCCTGGACTTGAGTAGCTATTTCCTTGCCCATTTTAGGGTAATTTTTGACTATAATTCTCTCAAATATTTTCTCATATCCTTTCTTTTTCTCTTCTTCTTTGGGACCCCTATAGTTTGAATATTCCTGCACTTAATGTTGTCCCAGAGGTTTCTGAGACTGAGATTATCCCCATTGCTTTTTATGCCTTTTTCTTCATTCTGTTCTGCCTCAGTTATATCCACAATTCTATCTTCCAGCTCACTTATCTACTCTTCTGCCTCAGTTATAGTGCTATTGATTACTTCTGTATGTATGTATGTACTCAGTTGCTCAGTTATGTGCAACTCTTTGTGGCCTCATGGACTATAACCCACCCATGATCCTATGCCCATGGAATTTTCCAGGCAAGAATACTGGAATGGAGTGCCATTTCCTTCTCCAGGGGATCTTCATTACTCAGAGATCAAATCTTCATCTCTCATGTCTCCTGCACTGGTAGACAGATTCTTTACAACTACTGTAATTTTTTTCTCAGTTTTTGTGTTATTTATTGCTGATTGTCTATTTATTTCTTCTAGATCCTTGTTAAACATTTTTTTACCTTCTCAATCTGTGCCTTCATTCTATTTGTCTGTGCCTCCATTGTATCTCCAAGATTTTGGATCATCTTTGCTATTATTGCTCTGAATTCTTTTTCAGGACGGGAAGACTGCCTATTTCTTCTTCATTTGTTTAGTCTTTAGAGCTTTTACCACGGTCCTACATCTGTTGCATGTTTCTCTGTCTTTTCATTTTGTTTATTTTTTGATATTTGAGGTCTCCTTTTTATTGGCTGAAAGACCATAGTTCCTATTATTTCTGAAGTCTGCCCCATGAATGGGTTTGGACCAGTGCCTTGTGAAAGTTCCTGGATGGGAAGGCTCATGCTTGTGTTCTAGTGGATGTAGGCAGATTTTTTCTGTTGAAAGGGCAGTGCCACATACAGTAGTGTGTTTTGGTGTATCTGTGAGGGCGGTATGGCTTTGGGAAGACTGCTTGCTAATGGGAAATACTTTATTCCTGTTTTGCTGAAGGTTTGTTGTGAGACATCAGTTACTGGAGCTTACTGACCTGAGTGGGGCTAGTCTTAGTGTTGAGATGGAAGTCTTTGGGAGTGCTCTTTTTGATTAAAGTTCAGTGTGCTCAGGAGTTCTCTGGTGACCCAGAGTCCTGGACTTGGGCCTCCCACTTCAGAATTTCAAGCCCAACAACTTATTATCACACCAAGATATCACACAACACAGAAGACAAAACCCTAAGAATAATGGTGGAAGAAACACAATAGCCAAGAGCACTGAAAAAAAATTCACACCCTTACAAAGTGAAAAGAAGAGAGAAAATAGATTAAAAGGAATAAAAATAGGAATCAGATAGACGAGATCATTCAAGCCAATAAACAAGCCCATAAGTGAAAATGAATATTAAAAAGTAGACTAGCAAAAATACAAAATTAAAAACATGGAAAATGCAATATAACTAAAGAGTAGTTTAAAATAGGAAAAAAAATGAAATAAGTTTATTTAAATATAAGATTTTTAAAGGAAAATTAAATTAAAAATAAAAATTAAAAGAATAATAAAGAACAATATTAGAACAATGTTATATGTATGTATGTATGTATATGTATACACACACACACACACACACACATATATATGGAGAGACAGAGAGAAAGAAAGAAAGAGAGGTGGTAAGACAGCATTTCTCTTGATTCATCCATTTTCCTCTTCATACAGTATGCTCCTCAGTCAGCCTACTCAGGAAGTACTCCAGTATTACTAGAAAGGTCTCTAAAACTTCTGTGGGTATAGTGGGGTCAGGTCAGACTCAAATCTTGCCTTACTCCAGCTTGCACTTGCTCCTGAAATCCACTGCTGTTCCCAAAGTCCACAGTATCAGGCTAATGCTGGAATTTAATCTGCTGGACCTCTGACTGCAGAGCTATTTCCCTTCTTCTTTGCTCACACAGTCCCTGGTGTTCTGCTTTGTTTTTAGGCCCACCTCTGCTTGTAGGCCACCCTCCACTGTCTTTTTTCCACCCAGACCAGAGGGTCAAAATTAGTGGCTTACAGGGACTCACTTTCTCATCCAAGCTGGGAGAGAGAAAGGTATGGAAGCCACAACTGGGGTGTTTGGGGAGTGCTTGCAGCAGCTGAGGTGTGTGGGGAATCATCACAATCTGAGCTGGGTTGTGTACTCTCGTAGGTGGACTGGCCCTGAGTCTTGTATCCTTCAGCAGAGCCAAACTGCATAAGTTCCCAGGAAAGTGTTGGTTGTAAGCTATGCCTGCTCACAGCTTGGTAGTAGCTGCTTCCTCTGGGGTCAGGATCATGATGGTGGCTTTTTGTCCCTTGCCTCAGGCCTTTACCCTGGTTTTGGCAGTATCCAGTCACTTTGCATCCCCCCTCTGAAATTGTAAACTACTGACACGTCCAATTCCACCTCTAGCTCTCACCAGCTTTGGCAGTGGCTTTAGTTGGCAGAGCTACCTCTGAGGTCAGCAAATTTGAGGCCATTTCTTGTCCCATCTATGGCATTCATGAAGGAAGGTTCCTATGATGTGCTGACATTGATAGTTAGAGGGTCTTTGTGGCAATGATCTTTTGTCTCTCTGGGAGACACACAATTTTCCCTGGACTCCGTCAGCTGTGTCATAATAACCACTTGAGAGTATCTTCATAGTGGTCAAACCCAGTTCTCCCAAGCCTCAGAATTCAGCTCCTACTCACTGCAATGAATGTCCAATCTAATTCTCAGCTGGAAAGTGTTGTTCAGCAATGATCTCTGTGGTGCATATCCTCAAGTTTTCCTTCTAAGCACCTGTTGCTGAATCCTGCCCTTGCTCCAACTGAAGTTTCCCCTTGCCCCCCCCCCCCCATAAAGGGGTTTCTGAGTGTACAAAAGCTTTCCCTCCTTCATGACTTCCTTCCCAGGGTTCAGGTCACCTTCTTCAAATACTTTGTTTTTTGTTGTTGTTGTTTTTTTGTTTGTTTGTTTGTTTGTTTTTTAACTTTTATCTTTTGCCCTACCTAATTCTGAGGAGATTGGCCTGTCTTTTTGGAAGTCTGAGGTCTTCTGCCAGTGTTCAGAAAGTGTTCTGTGAGATTTGTTCCACATGCTGATGTATTTTTGATGAATTTGTAAGCAGGAAGGTGATCACTTGATTTTACACCTCTACCATCTTGAAAATTCCCAACCGTTGCTAAGTATTTTATCCTTTTTGAAACAATTGCAAATAGGCTTGCTTTCTTACTTTTTTTTCTGATAACTTGTTATGAGTACAAATGCAACATATTTCTGTGTATTAATTTTGTTACCTGAATCTTTAATGATATTTTTTTTCAGGAATTCTACTAGATCAGTTGAATTTAGTGGGATTTTTAGAGTTGTTTTTCCACCTAATATATAGTGTGTCATCTACAAACAGTGACAGTTTTACTTCTTACTTTCTAGTTTGTATTTGTTTTATGTATTTTACTTGTCTGATTGTTATAGCTGGGGCTTTCAATATTATATTGAATAAAAGTGATAAGAGTGTGCATCCTGGTCTTAGAGAAAATACTTTCAGGTTTTCATTGTTTATTTGATGTTTACTGTAGATTTGTCATTTATCACTTTTATTATGTTGATGTGTGATGCTGCTAAATCTATTTTGTTGAGACGTTTCACCATGGATACATGCTGAATTTTGTCAGATATTTTTCTGAATTTATGGAGATGGGCATGTGATTTTTATCATTCCTTTTGTTAATATGGTGTGCCACACTGATTTGCAGATATTGAACCATCTTTGCATTAATGGAACAAATACAATTTAATAAAATGTGGAAGTATGTTTTAATGTACAGTTAACTCACTTTGCAATTTTTAAATTATTTTTACATCTATGTTCATCAGTGATATTGTTCTATAATTTTCTTTTTCTGTGCTGTGGTTGTCTGATTTCTATGTCAAGACAATGTTATTTTTGTTGAATAAGTTCAGAATTGTTTGTTCCTCTTTAATTTATTGGACTATCTTGAGAAGAATAGATGTTAACTCTTTTTTAATATGTTTAGTAGAATTCATATCTTAAGACAATTATGGCTAGTTTTTTTTAATAACTCAATTACTAAATTTCATGACTGGTGATTTTTCTGTTTATATCTTCTTTCTTTCCACTTCAGTCTTGGGATAGTGCACATTTCTAGGAATTTGTCCATTTATTCTAGGTTGGCCATTTTTGGAATATGATTTTTCATAAAATACCTTACAAGCATTACTTTTTATGTAGTATGAGTTGTAACTTCTTCCTTCCTGATATAGTTTATTTTGATCCAGTCTCTTATCCTTGATCAGTTCAGTTCAGTCACTCAGTCATGTCTGACCCTTTGTGACCCTATGGACTGCAATATTCCAGGCTTCCGTGTCCCTCACCAACACCCAGAGCTTGCTCAAACTCATATCCATCGAGTCGGTGATGCCATCAAACCATCTCATCCTATGTCGTCCCCTTCTTCTCATGCCTTCAAACTTTCCCAGTATCAGAGGGTTTTCCAATGAGTCAGTTCTTCCCATTAGGTGGCCAAAGTATTGGAGTTTTAGCTTTAGCATCAGTCCTTCCAATGTACATTCAGGACTGATTTCCTTTAGGATTGAGTGGTTTGATCCCCTGGCAGTCCAAGGAAATCTCGAGAGTCTTCTCAATCACCACAGTTCAAAAGCATCAGTTCTTTGGCACTCAGCTTCCTTTATAGTCCAAATATTACATTCATCCACGACTACTGGAAAAACCATAACTTTGACTAGATGGACATTTGTTGGCCAAGTAATGTTTCTGCCTTTTAATATGCTGTCTAGTTTGGTCATAGCTTTTCTTCTAGGAAACAAGTGTCTTTTAATTTCATGACTGCAGTCACCATTTTCAGTGATGTTGGAGTGCCCCCGCCAAAAAAAAAAAAAAAAAAAAGTCTGTCATTGTTTCCACTGTTTCCTCATGTATTTGCCATAAAGTGATGGGACCAGATGTCATGATCTTTGTTTTTTGAATGTTGAGTTTTAAGCCAACTTTTCCACTCTCTTCTTGCAATTCATCAAGAGGCTGTTTAGTTCTTCTTTGCTTTCTGCTAAAAGGGTTTTGTCATCAGCATATATGAGATTAGTGATATTTCTCCTGGCAATCTTAATTCCAGCTTGTGCTTCTTCCAGCCTGGCATTATGCATGATGTAATCTGCATATAATTTAAAAAAGAAGGGTGACAATAAACAGCCTGGATGTCCTCCTTTCCCAATTTGTAATCAGTCTGTTGCTCCATGTCCAGTTCTAACTGTTGTCTCCTGACCTGCATACAGGTTTCTCAGGAGGCAGGTCAAGTGGTCTGGTATTCCCATCTCTTGAAGAATTTTCCGCAGTTTGTTGTGATCCACCCAGTTAAAGGCTTTAGCATAGTCAATAAAGCAGAAATAGATGTTTTTCTGGAACTCTCTTGCTTTTTCAATGAGCCAATGGATGGTGGAAGTTTGATATCTGGTTCATCTGCCTTTTCTAAATCCAGTTTTAACATCTGGAAGTTTGCAGTTTATGTATTGTTGAAGAATTCTGACAGAGAATTTTGAGCATTATTTTACTAGCATGTGAGATGAGTGCAATTGTGCAGGAGTTTGAACATTCTTTGGCATTGCCTTTCTTTGGGATTAAAATGCAAACTGACCTTTTACAGTCTGTAGCCACTGTTGAATTTTTCAAATTTTCTGGCATGCTGCACTTTTACAGCACCATCTTTTAGGATGTGAAATAACTCAACTGGAATTATATCACCTTCACCAGCTTTGTTCATAGTGATGCTTCCTAAGGGGCACTTGCCTTCACATTCCAGGATGTCTGGCTCTAGGTGAGTGATCATACCACCATGACTATCTGGGTCATGAGCATCTTCTATTATATAGTTCTTCTGTGTACTCTTGCCACCTTTTCTTAATATCTTCTGCTTCTCTTAAGTCCATACCATTTATGTCCTTTATTGTGCCATCTTTGCATGAAATTTTCCCTTTGTAGCTCTAATTTCCTTAAAGAGATCTCTAGTCTTTCCCATTCTATTTTTTCCTCTATTTCTTTAAATTTGACAGTGAAGAAGACTTTATCTTTCCTTGCTATTCTTTGAAATTCTGCATTCAAATGGGTATATCTTTCCTTTTCTCCTTTACCTTTAGCTTCTCTTCTTTTCTCAGCTATTTTTAAGGCCTCCTCAGGCAACCATTTCACCTTTTTGCATTTCTTTTTACTTGGGAATGATCTTGATCACTGCCCCCTGTGCAGTGTCACTAAGCTCTGTCCATAGTTATTCAGGCATCTGAATAATAATTACATCTATCAGATGTAATCCATTGAATCAAGTTCTCACTTTCACTGTATAATTGTAAGGGATTTGATTTGGTCATACCTGAATGGTCTAGTGGTATTCCCTACTTTCTGAAATTTAAGTCTGAATTTGCCAATATGGAGTTCATGATCTGAGTCACAGTCAGCTCCTGGTCTTGTTTTTTCTGATTGTATAGAGCTTCTCCATCTTTGGCTGCAAAGAATATAATGAATCTGATGTCGGTATTGACCATCTTGTAATGTCCATGTGTAGAGTCTTCTTTAGTGTTATTGGAAAAGAGTATTTGCTATGACCAGTGCATTTTCTTGGCAAACTCTGTTACCCTTTTCCCTCTCTCATTTTGTACTTCAAGGTCAAATTTGCCTGTTACTCCAAGTATCTCTTGACTTCCTACTTTTGCCTTCCAGTCTCTTATGATGAAAATGACATCTCTTTTATTGGTGTTAGTTCTAGAAGGTCTTTCAGGTCTTCAAAGAACTGTTCCTCTTCTTCAGCATTTCTGGTTGGAGCATAAACTTGGATTACTGTGATATTGAACGATGTATCTTGGAAATGAACAGATATTCTGTCATTTTTGCGATTGCACTCAAGTACTGCATTTTGGGCTCTTTTGTTGATTGTAAGGGTTACTATATTTCTTCTAAGGGATTCTTGCCCACAGTAGTAGATATAATCATCATCTCATTTAAATTCACCCATTCCAGTCCATTTTATTTCACTAATTCCAAAATGTCAATGTTCACTCTTGTCATCTCCTGTTTGACCACTTCCAATTTGCCTTGATTCATGGACCTAAAGTTCCAAGTTCCTATGCAATATGGTTCTTTAGTTTTTCCTGATAAGTCTAGATAAATATTTTTGTTTTTTATTTTGTTTATCTTTTCAAAAACCAGTTTTGTTTCATTGATCTTTTCTATTATTAAGCCTCTTTGCTATTTACTTACATTCTGGTATTTATTATTTTTTTCTGTTAATTTTGAGGACATTTTGATTCTTTTTCTACCTCCTTTAAGCATTAGGTCAGATTGTTCTTTTTTTTTTCCTATTTCCTACATAGACTTGTATAAAACTACTTCTTAGAGGTGTTATCACCTGTGTAGATTTTCAAACAATGTATTTTCATTTGTCTAATTATACTGTTTGTTTTCTACCTTGATTTAATAAATATGCTAATATGCATTTATTCTCTTTCCTGTGCCCAATACCATTACAGTTTTATCTCTTTGCTTCCCCCTGAACACGTTATATAAGATATGCTGAGTGTGAGTCTGTTATATTTTTTAAACTTCATACACATGTGATTTTCTTTTCTTTTCTGTTTTGTTTTTAATCCTTATTTTGATGTGTTATCATCTCATACCATTGTGTTCAGAAAAATGATAATATGATACCAGTATTATTAAATTTACTGAGGATTTTTTTTTGTGGATTGTTATCTTATGTATCCTAGAGAATATTCCATGCATACTTGGAAAATGTGATTATACACATTTGGCATGGAATGTTCTGTATATATATCTTAATTCTAATGTGTCATTTATGGTCAATATTTCCTTAATTATTTTATTTCTGGATAATCTGTCCATTGATGTAAACAAGTTATTAATTTCCCCTTTTTCTTTCATATTGTTGTCATTTTTTCCCTTACTCTTGTGGATATTCAATTCATGTATTTATTTGCTCCTATGTTGGATGCATATATATTTACTATTGTTATATCTTCTCATTGGGTTGATCCATTTATCATTACATAATGTCCTTCTTTGTCTCATTACATTTGCTGTTTTAAAGTTTATTTTGTCCTTTTGGTTCAAGATGGCAGAATAGAAGGATCACTCATCTCCTGTGAGAACATCAAAATTTCAACTAGCTGTTGAACAAACATCAACATGAGGAGCACAATCACAATAAAATCAAACCTCATACCTCCTGAGTGGGTGACCCATAAACTGGAAAACAATAATACCAAAGCAGTTTTCCCACTGTTGTGAAGGGTCTGCACCCCACCTCAGGCTTCCCAGTCTGGGGATCTGACAAAGGGACTTGAAATCTCCAGAGAATTTAGCCTTGAAGTCCAGTGGAATTTAATTATAGGACTTCCACAGGACTAGGAGAAATAGAGCCTCCAGTCTTGGAGGGCAAAAACAAAATCTTGCAGGCATTGAGACCCAGTGGAAAGGAGCAGTGACCCCAAAGGAAACTGAACAAAAACTTCCTGCTAGTGTTGGAGGGCCTCCTTTACAGGCACTGGTAAGCAGGGGCTCAACACAGGGACAGAGTTACTGAGAGCAGCAGGCTGGTAAGATGCTCTTGGTGTTCCCAATTAACACTAACATAGAGCCTGTAAACCCCAGTGCTATGTCACCTCAGGCCAAACAACTACCAGGAAGGGAATGTAGCTCCAGCCAACAGAAAATAATTGAATTAAAGTTTTACTGAACAAGACCCTGCCCACCAGAGCAAAACTCAATTTCCCATCACCAGTCCCTTCCATTGGAAACTTACACAAGTCTCTTATCCTCCTCCATCAGAGGGCAGATGATGCAAGAAGAACCACAGTTCCACAGCTGCTAAAACAAAAACCATATTACAGAAAGTTAATCAGGATGAAAAAGCAGAAAGTATGTCCCAGATGAAGGGATAAGGTAAAACCCCAGAAAAACAACTAAATGAAGTAGAGAGAGTCAAACTTCCAGAAAAAAATAGTTCAAAATAATGATAGTGAAGATGATCCAGGATCAGCAAAACAATGGAGAAGATTCAAGAAATGTTTACCAAAGACCTAGAAGAACTAAAGAACAAACAGAGAGAGATGAGTAATACACTAGAAGGAATCAATACCAGAATAATTAAGGCAGACTTGATAAGTGGCCTGGATGAAAGATGGTAGAAATCACTGCCACAGAACAGAATATAGAGAAAAGAATGCAAAGAAATGAAGAGAACCTAAGAGACCTCTGGGACAACATTAAATGCACCAGCATTCACATTATCAGATCCTAGGAAGAGAAGAGAGAGAGAAAGGATCTGAGAAAATATCTGAAGAGACCAGAGCTGAAAAATTCCCTAACATGGGAAAGGAAATTATAAACCAAATCCAGGAAGCACAGAGAGTCGCAGGGAGGATAAACCTAAGGAGGAACATACCAAGACACATAGTAATCAAACTGACAAAAATTAAAGACAGAGAAAACATATTAAAAGTAACAAGGGAAAAATGACAAATAACATACAAGGGAACTCCCATCAGGCTATCAGCTGATTTCTTAACAAAACTCTACAAGCCAGAAGGAAATGCGTGATATATTTAAAGTGATGAAATGGAAGAACCTACAATGAAGAATACTCTACTCAGCAAGACTTTCCTTCAGGTTTGATGGAAAAATCAAAATCTTCCTAGACAAGAAAAAGTTAAGAGGATTCAGCACCACCAAACCACCTTTACAACAAATGTTAAAGGAACTTCGCTAGGCAGGAAACACAAGAGAAGGAAAAGACCTCACAGAAAATAAACACAAAGAAAAGATTAAAAATATAGTAATAGGATCATACATATTGATATTCACCCTAAATGTAAGTGAATTAAATGCACCAACCAAAAGAAATACAGACTAGGCCAATGAAAATATGTGCATGTATGCACTTCCACTTACCACATCACCTTGCTTGACACCTCAAATTGTATGTAATTTTTTATATTGTTAGGTTAATCGTGTTCTCATTAGGGCTTGCAATTGTAATTATCCTGTATTTTTTTCTCAGGCTACTGATTGTGAAGACTGTTAAACATTTTTACTATTGTGATACTGCAACTATTACTCACTTAATACCATTGTTTCATGATTGGTCAACAGAAAAATAATAGAACTCTGTATCACCAAAACTACAATTTAATAGAAAAACTGCAATCACTTTTTAAAATCCAAATGTATATCAGAATTATCTTGAAAAATTTTGAAAAATTCAAATGCCAAGATATTGCTTTTTTTCTCTAGATCTTCAGATATATTTCTAATGAACAGTCATATTTAAAAACAACAAGATTATATGATCTTTTACTTTTATTTAGTTTCACTTTTTTCTATTTCATATTCAGTGCTCCCATTTCATTTAGTTTGTTTTCTAATTTCCCCATATTTTCTTTTTTCAGATATTCTTTCTCAAGCTTTGATCAAACTTAGTAGAATAGCTTTTGTATACATATATATAAATGATATGTATAGTTTATGCATTTTAGAAAACTTATTTGACTTAACATAAATAGAATTCTAGATTTCTAATAAATAAAAATAGATATGCAACAAGCAACAAAGATTTCCTGTACAACACAGAGGACAATATCTTGTAATAACCTATAATGGATAATAATCTGAAAAATAATATATGTGTATATGTATAACTAAATCACTTTTTTGTTCACATGAAACACTGAAAGTCAACTATATTTCAATAAAATTTATATATTAAGAGAAAATATAAAAACATACAAAAAATAAAGTTTATTTTGTTTGGTACAAGTATTGCTACACCAGTTTTTATTCCTCATTTGAATAGAACACCATTTCTTTATCCCCTAATTTTCAGTCTGTGTCTGTTTCTTTAGACCTGATGTGAGTTTCTACTAAAGAGCCTACATACATATTTTATATTAAGCCAATCTACATCTTTTGGAGGATTTGGTCTATTTAAATTTAATAAATCTTTGATAGCTAAATACTAATTGCCATTATGTTAAGCATTTTCTCTATACTTTTTTTGTAGTTATTTCTTAATTCACTCTTTATCTTTTGCTTTCTTCCCATGATTTGATGGTCAAATTTGGTGCTATTTTTTTTTAATATTTTCCCGTCTTTATTAACATATGTGCTATATGTTTTGTGTTCATGGCTGTTATAATGCCTATGTAAAACATCATATGGGCATCCCAGGTGGCAGAGTTCTAAAGAATTCGTCAGTAAATTGAAGAGATGCAAGAGATGCAGATTCCATTCCTGGGTCAAGAAAAATCCCTGCAGTAGGAAATGGCAACCCACTCCATCATACTTGCTAGAAAAATTTCATGGACAGAAGAGCCTGGCAGACCCCAGTCCATGTTGTTGTTGTTTTTCAGTCACTAGGTTGTGTCTGACTCTAACCCCAGGGACTGAAGAACACAGAGCTTTCTTGTCCCAAATCATCCCCCAGAGTTAACAAAGAGGGCATGCCCATTGCAGCAGTGATGCCATACAACCATATCATCCTCTGTCTCCCCTTCTCTGTTTACCTTCAATCTTTCCCAGGGTCACAGTCTTCTCCAATGAGTCAGCCCTTCAGAAAAGGCAGTCAAAGTATTGGAGCTTCAGCTTCAGCATCAATCTTTCCAATGAATATTCAGGGTTTATTTCCTTTAGGGTTGATTGGTTTGTCCTCCTTGTAGTCCAAGGGATCCTCAAGAGTCTTCTCCAGAACCACAGTTTAAAAGCATCAGTTCTTCATTGTTCAGCCTTCTTGATGGTCCAACTCTCATATCCATATGTGACTACTGGAAAAACCATAGCTTTAATGACATGAAACATTGTCTGCAAGGTGATGTCTTCTTTTTAATATGCTGTCTAGGTTAGTCATAGCCTTCCTTCCAAGAAGCGGGCCTCTTCCAATTTCATGGCTGCAGTCACAGTTCACAGTGATTTTGGACCTCAAGAAAGTAAAATCTGTCACTGCTTCCACTTTTTCTCCTTCTGTTTGCCATAAAGTAATGGGAATGGATGCCATGATGTTAGTTTTTTGAATGTTGAGTTTTAAGCCAGCTGTTTAACTTTCTTCTTTCACCCTCATCAAGAGGCTCCTTCATTTCTCTTTGCTTTCTGCCATTAGACTGGTATCATCTGCATATCTGAGGTAGTTGATATTTCTCCCAGCAATCTTGATACTAGCTTGTAACTCATGCAGCCAGCATTTCACAAGACAAATTCTGCCTAGAAGTTAAATAAACAAGGTGAAATATACAGCCTTGTCATAGTACTTTCACAAGTTTGAATCAGTCAGTAGTGACATGCAGTGTTCTAACAGTTGCTTTTTGACCTGCATACAAGTTTCTCAGGAGACAGGTAATAGGGTCTGGTATTCTCATGTCTTTAAGAATTTTCCACAATTTGTTGTGATCCACACAGTCAAAGGCTTTCACATAGTCGATGAAGTGGAACTAGATGTTTTTCTGGAATCCCTTTGCTTTTTCTGTGATCCAACGGATGTTGGCAATTTGATCTCTGATTTCTCTGCCTTTTCTAAATGCAGCTTGGATATTTGAAATTTTTTTGGTTCACATACTGTTGAAGCCTAGCTTGAAGGATTTTGAGCATCACCCTAGGAAGTGAGAACAATTATCTGGTAGTTTGAACTATCTTTAGCACTGCCTTTCTTTAGAATTAGGATGAAAACACATTTTCCAGTTTGTGGCCACTGCTGTGTTTTGCAAACTTGCTGATATATTGACTGCAACACTTTAATGACATCATATTTTAGGATTTAAAATAGTTAACCTTGAATCCCATCAGTTCCACTAGCTTTATTGATGATAATTCTTCCTAAGGCCCACTTGACTTCACCCTGCAGGATATCTGGTTCTAGGTGAGTGACCACACCATCTCAGTTATCTGGGTCATCAATATCTTTCTGTACATTTCTTTTGGTATTCTTGACACTTTTTCTTAATCTCTTCTGCCTCTGTTAAGTCTTTACTGGCCAGAGTCCATTGGGTCACAAAGAACTGGACATGACTGAGTAACTGAATATACACACTTGACATAATGTATATATGAAAGTTCCTTAGAAGAAAAGGTATAGTCCTAACAGTCAACAAAACAGACTGAAATACAGTACTTGGGTGAAATCTTAAAAACTACAGAATTATTTTAGTTCATTTCCAAGGCATATCACTCAACATCACAGTAATCCAAGTCTATGGTCCAAACACTATTGTTGAAAAAGCTGAGGTTGACCAGTTCTAAGAAAACATACAAGACCTTCTAGAAATAACACCCAAAAAAGATGTCTTTTTCATCATAATGGACTGAATGAAAAATAGGAAAATCAAGGAATATTTGGAGTAACAGCAAGTTCAGCCTTGTACAAAATGATTCAGGGCAAAGACTAACAGATTTTCGTGAAGTGGACTCACTGGTCATAGCAAACACCCTTTTCCAACAACACAAGAGATGACCCTACACATTTAAATCAACAAATGGTCAATACCAAAATCACATTGACTATATTCTTTTTAAAATTTATATATTTTTGATTGAAGTGTAATTGGTGTATGACTTAGGGAACTCAATCCAGGGCTCTGTAACACCCTAGGGGGTGGGAAAGGGTGGGAGATGTGAAGGAGGTTCAAGAGGGAGAGGATATATACCTATGGCTAATCCATGTTGATGTATAGCAGAAATGCAAACATTAATTATATTCTTTGCAGCTGAAGTGGAGAAGCTCTATGTAGCCAACAAAAACAAGACCAGGAGCTGACTGTGGCTCAGATCATGAGCTCATTATTGCAAAATTCAAGCTTAAATTGAAGAAAGTAGGAAAAATCACTAGGCCATTCAAGTATGACCTAAATCAAGCTCTGTATGATTATACAGTGGAGGTAATGAACAGATTCAAACGGTTAGATTTGGTATAGTGCCTGAAGAACTATTTACAGATGTTTGTGACACTGTATAGGAGACAGTGCCCAAAATCATCCCAAAGCAAAAGAAATGCAAGAAAACAAAGTGGTTGTCTTAGGAAGCTTTACAAATAGCTGAGGAAAGAACAGAAGTGACAAGCAAGGGAGAAAGTGAAATATGTACCAAACTGAATGCAAAGTCCAGAGAATAGCAAGGAGAGATAAGAAGGCCTTCTTAAATGAACAACAGAAAGAAGTTGGGAATAATAATAGAATTGGAAAGACTAGAGATCACTTCAAGAAAATTGGAGGTATCAAGGGAAAACTTCATGCAAGGATGGACAAAATAAAAGAATGAAACAGTAAGGACCTAAAAGAGGGAGAAAGCATTAGGAAGAGGTGGCAAGAATACACAGAAGAACTAAACAAAAAAAAGGCCTTAATGTTCTTGGCAATTCTGGGAAGCCATGATGGTGTGGTCACTCACCTAGAGCCAGATACCTTGGAGTGTTAAGTCAAGTGGGCCTTAGGAAGCATTACTAGAAACAAACTTAGTGGAGCTGAAGGAATTCTAGGCGAGCTATTTCAAATTCTAAAATATGATGCTGTTAAAGTGTTGCACTCAATATGTCAACAAATTTGGAAAACTAAGCAGTAGCTGTAGGACTGGAAAATGTCAGTTTTCATCCCAATTCCAAAGAAGGTAGTGCTCATTTCATGTAATTGTCAAACTACCAGGCAATTGTGCTCATTTCATATTCTAGCAAGGAGAATACTGTACTCCTTCAAGCTAGGCTTCAGGAGTACATGAACCAAGGACTTACAGATGCATAAGGAGAGTTTAGAAAAAGGCAGAGAAACCAGATATCAAATTGCCAACATTTGTTGGATCATAGAGAAAGCAAGGGAATTCTAGAACCTCTACTTCTGTTTCATTGACTATGTGATAGCCTTTGACAGTGTGCATCACAAAACAACAAAAAACAAACAAACAAAAAAACTGGAAGGTTCTTAATGAAATGGGAACACCAGACCACCTTACCTATCTCCTGAGAAACCTGCATGCAGGTCAAGAAGCAACAGTTAGAAATTTACATGGAAAAACCGACTGGTTCAAAATTGGAAAAGTAGTACAAGGCTGTGCATTGTCACTCCATTCGTTTAACTTCTATGCTGAGTACATCATGTGAAATGCATGGCTGGATGAATCACAAGGTGGAGTCAAAATTGCCGAGAGAGATATCAGCAACTTCTGATATGCAGATGATACCACTATAATGGCAGAAAATGAAGAGGAACTAAATAGCCTCTAGATGAGAGTCAAAGAGGAGAATGTAAAAGCTGGCTTAAAACTCAGCATTCAAAAACTAAGATCATGGCATCTGCTCCCATCACTTCTTGGCAAGTAAAAGGGGGAAAAGTGAAAGCACTGACAAGTTTTACTTTCTTGATCTACAAAATCAATGCAAACTGTGACTGCAACAATGAAATGGAAAGAAGCTTGCTCCTGATAAGGAAAGCTAAGACACACCTAGATAGCAGATTAAAAAGCAAAGACATGTCTTTGTCAACAAAGGTCTGTATAGTCAAAGCTGAGAGTTGGACTATAAAGAAAGTTGAGGGCTGAAAAATTGATACCTCTGAACTGTGGTGCTGGAGAATACTCTTGAGAGTCCCTTGGAGTGCAAGGGGATCAAATCAGTCAAACCTAATGGAAATCAACCCTGAGTATTCATTGGAAGGAATGGGGCTGAAGCTGAAGCTCCTATATTTGTCCACCTCTTGCAAAGAGCAGACCCATTGGAAAAGACTCTGATTGTTGAAAAGATTGAAGGCAAAAATAAAAGGGGGTGGCAGAGGATGAGGTTGTTAGATAGCATCACTTGTCATGAATTTGAGCTCACTGCAGGCATAATGAAGGACAGCGGAACCTGCCATGCTGCAGTCCATGGGGTCTCAAGTAATTGGACATGACTTAGGGACTGAACAAGAGCAACAAGCTTTTTAAGTGGTTCATCTACTAACTGTACCCTATGCTTGCCTTTACCAATGAGATTTTTCTTTCATAATTTTCTCATTTACTGTATGACCTTTGCTTTATCATGTTGAAATGTTTCTTTAACATTTACTATAAGTCTTGTTTAGTACTTATGAGCTCTTTCAGCTTAACTTTTCTGTAAAACTCTCTCTTTTTCCTTTCATTGTAAGTGATAATATTTCTGGGTAGAGTATTTTTGGTTGTAGATTTTCTGCTTTTCATGACTTTGCATATTTCCTGCCACTCCCTTCTGGTCTGCAAAGTTTTTGCTGAAAAGTCAGTTGACAATTTTATGAATGTTTCCTTGTACATAAATATTTGCTTTTCTCTTGTTGCTTTTAAGATCCTCTTTTTATCTTTAGCTCCCCTTGTGGCTCAGATGGCAAAAAAAAATCTATCTGAAATATCGGAGACCTGTTTTTTTTCCCCCACCCCTGATTTTTCCCATATATCCTGTTCTAGTGGTTGCTGCAGTTTGAAACTGTTTCAGAAACTGCCACACACTCTTACTGCAGGGTTAGGAAACCACATGCAATCTGTCACAGACACCAGAATGTCCATCTGTGGTCCACACATGAGGGCCTTGGGCACCAGGACACTTTGAACAGCTCTGTCACAGACAGATAGAAGGTGTTGAGAGGTTTTCAACTTCAGCATCACTTCCTTAGACTGACAGTACCATGTGATGACACTGCTGTCCCCAGAAATTCCAGAAAGTCATTGTGTCCATCTTCCTGCCATCTCCCCCACCCCACTGCACCCCATCAGTGTCTTTTTTAGTTTTTGTCATTTTAATTATATTTCTTGAAGTGAGTCACTTTGGGTTCATCCTGTTTGGGACTCTCTGAGTTTCTTGCATCTGCATAATTGTTTCCTTCTACAAGCTAGGAAGTTTTTCATCCAATATTCTTCATATAGATTTTCTGTCCCTTTCTTTCTCTTCTTCTTCTTGAACTCCTATACTTCAAATTAATATGCTTGATGTTGCCACTGAGGTGTGAAACTATCCTTAGTGTTTTTTTTAAATTATGTTTCCTATTTTCTGTTCTATTGGAATTGTCTTTACTATTCTGTCTTCCAGATTACTGATATATTCTTCTGTGTTACCTAATTTACTATTGAATATTTTGAGTATTTTTAATTTTAGATTTTTGTATTCCTCACTTCATTTTTATTTTTTTAATAGTTTCTAATTCTTTGTTAAAATTCTCACTGTGTTTATCAATTCTTCTCCAGAGTTCAGTGAGCCTTTGTATAATCATTACCTTGACCTCTTATTGGACTGAATGCTTAGCTCCATTTGTTTTAGTTTTTTTACTGAGTGTTTGATTGGTTTTTTCATTTGAAATGTTTTCCTTTGTCTTATCATTAATCTAATTCTGTATATTTATTTCTATGATTAGATAGGTCCATTAACTCTCTCAATCTTTGTGAAGTTGCCTTATGTAGGAGATGTCCTGTGACACCCAGCAACATGCTGTCCTTTGTCCACCAGAATTATATGCTCCAGGATTGTACCCTATGTGGGCTGCGTGCACCCTTCTGTTGTGGTGGGGTAACTACTTTAGGAGGGCTGGTAGGTGGCTTTTGGCCCCAGACCTGGTAGTTTCTGAAGTTTTCCTTGAGTGGTTGCTGCAGGCATACTGGTGGGTGATGTGGAACCCCAGGAATGCTGATTGTGATACCTGTTTATGCACAAATGCTACAGGCCTGCAAGTTTATGGAGTAGACTCTCCACTCTACTGACCAAGCAACTTGGCAGCATTTGACAGTTGTGGGGCCACTGGTGACCTGGGCATTCTTCCTACCTATCTATGCATCTTATCCATTCAGTCTGTCAACATATTACTGCCATGAGCCCAACGGTAGATGCAGCAAGCACTCAATGCTAATAGAAAAAGTGTTCTAAAATAGCACTTGTTAGTGCAGGTGCTCCAGTTGTCTCTTGTATCTCTGAGAGACTAAGTTCAGTAAGTGGGTCTAACCCAGACACAAACCACTGCCTATGCACTGGAACTTAAAACATGCTAAATTTTGTGTATGCCATTTAAGAGTGGAGTCTCTATTTTCTATAGCTTTTTTAAATATCTCCCAAATATAAATTCCACTGGTTTTCAGAGCCAAATGTCCTGAGGGCTTGTCTTCATGTTTCAGGACCTCTAGGATGGGGATCCCTTTATGGTGCATGGACAACTAAATCTTCAGGGAGAGTCTTGCAGGCGTGAAAGCCCTTCAGTTTGTGTGTAATCCACCTAGGGGTGTAGGTCCTGACTAGACTATATATCTTGCCCATCTTTTTGTGGTTCTTTCTTTACATTGTTATTTTAGAATTTTTTTTTTCAGTTAATCTTCAAGTTATTCTCACTGATAGTTGCTTTCTAACTAGCTATTATTTTGTTGTGCCCATGTGTAGAAGTGAGTTCAAGATCTACCACCTTTATCCTGATCCTGGGTTTTTTATCTCTTATTAAAGGAATCTAGATTGTCTGGAAAGTGATATATGGACAAGTCTCCTAAAAGTGACCATGTCATTATTTGGAGACAGACAATCCCTTTTGGACAGGAGAGAAGTACCTCATGCCCAGGACGCCTCAAATTGTATCTTGTAAGCAGCTTTTCTGCTGATTGCTGATTTAAAAGACTAGCTTGGTTTTAACTCCTGCTTTTTTCAATATTTCCTTCCTTTGATGAGGTTTCTATGATTTTTATTGATATCATCCAGTACTGCCTTCTCAACTCTTATATTTTCTCATTTGCTTCTCTCTACTTTTGTTCCTGTTACTGATACTCTTCCACATCTATTCAAAAAGTGTTTCCCCTGAACATTTGCCATGGGTAATACTGTGCCTCTTCTATCACGGTAGTTTTGAGCTGCAGTCCTAACAATATGTAGTTATTGGGTTTTATTTTACTGATGTTGCACATCCTTAATTGAAATTCTTCAGCATTTTCTTTATATGTATATTCAATCAGTGATGAAAATCTATTCAGTAAACTGTATAAGTGAAACTTTCTCAATGGCAGTACAAATATATAAGAAATCTACTACTTCAATAAATCAATGATAACACTAAAAAAAGTCAAGTGAAATGTTTAGTAACTTGGGAAATTAAGCAAAATCTTAGGAAAATCCAAGGAGCATTTATTCAAGAGAAAACACCAAGTATCAGGAAAACCAGCATATTCTCTCTAGTTTCAAGGCAGGCTTAAAAATCAACAGTTTCTGAAACATAGTAATTAGTTAGTCAAACTAGAAACTGGTAAACCAGCTACCTAGTGACCACCAAAGTTGGACAGACCAAAATTAGATTTCCTCAAAACGTCCCATACCTCAACATAATAAAAGGACATATGTAAGAAAACAACAGCTAACATTGTACTCATTGGTGGAAAGGTGAAAGCATTCCCTCTATGATCAAGAATAAGACAAGGATGCCCACTCTAGTCATGTTTATTCAACATAGTTTTAGAAGTCCTAGCCACAGTAATCAGAGAAAAAAAAAAAAAGCAAAATTGTCATGGTTTGCAGAAACATAATGTTATATATATCTTTCAAGATTTTTCCAGAAAACTGCTAGAGCTCATCAATGACTTATAAAGTAGCATGATAAAAAATTAATGTACACAAGTCAGTTGCACTTCCAAAACCTAGCAATAAACTATCATAAAGAGAAATTACTGGGACAACCCAAAGGGATAGTGTGGTGAGGGATGTGGCAGGGAGATTCAGGCTGAGGGAATACATGTATACATTTGGCTCTTTCATGTTGAATTATGGCAAAAACCATCACAATATTGTAAAGTCATTCAGTTCAGTTCAGTCTCTCAGTCATGTCTGACTCTTTGCGACTCCATGGACTGCAGTAATTCAGGCTTCCCTATCCATTAACAACTCCCAGAGCTTTCCTGGAGAAAGCGCTTAGCTTTCTTTTTGTCCAACACTCACATCCATATATTACTACTGAAAAAACAAAGCTTTAACCAAACAAAACTTTGTTGGCTTTGTAAAGTCATTATCCTTCAACTTAAATAAATAAATAAATAAATAAATAAATAAATAAATAAATATATATATATATATATATATATATATATATATAAAACCAAGAGGAATTATGACAAATTCATTTACCATTTCTCACAGAACTAGAAGAAATAATTTTAAAGTTTGTGTGGAAAGGCAAAAGATGCCAAAAAGCCAAAGTGACCTTGATAAAGAGGAACAGATCTAGAGGAATTATGCACTCTGACTTTAGACTATAATAACAAGATACAGTAATCAGCACAGTATGGTAATGACATGAAAACGGACACATACAAAAATGGGATGTGAATAGAGAGCCCAGAAACAAAGCCATACATTTATGGTCAATTAATCTATGTCAAAGGAGACAAGAGTATACACTGAAGAAAAGGCAATCAATTCAATAAGTGTTGCTGTAGAAACTGAACAGTTACATGTAAAAAAACAGAGCATTTCCTGACACCATATACAAAATCAATTAAAATAGATTTAAGACATAGCACTGGATTCTATAAAACTCTTAAAAGAAAATATAGGCAGAACATTCTTTGCCATCAATTGCAGCAGTGTGCTTTATTTGACTCCTCAGTACAGTTCAGTTTCTCCGTTGTGTCTGACTCTTTGCAACCCCATGGACTGCAGCACACCAGGCCTCCCTGTCCATCACCAGGATCTGAAGGTTACTCAAGTTAGTGTCCATTGAGTCAGTGATGCCATCTAACCATCTCATCCTCTGTTGTCCCCTTCTCCTCCAGCCTTCAATCTTTCCCAGCACCAGGGTCTTTTCCAATGAGTCATTTCTTCACATCAAGTGGCCAAAGTATTGGCGATTAAGCTTCAGTATCAGTCCTTTTATGAATATTCAGAATTGATTTGCTTTAGGATTGACTGGTTTGATCTCTTTGCAGTTCAAGGGACTCTCAAGAGTCGCCTCCAACACCACAGTATGAAGCGTCAATTCTTCGGCACTCAGCTTTCTTTATAGTCCAACTCTCACATCCATACATGACTACTGGAAACAAACAAAAAAAACAAAAAGCATAGCTTTGACTAGAGGGACCTTTGTTGGCAGAGTAATGTCTCTGTTTTCTAATATTCTGTCTATGTTGGTCATAGCTTTTCTTCGTCTTTTAATTTCATGGCTACAGTCATCATGTTCAGTGATTTTGGAGCCCCCCCCCAAAAAAAAAATCTCACTGTTTCCATTGTTTCCCCATTTATTTGCCATGAAATTATGGGACCAGATGTCATGTTCTTAGTTTTCTTTCTTTTATTAATTAATTAATTTTAATTGGAGGCTAATTACTTTACAATATTGTAGTAGTTTTTGCCATGCATTGAGTTTTAAGTCAACTTTTCACTCATCTCTCACTTTCATCAAGAAGCTCTTTAGTTCTTCTTTGCTTTCTGCCATAACGTTGGTGTCATCTGCTTATCTCAGGTTATTGATATTTCTCCCGACAATCTTGATTTCAGCTTGTGCTTCATCCAGCCTGGCATTTCACATGATGTACTATGAATATAAATTAAATGATCAGGGTAACAATATACAGACTTGATGTACTCCTTTTCCTATTTGGAACCAGTCTGTTGTTCCATGTCCAGTTCTAACTGTTGCTTCCAGACCTGCATACAGATTTCTCAAGAGGCAGGTCAGGTTGTCTGGCATTCCCATCTCTTTAAGAATTTTCCACAGTTTGTTGTGATCCACACAGGCAAAGGTTTCAGAGTAGTCTATAAAGCAGATTTTTTTTTCTGGAACTCTCTTTTATATATATATGATCCAAGGGATGTTGGCAATTTGGTCTTTGTTTCCTCTGTCTTTTCTAAATACAGCTTGAATATCTGGATATTCACTGTTCACATACTGTTGAAGACTGGCTTGGAGAATTTTGAGCATTACTTTACTAGTATGTGAAATAAGTGTAATTCTGCAGTAGTTTGAGCATTCATTGGCATTGCCTTTCTTTGAGACTTGAGTGAAAAGTGATTTTTTCCAGTCCTGTGGCTACTGCTGAATTTTCCAAATTTGCTGGCATATTGAGTGCAGCACTTTCACAGCATCATTTTTTAGGATTTGAAATAGCTCAACTGAAATTCCATCACCTGCACTAATTTTGTTCATAGTGATGCTTCCTAAGGCTCACTTGAGGTTTTGACTTGCATTTCTCTAATAATTAGTGATGTTGAGTATCTTTTAAGTGCCTTTTGGCCATCTGTATGTCTTCTTTGGAAAAATGTTTTTTTTTTTTTAATCTTCTGTTAATGTTTTGATTGGATTGTTTGTTTTTTTTATATTGAACTGCATTAGCTATTTGTAGATTTTAGATATTAACCCCTTGTCAGTAGCATTGTTTGCAAATATTTTCTCCCATTCTGTAGGTTGCCTTTCTGTTTTATTTATGACTCCCCTTGCTGTGCAAGTCTTTAAATTTAATTAGGTCCCATTTGTTTATTTTTATTACTTTTCCATTACTCTAAGAGATCCAAGAAGATAATTGCTACAATTTATGTCAAAGACTGCTCTATGTTCTCCTCTAGAAATTTTATAATATCCAGTCTTACATTTATGTTTTTAATCCATTATAAGCTTATTTTTGTATAATAAATTGTATGAGAAAATATTCTAATTTCATTATTTTACATGAAACTATATAGTTTTCTGTGCATCACCTATTGAAGAGACTGGCTCTTCTCCATTGTATATCCTTACCTCCTTTGTCATAGATTAATTGACTATATGTATAGGAGTTAACTCCTCGGCTTTCTCTCCTATTACATTGATCTGTATTTCTGTTTTTGTGCCATTATCATCCTGCATAATGTGATACCCCCTCACAGCAGTCAAAATGAACAATGTCAAAAAGTTTATAAATAATAAATGCTGGAGAGAGTGTGAGTAAAAGAAACCTTCCTCCACTGTCAATAGCAATGTAAATTGGTACAGACACTATGGAGAACAGTGTATATAAGTGAGTCACTTTGTTGTACACCTGAAATTAACACAGCATTGTGAATCAGCTATATTTCAATAAAATTCTTTAAAAATATAATTTGAAAATTGAAATAATAATGAAAAACTATTGTTTTTAATATATATACATAATTTTATAATACTTCTCAAAATGTTTATTTTATATTGGAGCATACTTGATTAACAGTGCTGTATTAGTTTCAGGTTTACAACAAAGTGACTCAGTTGTGTGTATACTGAAGGAGCCCTTGGGCCTAGAAAGGAAGATAAGGACTTCAGAGTCCTTCACCCTCAGGCCTGGAGAAAGAAGATAAGGACCTCAAGGGCCCTTGTGGAACCACCTGTCTTCGGGGATAACAAAACGGAACTTTAAGACACACCCCAATACTCCAGGCAGATTGCATCAGCCCAGGACCCTCCACCCCATGCCCGACCCTCCTGCCCCCTGCTCAACTGCAACTGCCATCTCAGCTAAAACTTACCCCAAACCTGACTAAAAACCTCCCTTATCACTTCCACAAACCTCCCCTTAAATATAAAGCCTCCCTGACCCCTCACATGCTCAGCTTGGTTGTTAGGCTGACTGTTGCCCCTCCTTGCATAAATAAAGGTAACCTGTCATCGTTGAGGTTGTCTTCCTTTCTTCATTGACTTGTTTCGAATAATACCTTACATATATATATATATATATATATATATATATATATATATATATTCTTTTTCAAGTTATTGTTTTTTCATTTATTTTTTTAATAGTTGGAGGCTAATTACTTTACAATATTGTAGTGGTTTTTGTCATATATTGACATGAATCAGCCATGGATTTACATGCATTACAGATGGCTAACAAACACATGAAAAGATGCTCAACATCACCCATTATCAGAGAAATGCAAATTAAAACCACAGTGGGGTACCATTACACGCCAGTCAGGATGGCTGCTATCCAAAAGTCTACAAGCAATAAATGCTGGAGAGGGTGTGGAGAAAAGGGAACCCTCTTACACTGTTGGTGGGAATGCAAACTAGTACAGCAACTATGGAGAACAGTGTGGAGATTTCTTAAAAAACCTGGAGTTAGAACTGCCATATGACCCAGGAATCCCACTTCTGGGCATACACACCAAGGAAACCTAATCTGAAAGAGACACATACACCTCGATGTTCATTGCAGCACTATTTATAATATCCAGGACATGGAAGCAACCTAGATGCCCATCAGCAGACGAATGGATAAGGAAGCTGTGGTGCATATACAGCATGGAATATTACTCAGCTGTTAAAAATAATTCATTTGAATCAGTTCTAATGAGATGGATGAAACTGAAGCCCACTATACAGAGTGAAGTAAGTCAAGTTATTTTATATCTCCTTTCAATAAACACAAATTAATTAAAGAATGATGTCAGTGAAGCTTATTATTTATCAACATATGATACAAAAATAACATGGTAGTAGTCATATTGCAACTTCAAATATTTTTCTTTTTAAATTTTCATTCAATATAACAAAACTTCCCCAAATTCCTATATAGCTATTTTATATAAAGAGCTAATACTGACTTTATGTTAATAAGTTTATTGTAAGGAAAGTATTTTAGCCTTTTTCTCTTTCCCTTTTTTTCCTCTTTTTTTTCCTCTCCTTTCCACTCTCCCTTCCATTTTTGTCCTACCTTTCCTTCTCTTCTTCATTTTTCCTTCTTTCCTTCTTTGTTTCCTTGCTCTCTTCAGTCAGTAAACATTTATTGAACATCTATAAAATACACTACAATGTGCTAGATACAAAATGGAGTTGAGTCATATAAGAAATACAAAAGGAACAAAGGGAGACCAGTGGAAAATGCCAAAGTAGAGAATACTAAAAACTATTTTAGAAAAAGAAACAGTCATTGAAATAATCACTCACTCTTCATTTCTGCATCAGAAAATCAAAATTTCAGGTTACTACTACAGAAAGATGTTATCATCCTCAAATACAATAAGTAATTTAAAATTTTATTTTGGACACAGTGTTATACACTTAGATAAATTATTATACACTTAGCTAAATAATTTTGAAAGTGGTTTTTAAATTTTTATTTATTTATTTATTTTTACCTTTCTGGGATATTGAATACTGACTACATGAAATTCCACTCTTTGGGCAATTTGGAGAACTGAATATACTTAAACAATTTTCAAGATTATTTCTAGTTCAATTATCTATGGTTTTTGATAGCTCCCCTCAATGTACGAGCAAACATCTTGCCTCACTGCATTCATATGCAGCCCAAAGGGGGCTTGCCAAGTCCAGTGCATAAATAGGGAAAAACAAACCATGCATTTCAATATAATGAAGTCATAACCATAAAGACATGTACAAAGAAAGGTGCAAACAGCTCTGTAGCTCAGGGCAGCAGTAAAATAAACACTACAATTTGCATGCATTTTTATGAGACTATTTATTCATTTAACTCTTTTACTCATTAAAAGCAAAAGTACTTAGTATAACAACTGTCATCATCTCCTTAGGCTAAAACAGTGATTAACTTTGAGATCTTCAGTCTTAAAAAAAAAAAAGGAAAAAAAAATCAAGCATCAAGTGACTCACTATTCTTTTAAAGTTCCAAGACCCTTGTATTATAAATCCCAATGAATATCTATAATTCCACTGTAAAGATAGTTTGAAAAATTATACATATATCCTATTCTTCTTTGGTTATTTCAAGGGCATATGAGAGCGAAGAAGGGGATACCTCCAGACGATGTTAAGTGACAGAACAAAATCTTCACCTGAATGCAGAAAAGATCTTAGGCTAGATGGGAAAATATTAAAGCTTGTCTTCTTAGGTTTCTTTGCTTATTTCATCTGTCCATTCCTTATACCTAAGTCCATTCCTCTTCCTAAGCATATCTTCTTATGGGAAAGTTATTTTACTGTCCTCTTTCAGTATAAAAAAAATAATTTATTCAAGTTGATCCTAACTCCCATGTATGAGTGAGAATGTTATCCTCTCAGGGTATTTTGTGTTTTAATAGAATAGTTGATATTGCATAAAGAATCTTGGCAGGAATGTGAATTGTGTTCTGACTTTTTCTCTAAACTGCTCTATGGCTTTGGATAAGACCCCACCCCATGTGTGTTTATGAACCAGGTTTTTTTTTCTTTAAATGGAAGTTGTCATGCTTCAATGACAGAGTATGTAATAATGTGTATATAACAGCAGTATATGACAATGTGAGGGGTGGTAGTTTTCAAAAATCATACAGATTACTCGATTTTTTAGGTGTTTTTTTTTTTTTTTGGTTGCTTTTGTTTTTAAGGAATCCCCTATTGACTTGAAAACAGTCACAACCTAAAAAGTGAGGGTTATGTTTTATTCAGTGAGAATTTTTAGGACATCAAGCCCAGGAGACAGTATCTCAAGTCACCCGGTGAGAACATCTCTGAGGGGGCAAGGGGAGGAGCCAGGTTATGTAGAAGTTTTACAACAAAGGGCAGATAGTCTGAACATTAAAAAAAAAAAAATACGTTAAAGGAAGCCAGATATCTCAAAGTAAGGAATTTTGTGTTTTTCTATGGATGGGAAGATGTAAGAATCTAGGCTCAATGAAATCATTTCTTTCATATGAATCTAAGCTATCTGGGGCTACTACACTGTTTTTCACACCATGCAAAACTTATTTGAAGTTCACTGTAGAGGGGGGCTACAGTCTGATGGCTGCCAGATGGCAGGTATTCTCATTCCCCAATGCCCTTAGGGGTCATATTGGAGAGCAAAAAGCTGGTAACTGTGACATCCTTGTTTACCTATATGGCAGGAAATACTCCATTTCTCACTCCATACTGTTTTCCATGGAGGCTGCACCAATTTACATTAGCACCAATAGTGGAGGAGGGTTCCTTTTTCTCCATACCCCCTCCAGCATTTATGATTTATAGACATTTTGATGATGGCCATTCTGACTAGTGTTAGGTGATATCTCCTTATAGTTTTAATTTGTATTTCTCTAATATTTAATGATATTGAGCATCTTTTCTTGTGCATCATGGCCATCTGTATGTCTTCTTTGGAGAAATGTCAATTTAGCTGGGAGCATGTCAATAACATATTCCTATTCGAAGGAGTGATGCTGAAGCTGCAGTATTTTGGCCACCTGTTGCGAACAGCTGACTCATTGGAAAGGATTGTTAGCTGGGCAAGATTGAAGGCAGAAGAAGAGGGTGACAGAGGATGAGATGGTTGGATAACATCACTGATGCAATGAACATGAACTTGGGCACACTCTGGGAGATGACAAGGGACAGGGAAGCCTGGTATGCTACAGTCTATGGAGTCTCGAAGAGTCTGACACAACTTGGCAATTGAACAGGAACATGTCATGAACAAATGCACACTATCATATATAAATTAGATAAACTAGAAGAATTTACTGTATAGTAAAGGGGAAAATATTCAATATCTTGTAAGAAATAATAATGGCAAAGAATTAAACAAAATAATATAAGAACTATTGACTAAAAAAATATAGTCACAACCTAAAAACTGCTGGACTGGATGAAGCACAAGCTGGAATCAAGATTGTCAGGAGAAATATCAATAACCTCACATATATAGATGACACCACCCTTATGGCAGAAAGCAAATAACTAAATAGCCTCTTGAGGAAAGTGAAAGAGGAGAGTGGAAAAGTTGGCTTAAAACTCAACATTCAGAAAACTAATATCATGGCATCTGGTCCCATCATTTCATGGCAAATAGACGGGGAAATAGTAGAAATAGTAACAGACTTTATTTTGCGGGTCTCCAAAATCACTGCAGATGGTGACTGCAGCCATGAAATTCAAAGACATTTGCTCCTTGGAATAAAAGTTATGACCAACCTAGACAGCATATTAAAAAGCAGAGACATTACTATGCCACAAAGGTCCATCTAGTCAAAGCTATGATTTTTCCAGTAGTCACGTATAGATGTGAGAGTTGGACAATAAAGAAAACTTAGCACCAAAGAATTGATGCTTTTGAACTGTGGTGTTGGAGAAGATGCTTCAGAGTCCCTTGGACAGCAAGGAGATCCAACCAGTTCATTCTAAAGGAAATAAGTCCTGAATATTCTTTGGAGGGACTGATGCTGAAGCCGAAACTCGAATATTCTGGCTACTTGATGTGAAGAATTAACTCATTTGAAAATGATGCTGGGAAAGATTGAAGGTGGGAGACAGAGGATGACATGGTTGGATGGCATCACTGACTCAATGGACATGAGTTTGAGTTAGCTCCAGGAGTTGGTGGTGGACAAGGAGGCCTGGCATGAGGACCTGGCATGAGGAGGACCTCCATGAGGTCCATGGAGTTGGACACGACTGAGTGACTGTACTGAAATGAACTGAACTGAAAAACTGGTAGTTATATTTTATTTGTTGGGACTATTTAGGACTTCAAGTTTTGGAGATGGCATCTCATGTTACCCTGAAAGAATGGCTCTGAGGAGGCAGAAGGAGCTTGGCGTGGGGGTGGGTGTGTGGAGGAGTCAGGTTATATAGAAGGTTGCAGCAAAAGGCAGGTAGTCTGAACATCTAAAGATTATTTTTAATTAAGGAAAACTAGATATCAAGTTAGGGAATGTAGTGTCTTTCTATGTTTAGGTCTTCCCTGGTTGCTCAGCTGATAAAAAAATCCACCTGCAATGTGGGAGACTTGGGTTTGATCCTTGGGTTGGAAAGATCCCCTGGAGTAGGGCATGACAACCCACTCTAGTATTCTTGCCTGGAGAATCCACATGGACGAGGAACCTGGTAGGCTACTGTCCATGGGTTCATAAAGAATCAGACAGGACTGAATGACTAAGCACATGTATGGGAAGATGCAAGAGTCTGGGCTCACTAAAATCATTCTTTTCCTATGCATCTTAGCTATCTGAGGCCAGTATCCTGCTTTTTTCACATGACCCCAGACTGAGTTCCTCAGTGCTCATGGTAGGGAGTGGTGATGGCTGCCAGATAGCAGGTATTGTTCTGCCTGAGTGCCCTCTGGGTTCATAAATTATGAACCCTCTTGGTTCATAAATTCAAATTTGGCAGGGTGCAATCACTGATGACATCCTTGTTTATTGATGTAGGAGGAAACTTACATATTTGTGTCTCACTCAAATGCTGATTTTTCTTTAACTCAAGAAGATTGTAGAAATACAAATAGTGACATTTCTTTAAGGAAAGTATTGAGTCTGCTTTGATATAAAAAAATCCATTTTTCATTGTATATGTTAACTATTTATTCAATTTATTAACTATACAAATTAATAATAAAGATTTATTATCAGTAGCAAATTGCTTATCACATTTATTACAAATGAAACTAATCAGTGAATACTAAAAAAAAGCAAAAAAAAAAAAAAAACCCTTTCTACTCCTTAAGATGTGTGATTTAAAAGTTTTATTTATCTCTAGTGGTAAGAATTTCAAGTTCTAAAACAGATGAATAAGGAAGATATTTGGGAATAACGTGCTTTACTGGTGTATTCTAAAGTGCTATACACTGCCACTGGTACCCCCTTAACTGATGTTTGCATGATATTTGTTGTGGCTGTTTGGGAATAAATGAATACAAATACATACTTTATGATGCACATACTTATGGATCTTCTTTCCTAGGTTTAAGTCACTCATCTCCCATTTACCATTTTTATGTGTGCAAATATCCTTTCCTTTCCTAAACTCAATTTCTTCACAAAAGTAATATGAAATTGATGATGTCTATCTCAAACAGAATTATTTTGAAGATTAAATTAAATAACATAGCGGTACTTGCTTCATAGACTCTCTCTAAATCTGAAGAGTTATATGAAAGAAATTGTAAGAGCTCAGCAAGTATACAATAAACATTGTATATCTAATACAGTGAGATAAGCACTTAATATTTCTAGCTAGGACCAGAAAGCATCATCATTCTAGGTTGGGCCAATTTAGACATGGGAATTGACAAGGAAACAATTGTAGATCTCAATATAATTAATGCTTAAATGAAATAGTTCTAAGTTAGCTAGATTTTCTAGTAGTTCTCAACCTAAGTTGAATATTAAAATCACATGGGAGTGCTTTTATAAAATGTTCATCAGGTCCCAATCCATGTTGATTAAATCAGAATCCATGGGAACTGGTACCAGAGCAACAATATTTTCTTTAAGCTTCCTTGGGTAAATCTTATATGCAACCAGGATTGAGAGCCCCTGCAGATAAGTAATTCTGCAAAGTTTTCAAAAGTTTTTTCTTCACCTAGTTTCCCAGTGTTTCTTTTTTTTCAGTTTACCTGATAAAGAATCACATTGGTTAACTAAGAATGACTAGGTTTAGGAATGAATTACAACAAAATGTCTAGCCCTATAATATCAGGACTTGAGGCCTATCCTGGCATAATCCTGACACACTGCACACTAGACTTTTGGAGCTATGTGACTTTCCTGGTGCTCCTTGTGCATATGTAAGAATTCAAACTCTAAGAGAGAGTTGTCAAGCCTCACTGGTTTCCTTGATGGAGAGAAGGTGAGTCTCTGCTTCTCAGTTGTTCTTTTGGGGGCAGTTACAGCATTCTAGTCAAACTCTATATAGCACTTGGGCAGCATTAGTCTGGCATTGTGGCATAGAGTAGCTCTGATGCTAGATTGTGAATGATGAGGAATACAAGGTCATAACTGTTTTTTTTCTTTTTTTTTTTTCCTAGACAAGGTGGTTTTTGTCTGTTGATTGGAATCAGGGAACATATAATCTATAGATTTGTTTGTAAGAACATCCAATTCAAATATTATAGTAGATTTAATGCAAAAAAAAAAAATGGCTCACTTCTCCAGCTCTCCCTATATTCATGCCCTTGGTAGTTGATTTTGCCCCAGTTATCCTCAAGTGATGGAATCTAGTTCTCAGTTATTTAGCCTGGGCTGACCTTCTGACTTGCTTTGGTCAACAGACTAAAAGAGGTAAAACAAGGTGCTGATTCAAAGCCTAGGCTCTTTGCACACTTCTGTCCTCTACCTGGAAACCCTGACTTTTCATGAGAATACAGACATTGAGAAACCATGTGAAGGAATCCTAGAAATGGACCAAAGTTACCTGCAAGATTACTGAAGACACAAGGCCAAAACCAACTGAGATCACTAAACCATTTCCCTGATCAGTAGAAATGCCTAGGCAATCAGTAGACTAATGAAAATTATTGCTATTATTACTTTTGAATATTTTCTACTGTTTAATAAATGCAAATGCATTGCTACTCATAAACATTTATTATATGCTTGTTGCTTTAAATAACTGAGATCTGGGATGGTTTGTTATGCAGTAATAGATAACTGATACAAACATATTAACAGTGATTAAAAACTTTTTATCTAGAAAAAATAACATGTGCATAGAATAGGAAATATAAAATCACTGAGATGATTGTTTTATCCCCAATTCTTTCTTCCACTGGTGTCAGAAATGGACATTTGAATTTAATTTTGTCTTTATTACTCCTTATGATTCACTTAAAGGAAAACAATCAGAATTACCAATTGAAATTTCTTTACTCATCTGCCTGATACATTATAATTAGTTTAGTTAAAAATAAAAACAAAAACAAAACAAAACACACACACTTTGTTCACTACTGGATCTCTATAGTATTTGGCACATAGTAGGTGCTCAATAGATCCTTGAATGTGTGAATGAGTAAACAGATGCTGTAACAAGTATCTGAAAATAGGAGAAGAGATTGGTAATGATCAGAATAAAAGGCAAAAGACTTGGGAAGAGTGTGATAACTTCCTGAAAATATTTTTTTCAGATTTCCACAGGAAAACTCATGTCAGCTTTTGATAGAAAGGAGTTAAAAAGTAGTAAATTCCTCATTTCAAGGAGAAGCTAAGTGATCATCCATTAAAGCTCCTGTGGAATGCCTTTACCGGATTAAAGGTTCAACTTCAAAGGATCTTTCCCACCTGAAGCTGCTGAAAATACCAGTCCTTTTTAGGAATACCATAGTTATTACTTTGTGTTTGAATTAAAATGTGTGGAAGACTTCTCATCTTGGTGGTTGAATCATTATGAGAAACAGTCCAATATGTTAAATACATTCTGTAGCAGGATAAAGCCCAACAGGCTTTGGCAGACAAATCCGGAGTCAATTTCTAGCTATGTTACTTAAAAATAACAGACAATTTATTTAACTTCTCAGAAATCAACTGTCACATCTATAAAATGGGGATGATAGAAATGACATCTAGGATAAAGGATTATTAAATAGATAAAGCATTATTCTCAGCAAATAAAAAAACTCAGCTAATATTAGATATACATTTTACTATTATATATATTTGATTATTATCATAACCTGAGTATTAAGGGAGATCAAAAAGCAAAAAAGTGAGAGCCATTGGGACATCAATTTTCCAGTTTGGTATAAGTTGTATCTATTTATATAAAGGCACTCTTACATGTCTTTGTGAACCTGATTGTATTAATATCAGGTTCCCTTGAATACTTTGGAGTTTATCGTGTTTCTTATGAGAATAAAACTTCTATGAAGACTGTCTGCCACAGTAAGCAGGCAAGTCTTTATGGGAATTTCTTAGTTTCATCAGAGGTGAGTTTGTTTTGCTCATTGATTGTGAGAAAGCGAATTCTCAACTTACGTTTATTTGGGTTACACAGAATACTTGTAATAATTTTGGTCAATAGTGACTACTTTTGTATCTCCAGGACCAGAGCACTTGAGGACAAGTGGCCACAGGCACAAATTCCTGGCCTTTACTTACCCTCAATTCTGTGGAAAAACCAAATAGCAAAATATGTCAAGCAGGAATGTGTCTTTATTGAGACATATTATATTTCCTTTTTTTTTTTTTCACTCATGTCAACTATTCTGTCTATCTATAAACAGCATCTCTTATTACTGTAATATTTCCACTTTATCTTGCCTTCAGCATACTGGCAGGAATTCCCTAAGTTCAGTTCAGTTCAGTCACTCAGTTATGTTCGACTCTTCATGACCCCATGAGCTGCAGCACACCAGGCCTCCCTGTCCAACACCAACTCCCGGAGCCTACCCAAGCTCATTTTTGTTGAGTCAGTGATGCCATCCAACCATCTCATCCTCTGTTGTCTCCTTTTCCTCTTGTCCTCAATCTTTCCAAGCATCAGGGTCTTTTCAAATGAGTCAGCTCTTCACATCAGGTGGCCAAAGTATTGGAGTTTCAGCTTCAGCATCAGTCCTTCCAATGAACACCCAGGACTGATCTCCTTTAGGATGAACTGGTTGGATCTCCTTGCAGTCCAAGGGATTCTCAAGAGTCTTCTCCAACACCACAGTTCAAAAGCATCAATTCTTCTGTGCTCAGCTTTATAGTCCAACTCTCACATCAGTACATGGCTACTGGAAAAACCTTGACTAGGTTTGACTAGATGGACCTTTGTTGGCAAAGTAATGTCTCTGCTTTTTAATATGCTGTCTAGGTTGGTCATAATTTTACTTCCAAGGAGTAAGTGTCTTTTAATTTCAAGGCTGCAATCACCATCTTCAGTGATATTGGAGCCCAAAAAATTAAGTCTGTCATTTTTTCCACTGTTTCCCCATCTATTTGCCATGAAGTGATGGGACCAGATGCCATGATCTTAGTTTTCTAAAAAGACTTAAAAGAACACATATTTCCAATATACTAGCATTATACTAGGAAGCTTTGCTGAGATCTAATTCCTCAAGACTATAGACCATGGGTCTATCAGAGATGGAAGGGATTTTCTTCAGGGGCATTGAGTTATGCAGGAAGATGGTAGAATGTGACACAAGATGAGTGATGTAGATAACAGAAGAATGTATATCTTGCCAAATGGCATTCAACACACTTATTTAAAAACATTGGTAAGGCCAAGTAAAAATCCTTCTAAAATCTAGATTATGCTTTCTTGGCCTTGATTTGTGGGCTCACAAAGCCCAAATGAAAGTATCTCTAATATTGCAATCCTGGAATCTCTGACAAGTAGTGTTAAGATAACTTGGGACTAAAGGACCAGTCGGAATCCCTTCAAAGCCTCCTCAGGATTTTACTAATAGACCTGGAAATTACACTCTGGGGATTGTTTTGGAGATAATCTTATTTAAATTATGCCTAAATACATTTTTTCTAGGAGACTCCTAAAGACCCCTTTCTTGCTACTTCTAAATGCCACTCCCCCCAGATGGATTGCATTTATTCATCTGGATTGCAGAGCTGTAATGTGATATTCTATAAAGAGGTGACTGATGTCAGCTAGGTCTCCAGCTGCTCCTTTCAGAACTATGCCCCTTGGAACTCTAATTTGAATGAACTGTCAGGGACTTATTGCCCACTGATGCTTAGATGCACTACCCTTCGACCTCTCTGAGCTCTGATTAGCCTTCATCTGTGAATGTGTAGGAGTTGACATAAGAGGAGATTAAGGATTAAGCAATTACTTTAGTTTTGCTTTTGGTAAAACAGCAGTCAGAGCTATTGTCTTCTATCATTCAGAAATGCACAATTCTCATGTGCCTTGAGTCTTTAAAAATAGGGCTAAGGATAGTAGAACAAATAAAATTCAAGGAAAATCATGAAATTGAACTAGAATTCAGTATGTTATTTAAAGCTTCTAACAAGGAGCAATTTCTAGGAATGATAGAAAATGCCCAATGTTTATCATCAGCCTGAAGACACAGCTAGCTACAAATTGGAAATTTGTCTAACCTGGGGACACAGACCTCTCTAAATTGTTTTGTAATGGTCTTGCTTCCATCTTACCAAGATACATCTGTCAGTCAGCATGGATTAACTGCATTCCTACTGCATATCCTGTCCTGAGTTTAGTGGTGGGGAGAACATGAAACAGAGAAAAAAATTGTTATCCCTGTGAAGTCATATATAGGGAAGGAGAAAGAACAATGCATATGGAAAGATAATGTTCACTCCTGCTCCGATGGAGTTCTATATTTGACAATGCTTCCACTTATGCACAGTTTTGTTAGATTTTCCAGAGACCCTAGGATGGAGGCATGTACTAATTTAGTGATGGAGATTACAGATGAGTGCTACAGAAGTATATGGATTTCCCTTTTGGCTCAGAGGATAAAGAATCCATCTGCAATGCAGGAGACCTGGGTTTGATCCCTGGATTGGGAAGATCCTCTGGGGAAGGAAATGGTAAACCACACCAGTATTCTTGCCTGGAGAATCCCATGGACAGAGGAGCCTGGTGGGCTACAGTCCATGGGGTTGCAAAGAGTCAGACACAACTGAGCAACTAACACTTTATTTCACTTTATAGAGGTATATAGCATAATACTGGCAGTTACAATGGTGTTTCTGGATCTCTTCAAAGAATTCTATTATTGATAATTCAAAAGAAAGCTAGAGTGACAAAGTCAGTGCTGGCAGTCCTTCAAGACAAATCTGGTCAACTGTGTGCTTTACTACTAGGCATGAGTGCAACTGACCTAGCTGACAATCTATAGAGAAAGGAATGGATCCAGGAATATCTGTATGATAGCTGCATTTCCACAGTCCCCACTGACAGTCCTATTCCAAAAAGGTGTCAATGAGTGAGTGTTAGTTTTAGGTTTTATGCTTTTCCTGTGTAAGAACTGGCTAAAATAGAACTATGAAAGGGATGAAGGTTTACACATTTCAGAAAGAAATTGAGTTTTGCCTTCTAGGTTTAGAAGGTCACTTTACTATTGATGATTCAGCTTTGCAACTAAGTTCACTTGATGGCTACCTATTTGGCCTGATTCTTCATTACTAAATGCTTGAACAATTAATAATGACAGGTCCTTCTGCTCTACTCCTTTTGTGACGTTGTGACTCTCCTGTTTTTAAGTTTTTTTTTTTTTTTTCCCATTAGTAAACTCAGGACGGGTTATATGGTGGCAGTGCAAGAAATCCATACTGTTTGACCAAAGTAGTTCATTGTAATACAAATGAAAACATTACAGATAAATGTAAAAGGTCTGTGGCTTCAAGTCAGACAAAATGCCAATTAATTACCAGTTGTGTCTCTGGGCTGATGATGAACATCGGGCCTTTTTCTATTATTCCTGGGATTTAGTCCTGGTTAAAGACATGAAATAACATCTAAAAATTGGTTTACCTGTGTTCTCTCTATACTTTAAATATTTCCTCTTTTGATAAGGTAGAGAAAAACTTAGAAAAGGAAAAACTTAAAAACAGGATGGTCACAATATTACAAAAGGAGTAGATCAGAAAGACGTGCTAGTATTAACTGTTCAAGCATTTAGTAATGAAGAATAGTTTCTTGTTCTGTCTCCAATCATGCCAAATAGGTAGCCATCAAATGAACTTGTGTGCAAAACTGAATCTTATCAACAGAGGAGAAGGATACTGAAATAATTACAACTTAATCAATCTGATAGTTGTATCAAAAAACATAAACAAATACCCCCCAGAGCCAAGTAGGCAAGGCAACGTAAATAGTAATAGAATGATAAAGTTATGAAAATTGTGACAAAACAAATTTGTTCTGCCTGAAAGCTTAAAATTTACAAATATTTTAATATATTCTATCTGTTAATATATTATCTATTACCTGTCTACCTCCTTGGAAGACAATAGGCTATAAACACTAGCGACAAAGTTGCCAATGCAGAAGATAACACTGTTGATAGCTGCACTAAGCCCAATTATACTGAGTTTGTAAAAAATAAGTGTATTTATAATAGAACGTGAAATATTCATATCAGGAAAGTAGTATGTAGCTACTAAAATTATGTTTTCTAATACTTAATGACATGGGGAAATTCTCATAAGATTGAAAAGGTCCCAATGCTAAAAGGCATGGCGGCTAGCAGAACCCAAACCTAGTTTTATTATCAAAGACTGTTGTGGGGAAATGAACAAAGAATGTGGAAAAATTAACAAAATGGTGTCAGTCAGGCTCTCTGGCCCAATACCTCATGCCCTAGCATGCTGTCTTCTGTAAACAATGACTTTGCATGGTTATGTAACAGCTGAGATCACATGTAGCACTGTGCATGTTCATCACATTGTACCTGCTTGGGCACAAGCCAGTTTTGTTCTGTACAGAACAAGTATGTAACTCTTAACTGAGGGCCCCCAGTTGCTGTTGCCCAGAGAGAATAAACATGTCTGCAGTTCTTACAGCTCCTCGAGTTTTCTTCCAGCTTCTCCACATGTGCCTTATCTACCCTGGGTTCAGCAAACAGTATGAGAAACAAAACAATTGGCATAGTCAGAAGGATACCCAGTTGGTAGGGGAGTCTGAGGCTCCAATTGAATGAGGAAGCCAGTGACCACAACATAGTATGTGATATCCAGTGGCTATGGTGGTCTCTGCAGGGTGCCCCCTTGGAAGACTAGGAAGTGGTGGATGGGTCACTGGATAGCACTGAAGAGGTGTTACAGGCAGTGAATTCTTAATTGCTGGACAAAGTGGTGCATACTGCTGCTGGCAACATGGGTGGATTTTGTTGACTTCCTTGAAGGCAAATATGGATGGTGCTGTCTGTGATGCTGCATAAGTGCATGAACTGCAGAGACTGCAGAGACTGCAGAGGAGCTAGAGCAACAGACATGCCTGTTGGAGCCAGAGCTGCATTGCCTTGAGGAACATGGAGCCTCAGATTATGAGGTATTAAGAGCTGATGATGAGTGTTGTGAGGCCGCAGAGTGTCACTTATCAGCCACCTGTCGTGCAGCAGAAAGTGAAGCATGAGCAGCCTATGGCTTGGGGGGCGGGGAGTATCTGCAAGGGGCCCCCAGTGTGACTGAGTTATGACATAGTGACCATATACTAAAGCATATTTGGTCAACTTGGGTCAGCTGTTTCGGCAAATGCACAGGGAACCCTTGGCAGCATGGGTTTTGTGACTTTGGGACACAGAGGTGGATGGTATCCTTTGTTCTGGGAATGAGGTAGAATGGCTAGCCTCTCTGTGCACCAATTGTGGAGACAAAGGTTGAAGAATGCTTGGTAGATCATGCAGGGTGCCCCTAACTAAACACACTACCTGATGGAATGGATTAATGCTACCATTTGCACTGTGTAGGCAAATGTGGGAGAGCTCTGGCATACTGTGAATACATGGCATACCTATGCCAAATTGACCCAGGTAATGAAAGGTCTGGGCATGAGACAGGCCATGTTCAACCTAAGTCCCAGATGATGAGCATATTACTGGAGGTGTGCAAGACCATTTTGAACAATGCTCCATCTACCTATTTTGGATCTCTGCCTGTGATACTTGTGTCCTATGTGGGATGCCCTATCTATGAGATAACCTTGATGATGGCTAGTTTGGGAGAAGCAGAGGGTCAGCAGCAGGCCAAAGGTGTTAGGAATGTGAAGACCCCAAAGAGGGGCCAAGCTGGTAAAGGCCCCACCTGGGTGACTCAAGTGCAAATGTGGGCCAATTTGCTGGCAGCCGGAGTTGACAAAAATAAAATTGATAAACAATGCAGTGCTATACTCTTAGAGCTATGGAAGCAATTGAGTCCAGAAAAACAGTTTACAAAATATGAGATTCACCCATAGCATGAGGTATGGGCAGTTCAACTAGGGGACTTTATGCCATCCAGAGATGGTCCTGCCAATGCTTTGTTTTGCTTTGAATAGGGCTCAGGCCAAGGTGACTGCTCAGAGAGCCCATGCAAGGACCAGAGGCCCCATGTAGGACTTGCAATCCACTGGTCACCAGCTAATGTACAAAGAGTAATGACCGTGGTTGATACTGGTGCTGAATGTAGCCTGATTTATGGCAAACAAGAACAATTCCCTGGTCCTAGTGCACACATTGATGGCTACGGTGACCAAATTGTAAAAGCTGTGTCCTTACCTTTAGAAATTGAACAAGTTCCCCTGTGAATGTACACTGTGTGTGTGTCCCCAATTCTAATGACTTTATTTTGGGGATAGATATTCTTCAAGGCTTAATGCTACAGACCTTTGGGGGGAATTCCATCTCCAAGTGCCTGTGGTGAAGGCCGTTGTGAGGGCATATGTAAAGCATCCCTCACAGGTACTGCCAACACTCTGGAGGGTAGTGACTATGAGACAATATCGTCTACCAGGTGACCATGACCATGCCACCATTGCCGAGCTGGTGAAAGTGGAAATTGTATAGCTTGCACAGAGTCCACTTAATTCCCCTGTGTGGCCCATTTGAAAGCCTGATAGCTCATTATGGATGACTGTGTACTATAGAGAGCTGAATGAAGTGGTGCCACCTATGCATGCTGCTATGCCTTCGATCCATGACTTGATGGACAAATTGACCACAGTGCTAGGCACTTATCACTGTGTGGTAGACTTAGCTAGTGTCTTTTTCTCCATAGCTATAGCTTCTGAGACTCAAGATCAATTTGCATTCACTTGAAAGCAATATCTGTGGACATTTCAGGTCCTTCCTTGAGGGTATTTACATAGCCTGATACGTCATGAGCTGGTTGCAAGGGACTTGGGAGAATGGAAATGCCCTACATTGGTAAAATCATTTCATTATAATGATGATGTGTTACTAACCTCTGATTCTTTTGCAGATTCAGAACAGTGTTCACCAGAGCTTATAAAGGATTTGGAATCACGTGGGTGGGCTGCAAATGCCACAGAAATCCAAGTGCCTGGGTTATCCTTCAAGTTCTTAGGATTTGTCTGGTCTGGTAAGACAAACGTTATACCAGAAGTGGTGGTTGATAAAATGCAAATGCTCCTGTAACCTATAACTATGGTTCAGCTACAAACTTATATAGGCCTCTTGGGATATTGGAGGACATTTGTACCTCACCTGGTCTAACTGGCATGTCATTTATACTTTCTGATAAAGAAGGGATTCACCTGGGAATGGACAGATACTGTGGGACAGGCATTCCAAGCCACTAAGACAGCAGTGCAGCAGGCCCAGAAATTGCAAGTTGTGGATCCCACTAAGCCCTTTGAGTTAGATGTGCATGTTACCCAGGAAGGGTTTGGATGGGACTTGGGACAATGACAAGAGCTGCTGCACTGTCCTTTGGGACTGTGGTCCTAATTGTGGAAAGGGGCAGAAACAAGGCACTCCTTGTGGAGAAGCAGTTAGCAGCTGAGTATGCCACTTTGTTGTCCACAGAGGCTATCACAGGGAAGGCCCCGGGGCTTGTCAAAGAAATGTGTCCTACAGCAGGCTGGCTACAATAATGGGTGTCATCTCCCAAGATGGGAGAGTCACAAACTCCGAACTTGGCTAAGTGGGGAGCATCCCTAGAACAAAGGAGTTCCTTATCTGCCAGTCCATTGTCACAAGAGTTGCAGCATAGTCTAGGATGTTACATTTACAGTGGAAATGTTGGGAGACACCCCAACAATGACAGAGTCAGAACCCTTGCCATTTAGAGAAGGTAAACCCCCAATAGATGCCCAAGCCTGGTAAACTGATGTATCCATTAGAGGGCAAGCCTCCTCCAGGATGGGTATTGTAATCCACCCTGCCACAGACACCATGTGGTTTGACACTGGTGTCAGTCAAAGCAGCCAGTTGGCTGAGTTATGTGTTGTCTAGATAGTGGCTAAGAATGAAGCAGTGCCCCTCACTATCTGTACTGATAGTGGGGTGATTTACAAAGGCCTAACCCTATGGATTACTATCTGGAATATACAGCAGTGGCTAATAGGCCACAGACCCCTGTGGAGATAAGCCATGTGGCAAGACTTATGGGACTTCAGACATGAAAAAGACATAACAGTAGTACATGTAACTGGGCATCTGCCTATGGCGAGCCTGGGGAATGATGAAGTCCATATACTAGCACATGTCCAGTGGGTGGAGCAAGCCCTTCCTAATGAGGTAGCAACTTGGCTGCACTGGCGCCTGCATCATGCAAGAACAAAAACCATGTGGGCAGTTGCCAAAAGATGTGATCATCCTATTTCCTAGAGGGAAATAACAGATGCCTATCATGACTGCCCCACATGTGCCCAGGAGGACTTCTGTCCCCACAGGCTGGCAGTCACTGTTGGATACATGGTAAGTGGAAGAGTTCCTCTGACTCAATGGCAAGTAGACTTTATAGGGCCTTTGCCAACATCAAACAATGCCAGCTTTGCTCTACCTGTGTAGACACAGCTACAGGTTTGCTGGGTTCTTGGCCATGAAAGGCCACTGATCATTTGACTGCCTGATGGCCCTGTACAGCCATTCTCTAATCATAGAAAGTGACAAAGGTATACATTTCACCAGAAAGGAGGTCTGGAAATGGGCACATAGACTAAGAATACAGTAAATATTTCATGTCCCATACTATCCACAGGCAGCAGGTATGGTTGAGTGATATAATGGCTTGCTGAAGTGAGGTCTACAGATGTCTATTGATCCCCCTTCTTTGAAGGGATGGACCCAATGCCTATGGGGGATTTTTCAGGTTCTTAATGAGAAACCTCTCAGGAGTGGTGTTGCCCCTGTGGAGGCTCTTCTGCATCCTGTCATGACACCTATACTACTACAAGTGACAGCAGTCTGGATGTGGAGCCCAAGGTAATATCTTGTTGCCAACTCCAACTTGTATTTCACAAAGACAAACAGTGGACTGGACTTGGCCACGGAAGATAAAGGCATCACACATGCAGTGGGTAGCTTTCCTAGCCCCATGGGGACAAAGACTACAAGATGAGTTCTAGGTTGTATCCTGGGTGATAAGCATCTGGCTTCCCCATGTGTGAGTTACCTGGCTGGGACTTCAAAGAGCCACCTTGGTGCTGAAAGGTGCATTCATACTCTCCCTGTGGCCTATCATGAGATCCCCTGTTATACTTTATATAGAGTCACAGGATATGAGTAATTAGGCAAAGAAGGTGTGGTATACAAAGCCGGGTAAACCTCCAGTGCCAGGAACTGTTCTCTCCTAAGACACAAAGCTTGCATGTGTTCTGTTAGATGGAAAGGAATTACCTGTGCTGGTGCCTCTTTGTCTTTCTGCCTGTAGGTGTATCATGACCAGTATGATTGTAGATTGGGCACACACCTACGCAACAGTACAAAATGTGTTGGCATGTTAGGTCTGCATTGAGCTCCCTGTTGGAGCTGCCATGGAACTCCCCTGGAGCATTCAGCCTATGACTGTGACTAACTGGACCTGGAAACACAGTACTTTCTGGTTGGAGCAGAACATGGCTGAATGGAATGAAACAAAGCACCTGATCATGTAAGATGTATGCTTTGCCCCCAAGGAGAACACATACTCCTGGTTGTCAGCTGTGAGTGTTGAATTATGGGATATTGCACCCCTTTGTCTGGAAAAAAGGAATGGTTCTGAGCTGGTTGGGTGGACACCCCTATCTCTGTGTGTTAATGTTAACATTGATCTGGGCTACGGAGAGGCCAATAGTGTAACCCTTGTCCCTCATGGCACCCCGTGAGTATGTCGGTCTTACGGATGACTATACTTACATGGGAATTGGGTGGGACTTTGCACGTGGGGCCAGCTCTACCTGCCTGCCTCGGTATATGCAACTCTCCCACACAGAACTGCCAACTGGAACACAGTTCATGCATGATACAGAGTGAAATAGACCTGCCGGTGATACTACCCCTTGGTCGTGTTTTTGTGCCAAGGAATAGCTATAGTTACTGAGGCACACATTACTGCCCTTGCTTTGAATACTGTCTGCACTTTGAATTATACACACCAAGCCTTAACCTTGTTAGGTGAAGAAATGTAACACATAAGGCAAACAGTTTTGCAAAATCAAATGGCCCTTAATTTGTTAACTTTCACACCAGGTGGCATGTGTGCATTATTGGTTACAGAATGCTGTGTGTATATATCAGATAATCATTTTAAAAAATTACAGTAGCATTACTGCACATGACACAAGAAATGACATACAATGGCTTACTGGAGACCCATTGCAGGAATGGTAGGCCAGCCTGTCCAGTACCTGGCTTTGGATTTTGCTCTGTATTGGAGTATAGCTTGCACCCTAGTGGTTTGTTTTTGTAGACTCTACTGTTGTTGTGGTATGTGGATGTAAGTGGTGGCAGTATGTGCTAGGAAGATGCTGCAGAGGGCAGAACATACATATTTTGTGGAACAAGAGACCCTGAAGGAATGGAATGTGGGGAAATGAAAAAAAGGGTGTAGAAAAAACTAAGAAAATAGTGTCAGTAAGGCTCTCTCCCTCCACTCCCTCATGCCTTATCACCCTTTGTTCTGTAAACAAAGACTTTGCAGACTTTTCATGGTTATGTAACACCTGAGATCACTTGTAGCACTGCACATGTGTGTCACATTGTACCCACTTGGTGACGAGTCACTCTTATTCTGTACAAGTATGTAAGTCCTACCTCAGGATCCCTGGTTGCTGTTGCCCAGAGAGAATGAACATGTTTGCAGTTCCTGTGGCTCCTTGAGTTTTCTTCCAATTTCCCTGCTTGTGCCCTGTCTACCCTGGGTTCAGCTTACCCTAGTAAACTATATTACTATGTTATTACTACTGTAGTAAGCTATATTTTTTAAGCTTTGCCAACAGTCTCCCTTCTTTATGTACTGATACACGTTGCTTCAATTAATAAGTGTATTCCTGGTGATGTATATGTATCTCTGCATTGTAGACTATCCTGCAAGAATGGAATTATCTCCAGTTGAGTACCTGCTTTGTGCCCAATACTGTGCTAGGTATTTTCCAAACATAGTTTAACTTAATCTATATAACATGTCAAAAAATTAGGCATAGTGTTTCATATTTTACAGGTGAGAAAACTGAGACTCAAGGAACTTAAATTATTTGCTCAAGGATGTTTATACAGTTCAAAAGTGGCAGAGCTGAATCTCAAATTCATCAGATTCTGACCACAATCAGTGTTTCTTCCATTTTGTACATTTGGCCTAAGGTTTTCCATCCAACTTCTGAACCTTGGTTTCTTTATCTTTAATATGAAGAGAAGATAAGATGTTTTATGAATTTGCAATTACAGCTAGTTTCATAGATCTGTTATGAGAATCTTGTGCCTTTAAAAAGGAGAAAAGTATGATACAAAGTCAAGGTGTTATTAAGTCAAATCCCATTTTCCCATCAACGCACATTAAAATTTCAGAGCTGCTTTATCATTACAGCTGACAGGTCTTAACAGACAGTTGCTCCTAAAGTTTTACTCTAGGTTTCATAGGCTCCAGGTAAGCACTGATGTTCTGTGTGTGGGGATATGTGTGTATTGAGATGTGAGGGACTTTAGAAAATTGAACAAACTTTTAGTAATGAAAATAGCACCTAATTTTCATATATGTCTTGTTTTTGTAGTTTTAATCATTTTTCTAAATAGGGCCTGCTTGAAGTGGCATGGAGTATAATTAGAGAAATCAACCTGAAGTAAATGAAATGTTTTCACTATGTCAAGATTATTTAAGATGTCTTTAAATTATTATAATTGATCTAGTACTGTAAGGAATTTTGAAGAAGGAAATGGCAACCCACTCATGTATTCTTGCCTGGGAAATCCCATGGACAGAGGAAACTGGTAGGCAACAGTCCATGAGATTGCAAGAGTCGGATGTGACTGAGTGACTAAACCACCATATAAGGAATCTACATTCATTTTGTGTTTCTGTCTGCAATATGAAGCAGATTTTCAAGACTTAATTAAAAAGAAATATCCTTTTCTAGCTATGTCTCTTTTCCAAACTTAGCCTACCCAAAATGTTAACCAAATATCATAATATCAAAACCTTCCACTACTGAATTTCTTGTTTTAATCGGGCACAGAATGCTTTCTTGCCTGTATAGATAGCATATACATGCAATCTCCAATTCAGCAGGTTTAAATTAAAGAACATATGCAAAAATATAAGCAGACAGTCTTCTGCATTGTGGGTTACATTTTTATTCTTTAAAAAATATACATTTAAGCATATACAATATATAATTACTTATATATGTAAATTGTATGTTTGCATTATATATAAGTATATTTGCATATGAATATATAAATGTATATATTCCATGTGTTTGGAGTAATCATATTTTACATTTTGGGAGGAGGGGGAGGCAGGGGTACTTTTATGGACATTCTATGAAAATCACTTTTATCTGCTCATATATTTAAATAATATAACAGTGTTTATTTTGACAGAACTTTGAAAAGCCAAAGATGCATTCTGACAAGAAGTTTCAACAAGGGCAGTTGGAAATAAGTAGCTTCTAAAATAAATAGTAGTTCAAAAGATAGGCTTGCTGTAGCACATGTTCTTTGCTAAATTGATATGGACTTAATTAGTGATATTTTGTGTGTGTTTAAATTGTGTATTGTAATGATGTCATCTTCTGTTTATGTTTTAAATCAGCAACTTTATCATTTTACACAAGCTAGAATGTTTTATTTATTTATTTATTTTTATTTCACTGTGCTTTATTCTGCTGCTCGAAGCAATTTAAATAGTTTAGAATAGATAGATATAGGAGTAAATAGTTATATTCCCAGAAGAAAATATAATTGATTGAAACATGTTTAGGATTTAGGGTAATATATTTTTCTAGCCTATTGATCCATATTGACCGTATATTTTTTAAGCGATTGGCTGTCCTCACAAAAGCCTGTGTTTTTCTTATATGGATTTTTTTTTCTGCTAACATCTGACAATTTGGGTTTTTCATATAAAATGTACTAACATTTGTCTTGAGGGACAAGAATGGATGCCCCCTTTTCGGTCATTGTGCAAACAGACTGAATTCATTTTGATTCACAAAATTAAAATGTTGTCAAACGAGAGGACTTTGTTCAAATTCATATTAAAAACACTCAACATATTCAAAATTATAGGGTTTTTGGTCAGTAATACCAGCTGAGGGTAAACATAGCCAAATTGGATTCCTTGGGGAACATGTCAGAAGCAAATAATTTGTGTATTGGCAAGGTGCTACTGTTAATCTCACCAGAAGTCCTCAGAGGGACTTTCATGGCTCTGTTGCAGAAAAAGTCACTCTGAGCTACCGAAATAGTCAATAAAAAATAGGGAAAAAAAGTATTTAACATACCTGGATATTTGCAGTTATTTAAATTCATTTTTCCATTTGTCTTAATTGTATGCACAATTCTTTGATATAATAAATTCAGAGAACAGCACTATAGAAAGCAAGAGTTGTGTTTGGTTTATGTGACTATCTTTAGATTAACAACATAATAAATAGGTTATGTTTCAGTGCCCCTCATAGTTAAATAGTGTAGCTGTCCTTTTGCAATGAGTGCAGTACATTTAAGAAGAAGTCTGGAAACAACAACCAAATGTTTTCATAGCTATGTTGTGTTAATCATGATGATACCACAATTCTGTTACCAGCACATTCTTAACTGTAGTAGTTGTATTAAAATTGTATTATAAGTTTAAAAAGTAAGTAGAAAATGTTACACCAAAACATAAACATAATCATAATTTTGATTTGTTTCATTATTACATACTTTAAAAAATAATTGATTCTTTTTTCATTTATTTTTATTAGATAGAGGCTAATTACTTTACAGTATTGTAGCGGTTTTTGTCATACATTGAGATGAATCAGCCATGGATTTACATGTATTCCTCATCCCAATCCCCCCTCCCACCTCCCTCTCCACGGGATTCCTCTGGGTCTTCCCAGTGCACCAGGTCCGAGCTCTTGTCTCATGAATCCAACCTGGGCTGGTGATCTGTTTCACCTTAGATAATATACATGTTTCAATGATGTTCTCTTGAAACATGCCACCCTTGCCTTCTCCCACAGAATCCAAAAGTCTGTTCTGTACATCTGTGTCTCTTTTTCTGTTTTGCATATAGGGTTATCATTACCATCTTTCTAAATTCCATATATATGCATTAGTATGCTGTATTAGTCTTTATCTTTCTGGCTTACTTCACTCTGTATAATGTGCTCCAGTTTCATCCATCTCATTAGAACTGATTCAAAAGAATTCTTTCTAATGGTTGAGTAATATTCCATGGTGTATATGTACCACAGCATTCTTATCCATTCGTCTGCTGATGGGCATCTAGGTTGCTTCCATGTCCTGGCTATTATAAATAGTGTTGTGATGAACTTTGAGGTGCATGTGTCTCTTTCAGATCTGATTTCTTTGGTGTGTATGCCCAGAAGTGGGATTGCTGGATCATATGGCAGTTCTATTTCCAGTTTTTTAAGGAATCTCCACACTGTTCCCCATAGCGGCTGTACTAGTTTGCATTCCCACCAACAGTGTAAGAGGGTACCCTTTTCTCCACACTCTCTCCAGCATTTACTGCTTGTAGACTTTTGGATAGCAGCCATCCTGACTGGCGTGTAATGGTACTTCATTGTGTTTTTGATTTGCATTTCTCTGATAATGAGTGATGTTCAGCATCTTCTTCATGTGTTTGTTAGCCATCTGTATGTCTTCTTTGGAGAAATGTCTGTTTAGTTCTCTGGCCCATTTTTTGATTGGGTCGTTTATTTTTCTGGAATTGAGCTGCAGGAGTTGCTTGTATATTTTTGAGATTAAACCTTTGTCTGTTGCTTCGATTGCTATTATTTTCTCCCAATCTGAGGGCAATCTTTTCACCTTTCCTATAGTTTCCTTTGTTGTGCAAAAGCTTTTAAGTTTAAGTATGTCCCATTTGTTTATTTTTGCTTTTATTTCCAATATTCTGGGAGGTGGGTCATAGAGGATCCTGCTGTGATTTATGTCGGAGAGTGTTTTGTCTACGTTCTCCTCTAGGAGTCTTATAGTTTCTGGTCTTACATGTAGATCTTTAATCCATTTTGAGTTTATTTTTGTGTATGGTGTTAGAAAGTTTTCTAGTTTCATCCTTTTACAAGTGGTTGACCAGTTTTCCCAGCACCAGTTGTTAAAAAGGCTGTCTTTTTTCCATTGTATATTCTTGCCTACTTTGTCAAAGATAAGTTGTCCATATAATTGTGGATTTATCTCAGGGCTTTCTATTCTGTTCCATTGATCTATATTTCTGTCTTTGTGCCAGTACTATACTGTCTTGATGACTGTGGATTTGTAGTAGAGTCTGAAGTCAGGCAGGTTGATTCGGCCAGTTCCATTCTTCTTTCTCAAGATTACTTTAGCTATTCGAGGTTTTTTGTATTTCCATACAAATTGTGAAATTATTTGTTCTAGTTCTGTGAAAAATACCATTGGTAGCTTGATAGGGATTGCATTGAATATATAGATTACTTTGGGTTGTATAGCCATTTTGACAATATTGATTCTTCCAATCCATGAACACAGTATATTTCTCCATCTGTTTGTGTCCTCTTTGATTTCTTTCTCCAGTGTTTTATAGTTTTCTATGTATAGGTCTTTTGTTTCTTTAGGTAGATATACTCCTAAGTATTTTATTCTTTTTGTTGCAATGGTGAATGATATTGTTTCCTTAATTTCTCTTTATGTTTTCTCATTGTTAGTGTATAGGAATGCAAGGGATTTCTGTGTATTAATTTTATATCCTGCAACTTTACTATATTCGTTGATTAGCTCTAGTGATTTTCTGGTAGAGTCTTTAGGCTTTTCTATGTAGAGGATCATGTCATCTGCAAACAGTGAGAGTTTCACTTCTTTTCCTATCTGGATTCCTTTTACTTTTTTTCTGCTCTGATTGCTGTGGCCAACACTTCCAAAACTATGTTGAATAGTAGTGGTAAGAGTGGGCACCCTTGTCTTTTTCCTGATTTCAGGGGAAATGCTTTCAATTTTTCACCATTGAGGGTAATGCTTGTTGTGGTTTTGACATACATAGCTTTTATTATGTTGAGGTATGTTCCTTCTATTCCTGCTATCTGGAGAGTTTTAATCATAAATGGATGTTGAATTTTGTCAAAGGTGTTTTCTGCATCTATTGAGATAATCATATGGTTTTTATCTTTCAATTTGTTAATGTGGTGTATCACATTGATTGATTTGCAGATATTGAAGAATCCTTGCATTCCTGGGATAAAGCCCACTTGGTCATGATGTATGATTTTTTAATATGTTTTTGGATTCTTTTGCTAGAATTTTGTTAAGGATTTTTGCATCTATGTTCATCAGTGATATTGGCCTGTAGTTTTCTTTTTTTGTGGCATCTTTGTCTGGTTTTGGAATTAGGGTGATTTTGGCCACATAGAATGAGTTTGGAAGTTTACCTTCTTCTGCAATTTTCTGGAAAAGTTTGAGTAAGATAGGTGTTAGCTCTTCTCTAAATTTTTGGTAGAATTCAGCTGTGAAGCCATCTGGTCCTGGGGTTTTGTTTCCTGGAAGGTTTCTGATTACAGTTTCGATTTCTTTGCTTGTGATGGGTCTGGTAAGATCTTCTATTTCTTTCTGGTTCAGTTTTGGAAAGTTATACTTTTCTAAGAATTTGTTCATTTCTTCCAAGTTGTCCATTTTATTGGCATAGAGCTGCTGGTAGTAGTCTCTTATAATCCTTTGTATTTCAGTTTTGTCTGTCGTGATCTCTCCATTTTCATTTATAATTTTATTAATTTGGTTCTTCTCCCTTTGTTTCTTAATGATTCTTTTTAAGAGTGGAAGTGTGACAAATACCTATTGGATTACAAGATGCAGTCCAATCACTACTTTAGGAGATAAATTGCAGGTACTCTAATAAAGTCAGTAGGTAACTGAGCTAAGTAACCATCTTTGCGACTTCAAAACTGCTTGACTGCCTATCAGTTCACTTCAGTTCAGCCGCTCAGTCGTGTCTGACTATTTGTGGCCCCATGAATCACAGCATGCCGGGCCTCTCTGTCCATCACCAACTTCCAGAGTTACTCAAACCCATGTCCAGTGAGTTGGTGATGCCATCCAGCCATCTCATCCTCTGTTATCCCCTTCTTCTCCTGCCCCCAATCCCTCCCTGCATCAGGGTCTTTTCCAATGAGTCAACTCTTCGCATGAGTTGGCCAAACTATTTGGAGTTTCAGATTCAGCATCAGTCCTTCCAGTGAACACCCAGGACTGATCTCCCTTAGGATGGACTGGTTGGATCTCCTTGCGGTCCAAGGGACTCTCAAGAGTCTTCTCCAACACCACAGTTCAAAAGCATCAATTCTTTGTGCTCAGCTTTCTTCACAGTCCAACTCTCACATCCATACATGACCACTGGAAAAACCACAGCCTTGACTAGATGGAATTTTGTTGGCAAAGTAATGTCTCTCCTTTTTAATATGCTATCTAGGCTTGTCATAACTTTCCTTCCAATAAATAAGCATTGTTTAATTTCATGGCCACAATCACCCTCTGCTGTGATTTTGAAGCCCCCAAAAATAAAGTCTGACACTGTTTCCACAGTTTCCCCATCTATTTCCCATAAAGTGATGGGACCAGATGCCATGATCTTAGTTTTCTGAGTGTTGAGCTTTAAGCCAACTTTTTCACTCTTCTTTTTTACTTTCATCAAGAGGCTTTCTAGTTCCTCTTCACTTTCTGCCATAAGGTTGCTGTCATCTGCATATTGGAGGTTATTGATATTTCTCCTGGAAATCTTGATGGCAGCTTGTGCTTCTTCCAGCCCAGCATTTCTCATGCCGTACTCTGCATATAAGTTAAATAAGCAGGGTCACAATATAGAGTCTTGACATACTCCTTTTCTTATTTGGAACCAGTCTCTTATTCCATGTCCAGATTTAACTGTTGCTTCCTGACCTGCATATAGTTTTCTCAAGAGGCAGGTCAGGTGGTCTGGTATTCCCATCTCTTTCAGAATTTTCCACAGTTTATTGTGATCCACACAGTCAAAGGCTTTGGCATAGTCAATAAAGAAGAAATATATGCTTTTTTTTTTCCTGGAACTCTCTTGCTTTTTGATGATCCAGCAGAGGTTGGCACTTTGATCTCTGGTTCCTCTGCCTTTTCTAAAACCACCTTGAATGTTTGGAAGTTCACGGTTCATATACTGCTGAAGCCTGGCTTGGAGAATTTTGAGCATTACTTTACTAGCATGTGAGATGACTGCAATTGTAAGGTAGCTTGAGCATTCTTTGGCATTGCCTTTCTTTGGGACTGGAATGAAAACAGACCATTTCCAGTCCTGTGACCACTGCTGAGTTTTCAAAATTTCCTGGCATATTGAGTGCAGTACTTTCACAGCATCATCATTTAGGATTTGAAATAGCTCAATAAGAATTCTATCACTTCCCTAGCTTTGTTCATAGTGATGCTTTCTAAGGCCCACTTGACTTCATATTCCAGGATATCTGGCTCTAGGTGAGTGATCACACCATCGTGATTATCTAGGTCATGAAGATCTTTTTTGTACAGTTCTTCTGTGTATTCTTGGCACCTCTTCTTAATATTTTCTGCTTCTGTTAGGCCCATATCATTTCTGTCCTTTATTGTGCCCATCTTTGAGTGAAATGTTCCCATGGTGTCTTTAAATTTCTTGAAGAGAACTCTAGTCTTTCTCATTCTGTTGCTTTCCTCTATTTCTTTGCACTGATCGCTGAGGAAGGCTTTTTTATCTCTCCTTGCTGTTCTGTGGAACTCTGAATTCAAATGGGAATATCTTTCCTTTTCTCCTTTGCTTTTCACTTTTCTTCTTTTCACAGGTATTTGTAAGAGGTCCTCAGGCAGCCATCTTACTTTTTTGCATTTCTTTTCCATGGGGATGGTCTTGATCCCTGTCTCCTGTACAATGTCAGGAACCTCCATAAATAGTTCATCAAGCACTCTGTCTATCAGATCTAGTCCCTTAAATCTATTTCTCACTTCCACTGTATAATCATAAGGGATTTGATTTAGGTCATACCTGAATGGTCTAGTGGTTTTCCCTACTTTCTTCAGTTTAAGTGTGAATTTGGCAATAAGGAGTTCATGATCTGAGCCACAGTCAGCTCCTGGTCTTTTTGTTTGCTTGTTTGTTTTTTTGCTGACTGTATAGAGCTTCTCCATTTTTGGTTGCAAAGCATGTAATGAATCTGATTTCTGTGTTGGCCATCTGGTGATGTCCATGTGTAGTCTTCTCTTGTGTTGTTGGAAGAGGCTGTTTGCTGTGTCCAGTGTGTTCTCTTGGCAGAACTCTATTAGGCTTTCCCCTGCTTCATTCCGTACTCCAAGGCTAAATTTGCCTGTTACCCCAGGTGTTTCTTGACTTCCTATTTTTGCATTCCAGTCCCCTATAATAAAAAGGAAATCTTTTTTGGGTGTTCTAAAAGTTCTTGTAGGTCTTCATAGAACCATTCAACTTCAGCTTCTTCAGCATTACTGTTTGGGGCATAGGCTTGGATTACCATGATATTAAATGGTTTGCTTGGAAATGAACAGAGATTATTCTGTCGTTTTTGAGATTGCATCCAAGTACTGCATTTCAGACTCTTTTGTTAACTCTGATGGCTACTCCATTTCTTCTAAGGGATTCCTGCCCACAGTAGTAGATATATAATGGTCATCTGAGTTAAATTCACCCATTCCAGTCCATTTGAGTTCACTGCTTCCTAGAATGTCCACATTCACTCTTTCCATTCCCTGTTTGACCACATCCAATTTGCCTTGATTCATGGACCTAACATTCCTGGTTTCTATGCAATATTGCTCTTCACAGCATTGGACCTTGCTTCTATCATCAGTGACATCCACCACCAGGTATTGTTTTTATTTTGGCTCCATCCCTTCATTCTTTATAGAGTTATTTCTCCACTAATCTCCAGTAGCTTATTGGGCACCTACTGCCCTGGGGAGTTCCTCTTTCAGTATCCTGTCATTTTGCCTTTTCATACTGTTAATGGGGTTCTCAAGGCAAGAACACTGAAGTGGTTTGCCATTCTCTTCTCCAGTGGACCACATTCTGTCAGACCTCTCCACCATGACCCAACTGTCTTGGGTGGCCAAACACAGCATGGCTTAGTTTCATTGAGTTAGACAAGGCTGTGGATCTGCCAAGAGCACATACCCTTGGTGTATCCTTTCCACTGGATTTTTGTATGAATCCTTTATCATAACCTGTAATAAACTGCAAACATTATTAGATATATTAAATATAGCTCCCCATATTATACAGGTAGATGGTTTCATATTTTTAAGAATATGTATAAACATGTACACACCTGGGGTTGAGGGCTGAGAGGAGCTACACCACGTTCAATGTCTGGAGGAGTGGCCATGAGGAGATACTCCTCGTCCAAGGTAAGGAACAGCTCCTGTGCTTTGCTGGAGCAGCCATCAAGTGATACCCCATTTCCAAGATAAGAGGAATCCAAGTAAGACGGTAGGTGTTGCAAGAAGGCATCAGAGGGCAGACACACTGAAACTATAATCACAGAAAACTAACCAATCTGATCAATGCCTATAGTGGTATTCATTTAGGTGAGACCCACGCTTGGTAATAATGAAGAAAATGTGCTGAAATATTTAAGATCTTATTATGCTAGCATTGTCAGTGGCAAATATACAATATATCCTGGAATTGAGGTGAAAATAATTACTACATTTGAGTTACAGTTGTGAAGGAGAATTATGACACTCTGTTGATTACAATTTTATTTAAAACCTGGAATTTTGACAATGGGTTTGAGAACTACTAATAGCCCCAGAAAGAATTAAGTGGCTGGGCCAAAGCAGAAATGATGCTCAGTTGTGGATGTGTCTGGTGATAAAAGTTAAACCTGATGCTGCAAGTAACAGTATTGCATAGGAACCTGGAAGGAATGTTAGGTCGATGAATCAAGGTAAATTGGATGTGGTTACAGGAAATGGTAAGAATAAACATCGACATCTTAGGAATCAGTGAACAAAAATGGATGGTAATGGATCAATTTAATTCAGATGACCTTTATATCTACTATTGTGGAAAATAATCCCATAGAAGAAATGGAATAGCCTCATAATCAATGAAAGAGTTGAAAATGCAGTACATGAGTGCAACCTCAAAAATGACAGAATGTTCTTGATTAATTTCCAAGGCAAACCATTCAACATCACAGTAATCCAAGTCTATGCCCCTACCACCAATGTGAAAGAAGCTGAAGTTGATCAGTTCCATGAAGACCTAGAAGCCCTTCTAGAACTAACACTAAAAAAAAAAAGATGTTCTGTTCAGCATTGGAGCTTGAAATACAAAAGTATGAATTCAAAGGATATGTGAAGTCAAGAGGCAAGTTTGGCTTTGGAGAACAAAATGAAGTAGAGCAGAGGCTAACTGAATTCTGCCAAGAGAATGCATTGGTCATAGCAAATACCCTTTTTCAATGACACAAAAGATGACTTTATACATGGACATCACCAAATAGCCAATGCCAAAATCAAATTGATTATATTCTTTGTAGCCAAAGATGGAGAAATTGCATACAGTAAGCAAAAACAAGACCTGGAGTCGACTGAGGCTCAGATGATCAGTTTCTCATAGCAAAATTCAAGCTTAAACTAAAGAAAGTGGGGAAAACGACTAGGCCAGCAAACAACTTAAATCAAATCCCTCATGAATATGCAGGGTATGCAATTAATAGATTCAAGGGATTAGAACCTGTAAACAACATGCCTGAAGAACTATGGACAGAAATTCATAATATGGTAAAGGAGGCAGGGAACAAAACCATACCAAAGAGAAAGAACAGCAAGAAGAGGAAGTGACTATCTGAGAAGGCCTTACAAATAGCTAAAGAAAGAAGAAAAGTGAAAAGCAAGGGAAAGGGAAAAGGTGTATCCAACTAAATGCAGATTTCCAAAGAACCACACAGAGAGACAAGAAGGTCTTCTTCAATGAGCAGTGTATAAAATTAGAAGAAAACAACAGAAGAGAAAAGACTAGAGATCTCTTTAGGAAAATTGGAGATATCAAGGGAACATTTTGCCCAAAGATGGGCACAATAAGGGACATAAATGATAGAGACCTAGTAGATGCTGAAGAGATCAAGAAGGGATGGAAAGAATACATGTAAGAACTGTACAAAAAAGATCCAAATGAACTGGATTACCATGATGGTGTGGTCAGCCACCCAGAGCCAGACATTCTGGAGCACAAAGTCAAGTGGGCCTTAGGAAGCACTGCTGTTAATAAAGCTAATGAGTGTGATGAAATTCCAGTAGAACTACTTAAAACCCTAAAGGGTGATGCTATCAAGGTGTTGCATTCAATGTGTCAGAAAATCTGGAAGACCCAGCAGTGGCCACAGGACTGGAAGAGATCAAACCTCATCCCGAGTCCCTAAGTACTTCCCTTAGTACTAAATAATGTGCTAACCATCAGACAATTGCACTCATTCCCCATGCTAGTAAGGTAATGCTTAAAATCTTGCACACTAGGCTTCAGCATTATGCAAACTAAGAACTTCCAGATGTTCAAGCTTGGTTTAGAAAAGGAAGAGCAAGAGATCAAACTGCCAACATTCGTTGGATCATAGAGAAAGCTAGAGAGTTCCATAAAAAATCCACCTCTGTTTCATTGACTATACCAAAGGCTTTGATCTTGTGGATCATAATAAACTGTAGAAAACTCTTAAAGATATGGGAATACCAGACCATCTTACCTGTCTCCTGAGAAATCTGTATGTGGGTCAAGAATCAACGGTTAGAATCTTGTATGGAACAATTGATTGGTTCAAGATTGAGAAAGGAGTAGGACAGGATTGTATTCTGTCACCCTGTTTGTTTAATCTATATGCTGAGCACATCATAAGAAATGTTGGGCTGGATGATTTACAAGCTGAAATCAAGATAGGTGGGGGAAACATCAACAACTTCAGATATGTGGATGATAGCACTCTAATGGCAGAAAGTGAAGAGGAACTAAGGAGTCTCTTGATGAGGATGAAGGAGGAAAATGAAAGATCTGTTTTAAAACTAAATATTAATAAAATAAGATCATGGCATCTGACCTTATTACTTCATGGCAAAGAGAGGGGGAAAAATGTGGAAGTAGTGATAGGTTTCCTCTTCATGGGCTCTAAAATCACTGTGAATGATGACTGCAGCCACAAAATCAGAAGACATTTGCTTCTTGGAAGGAAAACTATGAGAAAACCTAGACTGTGTGTTGAGTAGCAGAGACATTACTCTGCTGACAAAGGTCCATATACTAAAGGCTATAGACTTCCCAGTAGTCATGAACATTTATGAGAGCTGGACCATAAGGAAGCCAAGAACTGAGGAATTGATGCCTTTGAATTTGGCTGCTGGAGGACTCCTGAGAGTCCATTGGACAGAAAGGAGATAAAACCAGTCAATCTTAAGGAAAATCAACCCTGAATACTCATTGGAAGGACTGATGCTGAAGCTGAAACTCCAGTATTTTGGTCACGTGATGGAAATAGCTGACTCACTGGAAAAGTACCTGATGCTGGGAAAGATTGAGGGCAGAAGGAGAAGAGAAAATCAAGGGATGAGATGGTTGGATGGCATCACCAATTCAATGGACATGAGTTTGAGCAAGCTCTGGGTGATGGTGAAGAACTGGAAAGCCTGGTGTGCTGCAGTCCATGGGGTCGCAAAAAGCCAGGCACAACTGAGTGACTGAACAAGAACATCTCTACAATAATTTACCTGTCATCTAACAGCACAACAATGTTTAGCAAAATCAGCTGACATACATGAATGCTTTGTTTATGAGGGTACTAACTGTACAGATAATTGTGCTTGGGGATAAGCTAAATGGCTGCTTCTCTGCTTCATGTTCTCTGATTCTTTCTACTTTTACAGTAGCTTCCATAATTTTGTTAGAAATAAAAGAGAAGTGACTCATTGTTTCAATTCATCTGCTATACCCCTCCTTCTCTCTTAAGGTAAATATGTGTCATACACACATAAAGCATGCATACTCATAGCATAGTAGACTATGCTTTTCAAGATGTATAAGCACAATTTATCTGCTTATATCTTGAATTTAATGAAAAGCTTTCACTTCCAGATGAATATAGTTCAATTTTCTTTGATTTTTAGTAGAATAATATGTAAATGCAAAACACCTAGTCAAGTGCTTCTGACCACTATGCTAGTATTCCTTTTATTTTACCATCAATCTCATAAATGAATTGAAGAGTATATTCATTCAGTGGTTACTATATCTGCTATAAAAGAATCATAAATTTTAGGAGAGAATCTGAAATCCTAAAAATGTAATGATCATAGCAATAATTTTTAACAACTCAGCCTCTCTCCCTTTGCTGATGTAATTTTAACCATCTGAAATGTCTTTTTCTCTTCCCTATGTAAATTTTATACATCACTCAAGAAAATCCCAAATCCCACTTACTCTTTGAATACTTATAGCTTGTTCACTTTAAAACACTCCCTCTTTTAAAGAAATATTGTCTGTATAATGAATTATGCACTGCCTTATCACATCTCTATTGCTGTCATGAACTATTGATTCAAATTCTGTATAATGTAAAATTTTATTAGTTTGATTTATGCCCCCATTAAACTGTAAACCCTTTTTCAAAGGGTTTTATTATTTACTTATGAATTTTACTAATGATGTTTTAACATTTAAGGACTGCATACTCTGTACCAGACACTTTATTAGGACTTTTGAAGAATTATCTCATCTTAATATTAAAATGCTTAGCCTAGTATATAAAGCTCATGTACTTAGTATGACATAGGAAGTATTACATACCTATACCACTAAAGGATGGTGGTTAGCATTTAAAGTCAGATATCCCTAAGAACAAATCATGGTTCTGCTATTTATTTGATCAGGTAAATTACACTTATTTAAATGTATATTAAATTGTGTAAATTATATAAAGAAGTGGGCATGCATGCATGCCTACAGGGTCATGTCTGATTCTTTGTGACCCTGTGAACTGTAGCCCACCAGTTTCCTCTGTCCATGGAATTTTCCAGGCAAAAATACAGGAGTGAGTTGCCATTTCCTACTCCAAAACAGATGGGTGTGTTGACCAAAAAAATCATAAGAGCCTAATATGTAGTAGCTGCTTATTAAAATAACCATTTTTGAGCCAGGGCAAAACTCAGAGCCATCACTGAGCACCAATTCTCACTTTAAAGGGCAATGGGTTTCTAAGACAGAGATGAATTTCTCAACTTGAAGCACATTGTTTTCATTGCTACCTGGGGGTGGTGGGGAAATATGAGCCCTGAATATCAGTTTTTATATGCTTGTTTGTTTCTTTCTCATAAAACAACATATTTGAATACTAAATTTTTTGACTCTCCCTCATGTAGGCCATTTTTGACATTGAAAATGGTTTTTGTGCTGTAATTTTAAAATGTACATTAGATTTGTAGACACTTCTGAGATATTATTTCAAAAATACCACATTCCTCTACATCACCTAGCACAGAGAAAAGTGCAAGATTCTGAAAGTAGAATATAGATAACTCTACTTTTAACAAAACAAAATTAAAAAGAATTAGCAGAGTTTTAGGCTTTCTGGTTCTGAAAATTTAGTTAAACCCCCAACACTCTCTCCTAAAAAAATTGTCACCACAAGGCCAGTCACCTGTAAGACTGTTCTGCATTTCAAGTGTGTGTGTGCGAGAGACAGAGGATCTTTCCATGCAGTTTACAATGCATGTTTCCATGCAGTTTACAATGGCTTGTGTGCTAAGTCACTTCAGTCATGTCCAATTCTCTGCAACCCCATATACTGTAGCCCACCAGGCTCCTCTATCCATGGGCTTTTTCAGGCAAGAATACTGGAGTGGGTTGTCATTTCCTTCTCCAGGGGATTTTCCCAACTCAGGGGGTGAATCTACATCTCCTTTGTCACCTGCATTGCAAAGAAATTCTTTACCTGCTGAGCCATCAGCGAAGTCCATACAATGGCTTAGTTTTCACCAGTGAAGATAACTAACACAAGAGTATTTCTGGTGGCTTGGCAGAACAAAAATAAGAAAAACAACATACAGACTGCAATGTCAAATGTCTACTTTTTCCTTTCAGTTGTTTATTTCAAAACAAAAAACTAGGCTTCCAAAATAACAGAATTTGGTAAGCTTCATGTGTGCTGCCACTATCCCTTTCAGGCTTGTGTTTAGATTGGATACAAATATTTCACTGACATATGTGGGTGACATATTTGTATTTGACACACCCAAATATTTGCTTCTGGGTAAAGTTATTTACCCTGAAGTTTGACTCACAAGAGTAACAGAGCAGCTAAGTATGCTGGGTAATGTTAACAGACAGCTCTACTTTGCTATAGATCATTTAGATTAAAAAGTGATAACTTCAAAGCTTCTTTCACCCAAAATGCCTGCCAGTGTCCATGAAAATATAAATTTAAACCTATACCCTTTATGGGCTTCCCTGGTGACTCAGTTGGTAAAGAATCTGCCTGCAATGCAGGAGACTGTGAGCAACACAGGAGATACTGGTTTGATCCCTGAGTCAGGAAGATCCTCTGGAGAAGGAAATGGCTACTCACTTCAGTATTCTTGCCTTGGAAATCCCATGAACAGAGGAATCTGCTGGGCTACAGTCCATGGGGCTGCAAGAGTCAGACAAGATTGAGTGACTAAACCACCACCACCATCACCATAACCTTTATTTCAAAATATAAGGAACAGGAACTCAGCATTTGGTGTTTTTCTCAAAGACTTTCAACAGAATTGACCACATACCATCATCTATTATATTTATAGGCCAAAAAGTTTACCCAAAGTACAGAAAGCAGAATCTTTATTTCATTGTAGGGTCAGTTTGGGGCTTTCTGGGTGACACTAGTGCTATATAACTTGTCTACCAATGCAGGAGATATAAAAGACTCAGGTTCAATACCTGAGTAGGGAAGCTCCCTTGGAGAAGGGTCAGTTTTAAAAAGGATTTTGGAGTTAGACTGACAGGAGGAAGGATTTAATTTTGTCAGCCATATGTGTGCTCATCAAGTATGAATATGCTTATGCAATATGTATTTTAATGTGTTTGTCCCCAATTCCTTACACCGTGTGGTCCAGGAAGTGTCCAGATTGTGAGAACATTTTCTCAGTTCTTGGTTTGATTTAAATATAAATCTTGAGTTAACCATAGGTTTAAATTTGTAATGTTCTAACAGAAATTTAAGGGATGGGTAGTAGTTGAGGAGAGATACATTTATTTTTAACTGTTTTTATAGTGTGTGATTTGATAGGAAAACTTCATGGAGCACAGAGCATTTAAAAGGAATACCATTAAAGCATGGTCTTCCTTTGTGACTCAACTGGGAAAGACTCCACCTGCAATGCAGAAGACCTGGGTTCAATCCCTGGATTGGGAAGGTCCCCTGGAGAAGGGAAAGGTACTCACTCCAATATTCTGGCCTGGAGAATTCCATAGACTGTTAGTCCATGGGGTCACAAAGAGTTGGACATGACTGAGTGACTTTCAGTCTATTAAAATATATCTTGATACAACAAAATATCATCCAAGTCCCAGGTAATCTTAAGAGGGGAAATACTATTTAAAAACAATATTCAATGCAACAGTTTTCTATGCATGGAAAGAATCACCCTCTTCTAGTTCAACTATCAGAGAAGGCAATGTCAACCCATTCCAGTACTCTTGCCTGGAAAATCCCATGGGCAGAGGAGCCTGGTGGGCTGCAGTCCATGGGGTCGCTGAGAGTCGGACACAACTGAGCGACTTCACTTTCACTTTTTACTTTCATGCATTGGAGAAGGAAATGGCAGCCCACTCCAGTGTTCTTGCCTGGAGAATTCCAGGGAAGGCGGAGCCTGGTGGACTGCCGTTTAAGGGGTCGCACAGATTTGGACATGACTGAAGCAACTTAGCAGCAGCAGCAGCAGTTCAACTGTAACACAGAATTTTTTTTCCATTCATCTTTTTACAGTAATGTTGCTTTCTTTGTTGGTCAAATGGGAAAAAGACAGCCTTGAAATCTGAAGGACAGACCTCTGGGACACACACACTATTTGCAAGTGAGCCTTCATACCACTGCAGTGAATAAATGCTTGCCTTTTATGTAATACATGTGATCCAAATTCTTTGACAAAAAGTGTTTTTGAAAGTTGTCAATATCTACAGTGAGTACCTCTTTACTAAAAACAAACTTATAATTTAGTAGTAGGAGATATTTTAATATTATAAATCATTGTGTTCCTTTCATTTACTTGTGATAGCAATAACCTTTGAATTACAGCTGTGCCATTGATTTGAATTGATGTTCATTTATTTAACCAATAAAATCATTATTTATAGTTTCAAGGGAACTTAATACTAATGAAGTTCAATCTGAGACAAATAAGAGAACATTTATTAAATGAGGTAAATTGATGTTAACTTTTTATTTTGGGACTTTGAAGGAGGAGAAAGCTTACTTTCCTGAAACAGGAAAAAGGAAGAGGCGGAATATATTCATATAGCTAGAGGCAGAGGAACAATTTATTTCCAAGCCCACTGCCCTTTCTCCTGTACTGCAGCTGTCTGACAAGTTTACTGGGAGAGTGACCTAGGAGGGGAAAAACCTTCCTTAAACATTCCTTCTTGCTTGGGAGAATAAAATGTTGCAATATTTATTCATTTATTTTTACTTAAGGAGACCAAGTGAAAGGAATGTTCAAATAAAGTAGCACTAAAGAAATAATACAATAAATTATGTTTCTTGTACTTCAATAACAGTTGTCATTCTTCTCCCACATGGAAAACTGAACTTCCTTCTTTTTAAAAAGGGGATAACAATATAATACAAACGCTACTGTCCATTTGAAGTAACCTTGAGAAACCTGCCAATGTCAATCTTTATATGAAATTTGAGATTTTTTTTTTCATCTTTCTTTTCCTGTGGAGGATTGAAAGATTTAAAAAAAATATATATATATATATATATATATATATATATATATACACACACACACACACACACATGCATACACACACACATATATAATACCAGAAATAGTAAGGGGAATTACAACTTTCTGTCCTTTCTCCTCTTAAGATCCAGTTTATTTCAGTGACAGGAAGAGTAGTAGATAATTTGTATGCAAGATACAGGAATATATTCATTATATTTCTAGTTGCAAACTCAGACCCTTCACTCTTCTAAAAGTCATAAAAAAATAGAAAATCCATAAAAAGAGACTATTAATTTGAGTTAGAGTAGAAGAAAGATTTCTGAGTTTTTGTTTTGTTTTGTTTTCTCTCAAAGTTACTGCCTGCTAGTGGAAGAAAAATGTTAATAAGGTTAGACACCAAAATGTTAAGATTGAGTAATTTTATGTACTTATTTGTACTTGGTACTTACCTGAATTTCCTACATTTTCTACAATACATTATTTGGAGGAACACAGGTCATTTTTTAAATTACCATATACTCATTTTCTTTCTTTATGTAAGCTTTACTTGAACCCTTAAAATTTACCATTCTGATAAACAATTTTAAAATAATGAGATAGCAAGTCAAAGTGAAAATCTTTAGATATATTTTATTTCATATATTCATTCTAAAGTATTTATTTTACATTTTTTTAGGTGCTGTATGAACTTTAAAGTTAAAAACACTGCAGTCTCTAAACTCGAGGAACCAAAAATGGTAAATGATTTTACAAATATCTGTAATAGTCATATGTGATGAGTGGTTGTTATGCAAATTGTGTTCTAAAAGTAGGCCATGAATACGAGATGAAATATTTGGATTTTATCTTGTAAGTAAAGAGAAAAGATTCAGGGATTTTACATAAAGGATATGATCAAAAGGATGCCTTAGAAAAATAAATTTTCTGGCCATATTTGTAGTGCTGCATTATAATAGGCAGGAGTCTAGACCAAAAAGGCCAGTTAATAAGCTATTGCAGTGTGAGGCACCAGAATTAAAATACTGCTGTCAGTGTGCAAACAGTAAGAAAAAAAAAATCAACCAGTTACAGTGTTTGGTACTGTTGTAGGGTGAGACTAGAGCAGATGAGACTAGAGACAAATCATCACTGAAGTTGTTAACATTGAAGACTAGGAAAGTATTGTCACTTGATAAGAAATAAAATTCAGATGCATAGGGTTACTGATGAGTTTCAGTCTTAGTAGAAAAGTTTACAACTAAAGAAAGGGAAAACAAATTCCGGAAATTCTATCACCGCACAATGTAGTTTAACAAAACAACTCTGGCTAAAGGATTAAGATCTTAGGGTCATATTCTTAGCCCTATTGCAAACCACTTCTCTATGTCTCCTTTTCTCTGTCAGTGTACTGAGTGCATCACACTTCCTTCATAGGGATACTCACTGAGAGGTGGGGCAAGTGATTAGGCTTCCTCATAAGGAAACAAACATAGAAATCCTCATTTCATTATGTGTTGCCCAATAATAACCAACTCAAGGAAACAACGACAATGGTTGAACTATCTGAGAAACAGAACAAGATCCTCTTGTGAGAAAAAGCTGGTCTTTTGAAGGGGAGAGGAGAGTAAAGCCAAAAGGACTCCTAATTGCCCTCCTGGTGACCTCAAGGTCTGAAATAGTTAAGGCATGTTTGTAAGAAAATTTTCCTTTACATTCTCTAGGCTGAGAAATCTATAGAAGTATTAATATTACAAGAGGTGAGCTCATATTCAAGGGTACCTGAAGTAGGGGGTGTGAATGAAAAGAAATAATCTAATTATATGATCCTTGAAAATTGACTTTTATAAGAACTACTAAAATTTTTCTAAGGCAACTGATCCTTTCTTTTTCTCTATTGATAATATTATTTTAGATTTTTCATGATACAAAGAAACAAACTAGTATTCTATCTTTTAGAATTTACATTAAATTTGAATAAGCAAAATCAAGTGGGAAATAACATTTCTTTTCTTTCTTTTTTTTTTTTTGTACAATGACCAAAATGAGGCACTAGGATTGGATATGCTTTCATAAATTTGTACTCAATTATTGATTTTTTATAAAACAAAAATAAGCTTATAAAATATACCAAAACATGAGTGTAAACAAAAAACAAATGTGACACAAAAGATACCATTTTAATGGAAGTTGTGTATTTTAAAAATAGATAGCCTGATTAAACTTGCATTTTGCATTTTAAGTCAGATCACTCAGCATTGTTGCAATTTACCAAAAAAAAATACAGGCAACCCCTAAAATAAAATGTGATTTCCAAATAAGAGCTTCAAGTCAAAGTGATTGAAAAATGCAGAAGTGTCATGTTTTCATGAGCTTGTTTGCCATGATGATGAGGAGGAAACCTAAGGATTGCAAATTACAATTTCATGACTGATTTATCAGATCACCAGCAAATTTAAAACTCAAAAATAAATCCACAACATAAATTGAGGGAAACTAAAATTTATTTAAAAAGAAAATAAAAATACTGAGGATAACATATTAAAATTTAAATTGGAGACTACCTGAAGAGTCACAATAAAGAGACAAATAAGAAAATTTCTATTTTAAAGCATTAAAATTAGTGTTAAACAGAAGATAATTTGCACAAAAGATTAAAAAGAGGAAAACACATTAATTAAGATTTTGAAAGTGTTAATGGGTATGAGAATGCAGATAGAAATCACTCAACAACAACAACAAAACTCCTTCAGATGTTGATAAATTTGCTTGTCTTTCTTTCATATGCTATTGTTGTTTAATCACTCAGGTGAGTTCAGTTCAGTTCAATCACTCAGTCGTTTCCGACTCTTTGCGACCCCATGAACCGCAACACGCCAGGCCTCCCTGTCCATCACCAACTCCCGGAGTCTACCCAAACCCATGCCCATCGAGTCGGTGATGCCATCCAGCCATCTCATCCTCTGTCGTCCCCTTCTCCTCCTGCCCCCAATCCCTCCCAGCATCAGGGTCTTTTCCAATGAGTCAACTCTTTGCAAGAGATGGCCAAAGTATTGGAGTTTCAGCTTCAGCATCAGTCCTTCCAATGAACATCCAGGACGGATCTCCTTTAGGATGGACTGGTTGGATCTCCTTGCAGTCCAAGTGACTCTCAAGCGTCTTCTCCAACACCACAGTTCAAAAGCAACAATTATTTCGTGTTTAGCCTTCTTTATAGTCCAACTCTTACATCCATACATGACTCGTGGAAAAATCATAGTTTTGACTAGACGGACATTTGTTGGCAAAGTAATGTTTCATGCAAATGGAGACCAAAAGAAAGCAGGAGTTGCAATACTCATATCAGATAAAATTAGACTTTCAAATAAAGGCTGTTAAAAGAGACAAAGAAGGACACTACAAAATGATCAAAGGATCAATCCAAGAAGAAGATATAACAATTATAAATATATATGCACCCAACATAGGAGCACCGCAATATGTAAGGCAAACACTAACGAGTATGAAAGAGGAAATTAATAGTAACACAATAATAGTGGGAGACTTTAATACCCCACTCACAACTATGGATAGATCAACTAAACAGAAAATTAACAAGGAAACACAAACTTTAAAGGACACAATGGACCAGCTAGACCTTACTGACATCTATAGGACGTTTCACCCCAAAACAATCAACTTCACCACTTTCTCAAGTGTACACAGAACCTTCTCCAGAATAGATCACATCCTGGGTCATAAATGTAGTCTTGGTAAATTCAAAAAAATTGAAATCTTTCCAGTCATCTTTTCTGACCACAGTGCAGTAAGATTAGATCTCAATTACAGGAAAAAAAAATTATTAAAAATTCAAACATATGGAGGCTAAACAACATGCTTCTGAATAACCAACAGATCATAGACAAAATCAAAATATGCAGAGAAATGAATGAAATTGAAAACACAACAATCCAAAACCTATGGGACACTGTAAAAGCAGTGCTACAGGGAAGATTCATAGCATTACAGGCCTACCTCAAGAAACAAGAAAAAAGTCAAATAAATAACCTAATCCTACATCTAAAGCAACTAGAAAAGGAGGAAATGAAGAACCCCAGGGTTAGTAGAAGGAAAGAAATCTTAAAAATTAGGGCAGAAATAAATGCAAAAGAAACTAAAGAGACCATAGCAAAAATCAACAAAGCTAAAAGCTGTTTTTTTAAAAAAATAAACAAAATTGACAAACCATTAGCAAGACTCAGTAAGAAACAAAGAG